>OX459031.1:108516598-109716598 GCA_949775025.1 Tricholauxania praeusta | reverse complement strand
AGCAAAAATTGAAGTACGTTAAATATGCTTTGAAGTATAGGGTACCAAAAATTGTAATTCTTTAAGTTTAGATTATTCTTTTCATTGGGACATGGCTTGCCATAACTTCAAATAAACTTTTTATAACTTCGTCATACACATTCTACTTGATAACTCTTCTGTGGTCATATCTTTATGCTTCATATGGAAAAATTTAAATTACGAATCGCGTGCAAGATTTTAAATTCTTGAGTTTTCTTAACAATTGTGTGTTCAATCCTTAAAAATTACTTGAAAACTAAAAAAATCGTTTTACTACCATTCTTGTGTTATGTTTTTCTTTTTGACCTATAAAAAGTATATTGTCCTCTTGAGCAAAAGGGCTGGAAAAACTGTTTACACACTTAAATACATAATGCACACATGCCGACATAAACATAAACAAACAAATCGTACATTTAACTTGCTGTCGCGTGCTTTTTTCTTCACCACTTTGAATGCTGGCTTTGCTTTTCCATTTCCCATATAACTAGCAAAAAAAAAAGAAACAAGTAGTTTGTTAAAGAGAGGAACTTTTATGTTTTAGTCCGCCTTTTTTTTATTAAGTTAAATTCAAAGTATCCATGACAAGCGTGTTGAAATTATTACCGTATTTTAAAATACAATTCCAGAGATTAAGTGGGTGGCGGCGGCATCATGTTGTACTCCTAGTGAATAGGTAAACCTTCTCTTTCTTTATTTTTTCTCCATTTACTTTTTCTTTCATTTACATTTTTTTAGTGTTTCCTATGTTTTTTTTTATTACTTTTGCACACAGACTACACAACATCAATTTTATTGTCTTTTACATTGTACGAATGTGTACTTCAGCTGTTGAGGCTGGCTGTGCCGTGTCTAAAAATTACTTAAATTGTCGTTTTTATTTTCTGAAAAGCTTTTGTTATGCCAATTTTTCTTCTTTTCATTCATAATAATCCTAAATTGGAATTTGAATTGGAAGTTCATTGTAAATTTCCGACCTTCTAAACAGTTTTGTCTTTGAAAGCATTAAACTTTTTCTATTGATGTCTTCGAAGATATTAAGCACATAAATTAATTTTTGTTATTTATGCCAATATTCAATTGAAATTATTTCTCTCAAATGGGGTGCTATTAAATTCACTTTTCATGATTACATGCAAACTTTTATTGAATCGATTGTGTATTTTATAAAAAATTAAATAGAAAATCAGTTTAACTTTTATATATTCTAGAGAGTCGCTCTTTTGTGTTTAATTTGATTTATTTTGTAATAATTTCTTGCTACTAAACATTTGGAAGCATTGCTCTAAATTGTTGTTGCACAGAGCGAAAAATTGGCACTTTCGTAACGCACGAAAAGTTTTATGATGTAGACTTAACTATTTAAAAGAAAATTTATTTCAAAAATATCAAAAAAAAAATGTTAGATGAAAGGAGTATCGAAAAAGAGAATCTTGCAAAATGACTTATCGTACTAAGTGTTGGTTTACACTAGGAATTCTCTCCGAAAATTCTTCTCGTTTGTTGGCAAGAGAGGAAAAGCTAAAGGAAAGAATTTATCGTTTGTCTCAAACGCAAAAAGAATAGACAAAACAGAATTCTTTCGCAGAATTTTCTAGAGAAACACTCAAAACGTTTAGAAGTTTAGGAAGGTAAGAGCTAAGCGATGAAAGAAAAGTGAAATGAAAAGAAAAATTATCCAATCTATAAAGAAAGGAATCTTATCAAAAGCTTTTCAGCATGGATGACATCTACTTTGATGTCCGTTTTCCAGTATGTCATATAACATATCGAATCGATGATATTTTGAATTGAATCGATGTAATTAATAAAAATATCAGATCCTTGGGGGGCCAATGCCCCACCCCCCTAGCCCTACCGAATTGATGACTCTGCCTTTTTCCCATTCAAGTGTATCCTAAATGCAACGCGTTCCATAATGTCAAACTTTTTTTAAACGATTGATATCATAATTCGATCAACATTTTTAGGACTCAGCAAATCTTTTTTATTAATGTGATTATCTCACATCTTGAGTCTATCGAAATGTGTCAAAATGAACATTTAAGAAAGATTATAAGAACAGAGTATATAAACCTCATTGGTCCGATTCAAGCAGCAGTTTCCAAGGATTAAGGGAACATTGAAAGCAAGCGTTGACAAACCAGAAGCCATCATGCCAGAAAAAAAATTATCAATTCGAAGGCATTTGCAAAAACTGAATAAGTTTGACAAAATGTTTTTCCTACATCTGAGTATTGAAATTTTCGGTCCTTGCGAAAAACTTAACCGAACACTTCAAAATTCAAGTTTAAAAACCAAGGTGCGAAACAGGCATCGAGACTTTTGGTCCAAACAATTCAAAGACTCCGTTCCGATACAGAATTTGAACGAATTTTTAAAGAAACGATGAATGAAGCTGATAAGTTTGAACTTCAATATTCTTCTGAACCCCGTACTAGAAAAATCCCTCGACGCTTAGAACAAACCAATTGTCCCACTCCTGATGTAAGATTATCATCAAGAGATCAATTTCGGAAAGACTACTTTGAAGTGTTGGACCTTCTCTCAAACGAATTGGAAAGAAGATTCGTTCATGCTACTTTTCATATTACGATCAACTCGACGTTTCTTTAATATATTTTTTGATTCGATAAAAAAATTGCACAATAATAATAATAATTATTCGTATAATAAATGATAATGATGAAAATGATAAATAATAATAATCAAAATTAATGATGATGAAATGAATATCAATAATTTTGAATCATAATAGTAATGGTAAGAGCAACAGAAAATATTCACGTTGAAACCTGAAAATATTTATTAATCATTTAAGAAATACAGCCAAAGTATTGAAAATATTTCAGGTAAATATATCAACTTGGAATTTTTACGGGTTGTCAATTATATCACCCAATTATATTGGGGCTGCAGACTTAATAAATCTTAGAAATAAAAGAGGGAATTTGGGCTTTTTGAAATTTATTGAAAACGGTCATTAGCAAATTCCAAACTAAAATATGAAAAAGTCAAAAATATTCACGACAGCGAAAGAGATTAGCGAAAGATCTGTATATAACCTTTTTTTTAATTAATGTTGCACTGATAATGATGATAATTCATTTGTAATTTTTTTTAGACCTTGATGCTTAAGAGTCGTATATACTACTTGATGCATACAAAGGAAATGTACACACTGAAGAAATTTTATAGTCAATTCTGCCCAGCTAGCATTTAGATGATAATTTTTTTTAAATCACCTA
This sequence comes from Tricholauxania praeusta, assembly GCA_949775025.1. Classification (NCBI taxonomy): domain Eukaryota; kingdom Metazoa; phylum Arthropoda; class Insecta; order Diptera; family Lauxaniidae; genus Tricholauxania; species Tricholauxania praeusta. The sequence goes on along the minus strand of OX459031.1, from coordinate 109,713,329 downwards.
AACGAGTCATTTTTGACTACTATTTATGACCAAAAAGTGATTATAAGTAATAACTGGAAAAAAAAAATTAATTCCAAAAATCACATTTCGATATACCCAATGATCCAAAATTGATTGCACAGGATAACAAATAGAATATTAACACTTTTTGATCTACGTAATGATTCGAATGTGGCTTTAGAACTTATTCTGAAAATATGTATTTTGAATTGCGTTCTTTTTTGTAGTTCACAATAACTTTACTACAAGTAGATAATATAGTACTTTTACAATAATTAAAATAATGCATATAGGACTGATGATTATGAAAAATGTGAATGCGAAAAAGTGTAAAATGAATTTGGTAACGTTTTTTAAGGTTCGCCATTGAAAATGTAGCCAAATAGAAGAAAAACCAAAAATGATAGGAATAGTCAGAAACAACTACAAAATAAAGTGCAAAATGGCTAGAAAATGCTGTTATATATTAGTCAAAAATGACTACAAATGTGAGCGAGAAATGACTAGAAAAACCAATCACATAACAGTCAAAAAATAAACCAAATATGATTCATATTTAATCGAAAAATTAGAGCATATTTGATTGTTTTCAATCATACTGCGGAGTCAAATATGACTCAATTTTGATTGAAAATGACGGTCACAAAAGACTCATTATGTGGAGTCATATCTAGGGTACCGTTTTCTCCCGACAACTGAGTCATATTTGATCGATAAATGAGCGCATATTTGATTGTTTTCAATCATACTGCAGAGTCTAATATTACTCAATTTTGATTGAAATTTTCACAAAATGCTAGCTGGATGGGCATTTTCGCAGATGATTTCGAACTGAGCAACCTCCGTCCTCAACTCCAAATATTGAAAAACACGCCTGGCAACAAACCAACGTGCTGTCCTTAAATCGCTGACCAACTTCGGAAATCATCTCACACAACGAAACACCTTCTAGATCAAGTTTATCGACTGGTCAATTTAATAATGACAGTGAAAATATGACTGAAAACCCGAAAATTCAGAAAAATTAACCGACCTTTTTTATTTGAGTTTGCTCCCCATGAACAATTTTGTTGCGACTCCTCTGTATACATAGCTTTAGTACATCGCGCATGAATTGTTTTATGAAATTTGCCCGATCTGGAATATACTCAAGATCTTTTGCTTGTATATTGGTACCGATTAGCCTAGTCAAATGATATTTCATGATATTTAAGGTATGTTAAAAAATATTTTTTTTTATTAATTTGTCGTTTCTAATTGACCTCAGTTGTTTAAACATCAAAAGGCTTTCCGACAAAAATATGAATCAAACGTACATGTGTCTTTTAAGAAAAAGCTATAGTTATGAGTTTTTAAAACATTTTTTTGTATTTTTCTACTCTTAATTTTGCAAGATTACTTTCTGCTTAACACATGTTATGTACTCTTATTGTACTTCTACGACTTTTGACCTTCAATGTTGCTTGCTTAACGAATTCAAGTTGTGGCCTTTGTACATTTTGTCATTCATTTCAATTTGAATTGGCTTAAGTTGTCTCAAGCATCATTTTTTCTTTCATACAATTTTGTTCTATTTTCATTTTTAATGTTTCAATTGCTGTTGATTTTCTCTTTTATTCCATGAACTATAGCATATTTCCGCATGGAATCTAAACTGCACTTTATCGTATACTGACGATGATGTAAGCTCTCCCGCTGTTAAATTTAAAATTATAACAACAAATGGCCTCCCACTTAGCAATGGAGCGTTATTTTGGATTTTACATTGATTTATTTGTTATGACATTGCAATGCTACGCGTATGCCCAAATTATTTATGTATTTTGTTTCATGAGCAATCAAAAAGAAAAAATATCAAATTCTATCGAATACGTAGTATTGAATATTTATGGGTCTCAACTTTAGATGAATTGCTATGTCGACTTTTCCCATAACTTAAGACTTAAATACGACTTAAATACTACTAACTACTATGCAACTGATATGATTTTTTAGGGCCTTTTTGAGGATAAATACAACAGATATAACTTTTTAAAGCTTTACCGATTAATTTTAGATCTATCTTTCTTTCTATTAAAAGCAACTCTTAAGAGCTTTCCGATTTACTTTTCACGTGATTTTAGATTCTTTTTAAAAATTAAACAGATTTTATTTAAAAAGATGTCATCAAATTTGTAATATTCAGATAAGTCAGTAAGATTTTTTGTCCTAAAGACTTTTATTTATTACCGGAAATTCAAATACGACCTATCTACAGCATTTTATTAGATTTCTCAGTATTCTTATTTATTCCATGTTAAGTAATTTTTTATTATTAAAAACTCAAACACTTTAGTTTTTATCTGATTCGGGGTAATTCCACTGATACTTCGATGTTGTTTTAGTTCAATCAGATTCTGTTGAGCGATCTTAATTGAAACAAAAAGAAACTATTATAAAAGTTATCGTATATTGAACTTCTATTGTTATTATTTTTATTGCAATTATAAATTAATTATAAAACAAATAATGAAACTGAGTGTTGACTTAGTCAGAAAAGGCAAAACCTTAAAGTAGGGTATAGAATACTGTCTTGCTGATGGTAAAAGTAGGTTCCAGGTTATACTTCTCGGCTTATTTTTTGTTGCTCTTTTGAAAACTGATTTTATAACTACTAGGAGTTGCAAACATCTTTGGCGAACGCTGAAATCGCTGTGTTGAAACATTGGAAGATGTTTCATACCGCTGTGCAAAACAAAGGAGTTTATTTAGCTGCTTCGAATAATGGACGTACATCAACATTTTGAAGCGGTTGACAGAATCCAAAGGCTTTTTCATAGTCCACGAACAGCATATACAGTGGAGATCGCATTTTATACGTTTGCTCGATTATAATTCGCAAGAATTTGATTTGATTAACATAAGATCGCCCAGCACTAAATCCACCTTGTTTCGGTCGCGAAGTTTATTAATGTGGTCAACAATTTTTTCTAATATGACTTTCATGAATAATATCATGACGAATGTTGATGCCTCTCCAACTGTTATAATCTTTTAAGTAAATCGATTTTTTTCGGAAGTTTGACAATCTACCAGTTATCCAGTCCGCTGATAAGTGGCTATAATATTTGCGAATTTGGTGAATTTCAATAGATATTTCGTCCACATCCGCTATCCTTGCATTACGAAGACTATTTAATGTCTGTCTGATTTTACATTTTATTGATAGATGGGTATTAATTGAAAGAATTTACATCGTTCACATAGTCTAGTTCATAGATGGGCAACATTTTGAAACCAGGAGCTAATTCCAAGAATCAAACAAGAACAACTTGAGTTTAGAAATAAAATTAAACTGATCAAACGAAACGAAACGAAAGAAGCTGTCTTCAATGTGCGAATTGTTGTTTCCTTGTTCGCTAGCTTCTGTTTTTTTTGTTTGTTTTTTTGAATGATGCAACAATGAAAATAATATAGCGCGTATAAAAAAACCACAACAATACAAATGTGTGTAGCAGTGGTGTCTGCGTATGTATGTTTGTTGTTTCGTTTATTTTTCTTAAGAAAAACTACGTGTTTGTTAAAATGAGCTTAAATTGGCGCACTTTTCCTATTTTGCCCATCGCTGGTTTATTTCAATGCACTTCTTTTGCAAATTTACTATTTTTTCGAAATAGTTTCTCTTTCGTTTGAGTTAATCATTGACATTCAGAATTAACTAATTATAAGTCCCATCATAAATGTCCTCGACTGGTGCTATGTTTTTGTTTGAACTAGAGCCAGCGATTGGCTTAGCTATGTTCACTGATCCAGCAGCATCTACGGCAGATTTAGTCAAGCTTCCCATATAGCCTATCTTATCATTTTTTATAGAACTTTTAACATTTTTATATAGCAGTTTTTGAGCCTGGATGCGTTCCGATATTTTTTGTTATAGCGTTAATTTTTGAACACATGAAATTGTTCAGTAACTAATAATATTGCTGTTCAATATAATTTTCATTCTCTGCCAATGATGCAAACAGTATTGAATAAAAAAAATCAACAGTAAATTTTTGCAAGAATTTTTTTTTTCGCAAATTTTTACCTAAATCTACATAGAGATTCTTCCGCTTACCGCAGCAACAATTACATAGGTTGCGAAAATTATTGCGGTTCAAATAATTTAAAAAAAAAAGTTTAAATTACAGAAAAAAATCTACTGAATATCAAAAATTTATGAAACACATTACATAAGCTTCAATAGATTTTACAACTGTAACCAGAAATGAAATATGAAACCATTTAATGAAATTAATTATTTATTGTTTTTCTTGTCGTTTCGTCGCAATAAGTCGTCAGCTCGTTATTGATAATTCACCACTTCGCCTAGTTTACCCTTTTGTTCAATTTAAACATTTAATATTATTTTTTTAACTCGATTTTACCTTTTATGTGATTTAGCAGTTTCATTTTAACAATACATTTCTATAGTTATAGCGTCGGCATATCTTATCCTCAGTTTGGACTGACTATCTAATTTATATTTTGATAAGATAACAAGAGTTAAAAAGTCGTTTGTCGCCAAATGCGAGGTCTACATTCGTTCATTTACTGCTAATCAAATGAGGTTGAAGGGGAGCTACATACATACATATACATTAGACTGTCCGTTATTTCCCAAGTTTAATTAATTGAGGTGGTCCATATAACTATCAATGATCCGGTATAGCGTAGACTCATGTTGAGCATGTTTATTGTTATTTATTTTATTATTCGAATTACTAAAAAACTTAAAAATGTTTGTAGTTTTTTATTCATTATTTCAAGGAAATTTAAGTATTAGTAAAATGCACTGAAAAATATGCGTTTGTCTTGTCTGCTAAATTTCCATATGGAGCATAGCTCCTCCACAAAACTCTTCCAAAGTTCCGAGTGACTTCAATTCTCTCCACCATTTCTTGCGTATATCATACTCTAGCGAACGTTTCTACGATGATTTAGGACGACCGCGTTTTCTGCTACCCTGAGGAATTTCAGCTGGTGATTTCTAATCTTGACATCATCTGTTGAGCAATTTGACATTGGAAATGTTCCTGGGCCACTAAAATTTTAAAACATTCGACGAAGACAGTTATTGGTGAACACTTGTAATATACGGACCTCCTCGATTAAAGAATCTTGTAGAATTACGGACAGTCTGATGTACATACATACATACATTTTAGTAAGTGTGCAAAATAACAAATTATTATTTTCTTCAATATTGATAGCAGGTAAGATATAATATGTGCTCGTGTATGCTTGGTACTTAAAATGTTAAAATAATAATGCTGTAACTTAAAAGATTTTTATATATAAAGTGAAACTCTCGTACAAAAGTTTTTGTTTCTTTCCATCGCTTTACCAAATCGGGAATTTCAGAATACGATATATTTAAAATCGGGACTTAAGTAGATATAACAAAATATTTTTATTTTATATAAGATCAATCCAACATTGACACTTATTCGAATTTATTCAACAAATTGAAATAAATGTGTACTTTTTAAATATTTTTGTAGAGATTTCAGCTGATTTATAGTTTCTTTTACATAATTGAATCAAGCGGTTGTTTAAAGAAGGGAGCAAAACACAAAAAGTCGATCTTCATTATCTTGTTACAACAGGTAGACTCATAACTTGAAGTAGAAAGGAGAGCGAAAACCAGCTTTGAAGTCAGTATGCTCAAAAAACTCTTTTGGGCCAGACATCACCAGCTACCTGATGTTATTTCTGTATAGAACAATCTATAAAAGATTAGGGCCAAAAGCTCAAGAACGTTAAGTTAAGAAGAAATTAATTAATAATATAAAAATTATTGGATTGAAAAAACTATAACGCGTAACAAATATCGCGAACTTATGCGTCCCGTTCGGAGAATACTTTTACCCTATAAATCGAGACGTTTACTCATGTTTTACCCTATATGGTTCACCCAAGACTGGCTTATGCCAGAATTACCAAACCTTAGTCATAGTTTGGGCGGGTCTACATTTTTTCAAAATATTTCTTTACATATGCAAGAATATTTTCTAATTCTCAATACGTTTAAGTCAATTATTACTTAATTATTTTTTATTACTGGTTACTTGGTACAAGGAATGTTCACGTGTTCCTATTGCAAAGGAAACATCATTATAACTGCAATTAAAAGTTAAAATTTTTTTCTTCATTATATAATATTCGCTTGCTTTATAAAGTTATTTTTATCTAAGTTTTTTTTTATCTAAGATAAAAAAAGCTACTTAGTTTTGATCAACAATGACTATCACTAAATCAATGTTTACATTGAATATCACTAAATTTTATTGATTTTATTACAATTTTATTATGACATACATACCATCTGTACTCATATTTTATACAGAACTGCCTTATTAGTATTGCGTATATACTTTTTATCCTTTTTTTTTTTTTGTCATTTTAGTATCTGTCATATGCAATCTTCCTAATTTGACTGCGCTGTAAATAGTACTGAATTACTTAATACTTAGTTAACTGATTGAATCGATTCCTTTAATATAGATTCAAGAACTTCAAGAAAAGCCATGGTTGAAGAGAGTGCTCCAAAAAAAAATCAAAATCATGTCATTTTAGCCTGGCCATGGTTTCGTTTTTTAATTTTTTTTCACCATCGACCAAAACATCTTTGTCTACAGTAATCAATTGTCAAAGTGTATTGTTTTTTCCTTTATTTTGGCTATCTATTCTGACATTCGGTTGTTCACGACGTCTAACACTTTCAGAGATGAGTATAAAGTTTAATAGTTAAATCCCCAGCGGCAAATTGATGAAGTACTCTGGTTTTTCATGTATGAAAAGCTATACCCTTTGTGTTGTATGTTTCAGAAATGAGATTGTTGCTATGATATTTTATTTATTTGCATGCTGGCTGCCTGCTTTGTATATGGAGCTGTAGGCAGTCTGCTTGCTTTGTATTTGGAGATGTAAGGGGTCTTGCCTGTTGGCTGCATGCTATGTATGTGGGAATGTAGGCAACTCGCTAAACTATACAGGCACTTAGTAAGCGATGTTTTAAGGCTATCTGCCTTTCGTTTGCTACACATCGTATATAGAGATGTAGGCAAGCTGCCTACAAAGCGGCCATCCCTTTGTAAAAAGAATTTATAGTTGTGACTGGAGTTGTGAGCATTACTGCCTACAATGAGTATAACTATTAATCGATGTTGTTTATAACATATTTGCCGCTGTGTCATGAATGCAGAGAAAATCATTAAATTTTCGATACAATCATTACAATTTAACTCTCAGTATTCCAAGAAATAATCAAAATATTGTCACATTGGTAACAGAACTAATGCTTTAGTATTATTTTAATAATAATTTTTTTTTCTTCGATGATGACATCCTTAAAACATATCCTACAGGAATTTCATATAGCACATGTATTAAGGTATTACTACACACACAAATATTTACTTACATACATATATGCACGTGCATATGTATGTAGATGCGTACATTAGAGTTTCTATAATTTATTAACACATTTTTTGCATTACGCTGTTTTGGACATTCTGTTAAAATTGTTACTTTAGTAACATGCTGTTGCTGCTACTGGTTATGTTGCGCTGAGTTGTCGTTGTGGTTTATTGTCTTAAATTAGCCACTAAATTTTATTTACTACCATTTGCTGGCTGTTATGGCTGCTGACGTACATACTATCTGCTTAAAAGAAGATAGATTGTCGTAAAAATTCAACGAGATGCATGAAAATAAATTACTGCTGTGTGGAAATACATAAGTATATTAATAACTCATATCTTTAGCTTGTTTAATGACAGAAGATTTTGTATAATTAATTACAGGAAATAGTTTGTGTTTTTTCAATTAAATGCAATTCAAAAGATTTGTTAAAATAAATGTTTTTTTTTTTACAAAAAATACACATAAAGAGGCTGATTTTTAAATTGAAATTGATAAAAATAAAATCATTTGATTTAAAAAAAATGTGTATTTTAAGAGAGTATCGAATAACGTCGTATCCTTCGTGATTTAGAAATATGGGAATTTTTATTTTAAGCTTTAAAAATTAGTTTTACGCAAAGCTCATATGTAACCTAAATATTAATTGGAATAATTAGATTTATTGGTTAAAAGCAATTGATTTGAAAATATGTATATTGTATAATTTATTCGGGTTACAAGGTAACATCGATACATGATATAATGCAAGTAAAATACAATAACTAGAGATGAATGCTATATCAAGTGTGTAAATCAATGATGTAATACTGCGGTATGATAAACCATAACAAGGTAAGAAAAACAAAATAATTTACTCATATTGTACACTACTTTAAATACCCATAACTTAGCTTGAACTTAACCGGTTCCACAATAAGGTAACTTATTAAAAAACAACGACATGTAATAAAAAACAAGTAAGCAAATTGAATGCACTGATCTCTTCAATAAACAACATTGAAAATAATACAAATTTGAGTCATCATAATAGAGGGTACCCACTGGGAAAAGCCTTTTGAAATGTTAACTGATATTGTAGATCGATACTATGGAGAGGCTTGAAAAAAGAAAACGTTTCCACGGCTAAAATAATGAACCGATTAGAATGCGATTTGGTATGGAGATAAATTGAATCCTAAAAAAGTGTTAAAAACTCTTTGCTTTTTTATTGGGTGTGGCACCGCCCCTAATGGGAAAAAACGCTGTCACGACTGATGAAATTTGATATGGAAATAGATAGTAATTCCGAAATGCTGCGATCTCAGATTTTCTTTATGCTCCTTAAAGCCGACTTTGCTCGACAAAATTTGGTGTGATCATAAAGTGTCAAGATCGTCTGATCATATACATTGTGGTCGTCCAAGAAGGAGCAACGGCCGTAAAAACGGACAAAAGAGAACAAGCAGGAGGTTTTTGTTTATAAGGAACGAATAAAAACTAAAAAAAAATAAAAATGGGAGAGGGGGAGGGGGAGGTAGCATTTGTGTCTTTTGCTGTATCATAATTTTGATTGCATTGGATATGGATGCTCGAAAATTCTACCAACAAGTCAAGCGTCTGACCCAAGGTTTCAAGCCCGGAGCATCAACCTGTAAAGATGAACATGGAAATCTGGTTACGGATACGCAGGGTGCACTGAGATAATGGAGGGAACACTTTTCCAAGCTGCTTGCTGGCGATGACTCCACCAATCCCGCCTTTGGAGAAATTAACCCGATGCCACCAATCAACGACGATGGTGTGGACGTACCACCACCTAGCCATGACGCGGTACGAGTTGTGATCCAACGACTTAAGAACAACAAAGCGGCTGGTGCCGATGGCCTGCCTGCTGAATTGTTCAAGACCGGCGGCGATGAGCTGATAGGGTGTATGCATCAACTCATCTGCAAAATATGGCTAGTAGAAAGCATGCCCGACGATTGGAATCTCAGTGTCCTTTGTCCTGTACTGAAGAAAGGTGACCCGACAATCTGCGCTAACTACCGGGGAATCAGTCTTCTTGCCATCTCTTACAAGGTCCTGTCGACTGTACTGTGTGAAAGACTTAAGTCGTTTGCCAACACACTGATTGGGCCTTATCAGTGCGGCTTTAGACCTGGTAAGTCCACCATAGACCAGATCTTGACACTACGTCAAATCCTGGAAAAAACCCACGAAAAACAGATCGATACCCATCATCTCTTTATCGATTTTAAAGCAGCTTTCGATAGCCCGATACGGGATTGCCTGTATGCCACCATGTCTGAGTTCGGTATACCTGCGAAGCTGGTGCGGCTTTGCAGAATGACGTTGAGCAACACAGCCAGCTCCGTCAGAGTAGGAAGGGACCTCTCCGAACCATTTGATACCGAACGAGGTTTCAGACAGAGCGATCCATTATCCTGCAACCTCTTCAACTTTGTGATGGAAGGGGTGTTGCGAAGAGCCAGTGTACATCGTAATGGCACTATTTTCTACAAAAGTGTCCAGCTCCTTGCATATGCCGATGATATTGATATCTTGTAAGCGAGATGTTACTGCTGCGTTCTCTGCTATCGAAAAAGAGTCAGCGAAAGTGGGTTTGACGGTGAACGAGGGCAAAACAAAGTATACAAAGTATATGCTGTCCACAAACAGGGAGACGCGGCGTATTGGATCCTTTGTTACTGCGAACAACTATACTTTCGAAGTTGTCAAGGAATTCACCTATCTTGGCACCGCCGTGAACACTCAAAACGATGTCAGCCTGGAGATAAAGCGAAGACTAACTCTTGCTAATAGGTGTTACTATGGTCTCAGTAAGCAATTGAGTAGTAGAGACCTCTCTCGCCCGACAAAACTGACACTCTACAAGACGCTCATCTTACCCGTGCTACTTTACGGCGCAGAAGCATGGGTTGTGTCGCAGACTGATGCAGCCACGCTTGGGGTGTTTGAGAGAAAAATTCTTCGCAAAATCTTCGGTCCTGTTCACGTCGGCGACGACTACCGTATTCGAATGAACCACGAACTGTACGAGCTCTACGCTGACATTGACATAGTCAAGCGCATCACTATTCAACGTCTGCGCTGGCTGGGACATGTTGTGCGTATGGATGAAGAAGCTCCGGCGAAAAAGGTGTTTGATGCGGAAGCCGCTGGGCGACGACGAAGAGGAAGACCATGCCTCCGATGGAAAGACCAAGCCGAGGAAACCCTATCCACGCTTGGTGTGAATGATTGGAGAAGGCGTGCGCAAAGCAGAGGCGCCTGGAGAGAGCTTTTGAGGTCGGCCGTAACCCGGTAACGGGTTGTTATGGCCACCCAAGTAAGTAAGTAAGTTGGATATACATACAATTGCGCCCATTTTTAATTTAGTGCTTAAAAAAAAAAACTTAACGTAATATTTTTTACGAAAACCTTTCAAATACTCTCTCGAAATCTCTTTTTTGCGTTGGCTGTGAAAGACATCAAACTGAAATGCTGAGGTCGATTGGGTGGGTTTCAGACCTTAGTGCATCTGATAAAATGCTGAAACTCCATACGAAATGGATCGGAGAAACGCGACGCAAATCGAATCACTTTTTCTTTCTATATAAATGCAGATTTTTATTGATCAGTGGCATTCCTCGCTTACTTTGATTTTGAATCCAAATAGAAAGATGGGACTCCATTTTTACCATTAAAGAATTTCTTACTTTTGTAACTTGTTTATATTGAAATGGTGTGGCGATCTTAGCGAATTTAGTTATTTTAACACTGTCTCCGTTGCAAATTGTTTTTACTTTTATAGGTGCTAGCCCAAGGGCTCGTCCTATGTCAACAGCTTTCTCTCCCGATTTAAAACGTTTTAATACATCCAATTTTAGTTTCAAACTAATAAATTTTTTTTATTTCTTTTTTATTGATTTAACCAGAACTAAGTTCTTACTTCCGAACATGAAATTATGCTTAGAATAACTTGCCTTACAGAATAAAATGGAAATTCCCCTTTTTACACGTAAATTGAAAAATTTTTCACATGTAATTTTCAGTAAAAAAATCCAATCGTATGTATAGACGCAAATCGAAACGAAGCAAATCGTATCGACGCAAATCGGGGCTCTAGTGTACATAGACGTAAGTAGTTTTCCCCTGTTTGCCACAGGTATATTTGTCACATATACTTTCCGTTCCAACTAGGATAGTACTTCATTAACAGCATAAGTTCACATCATTAGGTACAACTGACGGTAGCATTAACATAAATTGAAATTATTTAGTTTTTTGTTATTTTTATTATGATGCGGTAGGCTCTTCTCTGACATGTAATAGCAAGTAGTGAAGGTGGGTGCAATAATTTTATACCATTCAATACACTTGCGAATGTATAGCTACATACAACAACATCAGTGGCAGCAGCAACATAAAGACCTTGAGCACTTGTTGTTGTACTTAAAGTTACAATTGTGAATTACTGTTGTTACTCGTATGTGGTAATATGTAGTTTAAGTTGATATTTGAACCATGAGTATTTTGCCATGTATGTACCTATGTAGTAGTGTATGCTAATAATGACAACCTCAAAAAGCAACAACAACAATAACAACAACCATAAAAAAGCTTTTGATGCATTCTCATATGTCAACAAAGAAATGATGTTGATGAGGAAGGAGTGAGAGAAAAAATCTGTGATTCATAGCAACATGTAGACGAGAAGTGCAGTTGTGAAGACAACAAAAACAGTATGCGCGCACAAACGCTGATTCAGAAAAAGTGAATAAAAATAAAAACAACATTAAATTATTTAAATGTTTAATTGTTATGCATTTAAATGCATGCGGAAGTTTTATTTAAAAAGTTCAATGAAGCCTACCAGCAACTGATTGGGTTGGGTTCAACTTATTAAACGCGTACTTACGGACAGTTTTTGTTACGATTGATTGCAACAAAACTTCTTGTTGGAAAACATAGCAGTTTGCACGCAATTTTGTTGATTTGTTTTAAGTGTTGCCTAAGGTAGTGAGGCAAAGGAAAATTTAATATCATTTTTTGATTTCATTAACTATTCGAAAATTTGAATGTTTTCTGAAAATGTAAAATTACGGCATGCAGAGCAAATTTGTCACTAAGTAAACTGTCACGTTTTTTTATACACTTTTTGTGTCATTGTTATGATATCATATCGCTTAATGTTTCATAAACATTTAAATAAAATGGGTCAACTAAACCACTCTGCTAGTTTTAATTTAAAACACATTATAAGCATTTATTCGTTGTAGTAAAACCACAATTGAAATTAATAAGTGACAATGAGTATTTAATTACTTAAGTTTTGAAAAAAAAGACGATGAAAAAATTTATGTTGCAAAATATTGAACGCGGGTCTTACTTAGTTTGAAAAACCAAAAAAAACTGCTCTGACTTTTATCTAGTTTTTCTAAAAGTGGTACACAGAAACAATTTGACTACCATTACGAATTGAAATTGCACTAATACAAAATTTTAGTTTAAAATACTGTGGATATAAGCACGTTCTAAATTTAGTTTAATATCGCAGATAAAAACCGTAAGAAACAAATGAAGTTATCATATGCTGAGAAAAGAGTATGTATAATTGTATTTTGTTGACAGATTTAAAAAATATTTTTGCCTGCTACGGAAATAAAGAAAGTACGTAATATAGCATTGAGTGTGGAAACCGTTAAAAGACGACTCAGAGAAACCAATTTGAGTGCCCAAAATCCACGACGAGTTTCGTTGTTAAAAAAAAAAACATATCACAAACATACCGGACTTTGCGCACGGGTACTTAGTATGGTCGCTTGCAAAGTAGATAAGCATTATGTGACTCGTCGTGGATTCTGGGTACCCAAATTGATTTTCCTGAGTTTCTTTTAACGGTTTCTACACTCGCTGCTATACTAAGCACTTTCTTTCTTCCGTAGCAGGCAAAAACGGATTATTTATGGAAAGCCGTATCGAAAAATTCACGTCCCGGGGAGACATGGAAGGCATTTGGCCTCGTGTTTTTCGTTTATTTGTGTATTTTATCGTATCCGAAACCATTTTCGCAGAACATCTGATAAAATTTTAAATTTCATTAAAAGTTTTACCTTGCGAACGGGAATTTTTAATAATTTTATTTTGCTTTGTCGAAGAATGCTTTCCACTGCCCACTAAAATGCAAAAACTCGAAAAAATCATTGGAGTATTATACAAAAATAATGGAGCTTACTTGTTACGATCAAATTTTTTTAAGAAGAGAAAATACCTAATCTTGAGAAGTAAAGGAGTTGAACAGTGCTATTATTTTTACCGCTCGAAATTACAAATTACTCAATATAATAGCAAACCTAGAAAGTACCGTTATTTTTTTGGAACAAAATGTCATGTGCTTATCTTGTGTACTTATCAAGTAACATACTTTAAAATATTAGAAGAAAAAAACGTAATTTGTTCGAAATATTTTCTTTCAATTCATAAATGACACCGCGGTGCTACTCTTTTTACCGCAACTGTACGATAATTTCGCGCACGGGGGTCGATATCTTAATAAAATTTTATGTATGTACATATATGTTATCTGTAACTAATTTTTAAGATAAACTAGTTTTTTCTAGTCCAAACTAGTTCATTTGAAGCGCGTTAGGATGAACCAGTTTAGCCTAGGACAATTTTAGTATGTTAGAGTAAGTGGGCAGCCTTCGGCCGCGAATCAGAGCTTACTTTCAAGGACTTTCAAGAAAATCGCGAGTGAAAGCGTTAAAGTTATAATAGCCCTAGATTATCCTAGGATATGCTGGTTCATCCTAACACGCTTCGGATGAACTAGTTTGGCCTATGAAAAACTATTTTATCCTAAAAACTAGTTTGGCTGGTAACATATACATTCACAAAGCCCAAGGCATAAATGTTGGAAAGGATTTACCGTGGGATTCAGATAGTACAAACAGAAATGACCAATGACTACTATATGCCTTTAATCGGCAGTCATTGTATTGTTCACTTGAGTGGTTTGTAGACATGTTGTTGGATCAATTAAATATTTGATAAGCCTGGTCTATTAAATTTGAAAAAAATGATGCCTTTTCTTTTGCTGCGTTCAGTCTTTTCGCCCAAACTAATAGTTTAATTTGAGTCACCGATACTTGTAATTTGTTTCGCGACCTCTACTTTCAAACTCGTCTATTCGTAGAGCCTTTTCGGTTCAAACAATTTTTATATTAAGCATAACGTGCCATTATTTTTTGACAACATGCCTTTCTCCACGTTTTCCTGTGACCTGATCAAAAAAACTGAATTCAGATGCGGCATCAGCGCAATCTTTGTGAAATTTTGTGTAAGCAAGCGTAAGCAAAATTGGGCGGAAAAGTTTTGTCAAACGTAGTGTAACTCACAAGTGGATTTACTCATTTGACTAATTCGGTCAACAGTATTCAAGAAGTTAACATTTAAGCAAATTAACAATGAATTTTAAAACAGCACTACGTCCATTTTTTGCTTATTCTCACCGCAATTGTGCCTTGGCTGCTCATCATCGGATGTCGTTCATTGTACGTAATATACGTGGAACAACAGTTTTATTTAGCAGTGATATAAAATGTTTATTAAATTATAAAGATCGCACAAAAATAGAAAACGCAAGTGTTGATCATGTGCCAAATTTTTGTGTTTTTTTTTTTTTAAATGTCTGTTTATTCAAACACACAACCATATACAGATAAAGAAGATACGAATACAATAACAAACATAAAATAAACAAAAAATATTTGCAATGCAAAAAAAAACACAAAACCTCCTATAGTTGATCAACTGTGTAAATTGGCATTTGTTGCTGTTTTTCGCAAACATTGCAGTTAGGAAGATACATACATACATACGTTCATACATATGTAGTTACATATGTTTTTGGAATTATAATTAGTTTTTTTTTTTAATTTCATTACCATTGTATAACAATGTTTGTATGCTAATTTTTACACATTTTATTCCAATTTATAAATTTCTGTGGATTCACGTAAAGTTTATTGACAACTGGATAATAAAAATAAAAAAGGCGAAAGTTTTTTTTACATTAAAGTTGGTAAAATTATGCAAGGTTAAAACGCTAAATGTATAAATAAATAGTATTAGAGCGTTAATTCATTAGGGAGTGCTTTTGTTTATGTTATATGACGTTGCTCATATGTCATTGCATTTCTTTATCAATGAAAATTAAACAGTGAAGAAATATGCTGTCAAACAACAGTCACAGATGTTTGTGCATGTGAGCACATGCACACTTGACTTGTAGAAATGACAACTTTTCATGGTTACTTTATGTTTTTCGAGCAAGATTTTTATAAAACTTTTAGCTCCTACGCTCATATTCACTTTGTTCTTCCCTTTTTAATGCAAAGAAAAGCTTCACGATTTTGTGAAATCATAGCAGAATACTTTATTGAAATCAAATATATGTAGCTTTACTAACTAAATCGTTGGAATGAAAATGAGCGAAATTAGTAAAAGATAAAGTTTCAATGTCAAAATTTATTTTCAAAAAAAAAAAATGCATGTGGTCACATGCATATACATAATAATTTGTTTTATTAAACTGAAGAAAAGAAAGTTATTTTGCAAGTTAAATTATAAAATTGACAGAAAAGCTCTGAGACGTCATTGTTCCGTTCCACAAGTTTGTGCTAGAAGAAATTTACAATCTTTTTTTTAGAATATTAAAATTTGGTTAACATTAAGCTATACCTTAGCCTTATCTATTTGATTTTTAAACATTGAACATAGCAAACGTGTGATTCATGCTTTAAAGAATATTTGTACTTAATACAATAAACGAGTTTTTAATCTTATCTTGTCATAAATAAATTGTATTCTTATAGTTTTTCTTGAGTGTTTTTCCCCAATTCATTGCTCAAATATTGAATTTTGCATACAACGAAAAAAGGGTATGGTTCCAGCAATCAATCGTATTTAGACATGACGTGAAACACCTTCATCTGTTTGACAAAAATGTCGGCAAAATAAAGGTACTCCTTTTTTTTAGTTATGCTCCCTTTTATTCAATTTTGTAGTAGCCTAATCTAATGACGGCGTTCACTTCATGGTATCGTGAAGAAAAGTTCGGTTTGGTTTTTCTTCTCTAAACTGGTGGCTGCAAATTAAATATTCTCTTAGTTTAGTAGTTCTCTTAGAAGCGTTGTGTTCGATGCCCGTTGTGTCGATGAATTTTTGCTCTCTAAACTACATTCACATCATTGTCATAAGTTCCTTCTCCATGCACCGTCCACTTATTCAGATTCATATATACGACGCAAATTTTTCTTCTAAAAATACCATAGTAGCTGTTCCGCTAAACTGCTCATTGTTTAGTACTCGGCCCCATATAGAACGAGCGAAATTGGTACCTTATACAGTAATACTTTGGCCTTTTCAGAGAATAGCGTTAAGTACAAAACTTTCAAAAATCGAAAACTACTAGTAATAACTTTATCGCATCTCCTCCAAAATATCGTTGGTGTATGTAGTTAACGTTGATTCCAAGATAGGCAAACTTGTTGACTACCACGAATATCGCGGTTGTTGATTTGTCGCTAGAAAAAATATACTGGATTTTGACCTCTTTGCTCACCGGTCCCACCTGTTTCGCCATATCTTCAAGGTCAGCAAAGGTTTCACTAATAGACAGTGATGATGTCAATATCATCATCATAGTCTAGCGGCTGAACAAATTTGTAAGAGATAGTGCACTATCTTACTACTCGTATGTGCTACTGCATGAGCATCTGTTGCAGTCTCTTAATAGCTCAGATGAATCATTAACACGGTTACTTGGAAACTTAAAATGTCATAAGTTGTTTAGCAGTTAATTATTTTATTGTCAGTCTTATGGTTTGACTAAAAAAGTCACGAAAATCCATTTTTTTTTTCCTAATTGATCAAATCGTATTGCAAGTTATCGTTTATCTCTTTTTCTATTGTCTTACTTGCTCGAAAATATAGCGTCGAGATTATAACTTTGCAAAATGACTCATATCGTTTATGAGCTAAGTGCTCTCTACAAATGCATAAATAGCAATATATTCTGTAACTTTGTTGCAAATTTATTGTTTGATCTTTTTATCTGAGTTTAATTGTTTGATGAGTGGATAAAATTTTTGCAATCTCTGTCTTGACAATTTGTTTATTTTTTTTTTTTGATGAGATGATGAGATAACTAGACTTCAGTTCATAGAAATATTGTGATTTAAAGAATTTATATAATATGACATGATATATACATATATGTATATATATTTATTATGATAGATATCTGTATATAAATTGTATGACATATTTTATAGAATAACGAAATGGTGCAAAAAAATATTTACAAAAACTTCAAGCTATTTCCTGGCTAAAAGTACATTAGCGAAAAGATTTTAATTTTCTGAAATAATTTAAGCAATTTTACTACCTTAAATTATTTTTTTAACCATTAAAATGTTCTTTTTTTTAATTATGTATATGTTCACATAAATCAGTTATGCTATTTTGTGGTCAAAAAATAGTTTTGAAAGTTTGTAACTTCTATAACTAGAGTTCGCCCATTCATAGAAATTCAACCATTATAGTGAAAATAGAAAACAGTCCGTACCATTTTACCTAATTAAATTTCATCACTCCCAAAAACAAAAATCTTGACATCATGTTGCTCAATCCCTATCTCTACCTCTTCCTATCTCCATATCAAATTTCATCAAAATTGGTGTAATGATTTAGCTGTGAAAACATATTTTCCAGCTAAAGGCGTGGCCCACTTAAAACAAATCTGTGATTACAAGTAATAACAGCTTAAGTCGATGTATTATCACAAGTCAAAACAACATACGTTTTGTGTATAAGCATGTGATTTATACTGTTTCGGAATGTTATCATAAATAGACATAAGCTGTTATTGCTTGTTGCCACAGAAATACTCTCCTCAGGGTACAGTCCATCTCCATACTAAATTTCATGAAAATCGGTCAATTGGTTTATCTGTGAAAACATATTTTGCTGTTAAGGGCGTGGCGCCGACCACTTTAAATTAAATACCTTTCCTCAGGGTTCAATCTATCTCTGTATCAAATTTCATCAAAATTGTTTTATTTGCTCAGCAGTAAAAACATATTTCCCTGTTATGGGCGTGGCACCCCCCACTAAAAAATATCTTTAAGAATATTTACATTTTCATAACACGCCCATTAAAAGTTTGCAGAGTTCCTAATAACCTCACTTAGGACTCAATCAATCTCCCAACGAAATTTCATCAAAGTCGGTTCATTAGTAGTTTAGCCGTGGGTACGTATTTTCTGTTAGAGGCGTGGCATCGCCTACATTGTATTATAGATAATTGAGTTAGAGCGATTTTTTGAGGTGCAGTGCTATTACCTCATGTCTGAAAATTTGCCTCTGATCTCTACATTTGAAGCAAAAATTCTGATGCTCTCATACATTTTCATATGCAAAAACTTTGTCGGTCGTGAGCAACTCTTACGAGAAAGTAGAGAAAATATTCGTACACGAATTTGGAACTTTTTCAGGGGTGTGTTTCTATCCTTACATACGAGCCGTTTTTTTGAAAGTGTCATAAGTCCCTCTTCGTTGAAAAGAAAAAATAAAATAAATTTTATACAGTTCATTTCAAGTAACTTAATTTTTCTTCTCAACGAAGAGGGACTTACGCACTTTTAAAGAAAAAACGGCTCACATACTATAAATTATGTACTTACTTGGGTGGCCATAACAACCCGTTACCGGGTTACGGCCGACCTCAAAAGCTCTCTCCAGGCGCCTCTGCTTTGCGCACGCCTTCTCCAATCATTCACACCAAGCGTGGATAGGGTTTCCTCGGCTTGGTCTTTCCATCGGAGGCATGGTCTTCCTCTTCGTCGTCGCCCAGCGGCTTCCGCACCAAACACCTTTTTCGCCGGAGCTTCTTCGTCCATACGCACAACATGTCCCAGCCAGCGCAGACGTTGAATAGTGATGCGCTTGACTATGTCAATGTCAGCGTAGAGCTCGTACAGTTCGTGGTTCATTCGAATACGGTAGTCGTCGCCGACGTGAACAGGACCGAAGATAGAGTGTCAGTTTTGTCGGGCGAGAGAGGTCTCTACTACTCAATTGCTTACTGAGACCATAGTAACACCTATTAGCAAGAGTTAGTCTTCGCTTTATCTCCAGGCTGACATCGTTTTGAGTGTTCACGGCGGTGCCAAGATAGGTGAATTCCTTGACAACTTCGAAAGTATAGTTGTTCGCAGTAACAAAGGATCCAATACGCCGCGTCTCCCTGTTTGTGGACAGCATATACTTTGTTAGTGAGGTAGTTAGCAGGGTACACTGAGATTATGGAGGGAACACTTTTCCAAGCTGCTTGCTGGCGATGACTCCACCAATCCCGCCTTTGGAGAAATTAACCCGATACCACCAATCAACGACGATGGTGTGGACGTACCACCACCTAGCCATGACGCGGTACGAGTTGTGATCCAACGACTTAAGAACAACAAAGCGGCTGGTGCCGATGGCCTGCCTGCTGAATTGTTCAAGACCGGCGGCGATGAGCTGATAGGGTGTATGCATCAACTCATCTGCAAAATATGGCTAGTTGAAAGCATGCCCGACGATTGGAATCTCAGTGTCCTTTGTCCTGTACTGAAGAAAGGTGACCCGACAATCTGCGCTAACTACCGGGGAATCAGTCTTCTTGCCATCTCTTACAAGGTCCTGTCGACTGTACTGTGTGAAAGACTTAAGCCGTTTGCCAACACACTGATTGGGCCTTATCAGTGCGGCTTTAGACCTGGTAAGTCCACCATAGACCAGATCTTCACACTACGTCAAATCCTGGAACAAAACCCACGAAAAACAGATCGATACCCATCATCTCTTTATCGATTTTAAAGCAGCTTTCGATAGCCCGATACGGGATTGCCTGTATGCCACCATGTCTGAGTTCGGTATACCTGCGAAGCTGGTGCGGCTTTGCAGAATGACGTTGAGCAACACAGCCAGCTCCGTCAGAGTAGGAAGGGACCTCTCCGAACCATTTGATACCGAACGAGGTTTCAGACAGGGCGATCCATTATCCTGCAACCTCTTCAACTTTGTGATGGAAGGGGTGTTGCGAAGAGCCAGTGTACATCGTAATGGCACTATTTTCTACAAAAGTGTCCAGCTCCTTGCATATGCCGATGATATTGATATCATTGGACGTTGTAAGCGAGATGTTACTGCTGCGTTCTCTGCTATCGAAAAAGAGTCAGCGAAAGTGGGTTTGACGGTGAACGAGGGCAAAACAAAGTATAAATTATGTAAAATTCAATAAATAATAGTGGTATTCACACCGGTCTCGTTACTTTGATAATTCGTTAGTTAGTAATTCCGTAAAGTTTTAAACTGAAGCTCCTATTCTAGTTTTATTTCGTTAACCTGGTTGTAACAGCTGGTTTAGTGCTTTAAATCTGAGAAGTATTCCAAATCTACTTATAATAAAAATACGAAAATAACACAAATGTGGGCAAAATCAAAATATATTCAACAGTTGACTGCAAACGCTGTAGTACGAATAGCTGTTCGCTATGTTACCAACAATCAGACACCTAGAGTTACTTTGTTACTCATTATTCTGATAGTTCGATCATTTTACAATAACAAAATGCGCATAAAAAGTAACGACTAGCGAATTAACGAGAACGGTGTGAATACCACTAATATGTTTAGTTGAACAAAAAGTTTGTTTTAAAGTTTTGTCTAATATGTTGCAGAAGACCTATGGTGAAACGTGTTTGTCAAAAACTACGTAAATACCCCAATTTCAAAAGAATCCATCCCATATTTTATTTTTTTCTCTCAAACCCTGCTTCAAAAAATTTGACACTCGAATTGAGTAATTAAAATTATAGCTTTTAAGAACTATTAAATTTTCTCGTTACCGAATAAATCAACATCAAGTTGACATGTTCTTTTGATGATGCAAGCCTTTGAGGATTTGTACCAAATACTCATATATTAATTAAAACTTAACAAATTGCTTACACATGTGACAAAAAAATAATTGACGTAATAGTCAAATTATATTTAGAGTAAATTAAAAATAAAAGATAAATAAATTAATTCAAAGCTTAGTCATACGACGGGGTGACCGCTGATAAAATGATGAATTTTGTAAAAGTCATAACTTGATTCATTCTTTTGGAGATTAAATACAATGGCAACTCATCGGTCAATCTTTATTTTGAGTAAGTCTTTGCTGAAATTTATATGCGATTAGCGGTCTGCAGGGAAGATTGATCCCCAGCATGACCAACCATTTTAACTATTTTTTCTCAGTGTATATTTTTCAAATGCAAATATACTTATTTCTTTTTACTGTTTTCCCAATTGAAAACACAAAAGAAACATAAAAATTTGAAAGAAAAAAGAAACTTATGCCAAAAATAAAACAATGTACAATTATGTTAATTAGCTGTAAATTGGCATTCAGTACAAAACATCAAAATTTTTCTGTGGTAATAGAGAAAAATCTATGAACAAAAATCATAGCAGACAGATGAAAAGCGTGAAGAGAACTTCATTGTATGCATATTCGTGCATCATTAACTATCAAAGAATTTCGAGCAATGACCGGTAATAAGTTACAAGACTTTTAGTATAATGAAGTTTTAGCATTAATTCTCACGATGTGCTGAAAAAGCACTGGTTTTAGCATTGAAGTTTTGTTTTAATCAAAAATTCGCTTTGGAAACTTTCCTGCGCATAATTGTCAAAATTGTCAGAAATATGTGCCTGCATATAATATTTTTTATTTTACTTGGTTACGCCTAGTAATCAAAATTATTTCTTTTTTTTTTTTATAAGACAAAACTTTAAAGTAAACTCTTTGTTCAACTGACTATATTAGTGGTATTCACACCGGCCTCGTAGGTTTGTTATTCGTTACTTTTTTATGTACACTTTGTTTTTTAAAATTACCGAACTAACTAGTAACGTAGTATAAAAAAACAGCAACAGTAGACACACTGAGTGACATACCTCGCTCGAATACCGCGTGGTAACTCAGTATAGTGCTGCTAACATACAAAAACAAAATTTTTATCAATATCTTTAACGCCCTCTTTGTTAAATAATAGCTGCGTTCTATTCGCTAAACAACAACGAATATTCGTATAAATAGCGAATAGCAAACTTAGCTACGTGGTCGTTTTAAGTATTTGCACATATGTACGTAGATCGTATCGTTGTTTATTCATTGGCGAAAGGAAGGAAGGATTAAGGGCGTTTTAGCCTTTTCCTTCTGACTGCTTTTTGTAAAAAATTAACTTTTTTTCCCCCAAAGTAAGGTAACTTTTTTATGTAGGTTGAAATCTTCAATTTTGATCGCTTCAAATAACCATTTTAGTTGAACTTTTCTCGGATTTTGTGTTCCAATGTCTCGCATATGTAGGCTTTATTTACTGTGGCAGCAAGTTCACAAGTCCTACAAATAGATGTCATGCTCGAACTTTGGAAAATGGTTGGGGAACTTTTGCTTGAAACCCATATTAAAATATTCCACGGACACCTCATCGTCAAAGTTTTTCTTGTTAAAACCACAGTGTTGACTGACGTATGTAAAGAAAAAATGCTCAATGTTTTAAAAAGCTATCAACTGCAAAATTTCAACGTAATTTTTGATAACGAAAATCGAAAATAACGCATTTAAAAAAAGGGGCGTTTATAACGTTTTGTCCGCGTGCTCTTTCTTCAATTGTTCTACTGTATGACTAGGTGTAACCCTTCAATATAAATTATATGTAACTAACTACCTCATTTAAAATTCAAAGTAATTATTTAAAAAGAAAATGAAAAAAAAACTTTTTGCAATTTTTAATTGGCCTTATTATTGTAAGCAGAACACCCATATCGTCAAGTGAATTATATAACAAAATAATATAGTACATACATATGTGTACGATAATATTTACCTTATTTTTCAAAAAAGAAATATGTGACTTAATATATAAACAATACAACTTACGTTCACAATAAACAAACGAAATAGCAAAATCTTAAGTAAACGATCGAGTTTTTATTACAGACGAACGGCATACGGTTATACCTTTGTCGAACTAAAGTCACGGTATATTTTGCAACCCATAACTGCATATTTTACTATCAATAATTTTTTATTAAGTACTGTGCTATAGTCGTTGCTATTGTTTTTTTTTTTTTTTTATTTTTGTATTCATAAATGCAACACCCATAATAAGCACGCGTTGATGAAAGACCTCCACATACTGGAAAAAAAAAAAAAAAATCGCAAACAAAAAAAAAAAATAAATTGAGTCTGCATTTCCCTTGTCTTGAATTTTAAGTAGATGCCGCCGCATCTTCGAATTGCTTGCATTTTAAACACTTAATAAAAGTAGTGCACTGAGAGAAAAATCGTTTTCCAAAGAAACGTAGCTTCTTAATGTGACCACCACATTCGTTGCAGAATCCTATATGGGCATTTCCACGAAAACGGAAGTTTTTGTCCCGTGCGACACCTTGATTTTTTGCAATTATCTTGAAAACGAAAAATTGCCCAAATTCAACCTTAGCACCAATTATAAAGCTAATTATGAGCTTTACGTTAAACCTATTGTCAAAATATAAATTCGTTTTGTTTTGACTTTTTTTTTAACTTAAAATGTGTTCTACGGTCGAACGGGACCCATGGAAATGCCCATAAAAAAATGTTTTCCTCAATTTCAAATTTTAAGAAAATGTTTCAACAAAAACGAATGGTCTTTCTTTCGTTGTAGAAGCATACCCGAGTAGGAATTCTTATCAGGAAAGTTCTAACTTAGACAGCTCTGGATCAGGCTAGGAATGGCATCTTATTAGGATCTAAAAGGTGGAAATGTATTAAGCAACTCCGGATCAGTTATGGAATAGACAAGCCATATTGCAACCCTATCAGCGAAAGCCTTATAAGACTTCGTTCAGTCCTGATCATTAACGGACCTGGACGGTTCTGGTGAGGACCGAAACTGACTAGCCTTATTAATCCCTTTTATGGAAAGCCCTATAAAAACTTAAAATAACCTTGATCAGCTTAGTCAAATATTAGAATTTATGTATATTTCTCTAACTTACGTCAAGTAACATATGAACCTGATAAATTATAGTATGGAATTTTATTTAATGAAAAAAAAAATATGTCTTATCCACTGGGGTTTGAACCTGGGCATTCGCTGTTAACACATGAATAACTCAGTTTTCATTTTGATCCGATTAACCAAGTCCGAGTCTAATTCGACTTGGACTTCGACTTCGGACCGAATCTGTATTAGGGCCAACCGTATGTGATCCAAACGAAACTTTTACTTGGTATGATCAGTGCCGCGTCAGGCACTCTGATCAGTATCATATCAGGTTGTTCTGTTTCGGTTAATCTGGCTCTTTGTGTTACCAAAGCTATCTGAGCCTATAAAAAAACCCCTCCACACAGGTTGTACACTTTTATCTGATTTCGCTACCCTCTCCCACTAAAGGACGTCCAGAGAGGATTATGCTACCCCTTTTTAAATTTTTTCTTTTTCGTTTTTTATGAACAAAAAAAAAACGAAAACGTTCTGCTGCGGACGTCTTTTATTGACAACCCCTTAAAAGCTCAAAGCATGCTCTTAGCCAGAAGTTTGATCTAGTGTCGCTGGAATGTTTTCACATTCATTCCTAAAGTAGCGAGGAGGTACTATATCTCCTGACTATAAAATATGACTTTAGATCACTTGTATACAGTGTGAGTTAAAACATTTAACATGCCAATAAGAACTTTTTTTATCTGTCTATATAATTAAGGATTTTTATCGCTGACTCTTAAAAACCACCTATCGTAGTGGGAGGGGGGTTAGAAATTTTAATAGGTTTCATTTTTGCTGTTTTTTTTTTTATCCGCACGTGTCTTTCCATTTATTTGCCTTTAGTTTTATGGTGTTGCACCTTTATTTGTCATTTTTATTTACCCTACTTTTTATATCCATTTACAATATGCAAAATCATTGAAGAAAACTAAAGGAAATTTAAAACAATTAATTTTAGCTTCATATGCGTTAATGTATTGCTTCCGGTTAGGTTGCGCGACACTCCCAAGGGTACATTAGCGGAAATTGTTACCTTTTGATGATGTGCTTAGGTTTTGCTAACTTTTTGCCTTGATTTCAAATAAAATATTGTTTATGTTGTGTTAGTTAGTTTTACTTCTTTTTTCTTTTGTTTTATAAATATACCTTGCACAAAACTATGTAACTTTCACGCGCAAAGTTTTACTCGAAAAATAAAGTTTGGCTAATCCATCAGTAATTTTTGTTGAAAGTTATCCTATAGATTAGTAATTTATCAGCCAAATATTTTTGGGAAAGTTTGACACTTTAAAATGAGGCAGTCTCTTTATTTTGTTTATTTATTTCGGATAATATACAAACGAATATATAAATTGCAGGACATGATTTTATAGAATTTTTTCATACACTTTCGACTCTTTTTTATTTTAACCTTTGATTATTAAAAATTAAAATTAATTTGAGTTTCACTTCTAATATTTTAAAAATATTTTTTATAGAAGAATACATTTTTGATATTAAAGACCAGAGTTTCGCAAGTTCTTTATTTATTTATTTTTTTTTTTTTGAGAAATTAAATGTTCCGAAGACTTATTGGCATTTCTGTAAGCTTTCTTTTAAAAAAAAAAATCGTGCATTTCCGAAAAGATTTGTGCTCTCCAGCCATTTTTGAACCAAAAAACTTGATTTGGGATCACTGTGCGTTGTTAGCAGCATGCAAGGATATTTTATAACAGCTTATGCTAAACTTTTTTTCAATTAAGTTAATTTTCTTTAATTCAAAAGAAGAGGAAAAATTAAAAAGATACAGGTGGTTGGCAAACCCTTGATATCTTTCCTTAGCCTTTTACCCTTTTATCTGTTAGCAGTAAAAAAGCTAAGGGAAAAACAAACTTGCAGATATCAACAGTTTGCCAGTATCGTTTTTTAATTTTCCCTTCTTTTAAATATAAATAATTTAATTGAAAAAATAATTAAAATAAAAAAAAAATTGAAAATAAGAAAAATAAGGAAAAATGTAAAATAAAAGCATTAATGCAGCGTATCTCATCCATGAAAAATGCAGGAAAAAGTTCAATGTGAAATTCTATAACGTCTCCGTTAGTAAATATCCTTTCATGCTGCTGACAACGCAGCACTACGGTGCGGTTGGAGCTCGCACTGACATGACACGCGGCACAGTGCTTTGTGTAGTGAAAATAAATCAGAAAAGTTTCGGTTTCTGAATAGCGTAAGTTAAATTCAAAATATATCTGTTAAAAAATTACGAATGTAAGCAGAGCATTATGTCAAATTTGACTAATTTTTTAGGAATTTCAATTTTAACAAATTTTTTTAATTTTTTAAAGTTTTTCAATTTTTTTAAATTTTTTAGTTTTTTGAAAAACTAAAAAATTTTAAGAAATGTTTGCAATTTTTGAAATTTTTATATTTTTTTTTGGATTCTTCAGCTTTTTTAAATTTTTAAAGACTTACGATTTTTTTAAATTTTCTAATTGTTTGAAAATTTTAAAAATTTTTGGAAATTTTGAATTCTAGAGGTTTTTTCAATTTTTAAAAGTTTTTTAATTTTTCAACTTTTGGAAATTTTCACAATGTTTGAAATTCTTATATTTTTTTGAATTCAAGAGCTTTTTTCAATTTTTTCAAATTTTAAGAAATTTTTGCAATTTTTATATTTTTTTGGATTTTTGTGGTATCAGATGTTTTTAAAGGCTCACAGAAAATGCCTTTTTAAAAAAAAGTTTTCAACAAAAATTTAAAAAAAAATATATACAAATTTTTTTTATAAAGAAAACTATGTTAAATTTTGGTTTTTTGAGTTTTTGAAACATTTAGAACGTTATATCTTGTTACTTATTTAATATATATATTACATACATTGTCCGTACTAAATACCGAGAAAAATTATATAGGCGGGATTGGACAGCAGTGTATGCGCGGGCTAAAGCTAAGTATTGAATCATATGTCACTTTACTTTTCCTTTAATCATCTCTCTGACTAAAACCAAACTTGAATTACATCTTAAAAAAAAACATCATTATCAACATTATTATTGACTTTGTGATTGTGTTTCTTATTTTCTTGTAAAGCCTTAGCTTAATCGGTCGATTAGTCATTTCGCACCAAAGACAAAAACAACATTAACAACAAAAACTATCATCACATCACCTCACCACCAGCGTGTATAATCTCAGGCGCTTTAGGAGATTCCAGTTTCTCATTTTAATCTTTTGTTTACACGCTCCCAACTAACCTGTAATGTATTAAGTTTTACCGTCAGGTTTCTCGGTATGTCTGTTTGTCTGTCTGTCATTTTGTCTCCATTCATTTGCCGGTCAGTCTGTCACTCTTGAAAAAATTTAAAACGTAATGTTTTGCGTTTGTTTCTTTTAAGTTTTTTGCGTCATTAATATTTTCTTTGCATCTTAGCATTTAAAACTTTTCGTTTTTTAATTTTTCTTGGAATTTATAATGACTAAGCTATTCAACCAGTGTTCCAGACTCGGTCAGTCCAGTTTGCTGATGTTTTATAAAATCGCACATGTTTTTTTTTTAACAACTACAAAACTTACAAAAAATTATAATTTTTTTTTTGTTTTTACTGTTGCAATGTCTTATTGTCGCCATTGTTTTACTGAGCAATTACTAATTGTTCGTCTTTTTGCCAGACTGGATTATCTTGATAGATAAGTCTTTAAATTGTCGTATAAATATAATAGAGACATACATATATCTCACACATAATTACTTTTCGTATGTGTTAACATATGTGTGTTACAGTTTACTATTGCGGAACATTCTCAGATTTACTTTAAGAGCCAATGTTGGGTTAAATCTTAACCGGAACTTTAATCGACAGTTTTACATAAAATCTCGTGCAAAATCTGTTGATCCCAGCGGAAAATATGCAACATCGATGATACTCATTGTAGGTAGTAATGCTCACAACTCCAACCACAACTATAAACTCTTTTAACAAAGGGATGGCCACTTTGTAGGCAGTTTGCCTACATCTTTATATGCAATGTGTAACAAATGAAAGACATATTGCCTTAAAACTTCGCTTACTAAGTGCCTGTATAGTTTAGCGGGTTGCCTACATCTCCACACACAAAGCATGTAGCCAACAGCAAGACCCCTTACATCTCCATATACAAAGTTAGCAAATGACAGACACGCTGCCTACATTTCTACATGCAAAGTATGCGAAATGTTAGGCAAACACAAAATTCTTTTAAAAAATTTAAATGCAACTTTTATTTAATTTTGACGACAACAAAAAAATGTATATTAATGTCGGTTATTAGAACGTTTGCTTGGGACGCAGAACGTGTGGGTTCAAATCCTGGAACAGATCATTATTTTTAATTGAATTTTGCTTACAATTTTTATTTATAAAATGATTGGAATAACATAATTTGATACCACTGAGATTTTAACCTGCTTTGTTTCGAGAATAGTGCGAGCGCGACCCCCGTTTCTTAGCTATCTCGGCTACAAAACAAGCGACTAAACATGCATGTGATTAGATACAACAAATAAATGACAATACTCTCAACTATCTGGCAGGCACCAGGTAATCACCAACAGCAGATGAAGCAATGCGCTTCAAAAGCCAATGTGATTCAATGCCCTTTAGCCAATTTCGCATTTCATTACAAAGTAGGGCCCCTGATCCTTGATCTACAAAACTGTAAAGAACTTGCCCGATCGAGTAATTAATCACTTTACAAGCAAAAAACCCAACATTATGGTGTTCTAAACAGAGTACCAAGCGCGTGGAAAAATGTTGTTGACTTTTTTTTGTATTGAGTCATATGAAGCTGACTAATACTACATTTCCGCAAGTTTACTCCAAGTAAGGGTGGTCGCTATTTCTCTCTCCCTCTTTCGCTTTCATTCTCTTATTCTCTCTGGTTCTTAGAATATATGTTAATTTACTCCTGCTGAGTAACACAAATGCTTACACGATTGCGATCTTACATCACTCGCAGACAAATTGCCGCTTTGCGTTTATGTGATGCAGTGCAACTGTTTAGTTAAATTTACACAAGCAACGCTAAATCAGCGTTTTAAGCGCGTGCGCAACAACGTTATCATCAATTTTTGTCGTGATTTTGTGTACCGTTCGACAATTTTTCTTAAGTTTTGCTACTGATCTTCTTTTTCCTGCATACGGTTGCAGTTTTAAAGCAATCAACTTTAACGGTGTGCAGTGCGCGCATGCGTGCGAATATCGTGTTGAGTGATAATTGAGATATTATCATAATTAAAGAAATACAAATAGTTTTCTCAAAATAATTAGCGCAAAATTTTTAAAAAGAAATTTATAAATTCTTTGATAAAATCAAAAAACTTTCCGAGTGAAAAACCAGTGATTGTGATCGTTGTTTATATATTTCTTTGTCCATTCGATATATAATAATTGGCAAAAAAAATTTCTCAAAATAATTAATTAAATAACTTCAAAAAAAAACGCTTAAAGGTATTTTAATTTTTTTCATTTACACCAAACGCAAGAAATTCGTACATGTTTCTTAACTTAACATGTAAATGTATTAGTCATTTTTTATTTATTTATTTGTTTGTTTGTTTTTCTCAATGATTTGATCGACTCGACTGATTCATGCGCACACCATTTGCATTTATAATTAATTTTAATTTTAACCATTGAACAAGTTCGCTAAAATTTCAATTCAATAACTGCGACGTGTTTGAATTTTGTAAACATTTGTAAAATAATTCTGTTATTGCTCGATGAATCGCTAAACAATTCTTGTTTAAAAAATTACTGTCTATTGATTTTATCATTTTTACCTGTGCTCTCGACAAGTAAAGGTCTTAAGCTTCATGATCAAGGATAATGATATTTTTAAGGAAATATTGTCATTGGCAATTGCATGTTGTCAACGCAAAATTATCAGTGAAATCTTCAACAGAGCTGTGAAAGAGTGCATTCATCTTCAATTTTAATTCATGAGAAATTCAGAATTCAGAGTACAGCTATTTAAAAATAAATTCGCTTGTAGACTTCAAAGTCTGCAACCTTTTCTATCGTAAAGAATGCAATTATTCTGGTGACGTCACATTTTGGATTGGAATCATGATTGACAGAATAATATTACATTGAAGATACCTCAAACCACTTGAAGTCACTTGAAATCTCGGGTTATTCGGGTTTAAACGAAAGAAATACAATGTGGGCACAATTTATTCATTAAGTTTATCGATCATATACATAGATGTAGATGATAAACTAAAGATGATTATTGAAATCGATAATCTAAACAAAAATCATTTTAGGTATACAAAAAATAACAGAAGTCATATTGCAAGTGTGCACTACTATTTTACTGCTCGCAACTGTATGTACATATATACACAAATTCACTTTTATATATATATATGTATAGAAGATATATAGATTATGGAATTAATTCAGACTTCAAGTGTCTTCTGCGACTTTAAGTGACTTCAAGTAACTTCAGCGACTTTAAGTGACTTCAGCGACTTTAAGTAACTTCAACGACTTCAAGCGACTTCCACAACTTCAAGTGACTTCAGCGACTTGAAAGTGATTTGAGGTGACTTCAATGCAGTCGCAATTCTTCCAATCATGTTTCTAATCCAAAATGTGACATCACCAGAATAATTCCATTCTTTACAATAGAAAACGAATTCATTTTTAAATAGCTGTACTCTGGATTCGGAATTTTTGGCAGTGACATCAATAGATTTCAATTGAAGATGAATGCACTCTTTCACAGCTCTGTTCTTCAAGAATCGGCTTAAGTACAGAAGAATGTTTTTTTTTTTATCAACTAAGCATTAATTTGGAATACAAGTGTTTATTGGCACACGATTTCTCTTGCTAAGATTGATAAATTTTCGAATATCTCTGGCATTCTTAAAATGCAGTCGTTTGAATATTCAAAATTGGGACTTTCGAATGTCAAGTCGAAAAAGCCTTGGGCACCTCACTACGAAATGTACCGCAGTCTCTTCCATTTTACATTCACAGAGCTCGTTGGACTTTACTCTTATGCGACTCTTATGCTCTTCCGATGATAGTTAAGAACTTGTTTCCTAAGTATCATGCATATGACTACTACGTTACTGGTAGATTGAACTGACCCAGACCCGGTCATGTCAAGGCCGAGAGCCTGGTAGGAATTGAAAAACTTCTGATTTAGCCGTAAATTTTTGTGATTAGAATCTAAAATTATAGTTTAGCGAGCAAAAGAATAAACGCTGGTCATGAAATTTTCCCACATTAAAACTTAAGCTCTTAGCATTTTATGAATTAAATTTTTAATATTGGTTTCCCAAAAAAAAATTGAGTTTTTTTTTTGATGAATTCACAGCATTAAAAGTAAGCTAGTTATGAAGCAACGTATTAATTATTTATTGGAAAAAAAATAACTAACAGCATAACTATTGCAAAGCAATTTTGTTATAAAAAATTACATGCTTTCTTAAACTGATTAAGTTCTGCGTACTTCAAACCTTCAAATTTATTTGGAAATTCTTTACAATCAAAAAAGGTATTTGATTAATATGCCCTTGGCACAAGTATCAATGTGCTAAGTGTAAATGAACGAATGCGACTTAAAGCGAATGACCTTTAAATAACTTGCGTATTTTATTACACACATGACAGGGTGCTCAATCGTTTTACTAAACAAAATACAACTTTTATTCTTTTCATTTTATGGACATTTGAGGCTTAACAGCAGGTCGATTTAAGAATCATGATAGGCCACTCAAAGGCATAAAACGTGTTTGCAATATATGGTTAAGTCTCTATTTGATTTATCTAGAGCAACACAAATTTTTTGAGTAATTACTTAGTTCTTAAAATCTTTAAAGAAAAAGAATTAATTAAAAAATTTTTGGTAAGCAATAATGTGTAGGCTTTTTTCTTGTATTGTATTATTTTTTGGTCTCTTTTTCGCAACTACTTTAACGTGTCAATCAATAATACAAAAAAAAGAAATAAATAAAATGCTAGTTTTTTTTGCTTAAGAAAATTAATTATTAAAACTTTACGCTCATAACTCGTAGGTTGATATCATATGGATGCATCTTAAAGTTATACGCTGTTAATGAGTTACAACTACAATTGGTATCTTGTGTTGTTTGGACTGCTCTTAGTGTTTTTTCGATGTAGGTGTTTAAGCTTGTCATAACACTGTGTAACAAAAATGTTATTTCCTTAATCTACTACAAAAAAAATATCTCTTCAAAATATAATGATATTAGCTGCGTTTTATTCGCTTTCCGCTGCTAGTTATCTATAGCTAGCAACTGCAATTGTATGGAAAAGCTAAAACAAAATCGCAAAATTAACGAGTAAAATTATAGCTGCTATGTATACATAGTGAGTTGCTTAGATATCATGGCTACCCAGCAAATTTGTAATTTGTCTGTTGTGCATTTTGAATTGAAAAGAAGACTATTTCGCGTAAAAGCAATTGTTTTAAATGTCAGGCAGCAAAAAGAAGAAATTTGAAATAAAAAAATGTAGAAAGAACAACAAACGAGTACTCGCATAAACAGCGAGTAGCAAACTTAGCAACTGTAACTTTTTTTCCCACATATGTAGATAGCGATTTGGCGAATAAAACGCAGCTATTTATTTATTTTTTTCTAAGCCAAATGGATAAAAACAGCTTAACTTTTTATGCAATGCAAATATCCTTAAAAGCTTACAGATAAAAATATTTTCAAAAAATATTCTGTAAAGGTGCAGAAATTTGCCATGTGTTTTTTCATTCATTTATTGTAATTTATATTTTTATAATATATAATATGTTATTATTTAAAAAAAAAAAACAATTAAAAAAATTATATTTCTGCTACTCACGATTTTAGGGTGGAATTAATATTTAAGAAAAAAGTTTAGGTTGTTTTATAAGTAAAAATCGTGTAAGTCAGTGTTGCTTTTTTCTTGTATTATTGACAAGTTTGAAACATAAAATTAACTCAAGAATAGCAAATTGAATTTTAACAACTGTTAGTGTCAGAATAACTGTTCACACAAACGCACATGAAAAAAGTTCGCTTTTAGATTAAGATATAGTCATTCAGTTTTTATTAATTTCATTTTATTTGTAATTTATTTTTTTTTTTTAAATACAATGCGTTTAAAACGCAAAGAAAGTCGTAAAAATGTGAGCGAAACTTATTAGTGTTTAAGAAAACATGAGTGATGTCACTCAATTCTGATGATTTTACTAAAAATTTTTCTATTTTCTGCTTACAGATGGCTATACCACCGCCACCGGGACCACCACCACCACCAGGCCCACCTCCTCCACCAGCAATGGGTGGCCTAAAGTTAGGTGGCGGACCTGCACCTGATATGCGTTCAGCGCTGCTATCGTCCATACAGAAAGGAGCAAAATTAAAAAAGACCACCACAGTGGACAAAAGTGCACCAGCATTGACGGGCAAAGTATGTAACACAAACGTTTAAAACCACCCATTAACTATTGTAATTCATAAATTGCTTTTCCTTGTTACAACAGGTTTGTAATGATTCCAATGCATCCTCACCCTCAACATCGTTGACTGCCTCACCGAAACGCACACTGCACAATAATAATAATAACAACAACAGTGGTAACTATAACAACAACAGTATTGGCAATGGTGCACCCAAATTAAGTGGACTTTTTGAAGGCATGTCAACAATGCCAAAATTAAAACCAGTCAATGGTAGCCGAGGTACTTAGGCTTTTTTTTTCTCTTTTAATTAATTAAATTATAACACTTGAATTAAATATAACTATTTTCCTAATTTTTATTTAAGCACCCACTGCATCATCAACGTCGTCTTCCTTGCGCAGCACCAACAACACAACAAATGATACAACTGCACTAACAAGCAATAATCGCAGCGGTAGTCCCCCACAGTCAATTACAACAACAGCTGCAGCAGCATCAAATGGTCCACTAGATTTCAGCAGCGAACTACATAAGCATTTAACGCTTAAACGGCAAAAGCAACAAATTAACGCAACTGAAGCTAATTTACGTACAAATCGTGGACCACCACCGCAACCACCAGCGGCGCCACCAAAAAATATAACAACGGTAAGTTTGTTGAAAAAGAAAATGATAGAGAAAACAAGTACATATTAAAATGAGAGAGAGCGAGAGAGAGAGATATATAATAAAATTAGATTTTGCTATTATTCTCAAAATGTTAACGAATGGCATAAACTTAGGGACGCATTGATCATTTCATTATCATTGCAAAATTAACTTAAACCACTGTCATTAGATATTCAAAAATTAAATGACAATGAAAATTTTTTTAGTATATCAATGAAAATAAATAAAATTCAACTTTATTAAATTGTTGATTGTGAAATGCGATATTCATTATAATTGGAAATTGATTAAACTTTTCATTTTCTTTTTATACTTCTTAAAATAATGTAATTATCACCATCATACGATTTTCAATGGTAATGACCTCTTTTTAGTATTGGTAAATTTTTTTAATAGTAATGGCAAGTCTCTTGGGCCTATTGTTTTTTCCTTGTCTTACTACAACAAATTGTGGAAAATGTTGTGAAGCTATTTATCAGTCTCTTTGAAGTATGTCTTAAACTAAATATGACTTGGAGCAAACTTCAAATGCAGTAATTGAGCTTTTGCCTGCATAATTAGCGAATTAAATACCTACTAAACGAACATATGTAGGTAATATTCCGAATATTACCATAAATTGTATACATATTTTCAATTAAAATCCCAAGTAACAAAAGGAATATGTACTACAAAACGTACTTAACATTTAAACAGACCAAAATCTAGATAAAGAAAATAGTAACTCACTTAAACTATCTGTTCAGGTCGACAATTTTGCAATTTATAAAGCAGTAGATCACTATAAAGTAAAATAAAAACTAAAAAATGTACTCTTAAAAGCCCGAAACACTTTGCCTCTAAAGAAGTATAAGAACGATTCAAGATATGCCACTTGAACAGACACTTTCTTTCCACATAAATTCCACAATGAAAGGTCTAGAATTTTCTCGATAGCTATGTGATGCCATTATAAACACTCCTGGTCTATGTAAAGTGATATGCTGATGTTATTTACTTGGGATTAGGGGACTGAAAAAGAAGTAAAAAGAAGTGTGGCTTTCTGTAGACTCTGTAGACTACGTGCTGTAAGCTCGTATAAATTAGAACGAATGAAGTGCAGGATAAGCTTTATTTTAGTCTCTCTTCAAAGTATATAACACGTGTATGATTCCTGAACCTGGGTAACAACGCATTTTGTTGGAGTTCTTTAACTCTATTTTTATTATTAATCTCACATACTTAACAATTTTCAAAATAGTAGCAGCAAAGTAAAATATTTAACCTCCATATTAATGAATTATGCACATCACGCTTATCCGCTACTAACTTTTATGTGTGAGTAAAACAAATTTTTTGTCACTTTAATTTCTTTTAAAAACACCGTACAATACGGAAAGTTTTCGTTCGCATATTCAAGTACAGCAAACAAGTATCTACAGTAAATAATCCTTTTTTTTTAGACCACAAAAAACAAAATCTTTTCTTCAGTAAAGCTATTAAAAATATACTACATATGTATTTTTTACTACAGCAAGCTCACCATATATTTTTGAAGTTGTTCTTTTATGCAACATTTGAATTCTGGCTTATCGTTTTTTTATAAGATATTGTACATATTGTAAGCCCATGCCAAATTAATGAATGTGTTTAGCCTGACTTTGACGTCATCTAAATTTAGAATTGCTTTTAGATTTATTTTCGTTTTGTTTATTATTGTGTGGATTCTATTTTCTTTATTAATGCTTGTCATGTCTTCCAAATAGGGCTGCTGCTGCTGCTACTATTTATATGTGGGAGGCTTTTTAAGGAGTGTTTTTCTAATTAACTTTTATTTATTTTTATAGCATTGAAAATATTTTTAATTTTTAGCTTTAGCTGATATTTGAAAAGATTAATGTTACAATTAATTGATTGATAATTTTCAATCGAAAAAAAATAATTACTAATTATTTTACTCCAAACTGTAAGTGGACTTTGAATTGACATCATTCTTAAATAACTTTGTTTTACGTCATACGCAATAGAATGTATTTGTATTCTAGCTTGAGTAAATATATTTAAATTAAATCAAAAAACTAGTTCTAAGTCTTGCTCATTTTGAGTAACATGGCTTATTTTAAAGGTTCTTTTTATTCCATAGCTAGTTGCTTTTATGAAGTTTACCTTAAAATTTAATTCGATATTCCGAAATTCTTCACTATATTTTTACTCTCTTAAGTCGAGCATCAATATCTATTTTGATAAGGAATGAAAAGAATTTTTTCTCAAGATTAATATCAAATATTCTGGTTAAGTGATGTTAAGAGACATTATTGAGGTCACGATATTAATATTTTTTTCAAAAAAAAAAAACATTTTTCTACGTTAAAATTTATTTTGAAAAATGCATCTAATCACATGCATGTACACGATAAGGGTTGAGGTATTTATCATCTGACTTGAGTCAATTATAATTCATTGTGAAGATTATGAAATGAACAATTAAAACTAATTTCTGTTTTTCACCACCGGTTGTAAACATTTTATAAAAACTTCTTCACCTTATCATATACGAGTAGTCTGGGAGATAGCGTTGAATTTTTGATGGTCATTTCAAGCCGCTTAATTTATTTTGTAATGTGTAGTTTAAATAATGCTAATAATCGAAGTAAGCACCAGTCGCCAGTGTCGTGCTGAGTCTGGTTGTGAGAGGCTGAAAAAAAATGTCGCTCCATAACTCCGAAAATAAGCCACAAGCACAAGAATATATTAAGAAATATATTAAGACTAATGTTGTAGAGGAGATGAAAACCTCGATTTCATGCCCGAAAAATCTCCATATAACAATATTTGACCCACCTTTTATAATTTCAAAATTACTAATCGCCACCCTTAGTTAAAAGTAGAATTATTTACAGTTTTATTTTAGAAAAATTGGAATTTTCGTTTTCATATATACTTTGAGAAATACTCTGATTAAAATTATGCATTTTTTCTTTTAGAATACATCTGATTCTGTTATAGAAAAGAGTAACAACATTAATAGCGCGGCAACAGCAACATCAAAACGTCCGCTGGCGAGTAGCAATAATGCCAAAGCATCGTCACCTACGCTGTCCGAAAGCAGTACTGGAAGTAGCAACAGTGTGGGTCACAATAAAGTAGGAAACAATATCGGCAGCGTCAAGAACAAAGCAGCAAATTTAAGGTGAGTGTAACTTTAAAACTAAATAAAATTTTAAGTCGTAGTGAGGACTCTGATCATTGTAAATATTAGAGAATATTTATGTATTGTTTCATCATTTCATAAGAAGTTTTCTTTAAATTTTGTATGTTTTGTATTTATAGTTTTAAAAAATTTTTACATTTTGTATTTAATTTAATTTTTTCGTTTTAGTTTATTCACTATGTGTTGTTATTATTTTCATTTATTTATTCTTATTTTATTTTGTATTTATTTACGTTCTTTTTCTTTTGTATTCAACAGTTTAACTTTAGGAAATAGTTCAGGTTTTGTACATAATATGTCAAATAGTCAAATAAAAACATCTTCCTCCACTTCATTCTCAACAACAACAAAACCCTCAATTAACAACAAAAACAACAATTACAACAAAAACAGCAGCAGCATAAGTAGCACTTCTAATTCTTCCTCATACTCTGTGACAGCGACAGCAACACCAACATCGCTGAATTCATTGGCGCCAAATAGGTCAACACTTTTTGGTAGCAATAGTGGTAGCACTACCAATATCGCTACAAATAACAACAGCAACATCAATGTCATCAGCAGCGGCGGCGGCGGTAACAATAAAAGTAACAATTCAAAAATTGCACCAATTGTTTTGGTGGGTTTTGGTGTTGGTAATAAATCACCAACACCTGGCATTAAACCAGCACCGAATCATGGCAAACCAAATTTTGCGCCAAAGCCACCTGGACTGCAACAGATATTAGCCAATGGCCAAAGGCCAGCAGTGGCAAGACATCATAGTATGAAGTCACCAAGGTATAGCATTTTTGAAGCAAAACAGTCTAACATCCACCCACCAATTATATGTATGGTGCACATTACAAAATAACCAAAAATAAAATGCGTGCACAGTTAATTAAAAAGAAAATTTTCGTCAATGCAATTCCAAATAAAAAAAACAGCTTAAATAATTACTCCAGCATCGCTTTATTTATTTTAATTCGCTTTTAAAAATTAGCTAATAAATAATGCTAAACTATACATAGGTTAATTGAAGCTTTACAATTTTTTGTATACTTTTTTTCTCTTAAATTTTGGTTTCGGTTTTTAAAATAAGTTAAAAAGTAATCCCATAAACTTATATAAAGCTTAAAAGAAATTTTATTCTATTAAGACTTAAACATTTTTAATAAATTAATCTTTCCTAGATCACCACCCATTGCACCACCAGGTGGTCCAGTCTTTCCAACAACGCAAACATTCGGCACAATGCGTACACCGTTGCAATTATGTCAGTCCCAGGAGACCATATGCAGCATACGCACAGCGCCATGTGCGCCTATTGGTAAGTTAAAAGAGTTTTGTCAAACCAAACTATTGATACTAAGGGTTTTTAACAAATGGTTAAATGAAAATACCAAGTCTCTAAACTTTCCTTTTTACTATATATTTAAGGTCGTCCCACTGTGGCTCCACCAAAACCACCAACAGCCAAACCTCCGCCACCACCAACACCAGCGCGCAGCATATCAAATACAAATCTGCAAAATCAAACACAGAATTCTTCCTCATCTGCCTCTCCGCCACTTTGTAGTGCTGTAAATGCAGCGCTCATATCAGCCACCAACACAGTGTCCACATCACCTGCACAACCACCATCAACATCTTCGTCATCGGGCAGTGTATCTACTTTGCGCGATCAATTTAGAGGCGCATCAGCAGCAACACCGCCACCACCACCCTCAGCTGCCAGTGTTCAATTTGTTGGTAGTCCTGTAAGCAATAAATCATCATCAGGTGGAAATAGCAATACGATGGGACGAGAAAAAGCACCAGCGCCTATTATACTAAATGGTGGGCCAATAAATG
Organism: Tricholauxania praeusta; assembly: GCA_949775025.1. NCBI lineage: Eukaryota > Metazoa > Arthropoda > Insecta > Diptera > Lauxaniidae > Tricholauxania > Tricholauxania praeusta. The sequence goes on along the minus strand of OX459031.1, from coordinate 109,673,644 downwards.
CGCCACCATTGCCACCGCATCGTGCATGTCCCGCACCACCGCCACCGTTAAGGCAAACAAGCCAAGTAAGTGCGGAGAACGATTTCAGTTATAATTATTTGATTTAAATTATAATTTTAAAATACTATATCCTTATTGGAAGATGTAGGCAAAATCACTCTAAAGTGTTGAGCTTAATAAACATGAAAAATCCCCTAAAAACGAAAAGAAAATTTTGGCAGAAACTTTTATAGTAAGATTTCCTTTACAATTTTTGAACTTTTTTTTGCAATGACTAAAGTTAAAAGTTAATTTTCATTCATTGGACGAGTTTCAAATATCTTATTTGTTTTTACTGCAACAACAGTTTGCCTGCACCCAAAACTGTAGTAAAAATAGGCGACAAACTTTTTTGTCCAATGAAGAATTAACATGAAAAGCATTAACTTTCAAAAGAATAATTAAATTTTTGTTACACTATACTTCCAGTAGTATTGTAAATTAAAAAAGATAAAATCTTTTCTCAGGACATAGTATTTTTAAGGCCTACAATGTCTACTCTTTTGCAATTTTTTATTATTACTTTCTGAAATGAGCACGTTGTCCATACAAAAGAATCACAAAAAAACAAGTGTTAATGTGAAAAATGCATTAAGGATATTTCCGGAACATCCTTACAACAATAAATACTCATACATGCTGACATTCCTACAAATGGTAGACATGGTAGACAACTTAGCGCCAGCATTCTCTGCAGTTGCAGATGTTTACTCTCTGTATGCTCATTACCTTTTTCCAACTTTTCAATGGTGGTTGGTTTTGTTTTTTTTCGCAGTATAAAATGTAGGGCAACAGCTATTGCGTTACGAGTTTCTATTTATCTATGTAATATGAGAAATAAAATTGTCTGCCTCCTGTTGATATGCTTCAGTTACACAGAGATACAAATAAAAACTTTTTTTTTTTCTTTTGAATAAAAAAAAAATTTTTAGACTCCAATTTGCCAATTTTTGGGAAAAAATTTTTGAACTTAAAGAATAGTTTTTCGTTTTTAATCTTAAAAATACATTCAAATGGACCAATTGAAATTTAGTGTTTTTAAAAAATACCAAAAGTCAGTTTTTTTGGATTTGAGCGCTTGTAACTCCATCAAATCTTATCCGATTCACACAAACAGCATACTGTTAGAAAGGGAATAAAAATATCTTTTGAATGCTGAAAATGTCGAAAAAAATTCATGAAGATATAGCCGAATAAATGAAAAAAGGGCAAAAAAGGGGTTTTTTGAGGATATCTCGAAAACGATTCTTAAGAAAAAAAAAAAAAAAATGGTTGCCATTTTCGGAGCCTACACCTCAAAATACATAGAATAAAGTCTATGAGAAACCAGATCTCGAGATGAACCCCAAATTTGTAAACTAGTGTTATTGAAGTCTTTAATTACAGTGCAGAGTAATTATTATATTATGAAATCATCAATGAGATCCAAAAAAAACAACTTTTTCTCTTCAAAACACACATGGAATTATATATCTTTTTTTCATACAAATCTACATACATAAGTTTCAGTAAGGAAGAACATTTAGAAAATGTGTTATACATTTCAATTCATGATAGTTAGCGATATAATTCAAAGTGTTTTTTGAAGAGGAAGAGTAGTTCTTTCGAACTTCATTAATGTTTTCATAAAAAATAAAATACCTTTCTATGCAATTTTGCCTCAAATATCTTGAAAAACCGTGATTTTCGCACTTTTAGGTTAGAATATTTGGAAAACTGGAGCCATTCGAGAAATTATGATCTTGGATTCGAAGGTTTAAGCAAATTTTGTCGACCTGTGTAATAGATAAAATAAATATTTTCTGAAAGGTAATTTAAAGCTGATCAACTTTGCCAAACCATATTTATCGTACATCTCATCTCGTCTCTGCTCTCAAAGTTTCGGATTTTTCATATAAAATTCTAAAAAAAATCAACATTTCCTCTTGTTAATTACTTAAAATTTTATTGTAAAAAGTTTATAATGAAATAAGTTTTAAAAAATTAACTGATGTAAGTTTTGAAAGTACTTTGATACTCTGAGTTCGGATATATCAGAACAATTTGGAGTGTTCTGACATGTCTAGTGCGGAAGATATACAATACATATGCGGTGCGTTAAATCAGCTTTGATTGATTGCATTAGAAAATGTGACGTGGTAGTGATATACATACATACATGAATTCTTTGGAATAGTTGATCAGCACAAAATCACATTTCAAGAAATATACCTATATAATATATATATATATCCAAAAAACTCAAATTTTGAGATATTCTCATATGTCAAAATCTAGACCATGCTTTATCTTTCAACTACATATGTTTTTAGAATAAAAAAAATTTTTTGACAGAAATATTACATTTTTTAAATTTATTTTGATGCATGGATTTCAAAACCGGCCAAGTCCATGAACTTGCTTTCAAAACCAGTCCAAGTCCAGTACATTGATATCAAAACCGGCCAAGTCCACTTTTTTTCAAACAAAATTTGTTGACTACTATGTCAAAACCTGTCCTGTTATAACCGGCCAAGTCCAAAATTGTTTTCTCAAAAACATAGGCAAATGAAACTCGAAAAGTCTAATCTGACGTGTTTTGAGTAAGAAATTTTATAGCTACTTATTATGTGGGTAATACGTTTTAATTTTTCAATAAACATAGATGAAGATAAACGTTTTCCGTTGTTTTTCCAAAAGTATGAAAAAGAGACATGGCCGGCTTTGCAACTGGGCGCCTCATATTTTTTCTCGGTCAGTTTTTTTTTTTGTTCTACAGTGTTATTTGTAAAACTTAATAAAATAAATACAATTTTTTTTTTAAATTCACCTTTTTAATTGTTTCTTTGTTTTATCAATCCAAACAATAACCCTCACACAAATTCAGTTTTGTAAAGCTGTGTAACAAAAGTAATATTTAATATCTATACTCAAGTTCACTTTCACTTAAACAGGCAAATATACTGCTATTTTTTTTACAGCAAACATTTTTATTTTGCACTATTTGTTGTCACGCCTTACCAAAATAGTATTTTGAATTTTTCCTTTGAATCTTAAATTTTGCTACTATTTTTTTCGACTCTACTCAGTATTGATTTTTACCCCTAGTGAACTACGTAACACACCCTTTCATTGTCAACTGTTGACACGTTATACGTAAACACGTCTACGTTACTGTCATTAACATCTAGTTCACAACGAATAATCATAACAAAACAGAAATTTAAATAAAAAATAGAAAGAAAAATACCCAAAAAAAAAAACCATAATATTTGGCAGTGCATGTATGAATTATAAGCAATTTACTTATGTCAACAGTTTTTACTGCACTTAACGTAATATTTACCTAAACTAATTGAATAAAAGAAGTAAGAAACAAAGAAGAAAACTGCGTTATTAAGGAAACAACTGTGCATGGAAATTTAATTAAAGTGATATTATTCTATAAATGTGATTTTTACTATACAAAGAAAAAACGTATATTATATTGTAACAACTCAACGTTATGCTGCATTACAAAAAAACTGTAATTATTTGCTTTTACATAATGTTTTCTGTGTTATGTTGGTTGCATTTTTTATATTTTTTGTTTTTTCATATTTACACATGTAATATGCTTAATATTAAACATTGTTAAAATGCAAGCCTAAAAAAGTGCTGAAATCAAAAGAAAATTTCACGACAAAGGGAAAGGCTCACCATGTGTTATTTTCCCAAAATTTTTCCTATAAACTTGTCTTGAAGAAAGACAGTAAAATCACTTTTGTTTTGTTTACTTTTCTTCGAACTGTTTTTTGCAAAATTACAAAAACTCATTACTCCAGAATTTTTTGAACCGATTGCCAAGTATACAAACTTGTTTTGAAGAAAATTTTATGCGAATTAAAAAAAAAAAAAAAACGAAACACCCAAGCTATGAGACCTATGTAAAGGTAATATTGTAATCGATTTGAGCCAATTGAACAAAAATTGTCGGAAATTCCAAAACGGTTAGAGGATAATTGCTTGCAGTCTACAGCAATGTTGTTGGCCTTGATGAGATCCATGTTCGGATCTTCAAATTATCCTATTACCTCTAAACATATTTTGATCTCAAAGCTCATCTGCAAAACAAATATGTTACCTTCTAATAAATGCAAAAGTAATAGCCAAAATTATTTTCTCCGTCAGACATTTTTTTTATAATCCATTCTATAATAAAACAATGAAATATTAATAAATTTTTTTTTTCTTCTTTTTTTAGACTGGTGCCAGTGGAGCACCACCAGTACCACCACAACGACATTCATCTATACGCGCTAATGCGCCAACACCACCCATTCTAGCGGCTAATCCAACATTAAATAGCAGCAACAACAGTAGTGGCTTTGCAAATTCTAGTTCAGTCAGTCGTTTGGTCATCGATTTGGAAACAAAATACGGCAAGCGTTTTCATAATGTCACCGAATTTCCGAAACCGCCACCATTTTTGAATATCCAAAAAATTTATCCTAGTCGAACTGTCAAAGCAACAAATGGTATGTAGAAGTACATTAAAATTAGCTAGGGCATGAAATATAGAAAAACAATATAGTAAACTATATTTAGGCGCACTCAAGAGAATTAAACCTTTTCAAAAAGAAACAAACTATAGTAAATTGAAAATTTGCTTTTGATATTAAGAAAAACTAAATTCTAGCTCCGAGGAGTTGTCTTAATAATCATTGCAAATTTACTGAAAAGTATGAAAATTTTAAAACAATTAATCTACGTAATTGTAAAGCCTAAAAAGAATGCAATACAAAATATGCAAAGCCATATAAGCAGAAATCAAAACTAAATGTTTTGCATATTTTCAGGCTCTACTCTTTATTGAGTACTGTATATTCACGAAGAGTAGTAAATATTTCAATTAATTTAAATAAATTAAATTAATACTCCTGAGTGCAAGAAAAAATTTACTCTTAAAAACTTTTTTTTTTTTAATCTTAATTTAATTTTTTTGCTTTAAAGTTAAATTTATAATTTTAAAATAAATCAACTAAATTAAAATGGGAAATAATGAAATATTGTTAATATGTGAATATCTGTTTAATTATTATTATTTTAATCTAATTTTAAGTACTGAATATTGCACGAAAATTTGAAATTTTTAGTCAGTCGAATGCAATTGAAAAATACAGTATGCATTAAAAGTATTTTAACTTTTTTTAAATTTTTTAGAAACTGCACTTTATTTAAAAAATATATTTAAAATAATTGTTGAAACATGGAAATAGTCCTTAGTTTTTTTATAATGAAAATGAGGAAGAAAAATAATAAAACAGTGAGTTTTACTACTCGTATTAAAAAATGCAATAGCTACATTGCATAGAAATTTTTATGTTAATAATTTAGAAAGTTTTTAATTTACAAAAAAAAAAAATAAAATTTTTATCATAGCTTTATACTCGTATTTAGTAGCTTTCGAAGAAAAGTGAAACAATCGGTTCACATAAAATTATAAATGATTTTTTTCAATCTGTATGATAAAAATCTTTATGTATTTTACATAATATCATTTAATTATTTTTATTTAATTAAAATTTTAACATTTAAACTTTTGTTTTTGTTAATAATTTCATAATACAGCTCATGGAATTCAATAGAGATTTCTTGCATGTTTTGTAATCTTCTTTATGAAGTTATTTTTATTATAAAAAGTGAAAATTTATGAAATAAAAATTATTGAATTTAAAAAATTAATTCTATTTTTGTTTATTTTAGTTATGATTTTTTTTTTCTAAAAATTATTTAATTTATCAAATCTTTTTGATTTTGACTTGGAAGGCGAAATTCAGCAGTCTTTTTATGGCATTCATGAATGTAAAAAAATAAACTGCTCTCATGTGCGACATCTAAGAAAATAATTGTCGGTCACAAAAGGCAGACAATCTTTTTTATTCTTATTGCAGTCTAAAAAAACTGCAATCGTTCTCCATTCTGCTTAAAACTGCACTCTTTAAATGAAAAGTGATTTCAGTCTGAATGGGGACTGCAGTCTTTAACTTCGTTTACTATTTTAGCTTCCCGAAAAATAAATTTTTCAAAATAATTGTATGTAGGTATATAAAAAAATTTCGACGAATATTGACTGTGAAATTAAATTTTTTATATTCTCAGTGTTGACTTGTACTGAAAAATATACAGTCTCTGCTGACATGTGATGTATAAAGTGTAGTTAAATTTTAATTTCTGACTGGAAACTTTTTTTAAAGTCAGCAGCTAAGAATTGAGCTTATGACAACAGTTTGAAAGTTTCATGCATTAAGTTGTTTTTGCGATAACTTCAGCCACAATTTATTGTGATATTTTATAGCATTGCTGTGTTCATTGATTTCAAACTTACATTATATATGTATATGAGTACATTTTTCAAACTTAAATTATTTTTTATTAGAAAGAAATTTGGTTTTAATATTTCAAATTGCACTTTATAGCTAAACATTTACTGTACAAACACAAATTTATCCTCTTTTAATACTTTCATGTTAGGTCAAAGCATCATTTTTTCGTAATAGATTTTGTTAGTATTTTCGTTTGCACTCATTCAACACGTTAACCTATTTGTATAAAACACAATTATAATAAATAGTTTCGAAAATTAAATGATTTAATGTATGAATCTGCATTAGGATGGTTCTTAGTCGGGCCACAACTTTCTAATTCCTTTGAAGAAAATAAATTATTAAGTTAATTTTAAAACGATTACTCAACGATATATGATGCTACCCAGCGATCAAAATTTTATTATTATTTATTACTATTTTTTTTTATTTTTCTTAAAGCTGTGTATTCGCGAAAAATCAAGACATTTTAAAAGTGATGATTCCAGTTTTTTAAAAATAAATAATTGTTCTAAAATGTTACACACACATTGGAATTGCCCAATTGCAAATCGTAGAAAGTTCAAAAAATCGAAAACATTAATTAATGGATTTATGTTTTCGATGGTAATACAAGCTACGTATCGGTCACTACCAAAAAACGCAACCCCTTCTATAAAACTTATTATTCAAAATAACTTTTTATTTTTCACTGTCATGCAGTACCAAAATGTTAGCATAGTGGCAATACATTAATTAATTAAAACTTTTTTTATGGATTTTTAACCTCTATCTGCCCCTCCCCCCCCCCCCCCCCCCCCCTCGTAAAAAAACATTATATAAAAAAATGTTCTCGGTATATGATGCAGTAACTGAATGATTGACCACCCTAAGTAACTTATGTACAGCCTCTTATAGATGCAATCACATTGATTTTTAAAAATCGCGCATTTTCAACTATGCACCCAATTTTGCAGCGCCAACAAATGAAGACAACAACAATGTCAGCACAAACAACACTATGACGACAACAGCAATAACAACACCAAATGCAAACATAGCAATAACGCCGCTACAACCTGCTTATCAACCATTTAAAAAAAATCGCGCTCCAGCACCGCCACCACAGGCCGGTGTCGCTGCTGCAACGGTATCTGTGATAAGGCAATCAAGTTTTTTGTATGGTGGACAAAAACAACAAACTGGAGTTGGTCAACCAAGAAACTCAACAATTTATTAAATGTTAATCTTAGCAGCATTTTAGGTATTTTAAATATATAGTTGTTAAATAAATAGAGTCAAGTGGAAGTTTTGTATGAAAGTAAACTGCGGCCATAAATTAAATATATGTATATTTTTGTAGTGCAGTAAAATGAACAGAAAAATGATTATGCATCGAAATTGAGATAGAAGTAAAAATTCTGCAAATGGTTTTCATCGAGATAACTGGATAGACGTAGTTTATAGATATGACACTCATACGACATGATTTGGGAAATAAATCTGCTAATGTCTCAGCTTCGATGTTATTTATACTTCATATGGTTTGGTCGTTAAAGTTATCATTTTGTGCTTTGGAATAATATATGTATTTAATAAATGGCCGCATAATCGTTTGTTAGTTATTTAAATATATTATAATTTTTAAATGTTAAGATATGAATTTTTATGTGTTTTAAAAGTAGCTCTTCAATTTTAATTAAATTTTTTTTATATATATACATATAACTTTCTATGTAATTGTATGCATATGTATGTGCGTGTCTGTATTTATATGAAATAATCTAAAATGAAAGACTTTCTCCACATTGCCTTCTCATTATTGACAACAACCAAAAAAGTAACGAATCGCAACAGTATATTAATTGTGATTTTGTTTTTGAATTATTAATTATATGTACAAATATAATAAAAGAGATATATTAAATTCAAAATACATACATATGTTTATCATATAAATGTGAAATTAACTGCATTGCTTAAATACTTTCGCGGATTCTGTATTATGAAACATTTTATTTTGCATATTTTTAGGCTTGTAATGTCATTTAATCAGAATTGCACGAACTCTCAAACGAAGAATCAATAAGAAAAAAAAATATTTATTATTATTTATTTGTTTAACCTATGGTAGAAATATGTAGGAAGTTCTACTAAAAAAATATTAAGGCGGGACAGCCCATAAAAAAGGGTTGGCCTAGCCTATTTTTCACTGAAATTTTGCTATGTCGATTTCAATTATACAGTATATCGGTGACTTCCCGGATCTGAACGGCATTAATTGAGGAAAGATTTTCACTTCAAATGTTACCCTCGAAGCATTGGCTTGACTTGCAAGAGGGGGGCGTACAATTTAAAAGAAAAGCTTTCATAATCCTACTGCTGTATTCAAATTGTATGTTTTGATGCTACTTCATTTTAGTCATACAATTTTTTAGTGTTTTGGCATTTTTGGTACAATAGATACTTTAGCATTTTTAAAAATGTTAAAGTAATTCAACTACATAATTTGCTTTGCTGCAATATATTGTAAGTGCTTACACTTATGAATACATACAATTAAAAAGTTAGTTATTGTGCTATGTATAAAAACCGCACAAAACTTAAATACAGAAAAACACAACATAGTCAATCGCACAAGTTACAAGAAATACATTAAATAAAATATAGTAAAATATTGTCAAACAACACAAATAGTATGAAAACATACATATGTATATCAAATTCTATTGAAACATAGCATTAATGTATTTTTCTAAATTACATTATAACCGTCGCAATATATCTGTTATGGTAGATTAAACATTATTAATCCAATGACTTTGTGACAATTGAGTTGCATTGAATTGGGGAAAGAATTTGAGTACTTAAAAATTACTTCCAATGACAAAGGCACGGTATCTAGTTATTATTTGGGCTATAGAGTTGAAATATGGAATTTCGCCCATTTATTTACTTTTTTCATTAGTTTTTACGACTGGTCTGAAAGCAACAGTTTTCTCCAACGCTATTGCTTCGCGAATATGCTACATTAGCGCATTTTGTTTCAAACAAGTTAACTAGAGCGCTCCATAACTTCATGTATTTATGGCCACGACCTCTCACTGTGCGTCGTCGATATTTTCGATAGCTAAACTTAGAATTGCAAGTGGTCGATTTCTAATTCACCACCACAAAAAAGCAATATGGAAAGATCTATAGTCCTTAAAAAAAATATGTAAACATTTAAATACTCACTATTAGAAACATAATTCATTTATTTGAATGTGCTCAAAATAACCGAGTTATCGCTAAAAGTATTAAAATTTGAGTTCGATATGTTACCGGCCAAACTAATTTTTAGGCCAAACTAGTTAGGTTAATCCGAAAGATGTGCAATGACATTTTAATGCAAAAGCACTGTGGTTAGTGAAGACTATTACAGTAGTAAAGTAAGAAAAAAAAATTTGTCAAATTCATTATATACTTGGCAAGTTGTAACTGAGGGTAATTGGCTCTAATATGTCCAATTTCGACTTCTTGTGCATCACTGGCTTCGCTATTCACAGTGCTTTTGCATTAAAATTAAATTGCATACTTTCAGGCCTCCAAAGTGTTTGGTCTAGGATAAGCTAGTTTATCCTAAAAACTAGTTTGGCCGGTGACACATACACTTGCATGCACATGGGCTTAAAATAGTCCTTAACATATTAAGTCGAGCGAAGTATTATAATATCTGCCTTCATTTTTTTATTCAAATGCCGATATTAAATTTCCATATAAATAATGCAACAAATACAAATATATAATATGTAAAAAAACACATACATAACATACATTTAGCAATAATTTAAAGACTCGTTATTTTCATACATATAATAACAACTTCTAAGTGTAAACTAAGTAAAACATTAAAGATATTTAGTAAAATTGCAAAAATAAAAAAAAAATGGTTTTGCGTAACTATACTAAACATAAATAAATAAATAAATTAATACATATATAAATATACTATAGACAAATTAAAATCTTATATCTAGGGTTATTTGAACAAACATTGCGTTGCATTACGTATACATGCAGACAAAACTGTGGGTTTCTTTGATCAAGGATGTCGCTAATTAATTCAATAATTTTGAAGTGTTTTTGAAATGTTCCAGATTCAACGTTTCCTGAACCTTCCAAAAAAATTAAATCTTTCTGGCACTTTATAAATGAAATCTAACACATTTCTTTGCTGACCATGTACCTTCATTTGTTGTGTATATACAATACAGATAGCTACAAAGTTTCATGTGAAAGATTTCTGAAAGATTTACAAAACGTTACATGCCGAGTGGGTATAATACTGACGTCCTTGATTAAAGAAACTTGTACAATAAAAAGTCAAATGCAGACGTATGTTATAACGCAACCACATCATCTTCAAATTCTCCATTTATTTTAAGTAAATTAAATAAATTGTATTATTTAAAATGTGATAGTCACGTAACATAAAATGTTAAGTTGTTTAAGTGTGTGTTTTTTTTTTCAAAAAATAATCTTAAAATTTATATTAAAAAGATTTTATATAATTGGCTAGCAAATTATAAATTTAATATGTAGATAACAAATAACAATAACTATCACACCTTGGAAAACTTTGTTAAATTTTAAATTTTATTCAGTGTATAAAAAAATATCTTGGTACATTTTCATCAAAAAAATAAGTGCATAGACACAATTAATAAAAATATTTACTTGAAATTCAAATTATGTTGTTTATATTTTATTTAATAAATGTGTGTTGGCGACGACTATCGCATTCGAATGAACCACGAGCTGTATGAGTTCTACGCCGACATTGACATAGTTAAGCGTATAACATACAGCGACTACGCCCGATGGTCATGTCCATCGTATGGATAAAGAAGCTCCAGCGAAAAAGGTATTCGAAGGGAAGGTGCCCGGTCAACGACGAAGAGGGAGACAATGCCTCCGGTGGATAGACCAAGCTGAGGAAGCCCTAACCACGCTTGGCATTAACGATTGGAGAAGGCGCGCGCAAAACAGAGGCGCCTGGCGAGAGCTAATGAGGTCGGCCGTAACCTGACAACGGGTTGTTATGGCCATCTAAGTAAGATGGCTATTACTTAACCGATTTTAATAAAAAAAGTGTAATTTTTTACGTGAAGTCTTCTAATTTGTGGTAAAAGAAGATGTAATCAAATAATTTATTTATAGAGGGCTCTTAATTTGTAAAAAACTATCTATAATTTGTCGTCAGGGCCGCCTAGTGGTATTTTGAACCGGAATTTAATTTCAAAGCCGAGGGCCCGGTTGGAATTAAAAAATATTATTTTTCAATATTGCTGACCAAAAAAAAAAACAAGGTCAACAACTGTTTCCCTATCTAAATTTAACATTTTCCCACAAAACTTTGAGCTTTATACTATTTTAAGGAAAAATTATTTTATTTTGGGAAAACAGGAATATTTTTTCTCTACCTTGGATTCACAAGAATTCTTCTTTGTTAAATCACACTAAATAGCGAACATAGACGCGCGTTACTATACAGTTTGTCAAAGTAGAATTCATATTAGGCGGAAAGCCGGCTGTAAAAAAGTCGAGTGTATAAGATTACAGGGTGAGACGTATGTCAAATGATAGAGCTCGATGAGCCTAAATAATAGAATATCTAGGGTTGCCTTGTCAAAGCCTGTCCCGATGGCCGAAAGTGCCCGGACTTTAGCCAATTTTGTTCTTCTAATTAAAACTGTAGAACATAACAGCTCGAAATGTATACTAAATTATAGAACTCGAAGAATCCTGAATATAATACCTGGGATTGCATTGTTGAATCCTGTCCCAAACATGGGTTTTCACCGGTTTTTTGGGTTAATTTTCATTAATGAAGATAACAGCTTGAAATTTGTGCCAAATGATAAAGATCGAAGAGCCTAAATAGAATATATAGGGTTGCTTAGTCGAATTCTGTCCAAAACATGGGTTGCCACTCATTTAAGAAAAGTTGACCCCAAAAACGGGTGTCAACTAATGTTCTATCATTTGGCATGCATCCTATCCTATAATCTTATACATTCGACTTGGACTATGTCACATACTTCGATATTGTCGCGAATGAACGCTTGTAAAACACAAACGTACGTTAACGCGTTCGCCTTTTTCTTTTAGCCTTTATTACTACTATCGCTCTCTAGTGCTGAGTAGCGTACTAATGGACAGTTGAAACGTCAAAAACAGCTGATAAGAAATCTTATTGTATACAAAGTTTTTGTTTTCGCAATTTGGGAAATAACATTTTTTTCTAATAAACCAATAAAATGTTGAGTTCTATGGTTAAAGAACATCAAGCAAGGCAAGTTAAACGTAAACAAGAACAGGGTGAGTAAAATACAGCAGTTGAACTTAAACCATTTACGAAAATCTGCATTTCATTTCGTAGAAGTTCGACGTAAAGAAGCGATAGAGTCATCAAACGAACTGACCCAAGCTCTTGTGGATCATCTCAATGTTGGGTATGTAAAGATAAACATTCACATTTGCAGAAATTAATAAAAAATTCATTTCATTTGTATTCTTCCCCACCGAGATAATGCGGCCCTCAAAACCGATAACTAAAATTATTAGTTTTAGAAAATAGTTTTCACACTGAAATTATAACGCCCAAAACTTAATATTACCTTAGAACACAAAAATTAGAAAAAAAAGTAATCGATGCTGTAAATAAAAGGCGATTATTGAAAAGCACACTTAAATTAACTATAAAAAAAATTACGTGCGGAGTCATGTTGAGGTCGATACCAGTGCTAGCAAGACCGATATTTTCTGTTGCTCCACAGGTTAATCAATTACTTCCACATTCCTTACTATGGCTTCCATAGATTTGCAGCTTATGCCTCTAAACCAAATTATACTGAATGCATTTTAATAACTACTATTTTTACTTTTTTCATCAGCATCTCTTGTGGGGAGACCTCACGCGAATAATGACCCCGCAGCCCAAGTAAACCCACTAAGTGTCAAACCACAATAGGCGGCTGCGTAATTAAATTCATAAGAAAATTACCTAGTAATACTTATGTAGCTCGTGGACTGCACAAAGTCCTACGAACCAAACTTCAAACTAACTTCTTAAAAAGTAGCAACCCTAATATCATATTAAGGCTCCTGAACCAATCTTATATCCCTCTTGAGCTAATCATGAAAAGAAAACATCAGACGGGACTGAAATTCGATAATTACTTTGGCAGTTAAGAGCTTCATAAATAGGCACAAACATTCTTTCAAAATCCTCACGATAAAGTACTCGAATTTCAGCGCTTAAGACTTGACATCTTGGGAATAATTTGAGTATTAATCAAGAAACCAACGTTAACTATTTTGAAAGCCAAGCAAGCTTTGTGCCTAACCTTTTCGTTGGAAGCATTGTGCAATTCCATTAAATTTTAAAAACTAAACAGTCATTTTTACTAATAATAAATTATTTTACAGCGTTGCACAGGCTTACCTTAATCAAAAGCGTTTAGACGCTGAGGCCAAACAATTACATGTCGGTGCAACAAATTTTGCGAAACAGACTCAACAGTGGATACAGTTAATCGATAACTTTAGCAGCGCCCTAAAGGTTCTACATTAAATTGCTTTTGTTATTACTTGTTGAAATTTAAAGGTTTTTACTTCTATTTCTAGGAGCTTGGTGACGTAGAAAACTGGGCACGCAGTATTGAGGCGGATATGCAAGTTATACAAGGAACACTAGAGATAGCTTATAAAACGTCAAGACAATTAAAAAGTACAACGCCATCTACTACAGCAGCAGCGGCAACAAATTAATTGAAATTAACTTAATGTATTATTAAAATATAATAAATGTAAGTGTCTAAGATGCCATTCAAATTTGGTCACGTATGGTCATTCTTTTACAAACTGCAAGGATTTCAGGAAAAACAATTCGACCTCTCCAAAAGCGATGAATTACTTCGGAAACATTCACCTGTTGTCCAATAACAAAGCCTTGCAAACAGACCTATTTACATGTTTTTAACACCAGTACACTGGATTAGATTTAACGAAATATCAACCTCGATTTGGTAAAATCAAGTCACCACACAATGTCGTAAGCGGCTTTAAAATCATAACATAGGACTGGGTTTTTCGTAGATGAGGCAAAAATACCATATGCTCCAATACACCTTGCACTGATCAAATACTACTCACAAGAAAAATGTCAGTTCAAATCGGAGACTTCAAATACGAGCTTCTTTTGTTTTGGCATGTTATGCCCCATATAAGTACATATGAATGTACATGTTCAGTGTAAGTGGGATGCTGGAGTTTGAATATTATACAATAGTTAAACGAGATCAAATTGTTTTTAAAAAAATAACTAATTTTATTGCTTGTATTGTTGCCTCTCTATACGAACAGTTCCAGAAAGTTTGATCAAAAATGTTCAACCTATTCTGACACCGGCATTTTACTGTTAAAATGATATTTCATTTAAATTCGTGAGTTTTTACTGAATTAAAGAATATCAAAATTGTATGAAATGCAAAGAGAAAAATTTAACTTAATTCTTAAAATAAATCGCAAAAACATAAACAGAGTTACTTACCCGTTGTGATCTTCCTTACACAATTGAAAAGGCACTGTCCAAAGTTTTGCGTTAAACAGAACGGGCGACAATTTCCTGCTGTTAAAATTATGAAATGGAACAGAATTGCGGCAGTCGACTAGAAACCTGCCGACGGGCACCCGCCAATTTAGATTCATTTCAATTTTTATCGTCGGCGGGCGCGAATAGTGCTGCATTTCGAATCAGGTTGTGACAACGGACAATCGTTGCCGATTCCCCGTCTACGTCTGTATTCCGTTTACACATTACTGAGCAAAATCTTCAAAAGCACTGGAAAACATATGTGAGAAATAGCAGCGCAACAGCAACTGTAATGCACTGACACTATGAAACGATTTTCAAACACATATTTAAATAAATAAAATAAGCACTGGCAAGATTTTCGAGGAAAAAACTATTACTTTAAACACTTTTTGCTTTTCATATACTACATGTATGTTATTATGTAGTATGGGTATTATGAAATAGCATTTACATTTGCATTTAATTACAACAAAACACTGCACTTGCACCTCTGCCGACGGCCCCGCTTTAAATATCGTAAAATTAAGCATTTTCATTTGATTTCATTAGAATCTATTTTGTAATTTATCACTAAGAACTCACATGGGCTTAAAATTCACAATTTTTTTCAATTTTACTACAAATATTAATGCGTAATATGCAAAATTTAACTAAAGAATATAACACGTGCTTTGCAAATGAAATTAACACAAACGGGTGAGAGTTGAGTAGCGTTGCCAACTTCGTTATCGGAACTTAGAAACACAAAAGGAATTTTTCGATAGACTAGCAAAGTCTTCAAAAGCACTGGAAAACATATATGAGAAAGAACAGCGCAACAGCAACTGTAATGCACTGACACTATGAAAGGATTTTCAAACACATATTTAAATAAATAAAATAAGCACTAGCAAGATTTTCGAGTACAAAATTATTATTTTAAACATTTTTTTGCTTTTCATATACTGCATGTATGTTATTATATTGTATGGATATTATGAAATAACGTTTACATTTGCATTTAATTTCAACAAAGCACCGCACTTGCAGTGGCGGCTCTGCCGACGGCCCCGCTTTAAATATCGTTAAATTAAGCATTTTCATTTAATTTCATTAGAATCTATTTTGTAATTTATCACTAAAAACTCACAAGGGCTTAAAATTCAATTTTTTTTTTAAATTTTTCTTTAAATATTAATGAGTAATATGCAAAATTTAACTAAAGAATATAACATGTGCTTTGCAAATGGAATTAACACTAACGGGTGATTGAATAGCGTTGCCAACTTCGTTATCGGAACTTACGATTCTAAAGTGCATAAATTTAAACACAAAAAGGGGAATTTTTCGATCTGCTAAAAAATCGATTTTGCCGAAAGTGTCCAGGTTCAAGGACTTTTAGTCAATAAGGGTAATAAGTTAGAATTGCACATAGAAAACCGTTGCTATACGAAAGCTTAGTGATGTGAAAAGTACACTGGATGGAGAGGGGTGGACTAAGAAACTAAAATAAAACTATAAAACATTTTAAAATTCACTTAGACTAAAATAATTCATTATAAAATAAAAAAGTAAGAGTCTGACGTCTCGATTTTGAAGTCGGGACATCCAAAACACCAGAGGAAACCAAAGATTTGCATCATGGCACTAGAACAATGCATTTGTTACTTTGTAGAATGCTTCATTATATTCTATTGGAAAAACCATATATGATAACTTAAGTTTTTGCTAGTATGAAAGTTGCCATGCCCATTCATTCATTCCGCCCACTATTTGCCCAGCGAATGTTTATGTCACTGACGACTACGTACCAAGTTTCACTCCAATCTGTTCATAACATTTGAAAAACAATTCGAAATTTTTGGGAGACAGTGGTTTGGGAAAGGATTCAACAATGCAACCTTATATATTCATTTAGGCGCTTCGAGTTCTATCATTTGGCATACATTTCGAGCTGTAATCTTGCACACTTTTAATTAAAATAACAAAATTGGCCACAGTTCGGACATCCGGACGGACATTGGCAAGGCAACCCTGGTTGGTTAGTTTTACCAAATTACATCTCAATATTTTCCGTACTTTCCTGTAATCTTATACATTCGACTTTTCTACAGCGGACCCTTTGGCTATTTGGATAGCCAATTGCTAAGATACCAATGTAAAAAACAAAAATGAACTGTTTTACATATTTCAAAATTCATTGTATTTTTATTATAAATACTAATAACACAAAAACAAAATTTAATCAATAAGTTACTACTATAATTATCACTAGATACAGTTCAACTCTGCTTAAATGAGATCCGCTTTACTGGGAAAGGGATTTATCAGTAAAAAGTAATTGAACCTCACTCTCTTACTAAAGTGAATGTCCAGAAGTATAAACGAGTCAGTTAAGCGGAGCTAACTGCACATTTTAAAAAAAAAATTCGAAACGCATTATCGTTAAGTTTTTACATGTGGATATATGAAAACACTTATGTGTTACAACATTATAGTGGAAGGCCAATTATATATTCATATTAATCAAAGGCCAGTAAACGAGTATCAAGCAAACGCGTTCCAAATAATTATTTTTGGTAAACTTAATTGGTGAATGTCCATACTAGCACGTGTTTTCGGATTTTCATATATCTAATAGGAAAATTCAAAAACACACGTACTAGTGCGAAATCAAAATCAGTTACGTTTTGCTGAAATAATTATTTATAATTGGCCTATAATTTGTCGCAGGAATTTTTCCATGCATTTGCATTCCACTATCATGTTTTAATTGGTTTTAAATCTATATTAGTAATTAAAGGATTTAATGCTAAATTTTAATGCACTGCGCTCCGTATAATTATAAAAATTATTTTAAATGTATTTATGAGAAATGAAATTAAAAAAAAACATAAAATTGTAAAGTTAAGAACAGAAATTGTTTCTTTCTTAGTTTTCATTCATATATAATTCCAAATTGTATAATTAAAAATTAAAATATATTTCTTCGTTTGCCTTTTGCGCAGGCAATCTAGTATTTATAGTATTCACATTAAAAAACTAAAGTTTTGGGTGGGTTACTTAATAATTCTTCTTGCTATTGCCACATCTTTTATGATACTTTAGGAGAATTAAAAATGGTTTAATCTTTCTTTGTTTAATTCACCTATATTATTTGTCATTTGAAAGCAGCATTACTTTTTAAGTCGGTCTCTAATGTATAAATATAGCAAGTTTACATGTTTTCTTCTGCATGGTTCAATCGATAGTTTCTTTTTTTTTAATTTTAGGCTTCAGGCAAATTTCAAAAATGCATTTTAGTAACGTGACCGTCCTGTAAATAAAACAAAAAATGTACAAAAATATTTTAAGCATAAGCTATATTAATTTTGCAAAAGAAAAGTTGAAACTAGGCAGACCCATATTTTTAGAAATGAGAATTTTCAAAATATTGACCCTAGGATCCCATTGTACAGGTGCCTCTTAATTTTGTCAAAATCAGCTGATCAATTTAAAATAAAATTTCAAAAACAAATAAATACTTACGCGGCGAATACGAGCGACTTCTACTTCGTTCGTCATAACGACGACGGCGATCGTTACTGCGATAAGTAGTACGATTATATGGCGAAGGTGATTTGCGACGTGGTCGATGTTCATCACGATAACGTTCGTGATGTTCTCGTTCTCGCTCACGGTATGATCTTAAAAAGAGAAAGACAATGAAATGAGTTTCATAAAATTGTAAATTAAATATAAAACCAACCTAGTTGGACGTCCCATATAAACGCCAGGTGTTGGTGTGTGTGGACGCTGTGTTATTGAATAATCGACACGTATACGACGTTCATCAATTTCTAAGCCAGAACAGGCATCTTTTGCAGCCTTAGCATCACTCATATCCTCATAGTAGATAAAGCAAAAACCACGCGAACGACCAGTCTACACAAAACATAATCGTATGTATAATGATTGCTACTAAAAAAGTCTTTATAGGCTTTTGTGCGTTTATGTACAAAAAAGCCTTTAGTGCAGCCAAATTTAAACTCTAGTGGCACACTCATTATTCTTCACATTTTATTTTATAGCCCATATACTTTATAATTTGAATAACACTTTTAGTAAACAAATTATAATGAAAAAGGGCAATTAACTCGAGTAGCTGTTTTCACACTGTCCGATTAAAACTTAACTGGAACTTCCGGTAAAGATCCAGGTTAAGACTTAACTGCACATTATGAAAATAACCCTTAGTGCATTTAAACTTGTACTCACCTGAGCATCGATAACAACTTGTATTCTTTCGATCGGACCAAATTTTGAAAATATTTCACGTATTTTTTGTTGAGTTGTATATACGCTTAGTCCAAAAACTCCAATACAACGGCTTTGCATTGGTTTTTCCTAATAAAAAAGAACTTTTAGAAAAAAAAACAAAATTTTAAATAAAACAACAACTTACTCTGGTGCCACGTCTTTTATCATAGGGACTGCGTGAACGTGTGCGTGACCGTGTTACTCGACGACGATGCCGATGTGGTGAGAGTGACCTTTTGCAACAATTGAAAGGAGGGAGTGGATCGGAAGGGAAAGGGAAGTGAAAGGTGAAAAAGAGTTTTAATTTGTTTCGCATTAGACATTTACATAAAATTTACATAAAGGATTTTTAATGGTTTTGATTTTTCATTGATAAAAAATTAATTGTTTCTTGTGTATCTGTAGAATGGTTTTCTAGGTTTTGCAAATTGCTTTAAAATGGCTTTTGTTTTGCTAGTACTTTCTTTTGAAAATTTTGCATTTTCTTGCTTGATTTTGATTAAGTTTTGAACGAAGTTCAAGTTTTGAAGTTTTGACGAATTCATGTATTTATTTGATTCAGAATCATTTTGAGCTTTGTTAAGAAATATTTTGAGCGCTACAACTTTTTGTACATTCATTCGGTTTTCTTTTTTTTTTTGCGTTTCATTTCGGTTTATTTTGGATTTTTATTAAGAATTCTGCTGAAATAAGAAATAACAACCTAAACGTTAGAAGATTTTATATTAAATGTTGGCAATTAAATAAGAAACATCGATTTCGTTGCAGTCGTGTAAAATTAGAGATAAAGTTTAATTTATAAAATAAAAATGGATGTCTAATAAAACAACATGCTTATAAATTTCAACTTATATTTAATTTTAAAAAAATTACTCAGAAATAAATTAATTTAATCCTTGTTTCATATATGTGACAACAAATAATGCTGCAGCAAATGTTTGAATTTGATTATGATTACCTGATGAAACCAAAAAGAATCGAAAGTATACCATGTACCAAACTTACGGTTAAGAAAACTTTAAAATTACCCTGGCTGAACAACCCCAAAAAGGCCGATTTTCTTTTGTTGTTTTGAAAAAGATGTTTGGAAAAAGTATTTATTACTAGCTGCACTCGCGTGCACCCCGTTGTTTAATCCCATCACGTATCAAATTTCATAAATCGGGCATTTCACGCGAAGCGGACAGGGGAAATGGGGTTCATGTTTCCAATTTCAGATATATTTGAATATGTTATACCTGTATAGGTCCTCGACACAGAACAAATATGAGTCTTTGAAAATTTGAGAAATCGTAAGGTATGTACTTCAAATGCCATTATTCAGTTTAAAAAAAGTCTGGTAAAATGAATTAACCACTGGATTTTATACTTCATTTATTGATCTTTTTAAACTCATAATTGGATTTTAAAAATAAAATAATACACTAAAAAAAATGAGAAATATTTTTTTCATCGTTTTTTACAATTTCGCCTAGCAAAATTTTTTTTTTTAAGTCCATTAAAAAAAGCTTATATTATGCTTATACCTCGTGCTAAGTTTGATAATGGTCCGCCCAGCCGTTTTGGCATTGCATTGCAATACCGAAACCCGAGTCGAGTCAGTTGATATTCATAAATATAGCAAAATATTCAAGAAGGATGGCCGCTTTGTAGGCAGCTTGCCTACATCTCTATATACAATGTGTAAAGAAAGTCAGATTGCCTTAAAACATCGCTTACTAAATGCCTGTATAGTTTAGCGAGTTGCCTACATCTTCACATACAAAACATGCAGCCAACAGGCAAGACCCCTTACATCTCCATATACAAAGCAATCAGCCAGCAAGCAAATAAACAAAATATCACAGTAACAATTTCATTTGTAAAACATACAACACAAAGGGTATAGCTTTTCATACATGGAAAATCAGAGTACTTCATCGATTTGCTGCTGGGTTAGACGTTCTACTTCTGGTGCTTCTCTCAAACTGTCCCTAGTCAAATATTCTTCGTATACATTTATTTATAATTTAGGTTTTTCAAATTCGATTAGGCATACATAGTTACACCTTCGTAACCAGTGGTTTGTCTGAGAAACTTAAATCCTGCTGATTTTTTTCATTTTTTTTAATTGACAGAGGCAAAAAAGAAACATTTAAATGTGCAAAACAATGAATTCACTTACCTGGACGAACTTTTGCTGCCACCGGAATAACGTCCATTTCTACCCAATGGCAAAGGAGGTGGTGGCGGTGACGGCGGATGCCGCGGCGAAACTGAACGACTACGCGAACTGTAGGCATGATCTTTGGAATGGCGGCTTCGAGATTTTCTAAATGAATTTATGGAGAACAGCTTATAAAAAAGAAAATTAATTGTATATTGAATAAAAACCTGCGTCCATTGCGGCGTCCTGGCGACTTAGAATAACTGCGCCTGGCACTTACGCTACGGCTACGGCTACGTGATCTGGGACTCTGCAAAAGCATTTTATAGTTTTATATTTTTCAATTTTTATTTTAATTATAAAAATAAAGTTTCTCGTAATTGTTTGGCGTTTTTACAAAAGTCAGGTTATGTTTCCAGGACAGTGGACACAAATTTTAACGCAGTTTTTTTTATGATAAAAAGCATTTACACTATTTTGGTAATATGTATTTATAACAAATTGCCTAGCAACTCCATTTCCTCATGTTGCTATGGATTTTTTAAATAAAAAAAGCACTTATTCTCCGATGCACAACGCATCGTACGTAGCGAAGCTGTGGTATTGTGGAGACGGCCGCTTTAATGCACATAACTTTCATTTATTTTAATATTTTCTTACCATTACTTTTGCTATTATCAATTGCTTAAAAATATTTTCAGTATTTTTTTTTATTCTAATAACCAAATAGTTGCAAATAACTAAAATATTTATTTTCTATTCGACGAAAGTGGGAATAAAATGCGCTGTGCAACAAAGACCGCAAAATCAACGATTACTAAAACAAACGAAAAAAAAGAGCGAGATAAATTTGAGTTTTCCGATTCACTCGTACGGTCAAAGATTACCTTTTGTCCCTATTTACACACAGCAATATTTCATTGAATTTTTTAGTGACAAATTTGTGGGATTCTTTCTCTATGTAAATGATGTAAGCTGAAATGTTTTCTTAAAAAAAATTGGTGCAATAAATTTTTTTGGTCTCTTCCAAAGTCAGGGGCCATCACATGTGATGTGTAAAATCCATTTTTGACCTTTTTTCATTGATTGAGACTAATACGGACTCTTCCTGGGTCCAGAGTCAGCCTTAGATGTTAGCTACGTTCGAAATCCATTTGTCGACTAAATCAAAAAATATTTTCCTGGAAATGGTCACAAAACGATTCCTTCTTGAGTCTAAGACCACCTCTAGCTATGTACGTTTAAAATCCATGTTCGACCTTTTCCATCGATTGATGTAACAAAAGAGACGGACCCGCTTCTAGGATGTGCAAAATCTATTTTCGATTTGGAAAAAAAATTATTTTCCTGAAAATTTCCTACAAAAGCCGCATTTTTCGAACCCAAACCAAGTAGCTATATTTTCAAATCTGGGTCAAATCTGTTCGTACGGAGGTCTCTCGCAGAAAATTGATTTCTTTTTATCATCTTAACAATTTTGAACATATTCTACGGTTCAATTTGATTTGATGAAAAAACAGAATATTGACTGAAATATTGTTCTCGGAGTTTTTTTTATTATCAAAGCCTTTAGGAAACTAATCCTATAAGGCAAATCTTTCATTAACATAGCCAAATTTTATTTCGCGTTCAAGAGCGCCATGCGAGCTCTCAATCAAATGAATTGCAAATAAATCAAGACTAGATTATAATTTCATTATAAATTCTTTATCTCTATGAATATATCAGAAAAATATATTTAATCAAATACATTCGACATTCGAACAGTTAGTCAACAATTCCTACGCTGAGAAAACGATTTCTTTGAATATAACATATGTTAATTAGAAAAAAAAAAAAACAATTAATTATTTATTAGTTTGAAAGTTCGGCTTTTTGGTCGAATAGATAATGCGAATAAAAACAATTATTCCATTATTTATTTGAGTCAAACATATTTATAAGGTTTGAAACCAGATTTGCAAAAACTTTTTTCATATAAAATTTGTTTGACTAAATATTTGATTGTGCTATATCAAATATACATACGTTAGTTATATTCAAACAAATCGTTTTCTCAATGTATAATAAAACTGATTTTCAATAGTAAATGAATTAACAAAAACAACCGAATTTATTAACCGATAAGATTAGGCGATAGAAAATCAGCAGAACTAAAATATGAATGTGATTAAAAACATAAATGCCCATGCGTTCGGACAACATTTGAATTATATTTGCTGAACAGATCAGACGTTTTTCTAATAATGGATTTTAACACAGTCTACGACGAAAATACAAAACAATGGAGCTGCCCAGTTTCATCATGTTTATTTGACATAAATTGTTCGATTGGACAGATTGCCTACTTTATGATGAAAAGTAAGCCACCACAAGAAATTTGCCAGATCTCCGATACAGAGGGAACTACACTTACCTATGGCACAACTATCACTTACGCCGTACGTATAGCGCTACATTTGCATAAAATGGGCTTGACACATGAAGACATTGTGGGTGTGATTGCGCCAAACACTACGCTACTGCTGCCCCTAGCTATAGGTTGCTTTTTAAATGGCACACCCTTTCATGCTATAAATCCAATTCATGAGGCACGTAAGTAAAGTTTTCTAACGCTGGCAATTTAATTTTATTTTAAATCATTGATATTTTTTTTTTAATTTAAGATGTTATCGGTCATCTCTTTACCATAAGTAAGCCAAAAATAATTTTTTGCGATGGTAAAGCTTATGAGAAAGTTAAGACTGCCTATGAAAACGCAGAGCTTCCCAAAATATTTACACTTTGTAATCACCTGAAAGGAGTGCCCCAGTTAGAAGAGCTCTTTGAGCCTACAGAGACCGAGCTGTTTTATCAGTAAGTTTTGTTATGATGGCTATTATTGATTGAAGAAACTTGAAATATTGTAGTCTTTTTTAGACCAAAAGCTCTTGCAAATGGACCAACACAAACTGTTGCACTTTATTGCTCTTCGGGAACAATGGGTTTGCCGAAAGCAGTTACGATCGCGAATGCTACTTTAACTAATGCTTATGGGTATATAATTAATTAACTATTTTAGCAATTGTTCTATTAACATTTAATTTACTCATAGAATGGGTGATGGTGCTGCTGTGATGTTTTCCTTTAGTACGCTCGATTGGGTTTCTGGCCTCATGAACATTGCCTTCGTTGCAACAATTGGAGGCAAACGTATTATAACGACTAAGCCTTTTTCACCCAACTACCTGCTAGAATTAGTTCCGAAACATAATGTCAGTTTTCTAGCTGCCGACCCTATGACTATGTCAGAAATTGCGCAATTACCTCAATTTACAAAGGAAACAATGCAAAGCTTAAGGTTCATCTTTATGTCTGGGGCTTCAATTAAGGTTTCAACTTTAGAGCTCATACGTTCAAAACTCTCAGGAGGTATTCTACTGAATGGTTATGGTTGTACGGAACTCGGTGGCATTGCAGGTAATATGTCCAGTTACAAGCCTAAATCGGTGGGAAAAATACTGCCAAATACAACCGTGAAAATAGTCAATTCTGAAGATGGTTTAAATCTTGGACCTAACGAAATCGGTGAAATATGCGTTCGTAATGGTGGTAAATGGTTGGGTTATTATGGCAACGAAACAGCAACACGAGAGGCACATGATTCGGACGGTTGGTTTTGTACCGGTGATTTGGGTTACTTTGATGATGAGCACTATTTACATTTGGTCGATCGTTGCAAAGAAGTCATGAAATATAAAGGCATGCAGTTTGTACCAAATTCGATAGAGGAGACCATAGCAGAATTGCCAGATGTGCTCGATGTCTGCGTATTTGGAATTTGGCATGAAACCTTTGGCGATATGGCCGCAGCGGCTGTAGTAAAAAGAAATAGCAGTGATTTGAGTACAGCGCAGATATTAGCCTATGTGTCGAGTAAGCAACAAGTGGAGCATAAGCGTTTGCATGCTGGTGTTGTATTCGTGCCAGAGATTTTTCGAAATGCAAACAGGAAATTGTTACGCAGAAAAGTAAAAGAAACGTATCAATTTAGTCTAAGCAGTTAAAATAATTGAGAATATATAATAAAAAAATTTGCGTTGACCACGGAAATATTTTTTAAAAGTGTCTTCTAATTTTCAGGGAATATGAAGGCAATGCATAGTTGCTAAACTAGTTATGTATTGGCCTGAAAAAAGTGGATCTATACTCGACTTAAAACAATAATTTTAAGCTTTGAAACAATGAACTCCATTTTTCCCGAACAAAGTGAGAAGATTGTTCGAAAATTTGAAGCTTATTAGCTTTAAGAGTTTTTTATATTAAGCAACAAAATCTAACCAATGTATTTTATAAAACTGCAAAAATGTTTGGATATTTTCGCTGTATCAGAACTATAAGATCATGATATTGTCAACCCATCGAAGATCCTGATGAAAAATCTTCTCACCACAGGAGGAAAACTGAAACTACTTATCCAAAAACAACTAGCAGATTTGAACAGATCGTGTAAAGAGCATATAATGGTTAATGCAAGCCGTCAAAAACAATTCTGAAATTGAAAATGTTTAATGTATTCAAACTATCGTTCTCCGTTTTGGTTTATAAGCTAATTTTTACATTATGAGCCGTCCATAAATTACGTGATTCAAAATAGGCAGTCCGGCAAAATCTCACCAAGGGGGAGGGGAGGTCAACGAAAGTCTCACGTCGACTTTTGAATGCAAAGAGTATACATTATTTTAGCAAATTACATCTAAAAATGATAAGGAAAGTCTCACGGAAGGGAGGGGTCTTGCTAGAACTCACCGAATCTCAAGGGGAGGAGTGCGAATTTTCAAAAAAACACTTCACGTAATTTATGGCCGTCCCCTTAGACGGACGAAAGAACTTCTAGGAAAGAAGTATTATTTAGCATCACCGACACCTTTTTCCATATGCCTATATTATAGTCAACCTTGAAGGAAACTTTCTGCGTATATATTGAAACTTGCTTGCCAGCGATGTAAAACTTGAAGACTTTCCGTATGTAAATTGGGACTTGGAACTTCAAAAATACAAATAAAACAAATATTGCAATAAATTCAAACATACTTTTCAAATATCAAATATATGGAGTGATAAACTTTCCATTTGCGACTATGACGTTTGATGCAGGAGAACGGGCTTATTTTTCCATCTGACTGCACTGATACAAATGCAAAGCAGTTACGCCATATGGAAGAGAAATTTCATTTAGAGCAGCGCAGTCCGATGAAATAATTAGACCCCAGCCCTTTTAAGTCACATGCAAAAAGTTAAAAGCCTCAAACAAAAATATTCTAATATGTAACGCCATTGTTGTCTCTTAAATATATTATTTCTGTTGTTTAGTTTTTCAAGTACTTTCGCTGCAATCCTTGCAAAATTTCGTTTTCAATAACGAGTGACGAGAGAAAGTAACGAGACCTCGATGTCAGTTTTCTGTGCTGTTTAGTTTGGAAAAGTTCACAGAAACTACTCTTACTTTTCATTAAGTGCATATAAAGAGATTGCACGCGAGCGCGCGTCGCTTGACATATATTGAAAATTAGTTTGAAGAACTGTTCCTGTCGCCCACCTTTATTTTAAAAGCGGTATTAGCTCTTCTTCGTTGAGAAATAAATTTTATGTAGCTGATTTCCTTTAGTTTCAGCGAATGAAATATCAAACTGATAAAATATTATTGTTGTACTCAAAAGAATTACGAAACTAGACAAAGTTGTTTTCTGCCAATACAGAAATAGTTCCATAATTTCTACGTCAGCAAAATATCTGAATTGTATTAATCAAGCGAAAAAAAACGAACATATATTAGTAGAATTATTTGTTAGACCCTCTTTCGAATTTCTCTCCATTGGCTTTAGTCCAAAAATTGGAGCGTTAGCGTCGCTTATCTGTCAAAATTCTCTCATGCACATTTTATATGAAGCAACCTGAAATAAGCGATGCGATTACGCCAGCCTATTTGATTGTCAAATTTTGACAGAGTATAGACAACTAATTTTTCATTCAATTGTGTTAATTTTGTTTCCTGTCATAAGCAGTAAATAAATTCCATATGACATTTGACGCTTATTCATATACATATGAATAAGTTTGACGCTCAACATAGTTGCATAACGCTACCAAACACAACGGCCAACGCTCCAATTTAGGAATCACAGCCAGTTTAATTTCATGAAATACGATTCATTGGAAAATAAAATAAGTCGAGAAATTGATCCCGGTTGAACATAATAAAAATTTTCTTAGATATTTTAAAGTCTCAAATTTGACAAATGTTAATTAACATTTGCTTGAAGTCAACAAATTAAACATGGACGCAATTAATAGAGGTCACAGGGCAAAGCATGTGGCCAATATTTTGCAACATCCGGCAGCACTGTAATATTTCTCTCAAGCTACACAGTATCATGTGGATGTGTTAAATACCCCATCGATAACGTAACAAATTCTGCTATTTCCAAGTACTCATTATTCATTATTTTAACAACAAAATAGAATAAAATGAAATCGAGTCTCTTTTAACTTTTTTGTTAGTAATATAACACCCGTTTATCAAAGTTACTCGCTAAAACACTCAGCTATGAGGACACTGATAAAAGCAGTGCTGCCAGATTAACATGCTTATTTAATGTATGAATTTTGTATTCTTTTCACATCTCAATCTTTCAAAAAAAGAACTTGAACGACTTAAAAACTAAAAACAATAATATAATTTTCAACATAATCATACATGTAACAGAGCTATCTGTACTCAATGTCCCATTTTATGGTAAAAATTCTGTATTCATTAATCTGGCAACATTAAACACTGTCAAACGCTAGCATGTGGGCATTGATGAAAAATCGGCATTGATGTAAAGTTTTATTGGGAGCAACGCGCGTTTCGTTTATAAATAAAGAGGTATTTCACTAAAAAGAAACCTATAAAATAGTAAACAAAAGTTATGAATTGTTAAAATAAATGCTAAGTGTTGTTCTGAAAATATTTAAACACTCAAAAGTGGACAATTTTCTATTAAAATTTGACTTTAAAAAAGTGCAGTGCTTGACTACGTAGAAAGTAGCATCAGTCCATTGAAGTCTCAGAACAACGAAATTCTGCGGCTTCTACTGACGGCAAGTAGTTTTTTATTTAAAGCCATTTTCTATACGAATCGGATTGAATTTCACAAATGTAAATTGAAAATGATAAAGTTAGAATCATTTGCAAAGCAAATTACCTTTTAAAAAATGGAAGATATTGAATATTTAGAGGAATACGAAGATCTAATTTTACCAAGTAAGTTGATGAAATTAATTTTCTACAGTAAGGACAACAATTTAAATTAATTTGATTTCATTAGCAATTAAATCTAACTCCGGACAAGTTAATTTTCCTGCAAGAGGTGGCAATACCACCAACAACATGATGCAAGACGAGGATTCTTCTTCGATTGATCAGGATATTTTTGAGAGTTTATTTGATGATAATTCAGATGATGAAAGTAATATTCTACAGAAAAAAGGTAAATTTTTTACTGACCAGGGCCGACAATCGAAAATTTTTTCATTTTGCCCGAAATAGGGGTGTTTTTTATGTTAACGAAAATCTAATCAGAAAATGTCATTCGGAGATATAGCACTCAGAAGTTTTGGATATATGTTTTTTATACCCTATTGATTGAATTATACACATATATGCAGGCAGTGTTAATAAAAAAGACCACCCTCTCTGTCTAAAAATTGAAGCAACCTAGGAAATTCTCAGTTGGCTCATTTAATATCTACACATGTATAGTTTTTATTGAGCCGAGGCCTTTATAAAAGTCCAAATGTTCCAAATAGGACCACCCCGAGAAAAATTGATTTCAAATGTGAATATTTTTTTTTAAACGTTCCTATCATGATTAACCCTCAGATGTTCCGATACATTTGAGACGGTCGGATGTGGTCTGGCTGGATCCCTATACATTTACGGGTATTTGTATGAAAACAGGCGATATGGCGTCACATTCAAACGTGATTATAAATAATAGTGGTACATATTGATCTAAACGCGCAAGTTTCCCATTTGTGCAAATATGCAATTTTCCGCGATGTGTATTATGAACGCCCCTTCGAATAATTTGTGACAGTTGATGAGCATGTAAATTGTCAAAGTTTAAAATGCCGAGAGAATGTGAAAAAATTTATCAAAATTGTAATTCTTCGGAAAACACGATGGTAAGAGCTTTATTAAGTTGCATAATTAGCAGCGAATGTTTGCAGGTTTGTTCAAAAAACTTTTCATTTTTGACAGTTCGTTTGCGAGGGTGCAAAAATGCACAGTTTGCGAGGGATTTGCGCGTTTAGATGAATACCCATAAAGTGTGTTCATACTTTCGGCTTTATTTTTTTTTTTTTTTTGTTTTCTTTGGTTTTCACCTGTGATCAGCTAGCTTATATAAAATAGTTTATATAAAAATATTGAAAAAAAGTGCCGAATGTAAAAAAAATCGTTTTCTTTTCTTTATTTTTTGTGTACTATTTTGAATACACAGCCTAAGAAAAAAATGTACTCTGATCTGACAGTCAGACCATACCTACTATAAGGTTTCTGATTCCTACCTCAGACTTGCTCAATTACGTCAGGTTTTTGGTATATTCGGGAGTATATTACACCGCTAATTAATTTTTCTTGTCAAAACTCGTTACATAAAATCATTTTTGCTTAGAAATGCTTTAATTTGATGAAAAACAAAATTAAAAACTTAAAATAAATTAAACATTTTTTTTTTATTTATTTAGTTTCTCAAAATATCAAAATAAATTAGTTTAAACATTATTTTTTTTATTTATAAAAATGTTTTTCAAAATATCTTCGACATAACATCTTTTTTTTTACATTTTTATATGTTATTCTTCAATCAATCGCTTGAATGTATCTGCTTTCAAATCGAAATTCCCGACATAACTTTGGAAAATATTATTTTTTATTGAACCAGTCTAATTGTGTAAATTGCATGATGCTTCTTGAAACTTCAGAGGACATACAGTGAGTCACAGTCAAAATAAACCACCTTTTCTTGTGAGAGGAATGTACATATGGGACATTCCAGGTCAGCCTGCCCAAAATTGAGCGCAGCCGAAAAACGTTTTTAAGGTCTTAAAATGTTCGTATGCTCAAGAGCTTTCATATGAGAACGGGTGTTTTCCAATTTTTTTTTTTAACTAAATTAGGGTTACCAGATGAACTGCCTTCGAAAGTAGTCCATCTGAAAAATTTAAAATTTTTGTAATAAAAAAATATCACAACTTTTTTCATTTCAATAAATGTTTGTTGATCAAAAAAAAATAGGCAGTTGGTAAACAGCCATAAACATAATCGCTTAGTTTTTTTTTATAGGAAAGGTTGTGAAGAGAGGTACTGCAGTGGATTTTTTTTTTTTTTCAATAGTAGGTGGTGCCACGCCGCTAGCCGGAAAATGCGTTTTGACGTCTAAACTAATTGACCGATTTTAACAAAATTTGGTTTGGAGATAGACTGAACCATAAGAATGGTAATTAGAGGCTCTGAGTTCTTAAATGAGGCGTGGCACCGCACTAAATGAGAAAAAACGCTGTTTCGGCTGAACCGCTTAATCGATTTTGATGAAGTTTGATTTGGAGAGAGATTGAATACTGAGTAAAGATATTTCTTTTGAGTGGGCGGTTCCACGCCTTTAATAAGAAAAAAAGTTTTCATTTAAAAAGAATTGAATATAAAAAAGTTTTTACATAAGTTTATTGCTTGAATATAAATGCTTCATTCCAAAATATTTTGTATACACATTTATATTTTACCAATATAAAAAATTTTAATACAAACCAAAAAAGGTCAAATAGTATGTCACAGTAAATGTGAACAAAAATTTACTAATACTTAGTTGGTCCTCTTTGCCAGAAATCACTGCTTGTAGATGGTATCGCGCGCTACTCTGCCTGTAGCAAGAGGTCCTTTTTTTGATGAAATGTTGTGTTTGCGTACATTTACATCGAGACGAGTCCACAAATTTTCAATTATATTTAAGTCCGGAGATTGTGGTGGTACTTTTAATACATGAGGACAGTGATATAGGAGCCATTCCCATTATTTTTTTTTGGCTTGAGCTTTTAAGAAACACGTAATATACATGCACATAATTTTGTTTTTTAAATTGTATTAATATTAGCGAATAATTTGCCATATCCCAGTGTGCCAAACGAATTCGTTTCTTCCTACTACGGATTCCGTTACGAATTCGTTTCGAACTCGTTTTCGTATGAAATTCCTCTCGAAAAAACGGAAGATCGTCCCCATTAACGAATTCGTTTCAAATTTGTAACGGACTTCAAATACAAATTCGTTTCGAATTCATAACGGACTTCAAATACAAATTCGTTTCGAATTCGTTTTTTGTTCATAAAACGAATCCGTAAAAATAATTTTATTTAATTATCAAATTATTTAGTATGCAAATTGTAAGACTTCATTGCATATAATTTTATTTTATTATCATATTAAATTTTACTTACGATTTACAAATTTCCAAAGTCAGGCTCGAACCCATGTCCCAGCGATTCATAGTCATGCGCGCTACCTACTAGGCTGCCTGTCATATATTATAATATATGTCAAAGGCGAATGATATCTTTCTCTCATTTGATCCGTTTTATTTACAAATTCGAAACGGACTTCAAATACGAATTCGTTTTTTGTTCATAAAACAGATTAAATTTTTTTGGAAAAATAAGTCCCTGAAAAATTTTCAAAAATTATTTTCTGTCTTAATCGACTTAGAAATATTTAAAAGAACAAAAAACGAATTCGAAACGAATTCCTTTTATGAACAAAAAACGAATTCGTATTTGAAGTCCGTTTCGAATTCGAAACGAATTCATTAATGCGGACGATCCATCCGTTTTTTCGAGAGGAATTTCATACGAACACGAGTTTGTAACGGAATCCGGAAACGGATTGTTAATTTCAGTGTTAAAAAAAATATTAGTTTTTTTCGACTTTTTAAACATTTCTAATTCGATTAAGACACAAAATTTTTTTTTGAAAATTTTTAAATTTTTCCAAAAAAATTTGATCTATTTTATGAACACAAAACGAATTCGAAACGGATTCGTATTTAGCCTAAGCCAAAATAAGCGAGACGAGACATAACGAGTAAAGCCTAAAGCAAAATAGACGAGACGAGACATAACGAGTAAGTTCGAGTGTATGTAAACCAATGTTGATAGCCAAAATGAACCTACGTAATTGATCGAAAGTGAACGAATCATTTTGACGAGACGTAAGAGTTCCGTAAGAACCGAACTTCAAAACGTTGTTACTCGCCATAACAGCTTTTTCGGTCCGTTGGCTAGCGTAACATTTTGGGTTAAATGCCAAAACAGACGAAACGAGTGCAAACGTTCGTTCAATTGCTACCGTCTCGTCACGTCTATTTTGGTTAAGGCTTTTGAAGTTCGTTACGAATTCGAAACGAATTCGTTTTACTTACAAAAAACAGAATGCGCATAAACGAATTCGTTTCGAATTCGAAACCAATTTGCGTCCGTTTTTGTGCACAGTGGAGTAGGTAGCTAAAAAGGCACTTTGGTATTATTAAAGATAAATTTATATATACCTGAAGTGTACGACCCAGAGCTTGTAAGTATTATTATGGTGCACTAACTTTGTATAAGAAAACCACATTTTAGTAAGGCATTTTTGAAAAAAAAAACTGCAATTTATAAAAATAAACTAAAAAAAAGATTTTTTTAACTTTAATTAGCGATAATTTTGACCTATAGATGTGCACGGATCGGGGTTGTTTTATGTGGACCGCGGGCCTTTCCTTTCCAGCAACGGGCTCGGACCTCGAAATCAATTTCGTGCGGGCTCGGATCTAACCACAA
The DNA here is from genome assembly GCA_949775025.1 of Tricholauxania praeusta. Classification (NCBI taxonomy): domain Eukaryota; kingdom Metazoa; phylum Arthropoda; class Insecta; order Diptera; family Lauxaniidae; genus Tricholauxania; species Tricholauxania praeusta. The sequence goes on along the minus strand of OX459031.1, from coordinate 109,640,325 downwards.
AAAGCCGGGGATCCACAGAAAAACACGACATAAAATACATTTCTCAGCCTCATTTTTACAGATATTAAAGATATATGCCAATATCGCACTTAGGTTCTTCTTTTGGGAACGATAGAATACAGATCTCCCATTTTGCCGATACGTTGATTTGCTGTGAAACAAGGTTGCAAAAAAAATTTGGTGATTTCTAAGTGATTTCAACTGACTTATGTGTTGTTTTTTAGTGCTTGATTTAATTATATTGAAAATATTTTTGTAGAAAAATTCTCCAAAAAAAATTTCTGACATTACTAATGCAATAAAGATAATTGGCTGATTCTATTTACTTGCAAATTATTACTAATTTCTGTTCGCGTACTAATTTGGATATTTTACTTTTCGTGTGCAATCAATTCCTTACTCTCTTGAATTGCAATGATTGCTAATCCTTACTGAAAAAGTACCGTAACACACCTTATAACGGATGTGACACTTCCGATTATGCAGATCGAAAGAGTATGCCTTAAAACATAACACATTTTTGACCTAAATTTTCTATACGACAAATAAGAATCCACGCAACAAAATATAAAATTATGTTGTTTGTAAATAAATTGTATGCAAATCTGATAAACTCATACGATAAGCGTAAGGATAACGTATTAAACAATAGAAAAACAGCTTGAGTCCCGCGCGCGAGTTAAAACATATGCTCACAGCTGAAAAAAAAATCTGATTTCGAAAAAATTAATCCAAAAATCGTAGTTAATAAATGGAATATTCTTTGAGAAGCCATACTTAAAGTTAACATATGTATTTCTATGTACATCAAGCTTCCAATTCCATGGAAAGATTATAGTAGCACCAGTTGAAGCAGTTCAAAAATACTCAACGCCAAAAAGAGCGAAAAATTTCGACCATAAATACCTCAACTCACTCAGCGTAAACAGCTAGTATGGCTCGAAAGCCATAAATAAGATGCCACCGTCTTTGTTTGCTTATCACTTGAGCATTTCTTGCTTTCCCACTCAGAAAATGTATGGAGGTGTTGTTCCTTCAATTCGTGTACAAGTTTCAGAGAAACGTCCCGATCTTCAAACCCATTTTTCATCGCGAATGAAGGGGCTTTGAGAAAAAAACAGATGGCACGATCGCAAAGAGCAGATCAAAATCTATCCTTTATGTTTTTCTTTTATTTTTTTAGCCACTTCCCTACGATTACGAGCGAGTTGAATACAGCGTGCTTTGTCGAAAAACCGCAGTGCGCACCGTGTGGCTCGCGCTCCCATATATATTGTGTCGCCTTGAGCTGTTTGAGAACTCTACGTCTTGTTATGGGTCTAAAATTTGGCTGATAACTCTGCAAACTATTTCTGACCCCTTGCTTCCACTATAAACCTTTCTAAGATTCGATCTATGAAAAATTCCTAACGTAAAAGAAAAACAATAATTATCCTTACACTATTTTTAAAAAAAAAAATAATAAAAAAGTCGCCAAAAACATTACCAAATCTTCATCATAAAAATATTGGAAATTACTATTATTATTAATGTTTAACTTATTTTGTTGCAGTTGATCCAAAGTTAAGTCAACGTCGTTTAGATGATCGCGCATCACTAGATTCATTGGACATGCTTGTCAAAGACTTAGGTATTTACTTCACACATTTTTTGTATAAATTGCAATATATATTTAAAAAACTAATATTTTTAAAAGTTGGTGAACAAACTAAAACGCAGGCCCAGAATAATGCATCCACATCAGGTTCTGGCTCAAAAGCTTGCATACAATTATCTAAAAAGATGACAAGCACACCAAATACACAGACTGCTGCTAGACGTGGTTTGCAGAAAGGTTAAAAAAAAAAAATAAATATTGGAAGTATAATTTTATTAAATGTATCCGTCCTGTATTTAGCCTCAACTTCAAAACCCTCACCACTTTTGAAAGGACGTCCTGGACCACCAACTAAAACAACAAATTCTGGACAGTCATCAAAAACACCAACAGGTAGTAGGCCACTCATCCATCACCAATTTACGAAACGCCCACCTATAGTTGAAACTACAACAATGGCGAACAGGCCGAAAGCTAAACCAGTTCAGACAAAAAACTCAACCCGACCGGATACAAATAAAAACGATAAATCAAAGTCGGTTGCAACGGTTAGACCAACAATTCAACAACAACAGCAAAAGCGTTTACCAACTGATGTGAGCAGACCTTTATTTTCCTAAAACTTAACTTCTGCTTTACTGACATTACCATATTCTTATTTAGAATGTAAATCGTGGTATAAGCTCTTCGTCAAGTCCGAGACCCAGCAGCAGCAGTTTAGTAAATTTGGCAGCACGAAAACAAATGGTAGCAGCATCACAAAAGAATAAAAATTTATCACTACCACCTGCTAGAAGGCCTGTACAACGTCCACCAACTACCATTGTCAAACCAGAAAAACGAGAAATGAAAGATCCATCCGAAGATCCATTAAGTAAATAACTAATTTAAATCTTTGTTTTAATTTAATCAAATTAAACTTTCAGGCTTAGATGATATTGCTGAGGCTTTATTAGACTCGGATTCAGATTCATTTTCACTTTCTGACATTTCTGATGATACCTTAAATTCACTTAGTGATTTTGACGAAGATCCCCATAATATAATCGACATTTCTAATGACTCAAGCATAGATGGTAAAATTAATCATAAGGATTTAGGTGCGTTTTCATAAAAAGAAATTTAAATTATCTGTCGTCAATATTCATACATTATATTTATTAGATAATGTACGCGCTGAAACGCCTTCACCTACTGTTTCAGAAGATAGAGAGGATATAACATTGTCTCCTTCACCGCCACAAATGAAAGAAAATGTTAGTAAATTCGAATTTCAAAAGCGACCGGATGGACCCAACGTTACAGAACGGAGTGTTGCTGGCTTACCGTCGACATCAATCAAAAAAGTACCCGAAAAAGTAACCATCATAAGCGATACACTTTTGTCACGTATCGATACCGCACTTTTAGCTTCAGCTATTGTAGATGGTAAAAATTCAGCTAAAAATGAAATTTGCAATCATTCAAATGAAGATGTTGCTGCTTTGGAACGTGAGTTGATGCCTTTTTTAAGAAAAAAACAATCAACGGAATTTTTGAAAGAAGGTAGCTCGAATTCACACAACGTATTTCATTTGAACAATATTGCAGTGATACCATTTATTTCAACTTAAATCTGAAGCAAAAAATAAACCTTAAATATTTTTATGTTAAATAATATCTTTGCAGATTCTCTAATCAAAACTATGGAAAAAACAAATGCGCCAGCCCTGACTGTAGGAGAAATTTCAAGTGCAGCAGAAATTTGTACAAATGAAATATTTTCTTTAACTGAGAACACTACAAAGGAAGGTGTTATTTCAAACGCAGATATTATTGATGAATTCCATGAAGCGGCTGACTTAATAGAAGAAAACATAATCGAGGATGAAGAAAAAATAGAAGAAGATATTAACAAGGACTTGCAAACAACTTCACTGGTTGCTGATGAAGTTGTGGTTGCTAATAAAGACAAAAATGAGTCAAATATTTTTCTGGATGACCATGTTGATGATGAGACAATGAATGATCAACAGAAAGAAAACATTGAAGTTGCTATGGAAGTCGAAATTGAAACAAATGTAGAAACAGAAAATCCTACCGAGTTCCATGACGCTATCGATAATACGATTTTCGAAGAAACAGTTACAGAAGAAGAAAACATTGAAGAATGTGAAGATATGGCAGAAGGTGTTCATGAACTCATTGAAGAATGCGAAGAAGAAGTAATTGAAGCTATAGAAAAAACCAAAATAACTGAAAATACTAAAACTCAAGCTGAGGAAAATAAAATAGAAAATTCAGAAGACCAAGTGAAGTTGGATTGTTTGGAAAGAAAACATGAAGCTGATTCAGTCACAGGTGATTTCATTTTTGTAAATGTTGATTTTATATATTTAAACAAATAACTTAACTATTTTTTAGAAGCGAACAAAAAAGATTTTAAAGAACCATTAAATCCACGTGACAATATAAAATCAAAGGATGATTCAACGACAGTGGAAAGTTCTACATTGAGTAAGCGTAGTATAACTTTAGTTGAAAAATCAGGTAAGATTTTATTGAAAGCTTGTGTAAATTGTTCGCTTATATATTTTTTTAAAGATGAAAAAAAGGATAATGTGCCTGAGAAGAAAGCTAAATTGGAGGGCAGAACAAGAACAAGTAAGTAATTTTTAACATTGAAAATGATTTTTTGAATTAAATTTATTATAATTATTTCATCTTTGCTAAAAAATTTATAAAATAAAATCTGGTCCATATTCTTTAAAAACTATTTCTAAATGCTTGTATTATTAATTGCAGGATTTAGAAATCTTGGAGACTCTGATAAGACAACGGATACTAGCGAAAGCGAGTTTGAAATTTTGCCTCTACCGCGACGTCGTAGACGACCAAAGATTACTGAAATGTCTCAAGTAGTTGGATCCAATGATGATAATAAAAATACTGAAAAATGTACACAAGAATCAAGTACAGAAACTGAGACTGAAACATATGAAATACATAATGATGGTGTTAGTGGAACTACTAATGAATCAAAACAAGACGATAATTTAGAAAAAAGCCTTAACAATGCTCAAAGCGATAAATCAGCAGAAGAAACCGAAAAAATTGAAGCATCTTCTGAGAAAACAAAACAAAATGAAGAACATCAAACGGAGGACATAATTACAAAAACAGTGTCACCAAAGGAAATGCATTGTGACACGCCAACGTTAAGGAAAAGTTCTCGCTCTACATCTTCCCAAGCTAGCGATAGTAATGATACTGTAGATGAAAAGAACATGAAAAATATAAAACCACGGAAAGTAGAATCAACGAATGATAATACAAATTCGAAATCAACGCCTAAAAAAGCTAAAGAAGTGGTAAGTAACGAGGACGATATTTTAAGACCTGATAAATCTTCGAGTTCAGGAAATGAAGAGAGGAAAGATAAAGAATTACAACAAGTTGCCGACGATACAGATGTTTGTTCTATAGAAACTGAAACTAAGAAAGAAGACGCCAAGACACCAACAAAAATGCGTGTTAGACTAAAAAGAGTTGAAGAGAAACATTTCAATAAAATGATAGATGAAACACAAGAGTCGATTGTTTCTTCAACAATGTCAGAAGATAATTTAGTTGATGCAAAGTCCATTGAATCAACTACTTCGAAGAAAATTGAAACAAAGGATGAAATATTATTAACTAAACCAAATGAAGAGAATAACGCAAATAATTCTTTGGTAACAGACCCAACCGATGAAAGTAGTTTGAAGGTTATAGAAAAAATAGAAAGGGAATCAAATGAAAACGAAGAATTACATACAGCTAGAAAATCGTTAAAATTGAAGGACGCAGAAGACACTTTGCAATCGGGAAATAACACCACTGACAAACACACTAACACTGTTGGTTCAAAAACTTTAGGCACTTTAAAAACAGATAATGCCGATAAAGTTGGAAGTAAAATGGAGGACAAAGAGTGTAAGGAACGCAAGAACGTAGATGAAATAATTGAACATACAACTCGAAGTGCTGCTAAAGCAAAGGAAGCTGTTAAAGTTGGTAGCACTGACGATAACAAGAGCTCTGAAGAAAGTAACGTAACCGCTCAGGATAATGAACATACTAGAAAAAAATCTGGGAGACCAAAAGGGTCTAAGGACAAAATCTATTCAAGTCAGAAAAATCAACATGCAACAAGAAGTGCATTTAAAGTCAAAGAAGCGGATGTTACAGTTACTAATGTTGATAATAAAACCTGTATGGAAATAAACTTAAATGAACGGAAAAAAGACCAGACTAAAAGTAGTGCTGTTGCTTCAAAGGAATCGAATCAAGGTGGCAGTAATGACGATAAAAAGAAATCTAACGAGACTAACGTCAGCGATAAGAAAATAGAGCACACGACTAAAAGTGTTGCGAAATCTAAGGAAACGGATAAAGTTGTTAGTAATGATGATAAAAAGAGTTCACAAGGAGGTAATGTCGCCGGTCAGAACAGCGAGCGATCGCCAAGAAACATTTCTATTTCAACTAGAAATGCAAGAAAAATTATGGGGGAAGAAATTAATATGAAGTCATTGACATCAGAAGGCGTGAAGCTTAGCGAGAAAACTGTTGTAGATACCAAAACGCATCGAAAGGAAACTCCTTCAAAATCCACTATAGGAGCTGTAGAAGAAAAATCACCTGGAAAAAATACAAATATAGCTAAAGATAAAGATGGTAAATCGGATATAAAAACACCACCCAAAACTAATTTCATAGTTCGAAGAAATTATAAAAACCAGGCAATTAGTCAACGACCAGAACAATACGCTAACGCAATACTGACTAAAAGTGGACTAAGCTTTAAAGAATGGCAAGAATCTCAAAAATCAAAAGGTGTTGAGAAAACATCATCTGCGGAAAATATATCAATTGATGTTCCAAAGTCCAACTCAAGTCATGACAATAAAGAGGAAGTCTCACCAGCAAAACCACCAGTAAAGAAAATCGAAAATGACAAAATGGTAGCTAAAGTTAATGTAAAAGAAACAACCGAAGTAAGTCCACAAACTTCGTCTAGTACTTCCAAAGAGAAATTGACAAATGTAAATGTAACAAGGGAAACTTTTATTAAGAAATCAGATAAACACATTGCAAAAACGAGTAGTGTAATTAAATCACGATCAATGGACTTACCAAAAGAAACTTCTAATATAAAATTGGACAAACCCATTGATAAAACGCATGATATTAGCGAATCTTTTTCGGCTAACTTATCCAAAGAAACTTCTAATAAAAAATCAGATGAAATCATTGTAAATACACATAACATAATAAGTAAATCATTGTTAGCTGATTTATCAAAAGAAACTTCTAATACAAAATCAGATAAATCTATTAAAATAATACAGAGCACGTTGCCATCCCCCACTAGCTTGAAAACACGAAGCACAAAGGATTTAACAAAGGATAAGAGGGAAATTACGAGCGATAAGAAAGAATCTTTAATCGATAAGAAAAATACTGTAAGCGATAAGAATGAAAGTTCTAAGGATAATAAGGGTACCTTAAGCAATAAGGAAATGTTAAGCGAAAAGAAGGAAATTATAAGTGAAAAGAAGGAAATTTTAAGCGAAAAGAAGGAAATTATAAGTGAAAAGAAGGAAATTTTAAGCGAAAAGAAGGAAATTATAAGTGAAAAGAAGGAAATTTTAAGCGAAAAGAAGGAAATTTTAACTGATCAAAAAATAACGACTCAAACTAAAGTGAAAGAGAGTTCAGTCGAAAAGAAAACAATTGCAAAACCTGCAATAGTAAGAATTAATGAGTCCAGCACTAAAAACGTTACTGAAAAAGCACCAAAGACTACTGAGATTGAAAAAATTAGCGGAATAAGTGAAGAAATAAAACTTAACAAAAACAATGAAGAAATAAAACCAAATGTCACAAATTCCCTAGAAAAGCCTAATCAAGTTAAGAACGACTCTTTTTGCGATAAGAAAGAAATTTTGGGCGATAAAAAGGAAACTTTAAGCGATAAAAAGGAAACTTTAAGCGATAAAAAGGAAATTTTGGGCGATAAAAAGGAAACTTTAAGCGATAAAAAGGAAATTTTGAGCGATAAAAAGGAAAATTTAAGCGATAAGGAAATTTTAAACGAAAAGAAAGAAATCCTTATTGGTAAGGAGGAAGTAGCCCAAGTTAATGTGAAAGAGGGTTTTGTTGAAAAGGAAAAAACAAATGCGAACCCTGTAATAGCAAGGATTAATAAATCCAACTCTAAAAACGACAACGAAAAAGCACCAAAGGATATTCAGATTGAAGAAATTAGCGAAACAGGAGAAGAAACAAAAGGTAGCACAAGCAATAAAGAAATAGTACCTAATATCAAAAATTCCCCCGACAACAGCAAAACCTCGCCTAATGCGGAAAATGACAGTAAAAATTCACAAAATGTGATAACATCTCAGCCCGATGCAGAATCTGCAACGATAATCAAGAACACTGTTGAAGATTCTTCAGCTGTTACTGTGGTAGAAGAAAATTTACATAAAAAGTCAGAAAATACAGCCGTACGTAAATATACAAATAAATCTAAGAAGCAGCGTGTCACCGATTCTGTGACAGATAATACTGAATCTACAGAATACGCACAAAATAACGAAGACTGTCCCGAATCTGAACTGTCAAAAGATCCGGCGCAACAGCTTAAAAAAAATACTGAACTGGACAATTCAAAAGTTGAGAAAAATATAACCTCTGCTGCAGTGGAAACTAGACTTCCAGTCGAACTGAAAGAATCGTTGATAATTACTCAAGAAATGGAACCGAAGCATGTTGAAACACATGAAAATACAAGCTCTTTAAAGGACAATATCGTTGATTCCAAAAAGGATTTAAATGAATCTTCAATTAAAAATGAACAGTCAGAAAAGACAAACACAAAATATGAAGAAAATCAAAAGATCGATATTATTGGAAAAGTTACAGGCACCTTAGAGACCAACGAGAAATCATGTATTGAAAGTGCTATTAAGACTTGCGAGAAAACAATGAATACATCAACAGACAAGTTGAACGTAATAGACTGTGAAACAACTCCTGATAAAATGTTAACAAAAACAAACGAAGCTGTAACAGATAAAAATGTAAATAAAACAACAGCATCTCTAGATGATTCGAATAATACCAATGAGATTACATCACCATCTCCTAAGCGTAAAGTAGCTAAACGATTGAAAACTGAAATTGAAGTTCTAATGGAATCTTTGCCAAAGGGGCTTGCACTTATTAATGATGACTCTAAGAGAAGACGACGTGAGCTTCCTTGTGGAAGGAAACATTCGAATTTGGTAGTTGAAACAAAAACACCATTAACTTTTAAAACACCACCAGAGCCTGTAAAAGCTTTAAGTATGATAACTACACCTATGAAAAATCCATTTGCCATTGATATCGGTTTGCATCGAATTACACGAAGTATTGTTAGTGCTGATAAATCTATTAAATTAGCCCCATGGAAATCCAGAATAATTCGGGGAAACTCTAGATCTTCCAGAGGAACTCCGGAGAAATCAAGAATAATTCAGGGCAACTCTAGAACGAGAGCTTCTAGAGGAGCTCCAGAAACATCTACAAAAGTAACTCCAGAAAAACCTACAAAAGGAATTCCAGAAAAATCTGCAAAAACAATGCCAGACAAATCTACAAAAAAAGCAATCCCAGAAAAATCTGAAGTAACTTCGGACAAAATTCATAAAGAAGTTCCGGATAATACCGCTAAAATAGTTCATGAGAAAATGTTTAAAAAAATATTAGAAATTTCTAACACTCCAACTTCAGAAAAAACTAAAGAAATTCCTAAAAAACACACTGAAGATACTCCTACAAAATCTACTACAGAAATTTGTGAAAAGTCCAGGAAACCAGCTGCTGATCAGACCTCTAGAGGCAACACAGATGTGATTGTAGATAGCACGGAAAATCGCGTTCGCACGGAAAATGTATGTGTTAAATAAATTTATTTTGTTGTAAGTTTGATGAAATTATTTAGGCGTCTTTACAGAAATCTCATTCGGTTGTACCTGAACATAGTTTCAAAAAGCTACGTGTACGTCTTAATCGTAGCTTTGTTCGAAAATATTGGATGAATTCTCGAAAGTCTAAAACTACAGGTACAGGTTAAAGAATATCATTCAATATACATAATATTAAATCAACCCTATAATTTTAGCTATGTTTCCAACAACTACATCAAAATCATCATTGGAAGGTCTTAGATGCGGCTCTAAGTCAAGGACACCTACTGAGCACGCCAATAGCTTAGCATCTTTATTATTAAAAGCTTTAAATTCTCCGTCAATTCCACCTCCACCTCCTGCATATGCCAAGCCGTTTGCTATGCCAAATTTTGCCAATAGCTCGAAAACTTTGAATACGCAGCAATCCAATTCAAATATAGCAACTCGTGCCAAGGTTTTGTCGTTATCGCCTCAAATGTTGCAACCGCCAGTATCATTAGCTTCAACGGTACAACAACAGCAAGTGCAACCTGATTCTTTTAATACAATTGGTGAGGAAAATAATAAAAATAACGTATTTTCTAGGATCGAAAGGAGTGTTGTCAAGCCCCAAGAAGGTCTTTAATAGCATTATCTATGCAGATTCGTATGTTTTTGATTATAATGTACATACATATAATACATACATGTGTAGGGACCCAAACACACCACATCCAATACTCACACTTGACCCAAATACACCACATCCTTGATATATAAAATTTGTTTTTTTTTTTGAAATAGAGTAACTTCGGGTATTGTGATATAGTAGGGAAATGTGATATGCCATCATATTTCCTTAAATAAACAACTCTCGACAAAAATTTTTTTGTCAACATAGCAGTAACGGAAAAAGATACATGCTGCAAGGTTTTGTGCGTTCGCATTCACCGGTTTTGGTCTCAGTGTGGTGAAATTGATTTTGCCACAAGTCGAGATTTTATTTGTGTGTATAGGGTTGCCCATATTCGAAGCGCCCATCAGGCAACACTATAACTTTTGACAGCGATGTCAAATCGACTAATGACATACTGCGTTTTGAAGCGTCATTCCAAGCAGGTTTTTACCATGAAACAGTACACGCAACGCGAACGCTCTAAAATTGTTGAAATATACATTCAACAAAACAAGTCAATAGTGAAAACTCAACGTGACCGATGACTCATGACCAGTGCTGCCCAGAGAACGAGCAGGCGCTCAAAGAGCGTAAAAATGAGAACGAATAGGCGCTTAAAGAGCGTTAAAAGCATGCACGTATACAAAATTAATGATCAAATCATCAACACATGCTTATTGTAAGCGCGTTTGTTTGTGGTAGTGGGCACCACTGCTCATGACCGATGAAACTCATTTCCAGTTGGACGGAACGGTAAACAAACAAAATTGCCGTATTTATGCCACTGAAAATCCACATGAGATTCTAGAGGTACCTCCTCACGATGCAAAAGTCACTGTTTGGTGCGGCGTTTGTGCTAAAATCGTCATTGGGCCGTTCTTTTTCGAAGATGAGAATGGCCACACGGTTACTGTTAATCAGGAACGTTATCGCGATATGATAACCAATTTTTTATGCCAATTATTCGTCGAAAACGTATGGGGCACTACTAGTTTCAACAAGACGGCGCGCCACCGCACACAAGCCGCACTACAATCGATTTTTTAGGGTAAAAATAAAATTGGCGCTTCGAATATGGGCAACCTTGTATGTGTGAGTTAAGACCAAAATAAAGTAAGTATTATAGCCGAAGTACTAAAATTTGTTAGTGGGTGAATATACTTTGTCATAAATACTGTGAGTTCTTTATTTGCTGAAATGTGTTTTAATAAAAATAACCTCCACCCAGCAAGGACATTACCTATGCTTTTTGCACCAAGTCCTTCCAGAGGGATACAAAGATTCAGATCTGAGTTCAATGCCTGCAATGCAATTTAATTTGGGCTCACAATGATTGTCTTCCAAGACGGCAAGCAATTGTTGTATGTGAGTCATCTATCTGACTTTAAAATGTTCAGTCTAAGTCTAGTTTCCTTTTTTATGGAAATTCTATTATATTTTTAGTTCCTATTGTTTTATACTTCTCAAGATGGCATATCACATTATCCGAACGCTATATATCACATTACCCGCCAATTTCACTAAGGGGTGTCACTTGGCTTTTTTCCATTTTGTTGAAATAGCTTCAAATTGGTTTACGCTACAGAGCTCCGAAGTCGAAATATACTGCAAAATGAATCAACAAACCATAATACATAAAAAATTAGATGCTATGTTATAAAAGTTACGTGTAATTTGAAATACAAAAAATGCCTATATCACAATACCCGAAGTTACCATATTAATGAATATTTTTTTTATTTTTTCATTTTGAAATAAGAATACGATTTTCATCAAGAAAAATACAAATTTTAAATTTTAAGGTGTATTTGGGTCAAGTGTGAGCATTGGATGTGGTATGTTTGGGTCCCTACACATATTTTATTATTTGTAACTCTAAATGGTGGTTATGAAGTCTCTTTTGGGGTACCTCTTTTCATCGGTATTTGTAACAAAAAAAAACTGATAATACCTGTAAAAATATTATTAAATTAACTTTAATCTTGATATATTTTAGACAACACAAATCATGAAGAAGTAATGGCGGCCGCAATCGCTAATTTACATTGTGATGAAAGTTTTTTGCTTACACCATTAAAAACTGTTAGTGCTGCGCCATCAGTGGTACGTCAACAAACTCAACAGCAACCGCAGCAACAAAAGCGTAGCGCTCGCTTGCAACAATTAATACAAAAACAAATTGCACAAGAATCAATCCCTGCTGCACCAATACAATCGACAAAAGAACAGTTTGCGCCAACATCGATTTTACAACAGCAACAAACTTTCTTTTTGCCTGTTGAACCAAAAAAAGAGATTGAAGATGAACAAACAACTGCAACAGTAGCTTTACAATCCTTATCTACACTCATAACTGGTGGCTTGCCAGCTGAAGTTGTCGATAATAGTGGAACACGATTGTATTCCTTTTTACATCCTGCGAAATATAATCGCAGCCATGGCGCTGTACTTTTGGATTATTGTTGCCCAAACCTTGATGGACCAATGCCAGCGATTGATCCTACACGTGATCATTCGCAAGTACATTCGCTTGTTCGTGAACTACCCTCTTATATAGTTATGACAACTAAAGTTGTAACACGTGCAGATCTTGAATCGAACAATAATTCTATACCTGCATCTATAAGAAAGAAAATGGAAAAGCTCACGTCAGCTAGTATTACTGCATCTGCTGTACGTCTACCAGTGATAACAACGACTACTGCAACATCGACGGTAACAACTGCGGTGCCACCTGTTGCATCGACAGGATCATTACCAGGTTATACGCCATCTATTACCGCGCTACAGAAGCAGCTTCCAGCTACCACAACACTTACACCAAAGATGTTACCATTAGCGTTGCCAGTTGCAACTTCATCATCAGAAATCTTACCGCAGCTTACACCATTTAGTGCTATGATTTCATCAAATCCAGTTTCAGCAGAAACTGTTGCTAGCACACCTCCAACTCTGTGGCAAAAACCAGATTATCAACGTTACAATAACTTGCGCAACAGTATGCGCCGCTTCGATACTCTCATGAAAAAGTACAGTCCACGTATATGTGTTCTCACATATTCAGAGCGTCAGCGTATTTTGGAATCCGTAATAAGTCATACACAGCTTTCACCGAGAGACATAGAGATTGCGACACATTTACTAGATGATTATTGTCAACAAATTAGTAGTATAGTGCCACCAAAACCTATTAGTAATGTAGCAACACCTACAAATAATACAGCCACGCATACAACAGCGCCAACAGGATCTAACATCGGTAATAATTTTTCGCCTCCAGTCACTGCGGTCGTTCAACCTGTTCTTCATCCTGGTAACAGCACAACTGCAGCTACGCAGAAGCTAGAACAAATACATGCCTCGGCTGTGCAAAAAGTAAAAAGTTCTGGTTCTAGTATGGTGCAACGTCAAGTACCGATTTTTGATAAAGACCGAAATGTAATTGGTTATCAAATGCAAGTTGCACCGGGGGTTGCCACCAATTCAGTAATGTCAGCACGTGTGGGTATAATGTCGTCTAAACCAATATCAACACCAACACAAAGCAGTGCTGTAAAACGTCCATCAACTGGTGGCACACCAGCGGTTACATTGAAGCAACCTGCTCAGGAATCACCACGTATATTTTATACAAAACCGATACAAACATCTACACCGATTTCAGCAGCAGCAAATACAACAGCATCGCCAACTGTATTAGAAGCGGCAGTAAGATTGGGACGCAATGTCACCATACGACATGTAAATATTGATACACAATAAATTTCTTCTACTATTAAAAGACCAAATCCAATTATCGGGAAACCCATGTGGTGGTGATGCAGATTCACTGAATTTTCTTTTACAGCTATGTGAATTACTGTCGCTGTTATCTGTCCATAGAGTTCTTTCCTTATGTAGGGTGATCGAATTTTAGGCTGTTTGGCGGCATTGACATTTTTTTTTGGAGCCCCATAAGGTACAGAGCTTACACGAAATCTCCAAATTCGGTGCAAGAGCTAAATGATATCGTTAGAGCGGAAATTCGCGACTCATTTATGCAATAACGCTATGGAGTTTCTATAAAATGAAGATCATCTGCACGTTTCATTTAAATTACAAATATCAAATATATTTTTCAGAAAAAAATGAGTTGATAGTCCAGTCATATAAGTTTTAAACCTATGGAAAGTACTAAGAATATTATTGATGTTGCAAGATATTCGAAGTCAAAAGTCAAAAGAAAAATAAAATTAGTAGTTTCAACATCAGAAAATATTTACAATAACATATTTTATTATTTGTATACTATAGAATAGGCCAACCGGGGATCACATTTAAAAAACACATGCCTTATATTTTATTTCAATTGTGCAGTCTACGACGAAAACGGTTGGAAAATAAGATAAACACTTTCTTGTAGAAAATTATAAAATTTTCATTTGAACTCCAACAAGCTCTGAGCCACAGCAACCGAGATGATCTAAAAATATCCTTTATGTCTTTTAACCTTGAATAACTCACAAGCTTATTTCATGCCGCAAAAATGACACTTAAATTATAGAGGAACATCGACTGATATCAACATCGTCAATTTGGGGTCGCTGAGCTCGAATCTGCTATAAAATTTCGGCCTATATGATTTTCGGAGTATAAATAGTATGGTCATCTTTTTAAGTAATTTTAATAAGTAATTCTCCCGACATTCCTAAGAAAGTCTCTCTTTCCAAATAGCTCTGAATAGGAAAAAAGTGGTTACGCCATTAAAGTTGGGTTATATCATACGCTTCAGCTGGGATGTTGTCGTTTATTAGTAATTTGTTTAGTTTAAGTTGATTGATGGCCAATTTTATCTACTTCAGCAAGAGAGGCATGCTAGAAATAGACATTAGGGGACATCCATAAATTACGTGAGGTGTTTGCTTTGAAAATTCGGACCCCCCTCCTCTTGGTGAGATTTGGTGAGGTCTCCCCCCCTCCCTTCCGTGAGACTTTCCTCATAATTTTTAGATGAAATCTGCTATAATAATGTATACTCTCTGCATTAAAAAGTCGACGTGAGATTTTCGTTGACCCCCTCCAACTTGGTGAGATTAGGTGAAATTTTGCCGGGCCCCTCCTCCCCTATTTTGACTCACGTAATTTATGGACGGCCCCTTGAGTCGCTGGAGATATTTGCTTGTTGTGATATTTTCTCTTATTCTATTTTTATTGTTGAGATTCATCGTGATGATGAAGTGTGCATACCATCCGAAACCTTTTTAGCAATGCTGTAGAGCTCGCTTAAGTTATGTATTTTACCGTCTATCTAGCTGTATTTAATATCTCTTTATGGAGTTTGCTACAGTGCTGCTCTAGAATTACATTAGTTCGTAGGGTTCGGATGTTGTAGCGCTGGACTAAAGGTTTGCTACTTATTCCGACAGAGGTTATGTAAGTATCGTGGAGCAATCTCTTTAGATTCGCCCATATATGAATAAAGTCAGTTGTTGGCCTGAGGTCAGGGGCGTTACTGTTTATATTATCGGTGAAAAATACTTCCATTGGTTTGCCTTTTATAATCAGTATTAATGAATTTGGGATTATTTATTTAATAAACGAATATATTTAATTTAGTTGTCCTATAATGCAAATAAATGTGTAAATCAAAAATTAAATCTGTGACGTTACTAGCGCTGTTGGCATTTTGCGTCATGGGGAGGGAGGAGTCAAAAAAGTCCTAAAATCGCGTTAAGTAATATATCAGTAATATCTTACGCTCAATATGTAGTTATTAATAAAAATTTAAATGTTTCTTTGTCAAATTTTGCACAATGGCTTTGTGTCTTGTTTTAATTAGAAAATATACAAACAAATTTTTCATTTACAGATTGCTTCCAAAAATTTAACACCGCCCCGTATGCCAGCGAGGCCACTGGTGCCCTCAATAAATATTTCTGGTGGAATCATGTCAAAACCCTTACCAAAGGCTCCTTTAGGAAACATAACAACATCGCATTCATTAACATCAACTTCATTCAGGCAATCACCAACAGCAGCAACAACGTCTCAACGTGTGACTCGTCATACTGCCACAAGTAAATCTGAACATATTGTGATTATAACTAAGGATACAGATGGTAGTTTACAAACCACTGGTAATCCCGATGAAAGCATTTTACCAGATGACGAACGCAGTTCAGCAGAACTTAAAGAAATAAAACGAGAACGTGATGACGAAATGTTGACTGGCAGAAGTTAGATACTGTAAATTATGGATTATTTGTTGGATAGCTTGATCAAAGTAAATTTATAGCAATAATTATTAAACTTTCATGTCTGAAGATATTAAGTTTTTTTTTTTTTTTATTACCTATTAATTTTATAACTAAATTCGTATCCTAACGATTTATTTCTAAACTTTCTAATGATTTATCAAACGTAATTTTAACACATATTAAGCTTAATTGTATACATTTTGAATTCATATATTTAGAAAACTTAAGCAAGAATAATTTTGTTTTGGAATTATTAAAAAACATATTTTTATATGAATGGCAAAAAATGTTCATTTAATTTTTCTCTTTAGTATAACAATGTTACATTATAGACCGAGAGATGGCTGTAGAAAAGTGGAGTATGAAAGATTAACTGATATAAATTTCAGAAAAGATAGCATTAAGCTTCTATTGAAAAAGTTCAAGTTCAATGGTCACACAAATCGATTTTTCGTTATCTAGCTTTCCATTGAGCGGCCAGAAATTCAATCTAAACAAAATTCATAGCTTAGAAAAGACTGTGCATGGTTTATGTCAAATCCTCAGTTTTCATTATATTTATGATCAAAAATGGTTGTTTTGTTGTCTTGCTTCGTCGGACATTTATGCTAGATAAATGTTGCAAAATTTCATCCATGAATCACCAGTTTTCTACAGGCGCCTCTTGGACTATAATTACCAATTTCCTTTTAGTACGAAATGCTGTTATGATGTAAAAACAACTTAAAAAAATAGATATTTAAGTTTAGCTGTATATAACTTTAATGTATATCAAATCTGCTAAGTTCTGTTTTTAAATAAATAAATAATACCGTGATTTTGTTTGACTAAAAATTATAAGAAAGCTAATAACAATAATTAGCATAATTATCTGAAGCAATTAACCCATTGAGCCATTAAAGCGCACTGGAAAGAAACACCATGAAGTAGATTTTGTTGAGAACCATAATAGGGCCTGCTACAGGATTTCAGAAGAATTTTCTATTGACTACTAAGACTGTGCAACGAGCCAAACTCGTTCGAACAAACTTAAAATCATAAGTCGAAAAATTAATAAAAATGTGGAAAAGTTTGAAAAATACAAAAAAAAAAGTAGAAAAATGTTAAAAATGGTTGCAAAATTTTGAAATCGGTTGGAAACTCAAAAAAGTTGAACAAGGATGAAAAATGTTGAAACAATTCTAATTCGCTGAAAACGTCGAAAATTCAAGAAATTTTGAAGAAAGTTGAAAGAGGATGAAAAAGTCAAACAAATATATTGGAAAAAGTTAAAAGGAAAGAAAATGTTGAAAAAATCGAATAGAAATGAAAAAGGCGAAATATACCACGCCCACTTCTCCAATTCCGCCAACTTTTGGTTCAATAAATTATATTCATGATCAACATCCGCATACCATTAAGCACAATAGCTTGTATAATTTGCGATATATGCCGGATTAAGTCTTAAAATTTAGGGTGGTGACACACCCACTGGTACAATCTAGTCCGATATTGATCCAGAAATAACTCTTACACCAAATTTTACTATAATTGTTCACATATTTCGATAGATATGCCACTTAAGGTATTTTAATTGTATGGGAAGTGCAACGTCTACTGGTGCTATTTCGCCAGTTTTTGATTCAGATATGTGTACCTTATAGCAAATAACCACCTACATTAAATTTCATACCAATTGTTGCAATTAATATGTACAGCGATTACAATTTTATGCTAATATGTGAGGTGCCACGCCCACTTCTGTAATCCCTTCGATTTTCATTTATTTTCCAAGCCCATAGCAGCCGACAGATTACTGTCATAGCACACTATCTATAACATTAAAAGTTTTTTGCTTGTACGGGAGGAACCACGCCCACAGTCACCATTGTGCCAAATTTTTTCAAAAAGATAACTTCCAGCAAGTATATCTGCCTTATTGAATTTCATAACGTTTATGTTGTAAGTACATATAACGTTTACAAATACTTTGGGCTGTGCCACGCCCTTCAACGAGTTTTTTCAGCTTGTAATAATGACTGCTTTCAACGGCATCATCTCTAAAATTTTTATGAAAATTTGACACATACAGAATCAAAAATTTAGTTCAAGTGCCACTCCTACTTTTCAAATTCCGCCCACTTTTGACACAATTAAAAATATATATGCATGCTATGTAGCCGTTCACCAAATTTCATCACAATATCTAGCACGGCTTACGGGATATGGTGGTATTAAAGATAAAATTTAGGGCTGCGTTCCTCTTAATTCTAATTATAGTTCTACTTTTCAGTTTTAAGATAAACCAACGTATTTGATTGATGCAGCCCTGAACTAAAATATATAATCAAACAGAACTTTTCTTAAATTCGAACATACCTAAAAAGAAAAAGAACGGAACTTCAGTAAAAAATTTAAAAATTTAGATTTCAACAATTTTGTATGCATTTTGACGCAAGAGATCCGTACGATTCAAAAATCAAGCCCTTAGCATGCGATTGAACAATAACAAATAACATAAATAAAAACAATAAATCTAAATTGAATTTTCTTAAAGAAATAGTGAATTGATTTAAATTAGAAGAAAAACTCAAGTAAAAACCTAATTAAAACTCAAGTTTGGAGTAGCCAGTTATCAACTTAGATAATTTCATTTAAAGTTAACAATATTTTAAAGCAGACAAGTTTTGAAAGAAATTTTCAACCCGAATTGAGTAAAAATTGTCAGCATTGTGCTTCTACGGTAGCTTACACATTCAACACATTCATTTAATAATTATTTTTGCCTTATATATTTTACCCATCTTCCAACGTCAAACATCTAAAAAAAATATGTTTTGTTGTTTTTTTTATCGGCTACAAACATTTCATGTCTCATTCGCACCTATTGCAATCAAAAGCCAAGTTGAGTCATGCGCAGCGCTTGCAAAATATCACGCCACTAGCCAGAATGACGGTTCACTTGTAAAAAAAATAAACGAGTTTTTTCGTGATATCCACGTGAGAGCAACGATTGTCTAATTGAAATTAGCTCTCCCGATTCAGAGATGGAGATTGAGATAAAAATGGGCACAGATGGATAAAAAAGCCTATTTTAGGTCAATCGTCACAAATATTTTGTGATGTTGAGTGGCGTGGGCAAAAAGTTGAAATATACCAAAAAAACAGGTAAAAACTATTTGTAAAAACCATAAATCCTCAAAAACTTGAGGGCGAAATTGAAAAAAATGAGTCACTCAGTTTTAAATTTTGGCCTGTTTCCCCAAAGAAAAATTTTTGAAAACCAAATAATAATACTAGCTTGAAAATTTTGCCCTGGCAAGATAATGCCACGCTGACTGTCGCATGGTGTAATAATCGCGCGAGCGATTCTTAATAAGAATTTTTCGTCTGCGGCGCTCCTTTTTACAACATAACCTTACTTTTAAAATAATTATTAATTTATATAATAATCTGAGGCGCTCAGTTGCAAAACCTGTCAAGTCCCTTTTTCGTACTTTTGGAAAAACAACGAAAAACGTTTATATTCATCTATTAATTTAGAAATGAACAAAACCGCAAACTCTTCTTTATAAATAAATAGTAAAACACCTTAATTTGAATTTGCCCAAATTCAAATTAAGGTGTTTTACTATTTATTTATATTCATCTATGTTCATTGAAAAATTAAAACGTATTTCCCACATAATAGCTTATAAAATTCCTTGCTCAAAGCACGTCAGATCAGACTTTTTGAGTTTCATTTGCCTACGTTTTTGAGAAAACAATTTTAGACTTGGCCGGTTTTGACATATTAATTATCAAATTTTGTTTGAAAAAAAAGTGAACTTGGCCGATTTTCATACCAATACAATGTACTTGGCCGGATTTGATTTCAAGGCGTTGGAAAGGTTTTGAAAGCAAGTTCATTGACTTGGCCGGTTTTGAAATCCATGCATCAAAATATGTATAAAAAATGTAATATTTCTGTCAAAAAATTTTTTTTAAATCTAAAAACATAGTGGAAATGGACAGAGCATGGTCTTGATTTTGATATATGAGAATATCTCAAAATTTGATTTTTTTGGACTTGACCGGTTCTGCAACTGGGTGCCTCATCTGATCATGTTATAATGAGAATCGTCTTCTAGTAATTGTTGTTGCTGTAATAGTCGATGTTCTTGTTTTTTTTCACTGTTTTTGTCCATAAAAACATAGTTTCTATAAGAATTAATTGAACAAATTTTTGTGTTTTTCAATCAAAAAGGGAGTAAATACTAAGCAACTTACAACAAACTATATACCATTTTAAAGGGAATAAATTAAGCTTTCTTAACTTGCTAAAAAATTTATAGGTCAATAACACATTTTTTGGAAAAAATGGGGGTTTTAAAAAAAAATTGGTCAAAATTTCAGAAAAATCGTCATCTCCAAAATTATGGGTTTGATTTACCATTATTGTGGGCCATTAAATTATCTTTCTTATGACACCCATTTTTTTATATCCATTTAGGGTTCCCAACTTATAAGGATTTTTACCAAAGTAACTTCCGATGACTATATAACCGAAACCAGATCCGAGCGACACTTTTTTTGCTATTTTTATTTTCATTTTAAGAAGTAAAACGAAAAAAGATTGGAGCATGGGAGCTAAAGTAATATATTCTTTGATATTACCTAAGGAGAGTATGCAATTGAAAAAGTCGTGCTTTACTACTTATGAGCAATATATGTGATATTTCGCCACTGTGCATTGATTCCGAAATTCTCATACCAATTGACCTCACACCATGTGCACAGAATGAGTTACATGTGAGAGAAAAAACAGTTAAACTCAATGCAGAGAACACATGAGAAATATTTCATACGAAAATCTCATTGCTTTCTCGCATGACAGTGTGAGTGAGTTGGTTTCTTCACAGTTGTCATCTGACAGAGAAGAGTACAAAAAAGAAAATAAAAATGCGAATAAGCGAAAGCAATTGAAGCTGAGTTGAGCCGCAACGTCCACAGTTGAATTTGAAGCATCAGAGAAAATCTTTGGTGATATCGAAGCGCACCTCCGAAATAAATTGAAAATAATATCAGACTGCGTTTTAAATCGGTGTGAAAGAAAAAAAAAGTTAAAATTACATCAAATATTAAAAAAATTTATAAAAAGTTGCAAAGAAAAACACATAATAAATTGTGAATTTGCAAACATAAAGCCAGGCAGGGGAGAGAAAAAGGTATGCAAAGTTTTCTAAATTGGATAAAAGTAAAATAGTGCAATTAAAATTGAAGAAAACAAAGCTCCTCAATTTTCCTGTGGTGCGGAAAAGCAAATGTCAAAAATTGACACGGAATTTTTTTTTTATATACGAGTCGTGTTTGTGTGCTTGAGTGTGAAAGAGAAGAAAAATAAAGAAAATTGTGGGTTTGTCGTGGTTGCTGAAATATAATTTTTTCTATACGATATAATTCAGTCAGAAATGGTGGAAAATTGAAAAAGAAAGTTCAAATCAAGTGCATGAAGTTTATTTTGTTTAAAACGGTAAAAACGTGTCGCGAAATTTATTAAAATCTTTTTAAGATTTTGCTGCGTAAAAATTTACAAAAAATTGTTACAAAACCTGCAAGAACTTAACCTCAATTTGTTCGAAAAGTTTAATTTTCTCTTTTATTTCATTTTATCTACCACCTCCGCATTGCTGCTACGTTTACAACAACAAAAAAAAAAAAAATTCATTTGGATAACAACGTCATAATAACAACAACAAATATTTGCACATTAACAGGTATTTAATATCAAAGATTTCTTTTCTAAGTTTAATTTTCTAAGTTTATTTTAGTAAAAGCAATTTATTTTAGTTTTCTCTTTTTTGTTTACGGTAGAATGCAATTGAGAAAATATATTTTTTTTTCTTCCATGTGAAAAATGACGTCTGACTTGTTTTTCGTCTCTCTTTCGCTTTATTTCCCCTGCCTTTTGTGCTACATATTCGGTTATGTTTACATATTCGTGCGTTCCCTGCGGAGATTTTTTGTTAATCTGGGGTGGTATCCACTAATAGGCGGAGAGCCCCGATGTAGAAAGGTCGAGGAACAGGTTTACTTTAGCTGACATTGCCCAATTATTTTTTTTAGGGGTAATAGGGGGTTAAAAATAAAAAAATGTAAAGAAAAAGTCGCTCGGATCTAGTTACGGAGATATAGACATTGGAATTTGCGGATATAGCTTTTGTAAAAAGGGTTATAAGTTGGGACCCCTGAATAGAAAATAAAAAATGTGGGTGTCATAAGAAAGATAATTTAATGGGCTACAGTAATTAAAAGCAAAGTTTTGAAATTGACCTATAATTTTGGAGATGTTACGATAATTCTGAAATTTTGACCATTTTTTTTTTTTGAAAAATGTGTTAATAAAACTTTTTTTGTTAAGAAAGCTTAATTTATGCCCTTCAAAATGGTATATACAGCTGTTGTTAACTTTTTGGAAACGAAATCTTTCGTTGTGTAGTTTTTTAATCGTGAACCAGAAAGTTTATAAGCTCTAAAAAAAAGAACATAATTGAAATCAAATTCATAGCATAAAAAGTTTTATGAGAGATTTTCTGCTCAAATCTCAGATTTGACTGAGTCAACTAATTGGAAACAAAAAAATAATTTGCAAAAAAATTAAAGAAAAACTTGATAAAATATTCTAGAAACGATATTGTGATCTTGTCATTGCTTGTAAGAACACTTTTTGACCGAATTCGCTTATAAGCGTATCCTTAATCATGGGTTGTGGCCAAAAGTTGTACACCGGCCACTCGTAAGCCAATGATGGTATTCAATGCACTTGATCATTCGGGCATCAGAAAACGCGACCGTCCTAAATTATCGTGAAAACGATACAAGCTCGTGAATTGGTGAAATTAAAGGCTATTGTTCTTGCGAGAGCCCAATGTTTTCTGCTCCTTCTGTTACATTTTGCCTTCAAGTTAAGTGTGCTACGTCAGTATTTGTTTCTTGGCGAATAATTGGGTAGTTTAAAAGGGAGGGCCTTTTTTATTTCTTATCAAATTGAACACGAAACTAAAACAGGTTCTCGGAATTTAAAAAAAATATTCTTTAGCGATTCCCTAAAAAGTACAATTAAGTTTTCATACAGGCACTTAGGTGGCTAGTAAAGCAACTGCAAAAATATATGGTAGAATGAAAGTAGGAGGCCGGTACATGCATTAAAGTACCGGACCAATTTTTTTCCCAGTTCTGCTCTGCAAATATGTATGTGATTTAACAGAGGGAAACTTTGTTTCTCCTGCCGAATGAATTTTTGAGAGTACAGGTCTAAAATTATTGTAATTTTTTTAATTGCAGTTTAAACGTTTTTTTACATTGATTTTTAAATAATAAAACATTTCTTCTAAAACTTTTCGATAAAGCATTAGTTTTATGTATTCAATCCAAGCGATGTGTGTGTACAATTAAACATGTACAGCTGCATTATAAAAATAATTATTTCGCAACAGTGCAAACGTATGGGAAACATTTTGCGTAAAGGTCATCTTCATTCACGTATTCTTACTTTAAATGGGGACGTACTGCCGCTACAAGGTTTTGTTGTTTATTTGTGCTATTTCTGCTGCCTTTAATCCCATTCACAATTTTTTTTCTCTGCGTCTTGGAATTTCAATCGTACGATTTTGATGAGACAAATATTCATTTGTTAGTTTTTTTTTTATCTTCCCACCCGGCACACCTTTTAGCGCAAAAAATCGATATTTTATCAGCAATTTTAATTCATGTTCTTACTGGCTATGCTTTTATTATATAGTATACCAGATTCTAACGTTCACGGCAACAAGCTGTAGCAACATCCTAAGACTGCAAGTGGTCATCATGTATAGTAACTAATATGGAAAAAGTTGAACAATATTGAAAAAGTCGAAAAATTTCATATCGGCCAACTGATTCCAGTATAGATTTTCTTCTATACTCGCCAATAAAAATGTTCGTTCACACATAAAACAAATATTATATTTGAATTATCGACGATTATGGAATTAAATATACATAAATACTTAACCTAAATTAAAAAGCCGAAACAACTTTTTACTATTTTGTTTATCACAAGGAAAAGTTGCAACCATTGGTAATAAAAATATTTTTGTACATACTGATACTTTCATTGTATACAATAAGTATGTATGTATGAGCAATTTTATAAATAACCATAGCGCATTTTTAATTAAAACAGACAATATTTTCACATAAACAATTTCTCTTTTCAAAAACTAGTTCAGGAAAATTACTTCTATTATAGAAAATTGAATAACCATGAACTAAAGAAACATCAACAGACTTGCCTATTGTTTGTTTATATTTTTTGAACGCAGAGATAGACGGATTATTGGTAATATCTTGTTTATATACAAATTTATCTCTTTTTTCCTGCATACTTGCATGTAACAAAAAAAGTGAATATAAAGAACGATATTCCGAGTTTGGAACGTATTGGGTAGCAAAGCTTCCTGTACCAAAAAATAAAACCCAGGGTCAAACGAATGAGCGAAGTCGGTATTTATTTTGTTGCGGTACGTTTTATGCTCTATGGGCCATTAAATAAATAAAATTTCCTCTGCAATTAAAAAAAAAACAAAATTCTATGGCAACATTTTACTTCTTCGCCGAAGATTTTACTTTTTTGGCACAGGAAGCTTTACGACGCAATAACGTTCCAAACTCGTAATATTGTTATTTATATCTACTACTTTGATTAAAATTTAAAATAAAATCACTGCCAGCTTTTGTACAAACTACATATTCTAAAGTAGATCGTAGTTAAAGATTCTTCTTCAAAGAGTTAAAACTATTTCTCTAGTGGAAATTATGAGGATGGGCATAACTTTAAATACCTAAAATGAGGTCGTAGGGAAAAGTATGTCAGAAAATTGTTGTATTGCTGATTTGATTTTGTCTGAATTTTTTTCAGATAAACTTTTTTAACAGCGAACACTGTATTTGACCCCCTGGAAACCCTATAACTTTTGCCTGAAGCATTTATCACTATCTTATAGTACATATTTCTCGAGATATTTGCTTGCAAACTGTAACTGAGTAACAATGCGTTATCAACTCAATTTTTATAAGGGGTCTTGCAGGTTAACCCTCAGCGGGACACCTAAATATTCACTGTTTACTAGGGGCACACGATGAATTCGTCCTTGGCTTTTTTTTTCAACTTAGGAGTGCCCAAACGTTTTAAAATCACATAAACCAGATAGTGACTTACAGGTTTCTTTTTGATGTTTCAATAACACTAGTTTACAAATTTGGGGTTCATCTCGAGATCTGGTTTCTCATATACTTTTTTTCATGTATTTTGGGGCGTAGATTCCAAAAATGGCGATTGTGTATGTGTGTGATTCTTTACTTTTATTCTCCTTTTCTTTTTAGATAAAAAACATGTATTTTCGTTCAATTTTATTGCAAGTTTTTTATTGTTTTCTCGAATAACTTCTACATTTTTTGTCCGATTTACGCAAAATTATACTTAAAATGTTTGCAAAAGAATGGTCTTTCATTTTTAATTCTAAAAATATGAAAAACAAAAAAATGTTCATTCAAATGGAGCAATTGAAATCTAGTAATTTTTAAAAGAGATAAAAAAAGTCAGTTTTTTGGACTTCGAGGGCTTGTAACTCCATCAAATCTTATTCGATTCAAGCAAACAGCATATCGTTAGAAAGGGAATAGAAATATGTTTCGAGCGCTGAAAAACGTTTTTGAGTCGAAAAAAAATTCATTGAGATATAGCCAAATAAATGAAAAATGTGCCGAAAAAAAATGGTTGCCATTTTTGGAATCTACGCCCCAAAATACATGAAAAAAAGCCAATGAGAAACCAGATCTTTTTTCTTGTAAACTAGTGTAATTAGATAAAGAAATGTTTCCAAAAACCGGTCAAAAATTAAGGCGGCGTTAAAAATGGATGTAAAAGTTCAGTTTACTAAAAAATCGATATCTCAGACACTAATTGTTAAAAGAAAATTAGGGAATTGATCTTAATAATATGGTCTTTAAAAATAACCCACTGGCGGTTGGCTCCGGGTCCAAAAACCCTATTTATTTAGCAACCTGCAGAGAAAATTTTCGTACATAAGTGTGTGAAATTTGCAATGTCGGCGTTTACACGAGGAAAGTCTGAGAGACAAATTCTTGTCCATTCTCTTTTGTGATTTTCGTTTCGCGTTTGCAACATATGACAAATTTTTTACCTCGTCCCTTTCGCTTTTCCCCTCTTGCCTACAAACAAGGAAACTTTGCGGCAAGAGTTTCCTCGTGTAAACGTTGACAATAAGATCTCATTATTTTTCAGATGAAAAACATTTTAATGTTTGTTTCTTTTCAATTAATTTTTTTTTTTTTATAAAAAGTCACTGCAAATAATTATTTTTTTTAAAAAATTGAATAAAATTTTAAATATTTTTATGCGCGAAAAATTACCGACTCAGGACAATTGAGATGAATTCGTTCACTCATTAATTTTAAGCTCTTATTACTCAACAACGCCTCCATGAAAAGTGATATACTTTGGTGTGCTACAGAGATAGCCAAAAGTACGCATGGACGAATTCGTCATAGGTGTCCTGGTGTGGGTTAAATGGCTATATTTATGTTAATAATTTTATTTGTGTATTTGAGAAAATTTAATAAAAACATCCGTGGCTATACTACCATCAGAAGCTAAAAGGGCGTATCTAAAACAAAATGCGTTTCAAGATAATTGATGTTATGTTTATGTCAATTTGTTGAAATATCTGTAAAATTGGGATAGAGAAAATTCTCTTGGGAGATTTTTTAAGAGTTTGAACTAAGATACCAGCATTTGGATTAGTTCATTAGACGCGTAATTTCTTAAGCTATCCGATGCCATAAGAATCACGAGTATGAATTTTGTTGAGATACGCCCTTTTCGCTTCTGAGGGCAGTATAGGTTAATAAACAATACACATGTCAGCTGTTGCCAACACCCACTTGAAACCCTTAGCCAGTGCTGCCAATAGCTCGTACCATGTTCCATTTAATGTAAACGCGCCCATGCTACCACGTGTTATTTTAATGCAACAACACAAGTTTACAACATACATATATATTACAACAACAGCTTTCTTGTATACCAGCACAAAATCACGCGACTTGAAAATTTTCATTACTCCTTTTGCTGCTGCTTCTTCTTTTGCTTTTGGTATGGTGTGTTGCTGCTACCATTCCCAACAACTTGTTTTGTATTTGTTATGCTCTCTTATATACATAATACATACATATCTATGTCGTCTCGCTCCATTTTTTTTTATTATTTGAAATGTTTTTCCCATTTTTAGATTTTGCCGGTCTCTGTTGTAGACACAAAAGTGGCACTGTTGGCTGGCTCATCGGCATCAGCAGCAGCAATATTTTTTTTTTATTTGTAGTAGGTTTTTTCTTAGCAGCAATTGAGACGGGGCAAAAATTGTTAGCGGCACTGTAGACGTCAATTTTTTTTGTCACTCGACAGATGTCTTCAGACTTGCTTGCAATTATTGCCACGTCTAAATTGGAGTATATCATTTCATATCTTTTGTTTCTCTTCTTTACACTCTATAACATTTTTAAAGCAACAGCAAACATTTCCCCTGAAACTCGTACGATAGTACCAGACATTCCTCTCATCATTATGATTTTTTCTCTTTTTATGTATGCTTTTTTTTTTGTCATATCGTTGTTATGCCGCGCTCTTTGTTTGTTTTTGTTTTCTTTGCTACGGTTTGGTTTTGTTGTTTTTTGTCTAACATCAGTCCACTCTTATTTTGTTTGCCTACGCTCTGCGCTGTGTGCTAAAATGCAAAAATAGACAGACGTCAGTTGCTGCACAGTAGGAAAACTTGAAACTCTTGAGTTTAATTTGCCTCAGCTCAGAGTTTTTCTTGCTACAAATGAAACGACGTTTTATATCTTATGAAATCACTATTATGTTTTGAAATCTTAACATCTGACGTGTTGCTTATACTCCACAATTCAGCTGGCACTCTTTTTCGGGCGTGAATTAACTAGTTACGTACAACAATGGGCTTGGCCCCGATCGTACAAAATTTTTCTTTCAGGAGATATCGACAAAATTGTATAATAAAGCATTCTTTCCCATATATATCGTATGTCAGCGCTTACACGAGGAAACTCTTGCCGGAAAGTTTCCTTGTTTGTAGGCAAGAGAGGAAAAACGAAAGGGTGGTGTACAGAATTTTCCGTACCCGCAAATTCTCTTTCGTTCTGTTCGTTAGCTTATATTATGCTTTGACTATACGTTTGTTGTGGTGGGTTGACGTAGTAACTGCTATGATATTCACAAGCAGAAAGAATTTCTAGTTATCGTGTGTAAACGCAAAACAAATTCACAAAAGGGAAGGGACAAGAATTTCTTTCATCGAATTTCTTCGTGTAAGTCGACGTTTACACGAGGAAAGTCTGAGAGACAAATTCTTATCTATTCTCTTTTTTGATTTTCGTTATGCGTTTGCGACATATGACAAATTTTTTACATCGTCCCTTTCGCTTTTTCCCTCTTGCCAACAAACAAGGAAACTTTGCCGAAAAAGTTTCCTCGTGTAAACGTTGACTAAACCTTGACTATGGAAAATTTAAATATGAGCTCTCCTTGCATCAGATTTTTTCTCTTATGTACCTGCAACCTGTTGAACCCTGATTTTGGCCGCTCTTTGCATCTAACTCACTGGATATCACAGCTTGCTCGATTCCGGGTGGAAACTGCTGATCTCCGAAACCATAGTTCGATCACCCTTTACTTGAAACGGATAAGTCTCTGTTGAAAATTCTTCTAACCGGAATGTTGTTGTACCTTCATGTGTTACATACCAGCTTGTGTAGTTGACGAACTTTTTTTTCTAAAGTACTTGAGCTTCATTCTAATGCTCGCAGATTATTTGATTTCATATGGTTACCGTCCTTACATACAAAATCAAATCTTCGATACTTAATTTGACTCTCGACCGCATGGCGCATGGCCTAGCAAAAAGGGAGTTTTGTAAAAAAACAATACTTTTCTTCGTGTTGCCTACTTAATCATAAGATCAAAGAAATCACTGACCTAATTTTCTACAGTTTTGGAATAGCTTATAAGAGCTATAGGTATACAATACGCCGCGTTTCTTAAACCGTTGGACTGCATAAAATGATGTTAGGATCCCAGATGTTGATATTTTCTGCAGAATTGATTTATATTTATTTCATACGGAAATTTTTTTAGCTTGATAGGACAGGTACAGAATCTCTAGTATATTTTTCCAAAGATTTTCGTTTCGCGTTAAAAAAAAAAAGATATATGGACGGTTCAAAATTGGTTTTAAAGAGGAAGAATCATACTTTTAGATGCTAGTTTTGTGGAAACAAAATACCTTATGATGTTACATGACCTCAAATATGTCAAGAAAAAAACGGTGCTTTTGCACTTTTAGGTTAGTTAATCTCAAAAACCATACGTTAGGCCAGATTCGTATTCTGCGCACAGAAAACCTTCAAAAAAATTACACGATAGTTTCTGTTTCCGAAAATTTGTTTAATTTTTTGGCCTGTGTAATATGCTAGGGCACAAACCACATCCGATCAGTGTGATTAATGACTTATTTTACGATCTAGGCAAGCTTTAAGTGTGACGTACATCTGATTTTAATAAATATCCAAGAGAAACTTCATGAACATATTTACCTAAAATACGAGGCTGCTCCGAAGAAATTACAAAAAAATTTTACAAGAAATTTTTTTAAATGTCAAACCCGTATAAATTAAACTTCCATTTATAACGTAAGCACTCTTGTAAATTTTTTCATAAAAATTCTATTTAACACCACAGTGCTTTACTTTTTGTGCTCAAAATAAAATGAAACATGAATCGTACCACATTCGAACGTGCTGTCAAACATTTGATATTCTTATTTCTCGTATCAGGTCACGTTATATCCGTATGAGTTGTTGCATCGCGTGTTAAATTCACATATGAATTTCTCTTTATTTTTAAAAATATTTGTTGTTTATTTATTGTTTTTTTCTACTTTTAATGATAAAATACGTGCCAATTTTATTTGTATTATTTTGTGTTGCTACGTTCGTAAAATTAAGGTAAAATCTCTTAAAAAAAGTGAAGCAAAAATATAAGATTTCAATTTCAGCAACAAAAAAAAAAGTTTAATTACCACCACATGAGACAAAAAATATTTCATTCACATTGTTGCTCATACCATTTAAAGCCAACATTCAAGTGTCACATACCCATGTTTCTCATAATCCGTGCCTACCAAACATTCCTTACGTTCATCCACCAAACGTGAACGCCGTTAGTACTGTAATCCAAGTACATCAGTGCCTTCTGTTAGTTTTAAGCTAACAGCTGCCGCTCTAACAGTTTTCAAATCAAACTTCCGTTACAACTGTCAATTTGCAATTATCAAATATTTATGCTTTGTTTTGTGTATTTTTTACTTATAGTACAGTTACTTTTAACGATTTTTCAAAATACGAAAAATTTAATTTTTTTTTTCAACCCTGAACATGCAAATTATCTTATATTCTAATTGGAATTCGTTCATTGGATTGTAAGGGGCCGTCCATGAGATTTGCATTGACCCCCTCCCCCTTGATGACATTTTGACCGACACGCCCCCCCCCCCCCTATTTTGACTCACGTAATTAATGGATGGCCCCAAAAGACATAAAAATAAATTTCCAAACTAAATTTTGCAAAATAAAAGACATGATTACTGCAATAATGTTAAAAAGACATAGGCAACGAACTTATTTCTGTTAATACTACATTTCGTCTATGTAGAACCAAACGTTACTATCTACATTTTCACGTTTTCGAGTTATAAAAGTCTTTTCGTATACCTTTTAATAGTTTTTGTATGTTAATAATAAGCAACTTGTATTATTCAAAAGATTTGTTTCGGTGATATTGAATTTTTAATGATATTTATATATTTATATATTTATAATATTTATTAAAAGCCGTATAATTCGTAATCATGAAAATGTAAATGGTGACTTTTTGTTCTGCATAATCGATATGTACAGTGAGCGACAACAGTCTACATACCCAGAATTTTTGCTAGATCGAGAATCCGAAAACATAATGGAAAAAAAGTTATGATGCAGTTTTGTTTGAAACTCTTTTTTCAATGATAATGAGTAAAAAAAAAATGTTCTTCAACATAAATTTAAAAAGTTATCTGAAAAAAAAAACACAAAAAAGTGAGATACGCAATTTATGTCTTGAACTATTAATTAATTTTTTTAGAAAACGGTGAAGTACCATTTTTTTATTTTTTATATCTATAATATGAGTTATACTTTAGCATAATGTACTTAATTGTAGTTTGGACGTGATATTTGATTGATAACTATAACGACCTCGCGAAAGAAAATGTCAAATGACAAAAGAAATTTTCTTGTTAAATTTGGAAAAGAAAATTAATCCTGTGGTGAAATTTTGAAAATATTGGACTTGAGTCAATCAACAGTTCACATGATCATTAAAAATTATGAGGACATTAATACCATTGAAAACAAGCCCTATAGTGGCCGCTCAAAAGGACCTATCTCGCAGAGATGTCAGCTTGATTTTAAAATAAGTGGGCAAATGCATCATTACAGTTTTCCAATATGTTTTCAGATTCTCGATCTAGCACTTTTGTCGCTCACTTCACATACTATATTCAATGATATAATGACATTAGTTTCTCAGTGTCTCAGACCAACTAATTAGTATTTCAAAAATTAAAAGTGCTCTAGCGCTTTCTGGTATTTTAAAGATTCGTTATGCAATACACCTCAGTGCGCCTATTTTTTTCGTTAGGAAAATACTAGTGTTAGTACACGACTCTAATTGGTCCGAAAGAGCGATGCGGGTATAGGTAGGTTTTACTTTTTTGGATGAGTTAGCTTTTTTCAGGACTGATGATTCTACTCCCGAGATTTTTTGATTAACCATGAGCCGGAACATATTTTAGTTTCTAATGCGATATTTAATTTTTCAAAGATACTGAATAGAAACTGCAATTACTTGATAAACATGTTATTTTTAATATTTTTTGCTTTTAAAAAATGTAAAGGAAATACAAAAAAACAGTATTCTCGGTCTCAAATACTGGCGCGGGTATACGTGATATGCTGGTTTGCGCGAGTATTGTAAGGTTTATAGCATTACTTATTCAAAAAAAAAAAATATATTCACGTGAGTGCTTATTTGTCATATGAGCCATATGAAAGAACGTAATGGTATATATCGAATAAATAAGCCGTCACGTGAGGATATAATGAGTTGCATTTGGTGATTGTTTATTCATGTGTTCTGCAAAAAACAGACAAAAAAAATTAAATAGTTCAGTTATTACAGCAGTTAGCTTATGTAAATATGCAAAGACTCAAGCAAGAAACTTTTTTCTGTTAACTTAACAGAAATAAGTTCGTGGCTGAAGTCTTTGTAAAAATTTTCACATATTTTCAACGGTTGTTAAAATTTACTTTAAAATTTGAATAGAATGCAGCCCATTAAGAACATACATAATTTCTAGTATCAACTAGTACTAATCGAAAATCAATGAGCGTTAATTAATTGAAAAATTTCTACGCAAAAGAGGGACTACAAACGTTCTTACAGTTAAACTAGTGTGTTCAAGGTTATTAAATAAACTCTGTTGCTTTAATATAATTATGTAGCACCAGATACTCGTATATTTATATATTAACTTGTAGTAATTCGAATTCTATTGAATTCAAACCGCAAAATTAGCAAGTTTTGCAAAAAAAAAACCGGTTGGCTGTTATTGAAATGCTTCTTTCGGTCTGTTGGTCATTAAGTCCATATGCTTACACGTTGTTTACTACAAAGTCGGTGAGTAGATAAATTTCTAACTGCATTGGAAACGGTGCTCAGTAACTAAGTAGTATATAAATATATATTACCAGCATTAGAGTACATTTTTAGGATGGCTTAAAAAATGTTCACATGTTATTTGTCGGCATGTTCTCAAATGTCACACATTCCATCGAATCGAATAATATTTTTGGATTAATTATGTAACTATTGGTAATAATAACCTATCTAATTACATTTTAATGATTATACTAAGTCAACCATATATTTGATAATAATTACCAAATAATAACTTGGTTGAATCAAATATTTCTTTGTTGCAAACATTCACATGTTAATAATCACCAACTCATGTAATTGGCAATATTGTTTTGTCGAATTTTGAAATGTATTTGTTATTTATAAAAGGTATACTCGTATTTCATGTGATTATGAGACATTAATAATAAATTTAAGGATTTTGAAAAGCAAATGTCATGTGACTTTGACATTTGAGGATATGCGACAGTTGAAGAATACCTATCATATAAAGCAGCGATGGGCAAAATACGAAAAACGAGCCAATTTTAGCTCTTACCAATAAAAGCGTCGTTTTTCTTAAGAAAAATAACCAAAGCAAAGCACTGCTACGCACATTGTTATTGTTGTTGTGTTTTTTTTTTTATTATTTATTGTTGTTTCAATTCAAAAAAAAAAAAACCGAAATGAGCGAACAAGGAAACAACAATGCGCACATTGAGGACGGCTTCTCTCGTTTCGTTTAATCAGTGTACCTTTATTTCTACATTGTTGTTGTTCTTGGTATTGACTTTTATTGCAGATTTTTTTTTTTGCTATCGAGATCGAATTTGTACCTGGTGGATTTTTTTGTTGTTGCTGTAATTGTTGTTTGTGTTGCTTTTGTTGTAAGTAGCTGCTGCTTCCAAAATTTTTCCCATCTATGATTTAAAGGATGTATGACTTTTGAGGACCCTGACACTTTGAGGAAAAGTTTAAGAATTTTTGAAGTAGACGTAGTCCAAAAGGAAAAATTCTAGAGGCATGATATCACATGGTCTAGGCGGCCAAAACGGTCCGAAATGAATGCTTGACATGTAGCGCCGTCTTGTTCGAATCAAATGGTGAGATCAGGGGCTTTAACCTCAGGCAGCCAGTAGCCAGTAGTTATCACGCCATGATAACGGGTACAACCTTCCGTCCGGCCTCATTTTTGAAGTAATATGAACCGATAATTCCACCACCCCATAAACCACACCAAACACTTGTTTTGTCTGGATCCAATAGCAGCTCTTGAACCTCTTCGGTTTGGTTTTGAGCCCAAATACGACAATTTTGCTTATTGACGTATCCATTAAGCCAGGAATGGGCCTCAAACACATACCTTGTAGAACGCTGATTTTCGTAATACACAAACAAAAATACAATGACAGTTTCGACTCACACGTTAGCTGTCATAAAATCCCTACTGAAAAAATACCTCTTAATGATATATTTAAAGTTAATGTGCAATTTGGAAATTTTGTTAAAAAAAAAACTTAAAAAATAATTGAAACACCCTAATGTAATACTAATGCAATAACACATTGTACAGCTTATTTACAACAAAGTGAGAAATACCCGCGGCGTGCTTAAGGTTAAAATTTCACTAGTCAAGTTCATAAAAAAAACTCGTTTTCCTTCTCTTTTCTTCAATGTTAATTGCAAAAGTTTATAATTCAGACGTGATATTTTTATATTTTAGATTTTATCACTTTTTTTATTTTTTTATGCTTTGCTGTAATTGGTTAAAGTCTTGAAAGCTTGACTTGTTTTCAGAAAGCGAGAGAAAGAGTTGTGCCAAAAGAAATAACAGACATATAACCCTTTTATGAGTTCAATAACCAGCTATATCTTTCTTATTGTATTTATTTTATATTTAACGTCCACATACTTGGGATTTTTGTTTACAAAATTTTAAAATTTAAAATGAAGTTATTGCTTATAAAAAGCAAACATTTGTATGCGTACCAAATATCAGCAATATGTAACAAAACTTTTTGCTGAAATGTATCATGCTAGTTTTGAAAAGTGTCATGTTACTTGTGACTTTAAAAACTCTGTCCCTCCAATTTTTTTGGCTATATATTTTTGATTATTTTAACTTAAACAATTGCAACTACTGCTATATAAACCTAACATGCTATTTTTAATAAGTTCAATATTAAACTAACACGTTAGTTTCAAAAAATGTCATGACATAAAAAACTTGTAGCTACGTTAAATTTTGCATTTTCTTGTTTGTTTTTATTTAAATTCACATAGTTAGTAAACAAATCGCACAATGAATCACAATACTATGGGAAACTTTCATATTCATTGATTTTTCCCGCCACACGACGAAATTAACCTCCAATCAAAAGCCACTTACCCCCAACACTTGGAACATGAATAAATGCCAAAACGCAAATTCAAAAGTTAACATTAATACGCAAAAGAGCAGACAGACGGCAGTGCTTACATACTTACATATGTACCTATAATTTAACACAGCAAATATACGGGCGTGCTATTAAAAACGTACACGTCATAAGTATAAACTTCCTTTTGTGCAAGAATATGTATCCATAAAAACGTGTATATTTCTTGAGGTTGACGGTATATTGCTTCTTTTGTCATTCAAAACAATTTCAAATTTTCATACTAAAAAAAGTATTACACAATACGTTTTGTACTTTGTGCTCTGTATAGCAAATAAAATCAGCTGTTTTGATGGCGTCAAGTTATGCAATACCTTGTAAACAACAGCTCAACGTATTTATTGTACTCTAATTTCGTTCAATAATTTCATGACACTTAGTAATTAGTAGAAACTGAACTTTGCAATAAATAAAGTAATGTACTAAGTACACTATATGAATATTAAACTTTCTGCTTCCCATTTTTTCTTTTATTTTTCTCAATTTTATTACGAGTTTTTAAATGAAATTATTTTTCTGTAACAAAATTACAATCGCTACACAAATTCGATTATAAGAATATCTCATGTGTAAAAATAAAAATTAAACCAGATCATTTTAAAATCGTATGACTCTTTTCAAAGTCCACAAAAATTGTACTCATAAAATACTAAAATAAACAAGTGAAAATTAAACAAATTGTTTGCGCCCGCAGCATTGCTCGCTTTTTTTCTGATACTGTCAGTTGCTGTTTATTTTTTTTTAAATTTCTTGTTTTAAATTTTTTTTTACGGTTTGTCTTAATACAGAGATCGTGCTCGTGATTGTAATGATCATAAGTGTGGAACAATAATTTAAAGTAATTGCTTTTTGTTTTATATGTACATATATATTTTTTCGCTTATGCAAATCAAAACAAATATTATTTTTCGAACAAGAATTGAAATCACTTAGATGTAGTGAATTTTATATTTTGTCTTGCTAATACAAATTTTAAATTCAGCGCTGTTTTATTCTGAAAGTCTATAAAAGATTTTTGTTTTCCTTTACTGCGAGTTTTTCCAGTAGAACAAAAGTATTTTTGCTGCTCAGTAAACTTTTTGTGCAGCTCAATAAATTTTTTTTGCTGCTCAATAAATTTTTTTTGCTGCCCCTTTAATTTTTTCGTTGTAAATTTTAGCGCTGTTTTATTGTGAAAGCTTATAAATATTTTCGTTTTGCTTTACTGTGAGTTTTTCAAGTCGCACAATTTTTTTTGCTGCTCAGTAAATTTTTTGTGCTGCTCAATAAATTTGTTTGCTGCTCAATAAATTTTTTTGCTGCCCCTTTAATTTTTTCGTTGTAAATTTAAGCGCTGTTTTATTGTGAAAGCTTATAAATATTTTCGTTTTGCTTTACTGTGAGTTTTTCCAGTAGTACAAGTATTTTTGCTGCTCAATAAATTATTTTTTGCTGCTCACTTAATTTTTTTGTTGCCCAATAATTAATTTTTTTTGTTGCCCAATAATTATTTTTTTTGCTGCCCCTTTAATTTTTTCGTTGTAAAATTCAGCCCTGTTTTATTCTGAATGCTTATAAATATTTTCGTTTTGCTTTACTGTGAGTCTTTCGAGTGGCACAAGTTTTTTTGCTGCTCAATAACTTTTTTTGCTGCTCAATAATTTTTTTTGCTGCTCAATAAACTATTTTTTGCTGCTCACTTAATTTTTTTTGTTGCCCAATAATTAATTTTTTTGCTGCCCCTCCAATTTTTTCGTTGCTCAATACATCGTTTTTTGCGGCCCCATAAATTTTATTCTTTTTTTTTTTTTTGGAATGAAAACTTGAAAGAAAAAGCATGAAGAAATTGATGAATGATGTATTTGTAAGCGAATGTTTGGCATAAAGTCTCTACTGAATGTATCACATAGAAAAAAATTTACTGCTTTTAAGAAAAAATTCCTCAATTTAAGGAAAAAGTTTCCTACTATGTGCACTAAAGCCATGCGTAGCTTAAAATAAGTCAGTTGGTCTCCTTATTATGAGTAAATGTTGCTTGTTTGAAATGGCGAGAAGTTTCTTTGATATGATGACAAGGTACCATAACTGCAAAATTAAGGAAAAACCTACAATCATGTGGGAAGCAAATTCATAAAATAAAGTACAGTATTTTACTAAACTTGCTTTGCCTGGCTGCTCTTCAGACCAAATTTGGCAATTCTGTTTGCTGACGTACCTACCCATTGAGCCAAAAATGAGCTTCAACGCTGAAGAAAATTTTTCGAAAAAATTTGCGAAACATATTTCTCACAGCACGAATTTTGATAGTAAAATTCAATGATTTGCAAGCGTTGTTCGTTTGTTATTCTATTGATGGTGAAATGGCAAACCTTACTGAACATTTTTAGCGTTGAAACATGTTACGAATCACGCGTGTGGTGTCAAAAAATTTACACTGAAAAAACAAATAGCAAAAAAATCACCCGCTATTTTTTGAATTCCACGATGAGTAGTTTGACTAATCTACTTAAAAATTCACAAAGAGCACTACTTTTTTAAGTAAGTGCAACAAATTTATTCGCATTAAAAAAAATGTTGTTATTAAAAAATATTTGTTTTTTTTCGTTGGCAGTTTTTGCGAAAGGGAAAGTTTAAACAGAGAAATGTTGCTGCAAGCTACTCTGCTGCTTTTCTTGCTGTTGTATTTGATTTCACAAATCAAATGTCTATGATACTGCAATTTTACTTTTATTTTATCAACTATTTTACATTGAATGTAAACGAAAATAGTAATGTTGCTGAAGGTCCATTTCAAAGTATGCGTGCAGTTTCAGTTTCAGAGAGTTAGTTGTCTTTTTGGATTTAATTAACTTTTGTTTGTGAAGCAATCTTAGCGAAAATCACATATCCTCATACTACTTGTGCTATAAAATTATTGTTGCAATTTGACTACAATGAAGTAGAGAGAAGGACAGCAAGTTGGTTTTCACTTACAAGCTGCATCAGCGAATTTCATTGTTGTCATTACTCTGTTGCTGTTGCTATTGTTGTCAATATTTTCGACCTCGAACTTGAAATTTTATATACATATATTTGTATATATAAATGAAGCATTGTATTTCATACAGTTTAGCAGTAAGCGGCAAAATTAACGCCAGATTTGAGTCGCTTTGAATTTTAATTTAATTGTTTGTATTTTTAGCTTTTTACTGACAATGAATTCGAGAGTAATGCAAAATACGAGTGAAAAATATAAAATGAAAGTTGCCTAAGATACACAACTACAACATAATTAAAAATATGAAGATTTAATTTGTAGAAAGTGTTTATTTGATAAAATGATTTAACTGGGTAAAGTGACCAACTGTGATTTTAAGACTTGAGTAATTCCAAGCATAATAACTTGCTTATGAATACAATAGGCATAAGACTGTAAACACTGAAAATATTTATTACATTCTAATTTTTATACTCAAACATTTGTAGGGTTTTCGCACGATTTTATGGCCTAAACGAATAGTTGGCCAAAGTTGTTCCAAAAAAGTGAAAGTTCTGTGTATAAGTATAAGCGTTATGCTGATTTGCCTTGTGATAACAGTACGACGTTGGCTGTTATTCGTTGTTGTCACAGAATTTTTGTCACAAAACATTTGTAAGGTTTTATTGGATATTTTTACAAAGTAATTTAGAAATTATTTAATTTATTTGGTTACCAAAATTGAAATCTCACACCTTATGAACTTGTGTCAAACATTACTTATTTGCTTAACATTCTTTATATATCATTGTTACCCGAAACCGTTTTTACTTCCAAAAGCTTATTCTTTTGATGCTCCTCGTTACTCTATATAAATAACTAATATTACGTAGAACTTTGGAATTAGTCTTAGTGTAATTAGCTGTTTTGCTGCAAAATCAATCATTTGGCTGCCCAAATAACTATTTGCCTAAATAATTATTTTGCAGCCTAAATAATTATTTTGCTGCCTAAATAATTATTTTGCTGCCCAAATAATTATTTTGCTGCCCAAGCAATTATTTTGCTGCCCAAATACTTATTTTGTCGACCAATTTATTATTTGTTGCTCAATTAATTTTTTTCGCCACTCAAATTACCTTTTTGCTTTTTTAATTCAACTTCATTATTATAAAGCATAGTAATTTTTTTGCTGCTCATTAAATTTTTTAGCTGCCCAATAGTATTAATTCCTTCTTTTATCTAATGACTTTCATACTTTTCATGACTTAATTAGTTTAACACTCAATTGGTTAAGTCGCTTTTACTTTTGTCGTTTGCCACCCGCTACGCCACTAAAACCTTTTAGTGACAGCTTTATCCTATGACTTGGCATTGCTTTGTAGAGGTTGATTTTTTTTATTGCATACTTTTTGGCTGGTGCGTATTTTTGGTTTGCGAAATTGTATGCATTTGTGTCCTTTTGTTTTATATTCCTATGTGCGTACATTATGAGAACGTACACCGCCGTATTCTTTAGGTGCGTACTCTTTGTGTGTGTAATCATTGTATGCGTGCACATGTATACATTTACGATGATTGCAAACTCTTTGGATGCGTACTATTTACTAGAATGCGTTTTCTTTACATGCGTTCTATACGCATGCGTACTCTTTGGATGCGTTTTCTTTAGATGTGTTCTATTCGGATGCGTACTCTTGCTATGCGTATTGTTGGGATGCGTTTTATTGGGATGCGTATTATTGGGATGCGTACTCTTTGGATGCTTACTATTTGAGTGCGTATACCACAAATTCGTTCCTTAAGAATGTGTGTTCTTTCAATGCGTATTCTTTACGCTTCAACCAACTAAAATAATAGAATTTAGCTACAGCTATTGAACTTTTTAGTTATTTAGCTTTTCAATAATGTTCAAAAATGATTAGCTGTTTACCTTATAAAAAATAAATGATAGAATTATTGCTTTTTAAATAACGTAAATGAGGAAACGTCAAAAAAAGTAAGTTTTTTTTTTTTTTTTTTAAATAAACAAATTCCAATTGTTTACTTTGTCAGGTTTGAACCCAATGAATGCGTTCACTTTTAAATTTCACTGTTTGCGATGTTTTTTTTTATTTGTTTTTTAAAAAATTTCATTGCAGAATTTAAAACGTTATGAATAAAAACATTTGCATAGACCATAATACATAGATAATAAGCGTGATTTTTTGCATTTGCATAGATCATAATACATAGACAATAAGCGTGATTTGTATGTTAATCAATTAATTGTTTACATTTACATATGTATGAACAAGGTAAATAAACGGTAAAATATTTTGTGGAGAGTCAATAAACTTTTAAAGCAGAGCTAAAAATTTTAACATAAATTATTATTGCAATATGCAAACAATAGTCATAAAATATTTCTCATGCTTCAGACAAACTTAAAAATTATAATTTTTTGGAATATTTTCTGACCTTTAATACATTTTCTCAAATAATACTTGCAGTAATTGAAATGACAAAAAAAAAAAAATTAGACAATCGTTAATGCATTTCTTTTAAATTTTAATAGCCATTTGCATATTTATACATTTTTTTTTCAATTTGCCTCGATAAAGAAAAATTCAGCCATGTCATTTTTTAATTAGCCTTGATATTGAACTTATCCATATGTGTGTGCATTTACATATAACATACATTGCAGTGTCGAAATTAAATAAACCTCTTCAATGCTACAATCAATTAAACCTGCCTTACCGACAATGTATAAAATCACCAAGTCATTTAAACATCGAAAACAATGTTTATTCATTTTGCTGTCTAATAGAAAAATCATTATTATTTTTGCATTGCTTTCATTACTCTATGTATGGTGTGATAGAAATATATCACGCGAAATCAGCCAACACTCAGGAATTTCATTATTTGTAGACAAGAAAGGTCAGAATTGAAAATTATAAGCTATTTGGCTTAAATGATTTAGGAAAAACGTATGTAATGCATTAAAGACACAAGCAGTGATATAATAAGTGCAATAGAAATATTATCACAGATATAAAAAAAATTATCATTATTTATTTGAAAACGTCAATTTGCATAATTTTTCTAATCTTAAAAAATAAAACAAACCCCTATAAACTGTTACCCGCAGCAGCACATTCGATGATATTTATTTATTTTTAAATTAAACCCAACTGCCTGTGATAATTTAACTTTCATGCATGATATAAGTAATTGAAAGAAAAAATGTCACTTTTTCACTACTTTGACATTTATGTTAACTTCTTTTGTGGTAATTTTTCAAAGATTTTCACCAACATTTTGAACTTATTGGACTAGGAGCGGTTAGATTTTGCATTGAGACAAAAATATTAAGCGTTCGAAAAATTAATAATTCATTTTTTCGATAGATGATGTTTCAACGACCGCATAACTCTGTTTCTAACGGGTGATTTTTTTGGTATTTGTTTTTTCAGTGTACATTTTTTGACAACTCACGCGTGATTCGTAATATGTGTCAACGCCAAAAATGCTCAGTAAGGTTTGCCATTTTACCATGAATAGACTAACAAACAAACAGCGCTTTTTAATCATTGAATTTTAGTTTCAAAACTCGTGCTCTTTACAAAATGTGTTTTTTTATCGAAAAATTTTCTTCAGCGACAAAGCTCATTTTTATCTCAATGGGTACGTCAACAACAGAATTGCCGATTTTGGTCTGAAGAGCAGTCAGAGGCAGTTCTAAAAATGTGCTGTTTGGTGCGGCTTGTGGGCCGGTTATTGGACCGTACTTTTTCAAAAATAATGAAAATCGCAACGTTACAATCAATGGAGCAAGGTGCGATGGTTACTGACTTTTTTTCTTTGCCCAAAATGGAAGAATTGGTTGACATGTGGTTTCAACAAGACGGTGCCACATGCTACACGGCACGCGATACCATGAACCTATTAAGCGGCGAGTTTGGTGAGCAATTAATCTCACGTTTGGAGCAGTCCATTGGCCGCCAAGATCAAGCGATTTGATCCCACTAGACAATTTTTTGTGGAGCTACGTAAAGTCTCTTGTGTACAGGGACAAGCCACCAAGAATTGTAGCCCTGAAAAACAACATTTTAGCTGCCATTGGTGAGATACCGGCCGAAATGCTGAAAAAAGTATGCCAAAATTGGTGTTTACGGATCGACCACCTCAGGCGTAGCCGCGGGCAACATTTACATGAAATAATCATTAAAAAGTAAATGGCAGGAATTGATGTATTGCTCCAAATTAATATTTCATTCACTATTGCAAAGTTTCTGTTCTTTGTTCAATTTTCAAAAACCAAACGCTTAAAAAATCACCCGTTATACATATTTATTGAATATATTTATTCATTCAATCTGTTTATCTGATAAATGTGCATTATTAAAGGCGATTCACACTGGCATTGAAATCAACACGATTTTGTCTCTAAATCGAGATGAAATCAGCTCTTTTTCCATAAAAATATAACGTCAAACTAAATTTTTATGAATCTCGATTTCTTTCAAATCGACTCGTTTTTGCTCGAAATCACAGTACTATTGTGAGTAAATTAGTCAATTTTCCCCATAATTTCAAAAATTCATAAGCTAATGTTAAGCAGAAAGCTAATGTTAGTAAAAATCAAGTAAAGTCTAATAAAACGAGTCAAGTAAGTTAGAACAGAAACTAATGTCAGCAAAATTACGATAAAGCCAGTGTGAAAACAGTTTTCAAAAACGCTATACAAAAACGAAATAAATAAAAACAGTGCTGATTTCGATGACAGTGTGAATCGCCTATTAAAGTAAATTTTTGATAGTGTAGGTTTTATACAACACCGTCAAATTTCCGTTGCAGAAAGTAAGATGGCGAAGGGCTTCAACTCTGGCATTTAAAATATTTCCACAATTTCAAAGTCAAAAACTTGAAATTCGACTTGAATTTATCATATAAACATCGACTTACATTTTAATATCTTTATATTTTCGATTGAATTTGCTAAGTGAAAAATTTCTCTGATGCTGCGTTGCTTTTTGTTTTATTTCATTAGCCAATGTCTGGTATGTATGGCGTGATTGTTTTAAAACGCGTATTAAAAACAAGTTGGGCTACATTTTTTTTTGTTTTTGTTGCTTTATTTTGGTTGTGAAATTTGTTTCAATTATTTTTACTTTAAATTAAATTACGTGTTACGCTTTTATTTGTAAGTAGCCTTCGGCTTTTCCGTGTTTAGCACAAAGTTCACTTTGAACAAAACAAAAAAGGAAAACAACAGAGAAGATCTCAATTTTTCACTTGACGACGTGTTTCAATTTTTGTGTTAGTCAGGAATTAAATTAAACTTTGAATCTACTTTAATAGAGGAATAAACTTATGAGCGAGAATATTAAAAAAAAAAAAACAAGTGCAAAATTACGCGCGCTGTAATTTTATCAATTTGACAATGAAATATTTAGAATTGCTAGATTTATTTGCTGTCTGTCAGAAGACAAAAAAAAGAATTACGAGTACTTTAAATGGTTACAAAGTTCATGTACATACATATATAATAGATAGTAAATTAGAGAGTTAATAAGTTCAGTGTTGTGAAAAGGTCTAAAGCAATAAGAAAAATGTTGTGCTTTTTTGAACGACTTTGAATGTCATTCAACTCAGATTTGATTTCCTTAGTAAGATGTATGATGATATATCTACAGCTCAAAAAACACTCACTAACAAAATAAATCGTTTTATTTTTGTCAATTCCCGATATGTACCATAACGCAAAATAATGTGATTCGCATTTGCGGCACATTTGCAACGAAAAATGGTGAAAGTGTTGCCAAATCATTCGCGAATTGCGAATTTCTTTAATATTCAACAACAAAGTTAAAACAAAACATTTTATTTTTGTAAATACTCGA
The DNA here is from genome assembly GCA_949775025.1 of Tricholauxania praeusta. Taxonomy (NCBI): domain Eukaryota; kingdom Metazoa; phylum Arthropoda; class Insecta; order Diptera; family Lauxaniidae; genus Tricholauxania; species Tricholauxania praeusta. The sequence goes on along the minus strand of OX459031.1, from coordinate 109,595,724 downwards.
ATAATACGATTCGCATTTGCGGCACATTTGCAACGAAAAATGGTGAAAGTGTTGCCAAATCATTCGCGAATTGCGAATTTCTTTAATATTCAACAACAAAGTTAAAACAAAACATTTTATTTTTGTAAATTCTCGAATAATACGATTCGCATTTGCGGCACATTTGCAATGAAAAATGATGAAAGTGTTGCCAAATCATTCGCGAATTGCGAATAAGAATTCCTCAAATATTCAACGACAAAGTTAAAACAAAACATTTTTTCTTTGCCAATTCCCGATATGCAGCATTACGTAAAATAATGCGATTCGCATTTGCCGCACATTTGCAATCGCAAATTCTTCAATATTCCTCAAATATTCAACAACAAAGTTCAAGCAAAACATTTTATTTTTGCCAATTTCCGATATGCACCATAACGCAAAATAATGCGATTCGCATTTGCGGCACATTTGCAACGAAAAATGGTAAAAGTTTTGCAAATCATTCAAAATATTAGAAAATTGTCTTATTATTATAAATTTGTTTATAAACTTTTATAAGTATCGATATATTTAAACATTATCTTGCTAAAATATCGATACATTTTATTTTCGTTTTATTTAAAAAACAGCTACCCATCCTTGGCTTTGCTCCGGTGGGAAATTTTCTATAAAAAATTTTTTTTTTAACGCTTTTTTTGCAGAGCTTGCTTGAATCATCAAACCTTTCAATATCGATTTGCGTAATAAATTTGTTTGAACTTTAATTTTTATTCAATACACTACAAAATAAAAGGCAAATTTTATAATCACAAAAAAGTACAAAGTTTAGGCTGTTGAAAAATAAAACCTTTGCTCACATTTACGTTGCGTACGTATGTATCATCACGTTATAACTTTATGTTATGTTGTACAAAGTTCATGTTTTCTGTAGTACGCTATTCAATTACAATATTTTTTTTTCCATAATGCAATTTTGTTTTTTCAAAACGTAATTTAATCATGTTACTAGCTGCAGCAGCAGCAGCGAACATTGACGCATTACAAGAAAATACATATTCAGGCATTATTTATTGATTTTGAAAATTCACAGCAAAATTCGAAATAAATCAACGTTTAATGTCTTAAGTAAACTTGTTTAAATTATTGAAATGTCAGTAATGCTGTTCAGGTAATGCAAAGTAAAACCATGCTTCAGATAATCCATTTCAGAAATGCCGGAAACCTTTTTTGAAATTTCTTACTCAAAACACATCAGATCAGACTTTTCGAGTTTCATCTGCCTATGTTTTGAGAAAACAATTTACTGGACCAATGTACTGGACCTTGCCGGTTTTGATTTCAAGGCGTTAGACCGGTTTTGAAAGCAAATTCATGGCCGGTTTTAAAATCTATGCATCAAAAATAAATTTAAAAAATCTAATATTTCTGTCAAAATTTTTTTTTTTATAATTTAAAAAACAGTAGAAAGATATCATGGTCTAGATTTTGATATATGAGAATATCTCAAAATTTGATTATTTTGGCCTTGGCCGGTTTTGTAACTGGATGCCTCATATGTCTTTGTAACTAAAAGTGTTTTATATCGAAAACAGCCTGGCTTTTATTTAACTCAATATTGTAACGCGTTTTCAGAAAACAGCTTTCACACTGGTTTTCGCTTCGCATTATCTTACTGTTTGAAGTTTCTTGACTACTTTTCGTTTGACATCAGCTGATTTACTTTCTGTTTCACAATAGTTAAATTCTTTTCATTTGACATTAGGTGCCATACATTATTTACGTGAGTCAAAATATGGCGAGGGAGGGGTGGCAAAATCTCATTAAATCTCACCAAGAGGGAGGGGGGTCAATGAAAATCTCACATCAACTTTATAATGCAGAGAGTATACATTATTATAGTTGCACGTAAGAGGGAACCATAACTCACCAAGGGGAGAGAGGGGGGTCCGAATTAAAAAAAAAACACCTCACGTAATTAATGGACGGCCCTATAACTGCGTGAAAATAATTTGTATATTGTATACATTTTAATAACATAAACTACTACATCGCTTTGATTGAGCTCACCAGCTGTGGCAAGAAAGTACACTTTGTTGGCAAAACATCAATAATCGAAGTGCAATGCAGTTCAAAGGCGTAACACTTGCATCAAATCAATCTCATTCTCATCGTTGCGCCAAAAGAATTAAAATTACTTTCATTAACCGCATTCCCACTATTCTTCATTTCAAAGCTCACACATCACGTGTCAAAGGGTTATTTCCTAAAGTGTTTGGTTTTTTTGAAAGAAAGTAAAAAATAAAAATTTTAACAATGACTGTGAAAAATCTTAAAAATTAGCTCTTTTCTGTCTTCATTGTATACGTATCATTCTTAAATAAAAAATAATAAACGTTTTGTATGATAATACGAAAGAGGCCATATCACACACAAAACGTTTGTCGCGTATAACAGTAAAATTATATGTATGCAGCTCTTCAACTTGTGTATTCTTTAGTTTTATTTTACGTTTTATTCATCGTATGTCAGCGTTAACTCGCCTGATAACAATGACAACTGCCGCAGTGAAAATCACAATAACTTACATTTCAAGGTCATTGTTGAAGTTTTCTCTTTTATCTTTGAACTTTTCTGTGATTTCTTTTTTTGCTTTTACATTTCCTTAAATAGTATTTTGCTGATATATTACAAGCATTATTTAAAATCTACAGGATGTGCTCTACTTAATTGAAGAAAGAAAGTAAAATGAAAGCAAAGTGAAGAAATCTTTTTCCATGACCTTGCAATACTGTTTTTTTGTTAAATCAATAAAATTTTGCTTGTAGTCTGGCAAGGCTTCTTAGTTTTCAGGGGTTGAAAGCACCCCCTTAGTACATTTTGTTTTCATATCATAAATTTTTTATGAAAACGACTTTATTGAACCAAGTAACATATTTATTTTATTTATTTATGACTTTATTATTGACAAACAAAATTTAAAAAAAAGGAATATATTTTAAACCCGAAATCTTAACGGACAAAACTAAAGCACCCCCTTTTTTATGGTAAATAAAAACTTTTAAAGTTAGTACTTAATTGCGAACCCTTTACTCTGGACGAAACGCGCACCTCTCTTAGGTGTAGAGGATATAGGATTATTAATGATATCCTGCGATATTCCTCCCCATCATATTTTTAAAGATTGAATAGATCTTCCGTGGATTTGCATTTGTTTCTGTTGATATACATGTTAACAATGTTCCACAAGATCTCAAAAGTATTCAGGTTGGGGGCAAGCCAACCAAAAACATCTATCCTATTGGTCTGAAGCCAGAGGTATATTTTGGATCGTTGTCCTGATGCAACCTCCATTTAAGTGGCATCTAGACATCGGCATATGACAGCATCAAATCTTTTAGTATGTCAACGTACATGAATCGATCCATAGTTTCTTAAATCCTATGAATTGGCCCAATACCTTGACCAGAAAAGCAACCTCAGACCATTACCACTGACTCCTCCGTACTTTACAGTGGCTTTGCAATACTTAGAATTCAGTATTCTTCTTTTGGTTTCATCCGAAATTCTCAGGTTGTACTTGGATTTGTCTGAAAACAACATAGTCTAGCATTTTTGAAAACTTCATTTGAGGTGGGCGCGGACCTTTCAGGCTACGATAGTAGTTTTTGTTGCCGTGTAAGAATTATATTTATGGTTATTATGCATCCGGAGTAATAAATTGCGATATTTTTCGACTTTTTCAAAACTCTTCGATTTCAAGAAAATTTTTCGATTTCATCAAAAGTTATCGACCTGTTCAAAATTATTATTTAATTTTCAACCTTTTCATAACTTTTCTACTTTTTCAAATTTTTCGACTGTACAACGTTTACAACTTTTTCGAAATGTTTCGTCTTCGTTGACAATTTCCGACTATTCAACATTTTTAGACTTTTTCAACATTTTTTGACCATTTCAACATTTTCCTTACCTACGAAACAAACAATCCGTCATTAAGTTCACAGATCTGCAGTACTCTAACTAAGCGGCCGCCCCCGGCGCAACCACATGGGGGGCGGCAAAATGGTCCTCGTATATATCTCGTTTTGCTAGGGGTTTTGAAATACCGAAAGTAAGGACCCTCTAGAATTGGAGGGAATCTGGTTATTTTCCAATTGAATGTGAAATTTGTTTCATTTTGCAAGGGTTTCTGAGGAACTTTTTTTTTAATTTTTTTTTTATTTATTTTTTTTAATTATTTTTTTTATTTATTTTTTTTATTTATTTTTTTTATCTATTTTTTTTTTTTTATTTTTTTTTTATTTATTTTTTTATTTATTTTTTATATTTTTTTTATATTTTTTTTATATTTTTTTTATTTTTTTTTATTTTTTTTATTTATTTGTTTTTATTTATTTGTTTTTATTTATTTGTTTTTGTTTATGTTTTTTATTAATTTTTTTTTTATTTTTTTTTTATTTATTTTTTTTTTATTTTTTTTTTTTTTTTTTTTTTATTTTTTTTTAATTTTTTTTTTATTTTTTTTTTATTTTTTTTTTACTTGTTCGCTCAATGCGACACTCGTACTCGCTAAGTATGCATCAAATCCCAGAATATATTGAGCATACAGTTGTAGAGCAGCACAAAATATCGAACGCCTAAAAATGTTCTGTACAATTAAATTTGATCGAATTATCTTATTTCACTTTAGTTTTTGATAAAGAGACTATTTTCCGAGAAAATTTATAAAAACTGAAAATAATGCAGTTTTTGAGGAAAATTTCGAAACTGCATAGTTTAGACAACTCTTACAATAAATGGTACTTTTTGGCATGAAATCAATTTGGATAGTTGCAGAGATAACCACTTAGGTATTTTACTTCCTAGCATAGAGGAAAGCGTTTCCACCAAGCTTTTTGGAAGCATTTTTTCGACCTAAAAACTTTTATTGGTGAAATTATTTTTAAGTTTTTTTTCTCTATGCAGTCCAATTGAACTTTGTACATGCGTTCATCATACGATTTCCTCTTTATTTTATTTTACTTCACATACTTAAGGGGGGCGATTCCATTAGAATTTATATTGGCTGTTTAAACAAAAGTCTAGATTTTTGACTACTTTTTCAATAGTTTTGATCCCAAAAAAAATTATTTTTCACAGCGAAATATCTTTAAAACCTTAGGTTTATCCTTCCGATAATACTATAGCAAAAAATTTCTCCAAATTTCAGCCTAATCGGTCAAAAACTTTTTAAACTACAGCATGAGCAGTTTCGATATAATCGCGTTTAAAGTTTTAATACGATATGATACTGGATGATATGGACTCTGACATTCTTGACAATAACTTCATAAATATTCAATGTTTCGCTTTGTCCTGTCTACAGTATTATACTTAACATATTATACATTCGAATTATAGTATAAAAAAAAAGAAAATATTCTTTTTCTTGAAAATTCTAAAGGTAGCCCCCCTTAATCTGTGATATGTTGTATGTTCACGAGTCTAAAGTTCAATGTTCCTTGTTTTTGTTGTAGTTATTTGATGTTTGGATTATCTCTACTATTGTTGTCTTAAGATATTTAATGCTTGTCGATATATTTATTTATTTAGGAAAAAAGTGAATATACAGACCAAAAGGTTTTTTTTGTTTTTTTTTTTGTATCCAACGTTAGTGGAAAATAATCGGACTGGACTTTGACTAGTTATAGCATTTAATATTTATTTTTTTTTCTTTTATTCTTAAGGAAGCAATAAAGAAAAATTGCTATAAAAATTCTACGTGGGATTGTTTTCTTTTTTTTTTACGCCTTTAAATCATTTGCCAATTATTGCATAATTCTTATGTCAGCAAAAAAATTTCAAAATTTTTTTCCCTCGCTGACACTTGCCAAATTGTCTGCGTTTGTAGCTGTAGCTGTAGATTTGTATTTTTTTTGTATTGGTATTTGTATCTGCCTTTAGGTTTTGTGTATTTGCATTTTATTTGTTATGTAAATATTTGATTTAAGCCAATTAATTAAGCTATAGAATTGCCGGCTGCAGCGCCATCTACGATTTAAATAATGTGTTTATTTTGATTTGAAATTGAAAATATTTATTTTCTGCATTTCTTTTATTTTTTGTCCTAGGTCATGTGAACTTTTATTTTCTTTTCATTGACGGGTTTATTTTAGCCAAATTTACTTAAGTGTTGATAATTATTTTTAGTTATTTATTTAGTACGTAAAAGAAAGCAATGTCGAAAAATTTTCCATTTCACGGCGCTCTTGAAATATGTTCTACCCTCACGTCTTGTCGTGCAATAATTTTTGGCGGAGGATCGGTTCTGTTATTTCTCATAAGCACTGTAAAATAAAGAACATTTTTTAAAAAATCATAACTATTTTTGAAAAAGAAAAATCCCGAAAAATCTTAAAGGACATTTCTTTCTTTCTTTCTTATAAAAAAATTTACAACTAGAATGTGGAAAATCGGTACTTTTTTACTTTTGTCAATTTTCAATTTTTTTAATTAATATTTTCTATAATTATAGATCTATAATATTGGTCTAGGCCACTTTTTTGATAAAACTTACCGTTTTCGAAAAAAATCCAAAAAACCTCAAATGCTGACCTTTGACCCCGAATAACTTTTTTAGCACACATGGGATCGATGAGGACTTTTGACACAACTAATGCTGTACCCAAGATCTCCACAAAAATTTAGCTCTGTCGGAATTTTTTTAATTTGACCACTATTTTTATGACGAAATTGACCGGACTATATAGCTCGTTTGTGAAATAAAAAATGATTCATTATTTGTATGCCTGTGTAGTTGATAGATAGATCATTACGAGCATAAAAGTGTCGTGACTGGCCCCAATATAGCGTTGTCTTTAGTTACATTTGGCTAGTCACAGGGACAGGAATCTCGGTAATATTTTTTTAATGTAATAATATTAGAGTTTAGCTACTACAGCTATTAGCCCTCTTAGCTATATAGCCTTATGCTTAAATCCGTGTTAAAAGCTCAATTTTATAAATGGAACCAGCAAAAATATTCTAGTCAGTTAGATTTGTTATTTTTTAATATTTTTCCTCAGCTTTATGCTAACGTCGCTGACTTATCCGCATAGACTTTAGACTGAGTGTACGTGGAAAGAAAATAATACAATGGTGTCTACTCACAACATTTTCGCGGTCAATTGAGTTTAAGAAATCAAGTGAATTTTAAAATAAATAAACAAAAACTAAAACTGACGTTTATTTTTGATACAAAAAAAAACTAAAATATCACTTATTATTCATTGAAAAAATTTTAAATTAAAAAACTTTTTTTTTTTTGATTGAAAATATAAAAATCAAAAATAACGCTTATTGATAAATAACTGAAATAAAAAAGTTATAAAATAAAACTGCGGTTATTTTCGATCAAAAATAAAAATGACGTTTATTTCTGATCGAAATAATTAAAATCAATACAGAGTATTATTTTTGATCGCAAAAAATAAAATCAAAAATAAACTTATTACAAAAAATTATTCATGATAATAAATACGCAGTGATTATTTTTAAAATCAATGCCGCCTACGACCGCTTTAATTCGCCATCCATGCTTGATAACACAGGGCAACAATAAATTTGTTGGTTAAACTCAAATATAATTTTCCGAAGGTTTTTGACGCGCTGTATTCAAATCCAAGTTCAGAATTTCTTGAATGGCTCCGTTTCCCCAAAATATTCTAAGCTAAAAGTGCGAAAATCACGGCTTTCGAAATATTTGAGGCAAATTTACATAGAAATGCGATTTTTTTTTATGAAACCATTAATGAGGATCGAAAGAACTAGGCTTCCTCTTCAAAACACACTTGGAATTATATCGATATCTTTTTTTCTTTTTGAGGTATCGTCAATTGAAAATTATTATACAAGTCTCCATACAAACTTATGTATGTAGATTTGTATGAAAAAATTTGAAAAAAGATATCGATATACATACTTAATTCTATGTGTGTTTTGAGGAGGAAGTGTATTTCTTTCGAACCTCATTTAATGGTTTCATAAAAAAATTACATTTCTATGTAGATTTGCCTCAAATATCTCGAAATACCGTGATTTTCGCACTTTTAGCTTAGAATATCTCGAAAATCGTAGCCATTCGAGAAATTCTGAGCTTCGATTCGAATTCAGCACGTCAAAAAACTTCGGAAAAGTATATTAGAGTTTAAGCAACCTAGAGTTGACCAAATTTTGTTGACCTGTGTAATTCTCAACTTGTTTTTGTTCTTAAGGTGTCTTTTTAAATATATACTATACTATATGGAACATGTCAGCTCGAGTTTTCGCTTATGTTCTTAATTATGTTCAATGTATTGTTTCAAATATTTTGTTTTTTCTTAGTGTGTTTTTTTTTTTTATTTTTATACAATTGGCTTATTACATAAATTTTCATATTACATCACAAGCATAAGTTAAATTCGTAAACATATTTTTTTTTTTGTTTATATTTCCATTTAAATGGCAAACGAATATAATATAAAATGTTACACATTTTAGAGCTCATTTTGTGTTATTTAACATTTGTTCACAAGTCATTATCTCGATCGCTTATTATTTTGTGTTTTATATTAATCTTCTATTTGCAGAAAAGGATATATGTCAAAAGAGTTTAAGAATCAACTTGAAGACACAAATATCATTAATCATCATCTCATCTGTTAGAATTTGTTAAATCTACAACATATAAGGAGTCTACTGTATTTAAACAACTCCTCCAATAACCATTTAGTTCATATTTTGTGAAGGCAAAACTAAAAAGCTTAACGATGTTTATCGAAGATGATGCACAGTAAGTATTGTAAATTTTGTCTCAATTTTTATTATAGAAATAAGTTATTTGGTTTTAGTTGTGTTTTTTAGTTTTTAAATTAAAATTTATTTTAATGTATATTACGCAACATATTCATGCATTTTCATGTTTTCGTTTTTCTTTGTTCAAAATTTTGTTTGTTTTTATCAAAATTTGTTTTTATTTTACTTAGGCTTTTCGTTTTTGTGTAAGATTTTGGTGCTATTTAAAATGCAGTTCCAATTTAGAGGAGGCAAAAAATTGCTAACAAGTCTACCATCGTCTGTCGAGCTTGTTGGGCAAAAGAGAGACGATGAGTGCAAAGAGATCAGACTTGCTTGCAATTATTGCCCCGTCTGAACTGGGACATTTCTATGACATTTTGCGTATACATGTCCAAAAATTTTTGATAGCACACCTCTGTGACTAAACTCAATATAATGATCACTGAGTTATATAAACCTCAGACAGAATCTCATGATATATATGCAAAGCTTCCACCTCAGCACACACCGATATTCAAGATCAAAATTTTTTAAAAATCAATTGCAATTGTTTCGTTACTACCCGTTGACTAACAGCTGGACATATAAAGTAAATAAAAGTCTTAGATAAAGCTACAACCATTAAAGTAGATTGATTATGTGCAGAGCTAAAACTTTTGTGTTTTTCATGAGATTCCTTTTTCTAGCGATTTCAGAGTATTTACATATCGACCTTAGTTCCAAAGATGTGCTGCCAAAAAAATTGTGCTTTGCTGGAATTAGACACACAAGTATATTGCTGTTTTTTTAAGTTTTTGCTTCGAAGAAATACTTAAGTAAAGTTTTAAGACCTGTTGACTTATCGCAATTAAATCGTAAATTAAACTGCTAACTTTGTTTATGAAAGATTTTCGAAGAATGCGCCCAGAAGAATAAATTAGAGTTTTGTACAGTGGATGCAGGATACTACGAATTTGTGTAACGTAGAAAACTTCTTCTTGAAACAAATTTCCTAAACCAGAATTTGCTAACAATAAATTCGTTACAAATCTGTGTATTCGTAGTTAAAATGAGCTAAACTCAGCCGACAGTCAAAATGGATTGAACCACATACACAGTCATGGACATATAAATAGCACATTTTTTTATATGTTCTTTCTTATGCTACATTATCGTAAATATTATTAATATATTCAATAATAATACGAACTTCAGCTATAATTCATAAATACAAAAAAAAAAATGTATCAAAATGTAAAAAAACCGATAAAGTGAGCTGGACACATAAATGGCACAATCTGGAAAAGAGAAAATATCGTGTTAAAATTGCATTTGTTGATTTTTAGGTTTATAACTTTGCAAAAAACCAAACACTTGTTGATAGTTATATAAATATTACTATATTTACGATAATCTAGCATAAGAAAGAATTTATAAAAAAATGTGCTATTTATATGTCCATGGATGTATGTGCAACTACTTTAGATATTATCTTACTGTTGAAGCAACTTGACCATGGCTAATAGAACACCAAAAACTGAACTTTTTCCGTTTTTCCGTAATTATTTTTTCCATAAAGTGAGTCAAAACACCTACAAATGCAGGGTCAAGCAAGGTTGTTTGGCAGTCCTCTTGTTATTTCTAATTATGATGGACGATGTGTTAAATCTTACTCTTATTAGGAATTATGGGATCCAAAAGGGTTTTTGTGGTCATACGGATGAACTGGCTTCTGCCGATGATATCCATTGATGGATATCATCAAGCTTTAAATTCTTTCAAAATTTTTCAGGTATCTTCCCGCTTAAACCTGTTTGAAAACAAAAACTTTAACCACCTGCACATATGTACATATGTATGATATATCTTGAACTAGAGCTAATGGAGTAAATGAAATTTTTAGATTTAGCGGTTCGAAAATATCCTTGTCAGATCTTTAGAATACTGCGCCAAAAATTGTTTAAAATTACATGTATTTTGAAAAATAGATTCAACAAAATTAAAGTTATTTTCGTACTCCGTGGTATAGAATTCTGTACCAATATGTTTTTGTCGTTGTGGACCTGGCATCATCCAGATAATTTACCTAGCCACGCAATTGATAAGAAGGATTAAAAACCTAAAGCTCATATATAATTGTGAAAAAGTTGATAAAAAAATATCTGCAGAAATATAGAAATATGTATTATATTTCTAACCTTCAACTGTTCAATTTAGCGATTTTGTCGTGAAACTTTAGATTTGAACTCAATATCATACTCCGTATGTACATCAATCAGTAATTTTTTATTTCATTAATTTTACTTATTAATATGGCGTGATGTTTGCTTTGTATACAAACAATTGGGGTGACTAACAGTCATTAGACATAAACCTAAATGTAACATTATCGCAATCGCGCGAACACAGATATAAAATTGCCCACTTGGAAATCAAGGTATAAATGTGCTATAAGTCATGAAGTTATGATAACAGAAGGAGACGTAACCCAGTGATTCAGTGTTTAGAGTATTAGCTTTCTACATGACATGCTTGGGTTCAAAACACCCACTGTACGAATTAGTCAAACTCGGCTGATGATAAGTTTATGGTTATAGCCGTAACATGTGTCACCATTCCCAGGTCAAATTGATTCTCTGTCTTAAAAATCATTGATGATTAATTTTGTCAAAAAGTTTTAACCCTGCGAAAAACTCATTTCAAAAAACTGTCGGATGTTTTATGTATTTCCTACTAGGTAGGTTTTGATATTATTTAAAAATAAAATAAAAAATGAATTTATGTCTAATTTTCTTATCAGCATAATGCTGTATTTTCGCCTAAGTTTTTGTACGTCTGTAGATATTTAAGCCTACTAACGCGCATACACTCAGTGCTGTGAATTCACATTTTTTCAATGTTTACCGACAAAAACTACGAGAACATGTTAATTTGATGTTATTTATTTGTATTTTCATATAAAAAATCAGTAGAGCATAACTAATAAATGGAATTTTCATTCATTAATAATGACAAATATAAATAGAAATAAATTGATTGATACAATCGCACCAATTTTTAATGCATTTACTTAAAATCGAATCATAAAAATTACTATGAAATCAGAAAAAATAAAAGCTTAGCCAGCCTTTTTGTAATAAAAATTATCGATTTCCTCTTCCTCTTCTGGAATTTAACAGTAATGTGAAAATATCATGTCTGCTAAACAGTGGTGTGCATTGAAGATTTTTCGCACGGGGCGAAGAACAATCTGCCGTTCCCTATTTTTTTTTTGGATAGTGAATGTATTTTTGAGTTTAGACACCGAAAAAATTTAAATTTTGTTAAAATAAATTTCAATGTACTAAAAATGTACTAAAAGTGTACTAAACTGTACTAATAATGTACCAAAATGTACTAAAAGTGTACTAAACTGTACTAACAATGTACTGAAATGTACTGAAACCTACTAAAAATGTACTAAAAATGTACTTATAATGTACTCAAAATGTACAAAAAATAAGGTCATTCGCAAGTCTCAATGAATACCGAGTACCATTTTGTCGCCCCCAAACCTTTGCGCCCGGGTCGCCGGCCCACTTAGTTGCACCACTGCCTTTAACTTGTTTTTTTGTTATTGTTAAATCGTCGTCGGAGTGCAAAGTACGGGAGAGTAGTTGCTTTTTACGCTCTCTAATAATTACCCACTATCTATAGTAATTGAATCTAGAAATAATTTTTAATTGTTGTTATTACTTAAATTATTATTTACATTTTGTTTTAAATAAACATTAATGTTTGTACACTCCTTTGTTCGAGGGCTTAATCAATTACTTAGCTAATTATATGTATGCATGTTAATTGTCATAACCAATAATAATTACCATTACTTGCATGTAGTATTTTTTTAATTTTCACCTTTTATTTGTTATTGTCAACACTTTGTTTCACTCAAAATCTGATTATAGTTGAGGTCAACTGGCACTCTCGTATAATTTAATTATGTACCCAATAAATTAGTAAAATTTTTGTTTCTATCTTCACCTTCTTATCTTATGAGTTTTTATTGATTTTGATTTCCAGACCAGTCTGTAGTATTTTTATTTTCCGTGCTCTTAGAATTTTATCACATTTTATTTTTAGCTACAATATAAATTAATTGGCGTTTATTAATGTCGTAATTTCTTATTTCTTAAAAAGTGATAGTGGGGGAAAAAAAGTAGGAAGGAAATTCAGTAGTTGGAAGGAAATTTTGGGGTTGCTAATATATACTTGAAACTTTCAGGCAAATTTACTGCTCAAATAAGTACAATCTGTCTAAATATTAAGAAAAGGTGCAAACACTGAGACAATTTTCTTTTCTTTTTTTTTTTTATAAATCTGCAACTCCTTTTCGCTAACTTCATTAAACACAAGTCAAGATTTAAAAGCACATTTCGCCTTGTTTCGATGGAAGAAATTTTAGTGGATTAAATTAATTTAACGTGACTATTATAGAAAGTCAAATTGTCTCACTGTTTGCCGGAAGTACAATCAAAGACTTAGTACAGGGCGAACAGTGAGACAATACAAATATTTTTAATGAATGGCACTCCAAAGTCTTGTGTATATTAAAATTAAATTATTTCTAAACTAAATTAAAAAGTGTTAATAATAACAATAACACAATTATATAAAAATAACAAGAAATATTGAAATAAAAAAAAATTCTACCAAATCCCGTAAAATAAATAAAAATCACAAGTTCATTAATAGCTTTATTTAGTTAATAAATAGCAGTTATTTCAAACTACTTCCGTAACCAAAAAAATGAGCTCTAGTATGAGGGATGCCTTAGGGGACATCCATAAATTACGTGAGTCAAAATAGGGGGGGAGGAGGTCCGGAAAAATTTCACCAAATCTCACCAAGGGAGAGAGAGGGTCAATAAAAATATACATTATAGCAGATTATGTCTAAAAACTATAAGGTAAATCTCACGGAAGGGAGGGGTCCCATCAGAACTCACCAAAAGGAGGCGGGTCCGAATTTTCAAAAAAACACCACGTAATTAATGGACGGCTTCTTAGAATGGGCGGTGGTAAAGTTCGCTCAATTTTGCTCATTTCCAATCGTGGCAACATCTTTTATTTACTGTGTTGTGGCTTATTCGTTGCTCCATACCTACACAGCTTAAACATTTCTTCTTTAGTCTCTCATTAATTGTCCCAGGAAATAAATGATGTTATTTTTCTAACTTTAAATCGAATGAGAACGTAAGAGCCAACTCTTATTACAATACTTCAAAAAGGTTTTCGTTAGTTGAAACAATACCGATGAAGCAACCCATTTTTGAAGAATATTAAAGATTCAACTCATATTCATCTAACTCAGAATCAGACGTAAGTGGAGAATATGAGATGTAGGTGCAAATCATCAATTGTGTTATGTGTGAACATAGCCCTAACATAATAGCAAAGAGCTAACTGATTGATGCATGACAGCATGATTTATTACTTAGCGTTGCTCTACAAAATTGATCAGCAGCAAACAGTGGAACAAGTCTGACTGTTTGCCTGCCTTTTAAAAATGTCTCATGGTTCGTTTTTTACAAGTCTGACAGCTTGTCTTTTAAAAATGTCTCATGGCTCGTTTTTGTTTTTCTTATAAAAACTTTGCCAAAATTGCCAAAGTCCGATCTGTTGTAAAGGGCACATAATAGCAGCATATTACAAAAATGAGCAATATCAATTCGATTGCAAAGTAAATTAATCATAGGAAATAAAAAACAAATGTTGTTGCTATGCGTTGTCTCACTGTTTGCACCTTTGCCTTAATATTTAATGTTTAACTAAAAAAAACTAGTTTTTATTGCTTGAAATAATTAAATAAAAGTTAGGGATGAAAGCAATAAGTGTCACAAAGGTCACTTTCTCTTTATAATACTCTAATCGTCCCTAAAACTCGTAAACTTATTTTACTGGTTTGCGGGTAAAATCGACTAAAGTCAAATGTAGTCAAAAAATTTGCAGCAAATTTGAATTTAAAAAAGAAAAATCCTTAATAAAACGAAAATAATGCTTCACCAAAAACAACTAGAAGAAATCGCGTACAAAATATTCATTATAAGCGATTCACACTGTCATCGAAATGAGCATGATTTTCATTTATTTCGATTTTGTAACGCGATTTGAAAATTGCTTTCATACTGGCATTAACGTGATTTTGAAGCTACTTGACTTGACTTGACTTGATTTTTGTTGACATTAGCTGACTCCTATTAGTTTGACATTAGCACGACATAATAGTGCACGATTTCGAGAAGATTAAAATGAACTCAACGCGCGAGAGAATTTGGTTTGACATTAAATTTGTATGTAAAGAAAGCTGCATCTCGTCTCGATTTTGGCTCCAAATCGAGATAAACGAAAACAATGCTGATTTCTATGCCGGTGTGCATCGCTTATTAGTGGCAGCAAAATCGACTTATGAATTATTGCAAAAAAAAAAAAATATATGAAAAATTAAATTTTCAAATAAAAATAGCATGTTTTTGGTGATTTAACCTACATCCGATTTGCATTAAAAAAATCTCTAAAATAAAGCTATGAAATTTTAGTGTTTTACGTTCAATAAATTGTTACTAACACATTTATTGTTATCAATATGTGCTGATGGAATATTTCTAAGATATTCATTTTACTACGTAAACCAATGCATTAGAAGCGAAAGCTTTTCGTTATCAGCTTCACTTTTTCTTTTGATAATCTTTAAGTCTGATAAGGGAAATTAATCAAATTTACTAAACTATATATAGTTGTCATATAATATCGTTGTTCCATCCCAGTTAGAAAAAAAAACATAATTTGAAATCATGTTATATTTTGAGAAACCATCGCAAAACCAAAATTTTGAAACTCTCGAAAACAAAATTTTTATAATACTTTCGCAACGCGAAATGTTTTATACTTTGTTTTCTCCCAAAATTATCTCAAAGTGTTCGAAAGTACATAATTTGCCAAATAAAAAAATAATAGAAAAGAAAAAATTTGGTAAAAAATGATGATGCTAAAGGGTGATTTTTTTAAGCGTTTTGTTTTTGAAAATTGAAAAGAGACAGAAAATTTGCGATAGTGAATGAAAATTTATTTGGAGCGATACATCAATTCCTGCCATTTACTTTTTAAAGATTATTTCATGTTCTATGTTGCCCGCGGCTACGTCTGAGGTGGTCCATCCGTAAGCTCTAACTTTGGCATACTTTTTTCAGCATTTTGGCCGGTATTTCACCAATGGCAGCTGTAATGTTATCTTCCAGGACTGCAATTGTGGCTGGCTTGTCCCTGTACACGAGACACTTCACGTAGCCCCACAAAAAATAGTCTAGTGTGTCAAATCGCCTTCTTAGCTATTTGGCTTAAAGTTTTAAACCAAGTACAAACTCCTTCGACATCTGATAAATATGTCATTCCTCAATTTATGATCATTTAATGAAAATTGTTAGTAAAAATAATTTTCCAATTAGTACACAAATTTTTTAAGTCAAAAGTTAAGAAATGCTTGCATAATTTAAGTGATAAACGAAAAAAATATCACCTTGAGATTTCAAAAACAAAACGCTTTTGGTTTTCAGTGAAAGGTGAGGTGCTCATTATGTTTTATCTTAGAAAAATCTATTCGAGCTCAACAGAGCAGCGATAACATTGACCTGTGGCGGCTGCTCACAAATTTGGCAATTTAGGTATGGTAATTCCAAAAAGTAATATGCGGAACCAAAGTATGAAGTATGGAAAATCAGAAAATTTTTTTATGTCAAAGGGAAATTTGGCCCGGCACAATGCTATTAAGTTGCGTAATATTTCCATGTGAGTTAGTATACGTGTAATTTGCAAAATATCTAAAATACTTAGGGTCCCAAAATTATCTTAACGAATTTGTATTCCTCAAGGTTTCCAAACGTTTAGTTATATGTGAAATTCCATTCCCTTTGGGGCCGTCTATAAATTACGTGAGTCAAAACTAGGGGAGCATATAGAGTAAGATCGGTATATATGGACCACCAATCTTTCTTTTTGAAATAAAACTCAAAATATATGATTAAAAACACTTCATTTTATTTAATTCAATAAAAGAATCAATTCATTATAATTCTAATTTACTTTGAGATAAATAACTTATCAGAATAAAAAATAAAATTAAATAAACTAAAAATAGTTAAAATGATGAGAAAAAAAAGTGGAGTGTTATATGGACCATATAGTCCATATATCCACATATATTCATTTGGTACAAAAATCACATATAAAAATGTCTCTTTTACATTCAGTACATTCTTCATGACTCCAAAGATTGCTGATGACACATTCAACCCAAACCTAAAACAATATTGACTGTCATAATAAACGTGGGTAATATGGACCACTACTTCATAATAGACTACACATTGTTGGTCCATATTGCCCTCAGCACGTGTTGGTGAAATAAATGATTTTTTATCTAAAACACTTAATCTTAATCTACTAATTTGTCCTTATAAATTAAAAATGGTATACACTAGCTTGATTAAAAAAAACCTCACGTAATTTATGGACGCCCTCTTTCAAAGATGAACTGCGGGGTAGTTGCTGGCCTTTATTCAAAACACCCAGAAAATTCTTAATCTTTTCGCTTACCTAACTCAGCTAGCGTTTTCCAAGCTGAAGTCTTTGCTATTCTAGAAGTCTGCAGGTTAGTGAGCAATTCTAATATGGGAAAGCTAGCAAGCATCCTCCGATAGCCAGGCTCTCATCAAGGCTTTGATTTCGGAAACATAAAATCTAAATTAGTAGAGCAATGCAGTAAAGAACTCTCGTATATTTTCCAGCATACAAAAACACTGACGATAATGAAAACGCACGGCTCCTTTCGTGACGAAACTGGAGCCTCAGAGCGCGTGCACACTTCGTTCTATATAGCTAAGGACAGGTTTTTTTTCCATCCGTGGCAGCAAAGGACTTGAGGACCCTAAAAACGTTCAACATAGCCATTCTATAACAATCCAAAAACTACTGACCTACTGTTCAAGAGCCGCAGTGACATTGCAAGAATCACTGCGACTTGCAATGGACTGGCATGCTGAAAAATTAGATATTCCATTCAAACCTTTCTGCCGTAGTTGCCTGGATGAAAAAGAAGCTGTTGAGCAGTTTCTTTGCGACAGTACGGCCCTTGCCAGAATCAGGCTTAGATCTCTAGGTCTAGCTTTCTTTAACAACCTCAGCGAATTGACCAAAAATGAAATCGCTACTTAACTACCTTTACTGTACTAACTGGCTATAGCTTTTATCGTTACCAAGATTTGTCCCTTTAAATTCTCTTGACAACCTTCCTTACCAGTTTTGTAGGCTCATATATGTGGTATTAAAATGGCACAATTAGTGCTACTTAGGGTTTCACTCTATCCTAACCTCATTGCCCATTTAAGGCTGATAAATAAAAATTTATAAGTTTGATATATATCTCTCTATGCATAGAACTGTTGAGAACCAAATTTATTTTTAAATCCATAATCATTTCACACCTTCCGTTGATTGAATTACAAACGTAGTAAAAAGTCATAATAGTTTCGTCCATTGCTATGCGGTCTCTTCAGCGACTTTTAAGCCGAATAGTAAGAATTTCTAAGTCTTATATATTTCCCTTTTTGCATCAATCTGTTGAGAGCCCAATTTATTTTTAAAATCATAATCATTTCCAACATTCATAAAACTACAAACGTAGTAAATATTTAGTCATAATAGTTTCGTCCGTTGCTATGCGGTCTCTTCAGCGGCTTTTAAGCCGAATAGTAAGAATTTCTAAGTCTTATATATTTCACTTTTTGCATCAATCTGTTGAGAGCCCAATTTATTTTTAAAATCATAATCATTTCATACATTTACTTGCTTAAACTACAAACGTAGTATAAAGTTAGTTATATTATTCTCGTCCGTTGCTAAGCAGATTCATCAGCGACTTTTAAGCCGATTAGTAAGAATACCTTCAAAATCAAACAGCGATTTTTCTAATTGGGAGTTTTACCTTAGAAACGCGACAATTTTATCAAAATTTTTAATCACGTCTGTTGTAAGCACAATAAATCAACTTAACTCTTCAATATTATATGTGTTCAATTTTCTTATCACTTAAGTGACGTCATAAAAAAAAATAATAAAATTTTAAAAACTAACAGGCTGTTTAGATTGCTAACGAAATTTTAAAGTTTAATAAGTTAGTTTTCACTTTGCAGTTAACGAGTTAACTTGAGAACAACAGGCAGGTGTCATTAATTTATAGACAAGAAAATGTTCATTTCATATAATATAATTTTTTTTAAATAGCAATTTGTTGCAATTATATAAATGAAACATGAGTGACGTCTAAAATTTTGGTTTTTCTGAAATAACTGCGCTTAACTTAAAAAGCATACAAAAATCGCTAACATTATAGACAAAAATTAACTTTTAAGCGTCACTTATGTTACATTTTTTTTTTTTTATGAAAATTACAACTTTAAGATATTATCCATATTATTTTATTAAGAGTAACTTTCCAAAAAACTATACATACTAAGTCATTTCCTTTACTTTCTTTCAGGATGGAAAGCTTCTGGGTACAGAGTGCTATCGGTGCCATCAAAGCTATTGCTTTCGTTTATGATATAATCACGTTACCAGTGTATTTGGTATTGCAAAGGCCATGGAAACGAAGGCAAGAAGCACGCCGTGTCAAGGTGAGTCATAAAACCATAGTGTAACAAAATGACAAAACTTCCCTATCTTCTGCGCTTAAATTACTATTGCTGCGATTTATCAAAATTCAGTATTTTGCTTATCTACAATTGTTTTAATTTTCATTATATTGTTCCAGTAAATTATTGTTTTTTTTTTATTGCCCATTTATGCAGTCAAGTTTGTGCTGTAGTCGAATTTCATGTAACTGGAAATTGTATTTTGCTTTTTTATTTAAATTTTATGAAAATCGCATGATCTTTGCCACATTTTGCTGTTCGTGATATTGTGTTGTTGATGCTGTTTAAAAAAGCTCAAAGTACCTAAAAGTTCAAAGTTTTGATTTGTAAGATTTTTTTTTTGTCAGCTGTTGTAAGCTGAAAGTTCAGTTCATAATTGCAGCTATTTGAACCTTGTAATCTTTTATTTTTATTTATTTTCTAAGAATAGTAAGTTGATAAGTAGTTAATACGTAGGTTCAGTTTCAAGATCAAAATGCATTAATTTATAACACGAAAGCGCGTTCAACTAAATTACCTACGTAAATACAATTAGTCAGGTAATAAACAGTTAACTCTCGAGAGTGAAATTAAGTAGTAGATTAAGTACATAAATCATGTTGTGTAAATGTTAACAGGCTTTTCAGCACCATCTGAACATCTAAGCAATCAATGATTCGTATCCAAAAATGTTGTCAGTGGTCTAACTTAGATATCTGCGTTAAATTAGTGCATTACCCAATATAGTATATAATTATTTGATGTAAAAATTTATCAAAAATTTTTTTAGAATTTATTTACTTTTAAAAAAATATTTTTGAATTGGTGTAGATTTTGATCAACAAGTGTAGGATTGTGCTTCAATCTTATGCCGCTCAAAATGCATCTATCTGAAGTCTATCTAACCACTTGACGGATTTGTCATTTTGATTATACTTTCTATTGACCATGTTTCGTTCCCACTCGGCATTTAATGTTTCAGAAATAGTACGTACCACAAATGTTTCATTTGAAATATTGCAAACGGAACGTTATAGAAATTTTTCTTTGTATTTCAAATGTAATGTTTCAAATGCAATCATTCTGAAATGTTTCTGAAAGGTTCCATATTTAATGTTTACTGAATTTTTCTAATGAAATCGAAATAATGTTTTATAATTCGATATTACTTTTTTTTTTAACTTCATCGTGTATACACGACATCAAATGTAGGTGCATAGTTAGTAAAGTACTGTGTAAATGTTGCCAGGCTTGTTCTCTGTTTAATGCTATGTTAAGTATAGTTTTGCGTAATCATTGTCAAATATAAATTAAGAAACATTTCAAAAACTACCTGCATATTAAATATTAACGCAAGTGATGACGCGGGTAAAATTGAACATTAATTTAGAGCCTCGGTGACAACGTCGCAAGTGAATAAAAAAAAAAACAAAAAATTTTAGGATCCGATGGCGTAATAAAACAGAAACGTTTCAAATGAAATGAAATGGTGGGCATTCACACATTGCAGAGAGCTTTCTTAAAATGAAATGAATGATTTCTGAAACGTAACTGAAATTTTGTAAGATTTCTGAAAGGTTTATGATATATTTCATGTCGATTAAGTACTATAGCAAATATTATTTGCAGTGACTTTTGAGACCTTTGACGCCTCGTAATTTTTGTTTTGTGACAGCATTTTCATGCAGTTGATACAATCCACCCAAAATCTACGATATTTTTTGAAATTGAAACACTAAAAAAAATCTATTAAATCCGGTACATATCGATGATAAGAAATATGATATGACCGTAAGAACTTAACTTCTCTGACTTGTAACTGTAATGCACCAAAATAACATTTGAAATTTTTATTGCAAAAGAAATATGATGTAGCTGTTTAGAACAAACCAATAATTTATAAAAAAGTATACATACAATTTGTTTACACATTTAATTTTTAAAGCTTTACGATAGCATACCCTATATGGCACATCGTGCGATGTTGGTAATGCTTTAATTGAAAGGTGATTAATAATTTTGTGCACTTTAAAAGCCGTACAAAATTTATTCATTCAAACCAATTTTAAGAGTAGGCAATAAAATTATTTATTGATAAAAAGTAATAGAACTCACAAGCTGGCCCAAAATTATATATTGAATGTATATTTCATATAGAGCAATCAAATATTTATTTGCGTCAAACATATTGTATTTGGATCAAATAGTGGTATATGTACGTTGAAGCTTTTGATGTTTGACTCAATCAAATATTTAACTCCTCTATATCAAATATAATTTGTTATATTCAAAACAATCTTTTTACCTGCAAAATAAACAAAAATTAACGAAAATTGAGAGTTCGTGAGTTGTTTCAAAATTGCTAATTTAAATGAATTAGTCGTTCGAGTAATTAAATTTAATGATAAACAAATAAGAGGTAGTGAGTGCAAAGCGATTTGCTTCGCCTACGTAATATGTTATTAAAAAAAATGTTAAGATTCCTTATGGTATGATTTTAATCAAACAAAAAATCTCTAAAAATTTACACTCATTTGAAGGAAATTTACAAAGTTACAGCAGAAAAACCATCATTAAATTTATTTTTGGCTAATTAATGTAATATGTAATAAAAATATTGATCGTGATCGAAACTGTGCCCATAGTTTGATCTAGTATTAATAAATATTCCAAAAAAATAAAAAATGTTCTATATCTACTCACCGATCATAGGGCGCCAGAAAACTCTTCCAACGTGCACGATCAGTGTGCATGCGGTCACATGCACAAAATAAGATGTATTCCAAACATGTTTTTCGTCACTTTGTGTCATTTAAAAAAAAAAGTTTATAAACTAATTTTAACAGGACCTTAAATTTTTCAGAAAAAACTGTCTATGATCAGTGTGCATGCGGTCACATGCAGAAAATAAGATGCGTACTAAACATGTTTATCGTGTTTTTGTGTCATTTAAATAAACGTTTATAAAATAATTTTGACAGCACTTAAAATTTATCAGAAAAAATTGTCAAATTATAACGTTGTTTTATTTCTAAAAGGTTAATTTTTCAAGCAATTTTCATCTATTTTTTTTTTCAGCACTAATTTGTAATTTATGTAGCATAAGTGACAAATTGAATTAAAATTTGTAATCTTTACATGCGCTTCAATTTAATTAATGCATTCCTTAAACTATTTGAACCCTCTTTCTGCGCAAAAGATGGCAATATTGTTTATTTTAAAGCTTTAGACATTAACTTTTTTTTATAGCGGCCAAAAAGGGATTACCTCAGAAAGAAAATAAACACATCTGACTTTGTAAAACTTACAAGATTTACATACAAAGCGAACTAAAAATTCAAAACTAAAATCTTACTCGATTTTGTTTTTGTAACTCCAACTACTTACGACACCGAAATTTGTCGGTGTAGTTACTTAAAACTTTAATCTTAAAAACGATATCTAAATTATTGATTAATCAAAATTTTTACGAAAGTTATAGCCCTTTGAAAATGACTTCCAATACCAAAAACTACTTTTGCATAACGTGGCGTATGAGTAACATTTAATTATATCGCATTAGAAGTTTATTATGAATATAAAAAGTTCTTTGCAAAAGAAACTTTTTTCTCCTCTTTTGGCTGCCTTATTTAGATTTCAAATTTTTTTAAAAAAAAGTTAATACATTGTGCTTTAATATGAGCAATATTCATAGTAGCTCCGTCGAGTTGGAAAGGGTTCAATAGTTTAAAGAATGTCCCTTATATTCTTAGCTTAAACAACAAGTGTATTTGATTGGCTAATGTTGAGATTTTATGTTTTTTCATTTTACTTTAATTTCCCCCCTGCCAGGCGATAAAAATTTCAAAGTCAACAATCGAGAAATCAAAATATTCACCGGATGACATCGAGGTTTACAAAATTTTCATTTTGAAAACATATTTTTTTACATATGTATAACACTCTACATGGTACTACATGGTGTTGGGAAAAATTTTTCCTCCACACTACCCGTTCTTTTAAGCATTTTGTTTTTTATTGTTTTTTTTTGTATAAAAACCCAGAAAAAAAACTAAAAAATATTATTTGATAGATGGTTAAAAAATCGTTTTAAGAACGCCTACTACTAATGCTCGTACTATATATATTTCACATTATTTGCACTCAATTTATGTTATTTTCGATCGATGTTGGTTAAAATTTAAAATTTTCGTTTTGCTTTTGCTAAATAGTTGGAAAATTTTATTGTAAATAAAATATTAATATACTTTGTTTTCCTTACTTTAGGCCAAGGTCATTACTGGCGATGAAACGGCAGTAACGTATCGCACAATTGAACCCCCACGTGAGGTTCATGTGCAAATGTTGCAGGCCAACATTGATACGCTCGAGAAAATGTTTAACTATGTGACGCGCACTCATTCGACCAAACGTTGTCTGGGTACGCGTCAGATACTCAGTGAAGAGGATGAAGTACAATCGAATGGACGAGTTTTCAAAAAATACAATATGGGTGAATATAAATGGAAGAATTTTATAGAAACTGAGCGTACGGCTGCCTCTTTTGGACGCGGTTTGCGTGAATGTGGTCAAGAGCCACGTCAGAATATTGTCATTTTTGCGGAAACACGTGCGGAATGGATGATGGCAGCACATGGTTGTTTTAAGCAATCAATGCCAATTGTTACGGTTTATGCTACATTGGGCGATGATGGTGTGGCACATTGTAAGTAAATTGAATTTTTTGTAAAACAAATCAAAATTTTATATATTTTTTCTGCTTATCCATTTTAGGTATTTTCCAGACCGAAGTTACCACTGTTATTACTTCACATGACTTGCTGCCTAAGTTTAAATTGTTGCTGGCTAAGTGTCCTAATGTTACAACAATTATTTACATGGAAGATCAATTGCACAAAACTGACACTAGTGGCTTCAAAGAGGGTGTCAAGATTATACCATTTTCGCAAGTGGTGCGCATGGGCTGTAACAGCAAATTTGGTAAGTCAAAATTGATTGGCGTAGGATGTGATTTTTTTTTTTAAATAATAATAATAGAGTTTAAATACTACAGCTATTAGCCTACTTAGCTATTTGGCTTGAAGCTTATTAAAAATAAATTGTGAAAATGAAAAAAAAAAAACTGCTTGGACTGCTACACAAACTCCTCAGTAGAAGGAAGGTGTTGGCATACCTCTTGCTGAGATATTTCGTTTCAAAAAAGGTTTAAAAATGTCACACGGTGCCTTTAGTACATAATTGTGATCAAACGAAAACCAATGGATATTCACATCGTTCTAATCATAATTTTTCTTTAATTTTCAGAGGGTGTTCCTCCTAAAAGTGATGACGTTGCTATAATTATGTACACATCTGGCTCCACTGGAACTCCCAAAGGTGTTTTATTATCGCATAAAAATGTCATTTCCACAATGAAAGGTTTCTGCGATGTAGTGCGTATCTATCCTGATGATGTTTTAATTGGGTACGTATTAAATAAAGAAAAACATAATTTTTTAGTTTAAATTTTAATTGAAAAAAAAAAAATCCTATAATTTCAGCTTCCTTCCTTTGGCTCACGTTTTTGAATTATCAGCAGAAAGTGTTTGTCTGTTGACTGGTGTTCCAATTGGTTATTCTACACCATTGACACTAATTGATTCAAGCAGTAAAATAATGCGTGGTAGCAAAGGTGATGCCACTGTGCTAAAACCTACTTGCATGACATCGGTGCCGGTAAGTTTTAAAGAACGTTTTTTTTTTCAAAAGAAATGTCATTAATAAAATTTTGATTTTTTTTTTCACAGCTAATACTTGATCGCATTTCAAAGGGTATCAATGACAAAATTAACTCTGGCTCCGCTTTTAAGAAGGCTTTATTCAAATTTGTCTATCAATACAAAGTTAAATGGACACAAAGAGGCTATCTGACACCAGTGATTGACAAGTAAATATTTAAATTAAAATAGTATTTTTAAGCTTTTACAAATATCGCGCGAAACCTTTTAAAATCATACCGCGTGGGTAAAACGTGATAAACCGTATTTCTTTTGGGAGTACAGCACTTCTTTTTTGGTCCCTTATACTGCGTACTTTGAAGTAGACGCTAGTAATCAGTAGAAAAACATTTATATGTATTTGATTTCGGAATTTCTTGAATGACGCGTGAACGGAAGTTTTTGTCCCGTGCGACATCTTGGTTTCGTGCAATTATATTGAAAACGAAAAATTGCCCAAATTCAACCTTAGCACCATATATAAAGCTAATTAGGAGCTATAAGTTAAACCTATTTTCAAAATAAAAATCTGTTTTATTTTGACTGTTTTGGCTTTGAATGTGATTGACGGTCGAACGGGACCCATGAAAATGCCCTTATGCTTAAATAGAGCAAAATGTTGTATCTATGTTTTCGAGTTTTAAGTCTTACCTTGGAACTTTTACAGTGACAAGTAGTATACCATAAATCAAAGCTTAATCTGTAGCCACAAAGAAACACAACCTCAATTTTTGTGCAAACCTTGTTGGCGTATTTTTTACTTTTTCGTCGTTATCGAAAAGATTTTGTTGTGCCGTGTGTTTATAATTTTTTTTCTTCAAATTTTCAATTTTCTTCAATCATAGACTCGTATTCAAAAAAGTCGCCAAATTAATGGGTGGTCGTGTGCGCCTAATCATGTCTGGAGGTGCACCATTGTCGCCAGATACGCATGAACAAATTAAAGTTTGTCTCTGCGTAGATGTCGTACAAGGTTATGGTTTAACAGAAACCACATCAGGCGCTGCTGTTATGGATTGTAAGTACATATAAATAATATGAATTCCAAAATGCACATAATTT
Organism: Tricholauxania praeusta; assembly: GCA_949775025.1. NCBI lineage: Eukaryota > Metazoa > Arthropoda > Insecta > Diptera > Lauxaniidae > Tricholauxania > Tricholauxania praeusta. Next base: position 109,569,426 of record OX459031.1, on the reverse strand, counting down.
AATTTATGGAAATTTCTTTGTTTATAGATCGTGATATGAGTTTCGGACGCACTGGTGCCCCACTAACAGTGTGTGACATACGTCTCGTAAATTGGGAGGAAGGAAATTATCGTGTGACGAATAAACCTTATCCACAGGTTGCTAAAATGTTTTTTTTTTTTTTATTGTACGCTTTCTTTACTCACAATGCGTGTATTTTTCAACTAGGGCGAGGTTATTATTGGTGGCGATTGCGTGTCATTTGGTTATTATAAACTTCCTGACAAAACTGCTGAAGATTTCTTTGAAGAAGATGGCAAACGTTGGTTTAAAACTGGCGATATCGGTGAAATTCATCCAGATGGTGTACTTAAAATTATTGGTGAGTGTTGGAAGAGAATAAATTATTGAAAAAAAAAAAAAAAAAACCATTTGCTACATAAAAAGCACATACTCATCGATAACTTATATTTTAAGATCGCAAAAAGGATTTGGTTAAATTGCAAGCCGGTGAATATGTTTCCTTGGGTAAAGTAGAATCAGAGCTTAAGACATGTCCTGTCGTTGAAAACATATGCGTTTATGGTGATCCAGCAAAACAATACGTTGTTGCCATTGTTGTGCCAAATCAAAAGCATTTAGAAGAGTTGGCACAACGGCATGGCTTAGAAGGTAAAACCTTTGAGGAATTATGTGCATCGGCGGCAATGGAAAAAGCTGTTATTAAAGAAATTGCAGATCACGCTAGAAAATGTATGTACAGATAAACTATTTCTTGCTAACTATACTTGAATTGTTTTCATAAAATCACATTCACTTGCAGGTAAATTACAAAAATATGAAGTTCCCGCCGTTATTACGCTTTGCAAAGAGGTATGGTCACCTGATATGGGACTTGTTACAGCCGCCTTTAAATTGAAACGCAAAGATATTCAGGATAAGTATCAACATGACATCAATCGCATGTATGCCTCATGAAAACGACTATACTAAAAAAACAAAATAGAGACAAACACTAAAATTTATTAACAAATTAACAAAGCTGAAGGACAACAAAAATGGATTTAAGTAAAAAAAAAAAAGAAATAATAAAAAACTGGATAAAATTTGTTAACTAGCAACAAATAATTCTATAAACACAAATATAAATATTCTTACCAATGTGTGTATAAATAGTGGTCACAATAATTAAAGTTTGAATATTTGCTGTTTTTTGTTTTTGTTAAAATATTTTTTAAAGAAATCCATCCTAATTTTGTAAAAAATAAAAAATATTATTAAATTTAACAATAATTACAATTTAAATCATTGCTATATTAAATATGTGTTAAGAAGTACTATGTTCTAGTACGTTAGTGAAAATCAAAATTAATAATATGTATAAACTTTGTTAGAAATAAGTTGAAACATCAAAAAAGAGCTAAACTTGTAATTAGTACCAAATTGTTGTTTGTATTTTGAAGATTAGCCACATCATGCAATTTGTTTTTCATACGAAGGAATGTTAAATTTTGGAATGCTTTAGCGAAAAATTGGTTATTTATTTTTAAACAAAAAAAAAAAAGAATTATTTAAATTAAAAAAAAAAAAAATTATTTAAACGATTTAGTTTCTCATTAACAAATTATTAATAATATAAAGATAAATAAGCACTACTAAAGATAAATTCGGCACTAAAATGTTGCTGAAATGTTGAAGTAATTAATATGTTACATTTACTATTTGCTTCATTTAACTAGTTAAATTTTTTTTTATCAATTTGGTACTAAACGAAATTTTAGTACAAAAAGCAATGGTCCCGCTTCATTAAAAAAACACTTTCATTTCAAGTATGTAGCTTTAAGTGCAAAATAATTTCCTACACAATATTGTAACTAAAAAAAAAATATGAAAAAAAAAAATCCAGCAAAAGCCACATTTTAAAATGTTAAAATGAAAAAAAAAAAAACAACCATTTACATTTTGTAAAAGAAATCTTGTAAATATTATGTATGTTAAGAAATGCTATATAAACAAATTATTAAAATCGAAACAAAAATGTTTTCTTTAGTTTCCGCATGTTTGCTCTTTTTTATTATATTTATAAATACTTTTAATGTATGTATATTATACACATAAAATTATTTACATATGTAATATCACTATGCATATATCAATTACTTATGCTTATTAAAGATGAACCATTTGATTAAAATTAGTGAAGCTTTAAACATACAAAGAGAGCGTTAAAAATAAGGCATATTTTTTTTTATATTTATTTAAACAATTTTTGATATATTAAATGACAAAAAGGCGCAAACAAATTTAGGCAAATGAGAAAACAAAATACACCAAGGTACCAAGCCGATTTGAGGATGGAGCGAGTTGTAAGCTAGGCGCTCCTTTACCTGCAAATATTTCGTCTTTTTTTCATTTTGGCGCAACTTCTCACCCGTGCGAAGTGAGTCTTCGCTATATGAGAGGACCGGCAGATCAATGTTGTGTAAAAAAAGGGTATACATATTATACAAAGTTAAATTAAAATTAGTCTAAATCAATTTTAGCGTATACAAATTTTTAGTTTACATAAAAGTATGTAAAGAAAATGTAAGTTTTTAAATTTATTTAAGTAAGTTTTAAGTTAATGCAAGCAAATAATTGTGTGTTTTTTCAAAACGATACTGTTCTCGTTTTAAAAGAAAATTTTTTTTTGGTCTTATTTCATTGATTTGATTTGCAATACAAACAAAATGATTCCAATCTTTATCCTATTTATTTTTCAATCTCTAAGTGTAATAAGCTTTTAAAAAATGATAGCACTAAAATCAATTAGACGAGTGAAAGTAATTTTAATGGTGTAAATCAATTATCTTGGAAAGAGCTTACTTAAGAAAGTTCAAAGTTTTACGAAATTACCACTATTCCCTTCGTTGTCGCAATAAAACGATATTTTTTTGCATTTCTGTTTGATTTTTCTAAGTGCAATCAACTCTCACAAATTCTGGCAACATTGTATTACCAGTGCTGATAAATTTACGAGACTTTAGGTCCGTTCACGTACAGAAAATTGTAAAAACTTGTTTGCAAAAAATAGCCTGCAATGGGAGTGCAAATGAGAGTTAAGTGACAGCTTGCTGCGAGAGAACATGCAAGTTTTTACTGTATACATTTTTACCATGATTCAACTAACATGGTTAAAGCGTTGCCAAATGTTACCTATTTCGCTAGTATTTTTTATTAACCCTTTAACGGGCAAGATAAAAATAGCTTAATTTTTGTTTTGGGAATTTTAGTTTCCGAATGATTTTTTGGTACAAGAAACTCAAATTTAAAGTCCATTTTCCAAAATGTTTATTGGTTTGGCAGTCAGGTGCAAAAAATCGAAGACCGCCTGTAGAAGGTCTTGCCCGGGTAAGGGTAAAAAAATTAAAAAGGTGTTTTTTGTTGGTTTACAATCAAGAACTGTTTTTTATTGAATTAAAGTAATAAAAATAAAAGATCAATAATGTTTTTTATGCATCATGAATAGCCTCTGAACCAAATTTTTTGCCTTTGAAAGACATAATCGCATATATTTTTGACGTCATAAAATGAGAACTCGGATGAACTTTTTTCGATAACATCCAAGCTTGAACCAGTAAATCCTCCCATCGCTGAAGGTATTATCTGTGGGCCCTTTGGACTCTACTGTTGGTAACAGTGATCGCGCTCTTTTCGGTCAAAATCGTGCAAAACAAATATGTTAAATGTTAATATGTATTCACACTACAAAATCATGTTTGGAAAACGTGTGCTTGAAAAACATGTCAATCGGTAGTGCCAGTTTGTATGTTATTAACCTATTTGTGGGTGTTTCGGCTTATGTGTTACTGAAAAGATTAGCATGGGAATATTGTGACTGAGTTAAAAATCAGAATATTTTCTGTTTATTCTCATTCAATTCGTTATTATTTGATATTGGAACCAAATATTAAAATCGAAATAAATCTTGTTAGTAAAAACCATGTTTCAATAAATTTTTTGGCATATGTTCCGATGTGATTTTTGTGACATCTTTTCAGCTGAGCGCTTTTGAGGGTAATTTCCCAAAAATTACTGGCATCACAATCAGTTGTTTCTATGCACTTGCAAATTTTTACAAATTTTTGTTCGCGTACTAGAGATATTTTTATATTCGTGCGCAAACAGCTATCTTTTTAGAAATTCATGTTGGCTTACCAGTGTAACATAAGCCCAAACTAGAAGTGCACTGTACTTTAGTGGTTTGTACCTTGTACTTAGACTGGCCAGAGGTGAAACTCTGCACCAATCTGGTACCACGTTTTGTCAGTAGCCCCTAGACCTTAGTTCCAGCCTGACAATTGCATAAAGCCAATTGATGGTGGATTATGTGCAGAAGGCCGCTTTAGGGAAGCATCGTAATGGCTGTGGTTGAAACCCAAATCGCTGGACAGAGCAAAAAGAAGATGGGGCTCAACCCAAACCAATGGTGAAGTGATGTCTTTACACATAACTTTATTTGGTAACTTTTGTCAATAGTCGTGCTATAATTAGGCACATATTTCGAATTTAAGTGTGACACGACACACCGTTAACCTTCGAAATAGACGGTCACGTAAAATAAGACATTCTCTAGAAATTCAGTGATTGCTAATTCTTACTGAAAAAGTATGTCTCGTCAGTTGTCGCAGTCATAACTATTCACATAATCTTGCTCCACACTTGCTAGAAAACGACACGAAACACTTAATTCGTATTGATTTGATGACCTGGATGTCCTTAGGTATGTACGTATAGGTCAGCAACTTAGTTTGGTTCAATGAGAGTATAGAGTTAAATACCCAGTGGTATCACAATGAATCAATATTTGGTCTAAGTGAATTGATTCTTATACTGACTGCTACACCTACCTAACCCAAACTACTGGAAAAGTACACGATCACACCATATTTTTTTGAGTGAAATTTTGCGTGGGGCCTGATGTTTCTGCGGAATGAAGATTTTTATTGAGATTGAAAAGTTACCTAAATTTATAGTCCCTGGTTATATACTGGGTCAAAAACAGAAACTTGATCGTTTTTTGAAAAAAAATATTAACATTGGAATAGTGTTATTTTGAAAAAACACCCATCAATTAATTAATTATAAAACATAAAAGAGAAGAAAATTCAAACATATTTTGATGTATAATTTAGTCGATAAAACATTTCAAATAATAAAGAATAAAAGATTTTTAAAAATAAATATGTATTTGTCTATCTATCATTGTGCTTACATTTAACTCCACAATTAATCTCCGGGCAAAAATGTATACATATTCATAGAGGAGAATTCAAATTTTTCGATTGCAAACTTCGTTTGCTTAAAATTCTTTTCAAACAATATTTTTTTTTTAGATTTACTGTCGCCACCTAAAAGAGTATATACAGAGTGTACCCCATAGGAGCAATCAAAAATTACTTCTCCCCATGACACGCAGTTTTGAAAATGAATACATAAGGATTAATCCATTATTCCTTTTACATTGCACCAAGTTCACCGAAATCACTACAGGTATCCTTTCCAACTGGATAATCTCACAATGTTCAAACTAAGGTAACTAATGCAGTTAGTCTTATTAGGTAATTAACTAATATTTTTTCAGTATTGTCGTTATTGTTAGCCGTGTTTTCAGTTCAGAATTATTGCTCATCAAAGTAATAAAAACTTTATGGCTTTAATTTAATAGGGCAGATAACAAAATACTCACTCGACCGTGGTACAAACTATATATGGTGAATTTGTAGGAAACATTATGACACACCAATATAATGATAAAACACCACATTTGTTATTTTGTAATTTTCAAAAAAGTGTTGAATAGTAATTCTGAACTGAAAACGCGGCTAGCAATAACGACAATACTGAAAAATATGTTAGTTATTTATCTTATTAATCTAATTTGTCCTACTTAGTTCCGTTGCTTTGAATGTTATGAGATAATCTTTGTAAATATGTATTATCAGGGTTGCCAAGTGGCTTGCTTTAACCCTGCCAAACCCGAAATAGCAGGTCAAAGCCGGGGGTCCTATAGGAATTGAAAAATTTCTGAAAAAGCCGGGAAATGAATGATTTTTGTTACATGTACTAAAAAGTTGTTGTAATGACACATAAAAAAGGGTCATCACAAGAAAGATTTTGACACAGAAAAACATTTAATTTTTTAATATTTGACAAATAAAATAAAAAAGTCAATTTAGCACACAAAAATTTAATTTTGGACGAGGATTGACAATTATATGCTGATCAAAAACAAAACGGGGTCATTTGTTCCAAAAAAATGTTTTCACTTACCATTTCAAAGAAAATTAATTTATTTTGGAGAAGGCCGTGAATTCCTTTTTTTTTAACTTGGCAACCCTGTGTATTACTCTGAAATAACTTTCTTAAACCTTAGCGGCACCACTTCAATTTTATAACAATCCGGCACAAAATGGGGTTTGTTTCACGACCCCACGTTGAAAAAAACTTATAAAAAAGCGAATTTTCAATTCAGGCTTCATAACTATGAACTAGGGTTGAGAAGACTCTATTTTATAAAATTCAATGATTATTAGGAATATTTTTTCCAAAAATGTTTGTGCTACATGAGGCTTAACTTGAGTATTAATTAGTTCGAAAAATGATTTCAAAATTTCCATGGGATCGTTTACGACCCCATGGTGCCGCTAAGGGTTAAAAACCTTGTAGCTTATAAGATGTTCAAAATATACAAAATCAAATTTTTCAGTTCAAAAATTCAATGAATTCGTAATCAAATTTTTTTTAATGACTTTCAGCGTACAAATCTCTATAAGGTCCAATTTCGACCTATGGCAAATGATCAAAAAACATGCCAAATGCTTGAAGATTAATAATGCAACTTATTAAAGATCTTTTTTAGTGCTACAACTTTTATACGAAAATTAAAATCAAAAATCGTGTACAAGAGGCCTCACATTTCGAAAAGTGCCAACACGTTAAATACGTCAAATTTGCCTACGAGACATCAGAAATATATATATACATATATATATATAAATATATATATACATATATATATATAAATATATATATATAAATATATATATGCTGTGCTGATGCTACAAGAATACATGAAATTTTTCGAAAATAAGAACGTAAAAAACCAGTAAATGCGCGCAACGAAAGGTCAATGAAAATTAAACAGCTGAATGAAAATGGCAGATGAGTTCGATTTGCCGGCAGCTTCTGGGAATCTGCCAACTGGTGTAAATAGTCTCGTTAGCATAATCGCCGTCAATTAAGGAATAAATGAAGGAATATCAAGAAAACATTTGGAAGCCAAAGAAATTTTTGCATATAAGTAGCTAGTTTACCAAATGTGTACTTTAAAAATCAAATGTGATGTCATCTAGAAAATGGTTTTTATCTGGAAAAGCAAAACTTTCAGGAGCACGAAAAATGTCGTTCCGTACTAAATTAGCGATTTATCTGAATTATTATGCTGGGTATTTTGCCACACATCATCCGCTCGAGTTAAGCAAGGTAAGTGCAAATCTCAAATTTTCTCAAAATCAATTTTTTTGAAATCCGATCTTTAAATTATCAAATAACTTTGTATTTTTGCTGACTAAGTCAACGCTTGTTTTAATGGTCATATTAAGCTTTAAAAGAATAAAATTAAATATCAAATTAAGGCTTTGACAATTTGTCATTTTTACACAAAATAACCGCTGTTCCGGTAGCGTTTTGGAAAACAGTGTGCTTTCTAAATCACTTTTTAAAGCATTTGTGCTGGTTTTGGAACAAAATAACCGGCACCATTGAATTCCTGGTGTGATTTACTAAAGCGCATCACTATCTTTCCTGTACATTCCATGCTGTAATCTTATATACTCGACTTTTCTAGAGCGGGCTCTCCACCTATAAAGTATTTCATATAAAGGGTGATTTTTTAAGCGTTTGGTTTTTGAAAATTGAAAAAAAGAATAGAAAATTTGCAATAGTGAATGAAATATTTATGTGGAGCGATACATCAATTCCTGTCATTTACTTTTTAAAGATTATTTCATGTAAATGTTGCGCGTGGCCACGCCTAAGGTGGTCCATCCGTAAGCTCCAATTTTGGCATACTTTTTCCAGTATTTCGGCCGGTATCTCACCAATGGCAGCTGTAATGTTGTCTTCCAGGGCTGCAATTGTGGCTGGCCTGTCACTGTACACAAGAGACTTCACGTAGCGCCATAAAAAATAGTTTAGTGGGGTCGAATCGGATGATCTTGGCGGCCAATGGACTGCTCCAATACGTGACATTAATTGCTCACCAAACTCGCCTCTCAATAGGTTCATGGTATTGCGTGCCGTGTAGCACCGTCTTGTTGAAACCATATGTCAACCAAGTCCGATTCTTCCATTTTGGGCAAAAAAAAAAGTCGGTAATCATCGCACGGTACCTTGCTCCATTGACTGTAACGTTGTGATTTTCATTAGTTTTGAAAAAGATGCCGCCTGCCCACAAACCTCATCAAACAATAACTTTTTCAGTGTGAATTGTCAGCTCTTGAACTGCCTCTGGCCGCTCTACAGACCAAATTCGGTAACTCTGTTTGTTGACGTACCCCATTGAGCCAAAAATGGGCTTCGTCGCTGAAAATCTCATTTCTCACAGAGCTCTAATTTCGATAGTAAAATTCAATGATTTGCAAGCGCTGTTCGTTTGTTAGTCTATTTATGGTAAAACGGCAAACCTTACTGAGCATTTTCGGCGTTGACACATGTTACGAATCACACGTGTGGTGTCAAAAAATTTACACTGAAAAAACAAATAGCAAAAAAATCACCCTTTATAATCAATCAGATCGCGTTGTAGAAACAAACAACTTAATTATGTATAAGGAACACTCTTGGTAGAATGCAGCTATTTGAACCACTGAAATGAAAGCTAAAAAATGTTATTAAAATTACCCTGTATTTGCATATAAGAGAGCAAAGCGAACTGTTAACATTCCATAAAAAAACTGAAAAGAGTAGTAAGAGAATTTTTTATACTCAGCATTATCGGTAAAAGATAAAGCACTGAGTCACTCAACTGTTCGCTCGATTTTTGTATTGGATTTAATACGACAAATAAACCTGTTTCTACAGGGAGTTCTTCATTAGTATTCGAGCCTTCTTATCGTTCGTTTAATGTAAAGCAAAAGAGTATCACCTCGAACAAGCAGTTGAGCGATCAGTGTGCTGTTATAAATAACAACACACAACAATTTCAAAGAAAAAAAAATACTAATATTCCGAACAGAGCAAGTACATATGTACACTTAGTGCAATAATTCCAAAACAAATGTACCTATAACAACAAAAAGCATTTTGGCATAACAAATTATTGAAACAAATAAATTAAAAAAAAATTCCGTGAGCCTAATAATAGTTATTATATCCAATCCAGCTGTCGGGATTCTCAAGTTAATTTTAAGCAGATTTCAATCAATCGCAAACGCTTAAAGTTGTAATTTACAATAAAACACTTAACGTAAACACGATTGAAGTGCAATTTAAACTCGATTTTGATATAAAAGTTATATAGAAACTTCTACGCTTCAAATAAACAAATGACGTCGCTAAAAACGGTAAGTTTTAACTTGTACTGATCGTGTAAAGTTTTCGCTGGTAAGGGTGTTTTTTTTTTTCTGAGAAAAAAGGATTTACCCAAAAAAAAAAAAAATTTTTTTTCTTATAAATTCGTAGGAAATATTAAGCAGAGCAACTGGAAACTTCCACGAGAATATATTTGCATATACTATATGTACATATATTATGTGAATATTATAGTTTTAGTTATAGATTATAATAATCATATTTTTTTTAAGCGATAATGCCATAGTTGAGTACACACATTTTTTAGGCTTATGTACAGGATGGCGCAAAATGATTTTTATGGCTTGAATTCGTATACTTTTTTGTATTTCAGAGTAAATTATAATATCTTTTGGCTTATGTTTTTAGTTTAGCGATAATCGTTTTTTTTAACCCTTAGCGGCACCCTTAGCGGGTTCGTAAACGAACGATAATTAATACTCAAGTTTAGCCTCATGTAGCACAAATTTTTTTTGGTAAATATACCTAACAATCATTGAATTTCATAAAGTCTCAACACTCGTTCACAGCTCTGAAGCCTGGAAATGAAAATTCGCTTTTTTATACATATTTTTTCAAGGTGGAGACCCCAATGTGCCGGATTGAAGTGGTGCCGCTAAGGGTTAGACTTACTTTTTCTAACGTGTTTTTGAGATTTAAGAAAGAATATGCAATCAAAAAATGTCACTCGGATCTAGTCTTAGAGATATAGCCATCGAAATTCCTGAATCAATTTTCAAAATATGGGTATCATATAAAACATATTTCAATGAGGTATAAAATCTATATAAAAATTCTTTGTAAAGTTCTCGAGATGTCACTATTTTTGTAAAATTTTTAAGTTTTTTTTTTGATTAATCGTTATTTTCTCTAAAAAATGCATTATTCACCACAAGTGTTACTTACATTTTCAAAAAGCTCAATTAATTTCCTCTTATCTAATGTGACACTTCTTTAAAACTATTCGTCATTAACCCTATTTTATTGGAAAACAAAATACAAACTTAAGAAATTTTTCTTTTGGAATTTGCGACCGAAAACAACAAAAACTATTGCTACTAAAACAACAACTTTTACAACAGAAAGAACAGCAACGACAACAACAGAACCTACTACAATATCAATAACAAACTCTGTATATATTTTGAAAATCTATCCAGGGGTTCCAAGGTTATATCGCTTTTTATAAAAGCTATATCCCAAACTTCCTAAGGTTATAATACCTTCAAAAATGGATTTGATTGACATTATTCCGATCCGACTTTTGGTTCTGGAGGTATATCAATTTAAATCTGTAGTATTTTGTAATTATTAGGCAACCCAGCCCAAATGGCCCGTGTTGAACTTGGATTAAAGTACTACAGATTGAAATGAATATGTCTCGAGAACCAAAAGTCGGATCGGCACAATAGAAAATGAATTTTGAAGGGAAAGACTAGTACTTTCAGATGCTGCTAATAGTTTTGTTGTGAAAAATCGATGTGAAGTGTAACATAACCTCCAAAATAGCAGAAAACTGTAGTGTTTGTACTTTTAGGCTAGGATATTTCGAAAACCTGAGGTGATGGAGCAATTCTAGGCTCGGATTTGGATTGAGCGTGCCAAAAACCTTCGTAAAAGTATGGTCTAGTCTCTGGGATATTAGTTTTGTCAGCCTGTGTTTTTGCACTCATCGAAGATGCTCCGTAAAAAGTACCACTGCTTTCCTTATCTTCATGCTGTCGGAGCCTCGGAGTTGTAAATGGTTTTGTACAGCTGAGCTCAAAAAATTTTCCAACATCATCCTATATTGAGTATCAATAATAATAACTGCAGCACTTTCTTCATTTTCGTAGAAATAATGACCTACAAACTCCGTCCTCAGTTGCACGCAAACGCGCATTCAGATGATTCATTGTTGACCCTTTTTGTTCATTGTTTTGTTGTGTATTGTTGAATATTAAATTCCACCTCTGAAAAAAATCCGTTTTTGAAATAATCATGCTGCACCTAATGTATCACACGTATTTTTAAATATTTGAGGTTTTCACACTGGCATCAAAAGCAGTTCGGTTTTTATTTATCTCGTTTTTGTGTCGCATTTTTAAAAATAGTTTTCACACTGGCATTATTGTGTTTTTACTGGCTTCTTTTTGATTGACGCCAGTAGTTTTGTTAAAAGCGCAAAATGAATTTACTAGCAAAGTTTTAATGGTTGATTAACATTAAGAAATTTACTGATGTCGAATAATTTGCCAAGTGTTCCAGGCAAAAAAATAAGAAACAGTTTTCCGATAGCGCTGAAAATTGGGCTAATTGTTGTTTTTTTGGTACTTCTTGCATCAAATTTTAATTCATTTAGTTCAGAGGGAAGTCTACTTCAAAATGTTCAAAAACCTCAAATATCTCAGCCGACATTTTGGCCTTTCTCGTGAACTCTGTCATATGCATAATGGTTAGTAATGCTTACAAACGTTTGGATACATCCTGTAAAGTTTCAAAGTTTCTGTGAAAGGGCTGCTTCTTTGTATATGGAAAAATATTCCTGGTATCCTATGATGGCAGCTGTTCAGGGTTCCCAAATACTTAATTGCCCCGTACTCTTTTGAAATACGAGTGGATGTTAAAGAATTTTAAGTAAATGTAATTAAATTTCATTCACTTTCATGTATGCGGTTTTCATGGGTAGTGAGCGTGAATGTGTCCAATTTTTTTTCCGTGTATTATTTACGTTCGTTATTATTTTTTACAATTTTGTCAAGCGTAAAATTTTACTAGAATAAAATTGTTTTTCTTCCAGTTAATGTATTTTCGCTGTTTTCTTAAAAACAAAATACCATTATTTGTAATGGTAAAATGTAATTTATAGCCTACATACATACATAAACAGGTAAAGTTTATTTGTTTGTAAAGGGTAACCTCTGGAACTACTGAATCCATTCTTAAAATTCTTCTATTCAAAGAAAGCTACACTATTACTGATTAACATATGTAGGCTATACTTTGTCCGTACCGTGAACATTCGACGCCTGGTATAAAATTGTAATTAAAAACTTAAAACTTTTTTATTTAGTAAAAAAAAAGAAGATATTTTTCATATAACAAAACCTCTTGGGACCCTTACACGTTGCAATTCACTATTTTCATTTACTAAAAAAAGTCCCATAAAATTAATCAAATATTCTAAAAATCAAGCACTATTTTGCCGCTCCCAAAACGTTGCTCCCCTTCTAGATACGCTACTGTACAAATAATGGGCGTGGCACCTTTCACATAAAAAACCGCAGTATCTTGATGCCTATGCTGCCCTCAGAAGCGAAAAGGGGATGTCTAAAAAAATGCGTTTCGAGATAATTGATGTTTATTGAAATACCTCTGTAATTGGGATAGAGAAAATTCTTTTGGGAGATTTTTTATATGTTTGAACTAAGATACCAGCATTTGGAGTGGTTCATTAGACGCGTAATTTCTTAAGCTATCTGATAGAATAAGAATAACGAATTTGATTTTTTTTGAGATACACCCTTTTCGCTTCTGAGGGCAGTATGGTAGTAGGAGTTTTAAAAAATTGGTGCTAGGATGTACTATATTGTTAGTGCTATGTACCTCACGAAATATGGACGAGATTAGACAATGGGGGTGTGACACCCCTCATACAGAAAACACTTAAAACGCTATATATTGGCACCTATTGTAGCGGGAATTTTGAAATTCACTACGTTAAGCACCTTAAAAAATGTAGGCGGTATTATATAACGGGGCGTGGCACCGTCCTTGGAACCAAAACACTACATATCTTGGCATCTTTGGCAGCTACAGTTGTGAAACTTAATACGTGGATATACATTGCTTATGCCAAGCTACTAGCAAAATGTAAATGGGATAGGATAATGGGGCGTGGCTCCTCCCTTAAAACAAAACACTGAAATTGGTATTCTTGGTGTTGAAATTTGGTACGTGGACTCAGTAAGAACTACGTATATAATGTCGGCGCACAATTTAAAATTGGTTTTGTAAGAACTTGCGAAATAAATTAAATTATGATGGCAATTTTTTATTTATTTGCACTTCAAAGATAATATTAATAGGTACTCCACGTGTAAAAATAATAAAATTTCATTATTTTATAATCACTTGATTTTTTTATTTTTAATTTTTTTATTTGACCTTGCATCTTTTATAGTAATACTTATATCAAAAAATAATATTTGTTGCTCTTTGTTTACTTAATTGCTTATTTATATAAAGACTTTTATTTGTTCTTTTTCCTGTTTTTTTTTTTCGGAAATTTTTATACATATGCTTCCTATGCAATAAACCTGAATAGCATCTAATATTAGATAAAGAAAGACATTGCCTAATTAATTTGAAAAACCTGAATAAATCAAAGGTTTTTGTTTGAAAAATTTATTTCATGAAGGGAACTTAGTGAAAATGTTTGATTCAATGCTAGAAAATTAAATCCGATGAGGCTACCTCTATGCTGCCTTCAGAAGCGAAAAGGGCGTATCTCAAAAATAATGCATATTCGTGATTCTTATGGTATCGAATAGCTTAAGAAATTACGCGTCTAATGAACTACTCCAACTACTCTTAGTTCAAACTTCTAATAAATCTTCTAAGAGAAAATTTCTCTATCTCAATTGTACAGGTAATTCAACAAATTGACATAAACAAAACATCAATTATTTCGAAACGCATTTTTTTGAGACACGCCCTTTTCGCTTCTGAGGGCAGTAAAGCTGATGCAAGTTTTTTTTTTCTGGCCGTTTTGAAATTAATGAACAGTAAAATTTAAAATCCTGTAATTTGCACTTTTGTTTTTAAAGAGAGGAAGTTTACTACTTCAGCTTTGTGTAGTACGTCAGAAATGCTCCAAAGCAATTGTTGGTGTCCTTGGTGCATTGGTAAACCGACGGCAGCATGTGCCGCCATTAGACTTAGGGAGACTGCTTGCTGGTGCGAGGAAAGAACAGCACACTCAACTATCCTTCATAGCTTGAAATCCTTTAAATTGGACTATACTATACTGTTCCAGTAATCTCATTCAAGAGGGATTACGTAACTCACACTGCATACCATATTAATTTCTACACGGATTGCTCCAAGCTAAATAACCAAGTGGGAACTGAAGATAAAAATAACTGCGAGGTTACCAGACCATTATAGCGTGTTTCAGGCAGAGGTTATAGCAATAGAAGAAATAGCATCCTGGCTGAGGATAAATGTCGTATCCAAAAATGATATAAACATTTATAGAATCAGTCTTCCCAAACTCACTAGTGGCCCAACAATGCCGCTCGACTCTTAATGAGATGGCTCAGCATTTTAATATTCACCTCATCTGGGTGTCTGGGCATAGGAACATTGATGGCAACTCCAAAGCTGATGAACTTGTTAGACAGGGAACTACTGCACAAATTCCTCAGGATAAGGAAGTTGTTGGTATGCCACTTGCTACCTGAAAGTTACTGCTTAAAGAAAACATTATAAAAAAAGGTTAACAAAAGATAGACCCAAAGGTCAACTTGGCAAATCTAGCCGGAATGGTACGCTAAGCGATTTTTAGAACTGATATTCCGCACTAGACATAGTGTCATGTCAGTTGTTGCTGTCATAACTGGTCTCTGCCTTTTTGGCAGACATGCAGTATTCGGTCTTTTGACTTCTGCAGAAGTTTAAGGGATGTGTAGGAGAAGGAAAACATTAAACATTTTTTTTTGCTCCAGCACTGCACTTGCTAGAAAACGCCACAAAACACTTGGTTCATTTTTGTTTGATGAGCTGGATGACCTTAGACATGTAAGCATAGGTCAGCTATTTAGTTTTACTTATTACGAAATCTGGTTGGTTCAATGAGAGGGTGTAGTCAAGTACTCTGTGGTTTCACAATGGACCAATATTTGGTCGAAGTGAGTCGGTTCACAACTGACTGACACTCCTACCTAAACTAACCTAACTTTAGTGCATCTTTTTCTTCTGCCCTTGGTGCTTTTTCTTCTTCTTGTTTCCTCACGAAACAAAAAAAATTTACTTATTTTCTGTTCTAGCAATCGTTTCCACAATGATTTAGGACGGCTGCCTTTTCTGTTACCTTGAAAGATCCACTCCATTGCTTGTTTCAGTTAGTGATTTCCGCAATCCATTTCCATTATCGCTGTTTGATTTGAATGAAAATCAGATCCTGACGGCATCTGTTGAACAATTCGACATTGGAGATTTTCTTGAACCAACAAATTTTTAAAATTCGCCGAGGACAATTTGGTGAACACTTATAAATCATATAGTAGAGTGCTTTTTCCTTAATCCAAGTGGATGACATGGGTTATGCATTTGTACCTATTGGTCTCAAAAACAAGACGTAATAGAAAACGTTTCTGGCAAATTCGTTTATTTTAAGAAGAAAGTGTTTTTTGTGACTTTAGATTTCATTGTTTCTGGATCTGGACGTTATTCCTAACATTTTTCGAAAAACAGATGTTCCTGTCCTTTCTATGTAATACTTTTATATATGTATGTAAGTATAATTGTATTATTATCGCTCAAACTATAATATGACGTAAATAACGTGTAAAATTTATGATTACTTAATCAGTGCCTAATCATGAAATATATAAACATTTCAAAAACAAAAAAAAAAAAAAAACTATCAACTCTAAATGAGGTGTAATGAGAACTAAATAGCGTAGTAGAATGTAGTGCAGCGCTTTAAATTTAAACACTTTCTTGATGTATTAAATTATTCGCTGGAAAAATTTTTATCATTAAAAAATTGTTGAGTTTTCAGGGCGCTTATTAACTTTTGATAAGATAACAAAAATGCTAGCTATTTAGTTAATAAGCCTTATCCCAATTAGACTGAATGCCAGTGATAGATAGAAATCAAAAAAATTAATAAATTGCATCATCGTTGCTTTCAGGTATATTCTTTGGTATAATGAACTCTCCACAGGTTATCGCTCAAATGCCATATTAATCTCATCCAAAAATCTAAAAAATATCAAAAAATAAGAAAAATGTTCAATAAAAAAGTTTTCTTATTCTGCGTAGTTAGCTCTCCCAATGGCTGCATTTGTTTACATGCAGTTTATCTTATTCGAGAATGATTCTTTAATATAAATAATATAAATTCCAGCGTTTGTGGCTGTGGTATGTGTTAATACGAGAAAATCATTGAGAGAAAGCGTCATGTGTTTCGATTGTTGCGAAAGCTTATGTTTATAATTTAATATTAAGTATACATAATTACGTCCTTTATCGCTTTGTAATAAATTGATTTTCAACAAAATGATTTTTTTTAATGCGCATTAAATTCAAAAAGAAAATTGCCCAAAAAATGTTTTGAGAAAATGATATCATATATAGGCAATATTTCATTCGAACTCTCTGATTAATGTGACGCAAACAGCTGTTACTTCAAATAAATATTTGTAAGCATAATATCACAAAAAGTAAAGGGTTTTTCAATAAGAGCGCTACAAAAGCGCTTTAAATAAAACAAAAACGGTTTGGGATATCAATGAAATTCTTTATTCTTGTAAAAGAACATTCGATGCCATTATGTATGGAACTCAATTTCTTTTGCATAGCCACCACGGGCACGCCTGCAGAAGTTCAGACGCTGAACCCAATTTTCGACGGTTTTCAAGCATAAATCGGCCGATACAATTTCACGTTCGATATTCGTACGAAGTTCATCAATCGTCGCTGGCTGGTTGGCATAGACCATAGACTTGACGTAGCCTCACAGGAAATTGTCTAACGGCGTCAAATCGCACGACCGAGGCGGCCAATTGACTGGGCCATTTCGTGAGATAACACGTTCACCAAGCTTGGTTTTCAATAAATCGATTGTGACATTCGCTGTGTGGCTTGTGGCGCCGTCCTGTTGAAACCACATATTGTCCAAGTTCATATCATCCAAGTTGGGTCAAAAATATTCGGTTATCATTGAGCGGTAGCGATTCCCATTCACAGTAACGTGTCGGTTTTGATCATCACGGAAGAAGTACGGCCCAATGACGTCGCCGGCCCATAAACCGCGCCAAACCGTAATTTTTTCGGGATGCAATGTTGACTCATGGAGTACGTGTGGATTGCTGCCTGACCAATAACGCAAATTTTGCTTATTGACGAAGCCATTCAGCCAGAAATGAGCTTCATCGCTAAAGATGATTTTTCGATGAAAATCCGAATCATTTTCAAGTTGTTGCTCAGCCTAATTCACGAACATACGACGATTCTGGTGGTCAAGCGGCTTCAGGTCTTGCGTCAATTTGATCTTGTAAGGATGTAGGCCAAGATCTTTTCTCAAAATTCGCCACAACGACGTCACAGAGATGCCCTACGCTTGAGAAAGACGTGTGAGAGACTGATTTGGGTCTTCCTCAATTGATGCGCTAGCGGCAGCAATATTCTCGACACTACGGGCACTTCTTTGTCTCACTGGCACGGGAACAATTTGTACTGTGCCTGTGGATTCAAATTTTTCCACTAGACGCTCAATTGTTGATCTGACAAGACGATTATGACGACCATAAATTGGACGTAGCGCTCTTAAAGTTTAGGTCACTGACTCCGAATTTCGGTAGTAAATTTTAATAATTTCGACTCGTTGTTGGATCGTATATCTTTCCATGATGAAATGGCAAACCTTACTGAAGAGAAATGCCAAAAGAACGGGAAAAATATGGCGTCGTTTGCTGTCCCTATTGGTCTACTTTTGTAGCGTCCTTATTGAAAAACACTTTATATATTCTTTTTTTTTCCAACAACTGCGGGAGTAGCTTAACCACCTCTTGATGCATCTCGATTCGTTGTCGTTTCGTCTCTAAATTTCAAACCTAAGCATATGCATTTTGTATTTTCAACGAAAACAAAAATATCTAGCCTGTGTTTAATGAATAATTAATTAAAAAACGAAACAATTTACTGGCATATTTTTAGGCTTGAAAATTAGAGACAAAACGAGACGAAAGTTAAAGTCTGTGAACACTTTTGAACTATTTTGTATAATGAATAAAGCAGCTACTTTCAATCCATTAAAAAGTGTGTTTTTCAATACAACATTATCCGCTGATCAAACTCGTAAGACTAAAAGAAACTAAGGTTTCTGTCATAAGAAAATAGCTTTTCATAAAAATTTAAATTATATTGAACCACTACCACTATTGACATGTTTTTTTGTGCTTAGCTCGAAGCATTTTTTTTTGATAAGGGGTCATCCATAAAATACCTCTACACCAGGAGGGAGGGGGTTGAAATTCCAGAACTTTTGCGGACATATTTCATGGACGGTCTCTAACATAAGAGATACTACAAATTATTTAAGAAACTACGCATTTCGAAATTGGCTTGACAATTTGACAACTTTTTTCAACGTTTTAAGCATTTTCTATACTCAAGTAATAAAACATCATTATAAAATTATTTTACTGAGCTTACTGTTCAGTAAAGTGTGCTTAAACACCAAAAAAATTACACAAAACAATGTGCAAATCAACAAAAAAAAGGGCTAAGGCAAGTCATCTATTTTTCATATATTTTTCATCTATTGCTAAATGGAATCATCAGTGACCCTTGAGTCGTTTGGTGAGAATTTCTAAGTCTGATATGTTTCTTTTTTTGCACAAATTTGTTGAGAACCATGGCAAAAAGGAGAGCAAAAAAGTAAAATTTATACCGGAAAAAGATGAGAGAGAAATTTCAATAAATGGGCGTAGTGTCTCCCATATGAGTAAAAAACTTTAAATTTCCAAACGGCACACAATTTAAAACGCACGCTTTATAATGCAAAATAGGATTGAAAACTTTTCAAAAAGTAACTCGAAACGTATGACGTCATACTTACATATGTACACTTAGTTTTAGAAATAAAAAGTAAATGTTTTTCTTTTAGCAACGTGTTAAACGTGAGTTTTTATAATTTTTATTTTTTATTTGGCATGCAATATTAAACGTGGCAAAGCAAAACGATAAATTTTAATTAAAATAAAATTGAATATTTATAGGCGTTAGCAACTTTTTCTTGCCGTGTACTTGCACTTTTTTTTTGCTCATTATTTTGCTAATAACCGTGCATAGCACGCCAATTTCTTTAAGTTGTTTTCATTCTCATCGGTGAACGATTACATTAACAGCACGAAATCAAAAAAAAAAAGCGTCATTTGAATATCTAGGCTGAATTTGGATAGCGCAACGTGCACCGCATCATGCTATAAATATTTGTTGACTCTTACTTGTAGTACAGTGAAGTGCAAAAGTGTTGCGATTCAAATTGAATATGGATTTCAAAAAGTTTTTGGCAGGGACAGTAATGGAACTTGTTTCAAAAGTAGTTAAAATGTTACTAAATTATTTATTTTAAAATCCCATTAATAATTTTTGCATAAGAAGATTGAAAGTAGTACGAAAAACTGAAAAATATTTTCATTGAAATATTATATTGAAAGACTTTATTTATTATTTGAACTTTTATTAGGCACTAGGTATGTTTTTACTAAGGAAAATCTCATAAGAGATATTTGAGAGGCTTTATATATAAAATCTATTCAGATAACAGTGGGCAAATGACATGTGAAACGAATTCCCAAGTGTCGTATATCGTTCTTTTTTGGTATAATAATCTTTACTGAAAGACTGATAAAGTAAGTGGTATATGAAATTCATTACAGCTGAAAACATCGAGTGATTTTTTTGCGATTTATTTTTTTAGTGTGAATTTTTTGACATCTCACGCGTGATTCGTAACATGTGTTAACGCCAAAAATGCTCAATAAAGTTTGCCATTTCACCATAATTAGACTAACAAACTCCCATTGGTGAGATACCGACCAAAATGCTGAAAAAAATATGCCAAAATTGGAGCTTATGGATGGATCACCTCAGGCATAGCCGCGGACAACATATACATGAAATAATCTTTAAAAAGTAAATGGCAGGAATTGATGTTTTGCTCCAAATAAATATTTCATTCACTTTTGCAAATTTTTTGTTCTTTTTTCAATTTTAAAACCCAAACGCTTTAAGAAATCATCATTAATTCTTGATACTATTTAAAACATTTTGACCTTCATTGAGTTCGTATAGTCTACAAAAGCATGAATGATCTAAATTTTTAAGAAGCGCCCACCATTTTTGCTCTTTTTTATTTATATGAATTGAGCAAAACTTTTGCTCATCACTGTACTTACACCGGCGAACGCACAACCAGGTTAACAATGAAGAATAAAAATAAAAACATTTCTGAATATATGGGGGAAACCGAAAGAAAATTTACTTAATCTTTTTCATGACAACATTCTGTTTGGGAAATATTAACATGAAACAAAAAAAAAAAAAACAAACATACACAGTGTGTTATGTGATTTTTATAAACACTAGTGAAGAACAATTCAAGCGCTGTGCTAGCGTTTAGTAGGAGGGTCTCTTTTTAGACTTACAACGTGCTCGTATGAAGAATTACGGAATTAAGCGGATAGTAGGGAATCTGAGTAAAAATCAGATGGATATCGATAGTGGGGTAATTCAAGCAATGAGGAAGTCTAACAAACAATATATTTTTCATAAAAGTTTCTAGCTCAAAAACAAATAATTGCACATACCTGTTCTGCTTTCAGGCCTCTCTTGCTGAAATACGTGAAGTAGCGGCACGCATATGTCGTGACTATTTGACAGGTCAATGGAAAACTATAACAGCTGAGGATATTGTCGTTAAAAGAATAAGGTAAATAGTTAAAGTGATTCACAATAATCAAGCTAAAATCAGTAACGCATTTTTTCAGTGGCGGTTTATCGAATTTACTTTATTACATAAGTTTACCACAAGATGGCAGCAGCAACAACAACAGTCCAATAAAAAATGTGGAAAAAACAACACAAACCCAATTTGCAAAAGACCAAATGCTCTGTGATAAAGTAAGAGCTGACAACAGCAGTTACCGTAAGCGTAACCTTTCACATGAAATCGATAATGACAACAGTACCAGTAAACGTCAACGTACAAATAGTGGTGAAATTATACACCACTTACCATCAAGTGGCTCAGTACAAAATGCACAAGAAACAGAGCCACGTGAGGTAAGTTTGACATTTGGTATTTCGAAACTTTGAAATTCTAAAATTTAACAATAGATGGCGCTTCAAGCAATATCAATTATCCGTTATGAATTGAATTTATTTTTCTTTAAAAGATACTGCTACGTGTCTACGGACAAACACATGGTGAAAATGCACTTGAAGCAATGATAACCGAATCCGTTGTCTTCGCATTACTTAGTGAGCGAAATTTTGGCCCCAAACTGCATGGTATTTTTCCAGGCGGCCGCATAGAACAATATATTCCTGTAAGTTACAGTGAGAAATTCATTGAAATTCATGAAATTTCTAATATCTACGCTAGTATATTATATGAAAATAACGCTTATGTTATATTTTTTTTCTCTTTAGGCACGCGCTCTCTTCACTGCCGAATTGGCTGATCATAAAATTTCCATGAAAATTGCTGAAAAAATGGGTGAAATACATAGTCTTAATATACCAATGTCAAAGGAACCAGACTGGTTGTGGAATTGCATGGAACGTTGGCTAAAGGGTATTAGCAATGTTTTAAAAGACGCTCAGTGGTAAGTAAACTGGCAGTGCTTAGAGTTTTAGTTGTAAATGTACTATTTTTCTGCTACAGCAAAGACTCAGGAGTGAATGTAGCTGAAGTTCGTTCATTTGATTTCATAAAAGAAAGAAAATGGCTCAAATCGATCATTGCCGGTAAAGACTATCCAGTGCTATTCTGTCATAATGACTTGCAAGAGGGCAATATTCTACTACGAGGAGCTGAACAAAAGTCTGTTTCGACACAGAGTAATGTGAGGTACGTAAATCTAGCTTAAATGGTTTTATGTTTCATATAAGCACTTAGGATATTCTTGAAAATCACTAGAACTTGATGAAATTGCCATACCAGAGAACGGAGAGTAATTGCATTTTTTTTAATTTACAAAGAATTCCATTTACTTAAAATACTTTAATCAGCACACGACGTTAATCACCACACATCAAAGTTCAATTGACTCCCTATTTTAACAGACTTGCTGTTATATCAGCCGATGCTGGCATATACAAAACTTTCGAATATTCTCTTACAATCCTGAAATTAACCGATTTTTCTATTTAGCAATGCTGATCGCGTCAAATATTTTGTTCATTAGTTTCTCGCTCTTTTATTTGATTATGCTATTCTCGTTCGTTTCTGTTCAAGAGAGAAAAACAATTCAAATTCATGTCAATTGAAAGGACGACAAATCATTCTGTGAAGGAATAAAAATTGCGAGCAAAAACACGTTTTTTTTAGCCAAAAAGAACCTTCAGGAGAATCAAAAGTGCTCCATTGGTTTTTCTCGGAACGAAAAAAAATGTCGCAGATATCGTTTTTAAAGATCCTTTCTAACTTTTGAGTCGGTGTCAGGATGAATCTAAATTTCGACCCGGTCTAGTGTACATGGCGTTACTTTGTTATAAAAAACTATTATTTTATTATTACTGTAGTAGCAGCATTATTACTGTGGATAGGTTAATTCGATATACTAAATTTTTTTTCCGGATATATTGTCCCATAAGAATGATACTTTAGCTGATATTAGTGAAATTTCTCTTGAACATCAAGAAACTATTTATTAATCGAGTTAATTAAAAACATTACAAAGCACTAAAAATGCAAGCCATTTTTTTGTGCTTCAAAAATACAATTTTTGCCCGTGATCGGAAAACCTTAAACTATTTTTTGATTCAAAGCCTAGAGGTATTCCATCCTAAGCTAGCTATTTATTTATATTAAAAGATTATTTAATATATTAACTTTATATATATTTTTTATCTTATAGTGAAGATCAAGACAACACACGAGACTCTGTTTTGAGTAACACATCAGAAAATCATGAACCAGACCTTATCATAATTGATTTCGAGTATTGTGCCTACAATTATCGTGGATTCGATTTAGCAAATCATTTCATAGAATGGACAATCGATTATAATAATCCGAAATTTCCTTATTATTCCCTAACAAAAAGTCAATATCCAACACAACAGCAACGGTATGACTTTATAAATGCCTATTTAAAAAAATTAAATGAGCCCGTGGAATCTTATGTGCCCAGTGAGAGTGAAGTAAAAGCAGTAGATGAAGAAGTTCGAATTTTTTCAATGTTTTCACATCTCTTATGGAGCTTATGGTCTTTGGTCAATGTAACCTCTAATATTGAATTTGGATATTGGGTAAGTGTATCAATTGAAACTTTCATAATTTATTATAATAGAAGTCTTTGAACTACGTGTGAAGACCCCTCATAATTATCATACTAATGTGTTGTATCTTTCAGCAATATGCCGTAACGCGTTTACGCGAATATAAGCAACTGAAACAGGAATATCTACTAAAGCAATGAATAAGGACCGTACCTTAGTATCTTACACTCTCCGCTAGCAACGTTAGATTCGAATAAATTTGTATTTGTACTTATTATTAAACAGTTGTACTTAAAATGTAATTCAAAAGCTTTTCACAGAACATTTATTAAATTTACACATTTATGTCTTATCATATTTTTATATGTAAGTACCTATTTTTTTATAAAAAGAAACATCACTAAGCGATCCTTAATAAAAAACTTTCTTAGCTTTAAAATCAATCTTGAGTTTTTCTTTATGTGTAGGTAAGTTCAGAAGTGACATCTCTATTGGAAGATTTCCAAAGTACAAAATGTATTCGTCGAATAAAGAGTTTTTCCCAAAAACCAGAGAGAAACTAAAATTATACTGCGCTACGACTTAAAAGCCACATGCGTCAGTGTCAACCAAAATGATTTTTAAAGCGTTATGGCGGGGCTTGGAATCTTGGAAAATAATAAGCACAGAAGGTACTATTTTTGCTAAATGTATGGTTTGTATGTAGATAATATTGTTTTCATTGTTATCTTCCAACAATCTTTCTACGAAGCCTTTGATTAGATTGAAAATATGGAAACATAAGTAGTAGGTTTAGCGTTCACTGAACGTATTACAATCGATAGCTTTAATTTTGAAGTATTAAAGGACTAAGGATTAAATGCCTCAACAAATGACACCTTGAAGGAGATGAATATGAGAATGGTAACGTTAGGAAACCATTGTTGCTACAAACTACCAAAACTGCTACCGCCAATCTAAAAGTAACAAAGTAATGCTGTAGAAGACACCAATTTTTGTAGTGGTACAGATTCAAAAGTCCTTGAGAGGAAAAAATCCTACATTTCACAGGAGTATATTGGCTACAAAATCTAGCAATCGATTCGAGGTTCGTAGCCATCATAATGAGGGATTATTTTCTTCGAGCAGCTATAGAAATTAGACTTATGAAACTAGATTTATTTTAAGACTATAGCTTCTTAAATGACACAAATTTTTAACTCCATAGGGCTAACAGAACTTAAATATTGCTATCACAAATGGAAACATTCGCAATTGTAAATATCAAATTCTTCATATTTTAGACTTCATATGGCTTGTAATAAGTAATAAAAGCGCCATCTATTGGCAAGCTATCAAAGCACAAATGACGTAAAAAAATCTGTTTCTTCTTACAAAACCTATGACATGTCAGTTGTCAAAATCGGTGCAGTAATAGCCGAGATATTGCTTGACCTGGCGAATGAACTTTGGATGGTACTCTGCTTTTGGCAAAACGTATGAGATGTGCAACAGCTTTCTTAAAACTGGAATAACTCCGAAACTAATAGACCGATTTGAATGACCAATGCGTCATTTTATTGTAAATGAATTCAGGAAGAGAATTCAAAACTCAAAAGTTCTGAAAACAGCTACCAGGTGGCACTTTAAGCATTTTGAATAGTTTAAACTAAAAAAAGCGCCATCTATTGGCAATTTATCAAAGCACAAATGACTTCGAAAAAATCTGCTTCTTCTTACAAAAACTATGACATGTCATTTTTCAAAATCGGTGCAGTATTAGCTGAGCAATAGCGTTTTAATGCAAAGCAAGAAAACCCGTTACTTGCTGCTGACTTATGATCGTCTGATGCTCTGCATATTTTCATATAATAGGAATACGTCGCACAAACATAATTTGACAAATTTTATTGAAATTGACCCATCCGTTTTCAAGTTATAGGCATTTAAAAATTCACGTTGACTACAGCACCCTCTATGAGCAATTAATTTTTTTTATTTTGCTATAACCAAAAACTAGACGTTCTAACGAAAAAAATGACACCTCTTTTGTTAAAATCGGTTGTGTAATAGCCGAGCAATAGCGTTCTAAAGTTGAGCAAGAAACCGCAGTTGCTTGCTGCTGATTATGGTGGCCTGGTATTTTGAAAATTTTACATATAGATTTTTTTCGCAGATCTGCAATTTTTAGCGTAACGATGTTGGCATTAATGAAGCCATAGCTCCTAAACTACTAAGCCGATTTTAATAAATGAGGTGTCATTCTTTTCGTTAGAACGTCTTGTTTTAGGTAATAGAAAAATAAAAAACATTAATTGCTCATAGAGGGCGCTGTAGTAAAAAGAAAAAACAAAATTAAAATGCCTGTAACTTGATAAAGGGTTAAGTTTTTGAAACTTTAATAAAACAATGTTATTCTTCTCTTTAAGATAAAAGTAATTACACCTCATTTGTTAAAATCGCCTCGGTAGTTTAGGAGCTATGGCTTTTTTTTACCAACATTATATACGTGCGTTTGCATCGACCAAGAAAAAATGCTGTAAAAAAAAGAGACCATAGCTCCTAAACTACTTAGCCGATTTTAATAAATGAGGTGTCATTCGTTTTGTCTTAAAGAGAACAACAACATTGTCTTATTTTAGTTTCAAAAAACTTAACCTTTATTAAGTTACAGGCATTTAAATTTTCCTTTTAGTTTTGACTACAGCGCCCTCTATGAGAAATTAATGCTTTTTATTTTTCTATTACCTAAAACTAGACGTTCTAACGAAAAGAATGACACCTCATTTGTTAAAATCGGCTTAGTAGTTTAGGAGCTATGGCTCCATTAATGCCAACATCATTTACGCTAAAAATTGCAGATCTGCGAAAAAAATCTATATGTAAAATTTTCAAAATACCAGGCCACCATAATCAGCAGCAAGCAACTGCGGTTTCTTGCTCAACTTCAGAACGCTATTTCTCGGCTATTACTGAACCGATTTTAACAAATGAGGTGTCATTTTTTTCGTTAGAACGTCTAGTTTTTGGTGATAGAAAACATAATTACATCAATTTCAAATAGAGGGCGCTGTAGTCGTAACAGTTTTTTGAATGCCTATAATTTGATAACGGATGAGCCAATTTTCATGAAATTGTCAAGTAATGTTTGCGCAACGAATTTCTATCATATGAAAATATGCAAAACAACAAGCGATGAGGAACCTGCAGGAAATAACACGATTTGTTTGCTCTTCTTTAAAATGATATTGTTCGGCTATTACTAATCCGATTTTAATAAATGAGGTGTTCTTTTTTGCGTGAAAGCTTCTAGTTTGTACTAGCAAATGTAATTATTTAATTTTTTTATAAAGGCTGCAATAACAATATGTATTGGCAAAAGAATCATTGTTTTGATCACAGCACATCGTATGAACAATTTTTTGAAACTTGAATTAAACACAGTTATTCGTCGCTATAAGACAAATAGAATGACACCTCAATTGTCAAAATCGGTGCAGTAATAGCCGAGATATTGCTAGACCTGGCGCATGAACTTTCGCTGGTACTCTGCTTTTGGCAAAACGTATGAGATGTGCAACAGCTTTCTTAAAACTAGAATAACTCCGTAACTTATAGACCGATTTGAATGAGGAAAACGTCATTTTATTGTAAATGAGTTGAGGAAGAGAATTCAAAACTCAAAAGTTCTGAAGACTGCCACCAGATGGCACTTTAAGCACTTTGTATGGTTTCAACTCATAAAAGCGCCACCTATTGGCAAGGTATCAAAGCCCAAATGACGTCGAAAAAAATCTGCTTCTTCTTACAAATACTATGACATGCAATTTGTCAAAATCGATGCAGTAATAGCTGAGCAATAGCGTTTTAAAGTAAAGCAAGAAAAACCGTTAATTGCTGCTGGCTTAGGATTGCCTAGCGTTTTTGCACATTTTCATATGATAGGAATACGTCGTACAAACATAACTTGCCAAATTTCATTAAAATTGACCCATCCGTTATCAAGTTATAGGCATTTAAAACTTTACGTTGACTACAGCGCCCTCTATGTATAATCTATGCAATTATTTTTCCCATCACCAAAAACTAGACGTTCCAACGAAAATAATGACACCTCATTTGTTAAAATCGGTTCAGTAATAGCCGAGAAATAGCGTTCTAAAGTTGAGCAAGAAATCGCAGTTGCTTGCTGCTGATTATGGTGGCCTGGTATTTTGAAAATTTTACATATAGATTTTTTTCGCAGATCTGGAATTTTTAGCGTAAATGATATTGGCATTAATGAAGCCATAGCTTCTAAACTACTAAGCCGATTTTAATAAATGAGATGTCATTCTTTTCATAAGAACGTCTAGTTTTTGGTGATGGGAAAAATAATTACATAAATTGTACATAGAGGGCGCTGTAGTCAAAACAAAAAGGAAAATTTAAATGCCTGTAACTTAATAAAGGTTAAGTTTTTTGAAACTTAAATAAGACAGCGTTGTTCTTCTCTTTAAGACAAAACGAATGACACCTCATTTATTAAAATCGGCGCGGTAGTTTAGGAGCTATGGTCTCTTTTTTTACAGCATTTTTTCTTGGTCGATGCAAACGCACGTACATAAGGTTGGTAAAAAAAAGCCATAGCTCCTAAACTACCGCGCCGATTTTAACAAATGAGGTGTCATTCGTTTTGTCTTAAAGAGAAGAACAACATTGTTTAATTAAAGTTTCAAAAACTAAACCCTTTATCAAGTTACAGGCATTTAAATTTAGTTTTTTCTTTTTACTACAGCGCCCTCTATGGGGAAATAATGTTTTTTAGTTTTCTTTTACCTTAAACTAGACGTTCTTACGAAAAGAATGACACCTCATTTATTAAAATCGGTTGCGTAGTTTAGGAGCTATGGCTTCATTAATGCCATTTTAATGTATCATTTACGCTAAAAATTTCAGATCTGCGAAAAAAATCTATATGTAAAATTTTCAAAATACCAGGCCACCATAATCAGCAGCAAGCAACTGCGGTTTCTTGCTCAACTTTAGAACGCTATTGCGCGGCTATTACTGAACCGATTTTAATAAATGAGGTGTCATATTTTTCGTTAGAACGTCTAGTTTTTGGTGGTAGGAAAAATAATTACATCAGCTTCACATAGAGGGCGCTGTAGTCAACGTAAAGTTTTAAATGCCTATAGCTTGATAACGGATGGGTCAATTTTAATGAAATTTGGCAAGTTATGTTTGAGCGACGTTTTCCTATCATATGAAAATATGCAAAACAGCAGGCGATCATAAGCCAGCAGCAATTAACGTGCTAGCAGATGTAATTATTTAATTTATGTTTAGAGTGGTGATTTATTCTAAACAAGTTACCGAATGCATTGGAATTCCACTATAAGATTAATACTTTAAACTAATACTTACACGATTTGTCCTTTTAGCATTAAATAAAATACAGCAAGAGTATGTTACAAAAAATATATTATTTATTATTTGAACTTTTATTAGGCACTAGGTATGTTTTTACTAAGGAAAATCTCATAAGAGATATTTGAGAGGCTTTATATATAAAATCTATTCAGATAACAGTGGGCAAATGACATGTGAAACGAATTCCCAAGTGTCGTATATCGTTCTTTTTTGGTATAATAATCTTTACTGAAAGACTGATAAAGTAAGTGGTATATGAAATTCATTACAGCTGAAAACATCGAGTGATTTTTTTGCGATTTATTTTTTTAGTGTGAATTTTTTGACATCTCACGCGTGATTCGTAACATGTGTTAACGCCAAAAATGCTCAATAAAGTTTGCCATTTCACCATAATTAGACTAACAAACTCCCATTGGTGAGATACCGACCAAAATGCTGAAAAAAATATGCCAAAATTGGAGCTTATGGATGGATCACCTCAGGCATAGCCGCGGACAACATATACATGAAATAATCTTTAAAAAGTAAATGGCAGGAATTGATGTTTTGCTCCAAATAAATATTTCATTCACTTTTGCAAATTTTTTGTTCTTTTTTCAATTTTAAAACCCAAACGCTTTAAGAAATCATCATTAATTCTTGATACTATTTAAAACATTTTGACCTTCATTGAGTTCGTATAGTCTACAAAAGCATGAATGATCTAAATTTTTAAGAAGCGCCCACCATTTTTGCTCTTTTTTATTTATATGAATTGAGCAAAAGTTTTGCTCATCACTGTACTTACACCGGCGAACGCACAACCAGGTTAACAATGAAGAATAAAAATAAAAACATTTCTGAATATATGGGGGAAACCGAAAGAAAATTTACTTAATCTTTTTCATGACAACATTCTGTTTGGGAAATATTAACATGAAACAAAAAAAAAAAAAACAAACATACACAGTGTGTTATGTGATTTTTATAAACACTAGTGAAGAACAATTCAAGCGCTGTGCTAGCGTTTAGTAGGAGGGTCTCTTTTTAGACTTACAACGTGCTCGTATGAAGAATTACGGAATTAAGCGGATAGTAGGGAATCTGAGTAAAAATCAGATGGATATCGATAGTGGGGTAATTCAAGCAATGAGGAAGTCTAACAAACAATATATTTTTCATAAAAGTTTCTAGCTCAAAAACAAATAATTGCACATACCTGTTCTGCTTTCAGGCCTCTCTTGCTGAAATACGTGAAGTAGCGGCACGCATATGTCGTGACTATTTGACAGGTCAATGGAAAACTATAACAGCTGAGGATATTGTCGTTAAAAGAATAAGGTAAATAGTTAAAGTGATTCACAATAATCAAGCTAAAATCAGTAACGCATTTTTTCAGTGGCGGTTTATCGAATTTACTTTATTACATAAGTTTACCACAAGATGGCAGCAGCAACAACAACAGTCCAATAAAAAATGTGGAAAAAACAACACAAACCCAATTTGCAAAAGACCAAATGCTCTGTGATAAAGTAAGAGCTGACAACAGCAGTTACCGTAAGCGTAACCTTTCACATGAAATCGATAATGACAACAGTACCAGTAAACGTCAACGTACAAATAGTGGTGAAATTATACACCACTTACCATCAAGTGGCTCAGTACAAAATGCACAAGAAACAGAGCCACGTGAGGTAAGTTTGACATTTGGTATTTCGAAACTTTGAAATTCTAAAATTTAACAATAGATGGCGCTTCAAGCAATATCAATTATCCGTTATGAATTGAATTTATTTTTCTTTAAAAGATACTGCTACGTGTCTACGGACAAACACATGGTGAAAATGCACTTGAAGCAATGATAACCGAATCCGTTGTCTTCGCATTACTTAGTGAGCGAAATTTTGGCCCCAAACTGCATGGTATTTTTCCAGGCGGCCGCATAGAACAATATATTCCTGTAAGTTACAGTGAGAAATTCATTGAAATTCATGAAATTTCTAATATCTACGCTAGTATATTATATGAAAATAACGCTTATGTTATATTTTTTTTCTCTTTAGGCACGCGCTCTCTTCACTGCCGAATTGGCTGATCATAAAATTTCCATGAAAATTGCTGAAAAAATGGGTGAAATACATAGTCTTAATATACCAATGTCAAAGGAACCAGACTGGTTGTGGAATTGCATGGAACGTTGGCTAAAGGGTATTAGCAATGTTTTAAAAGACGCTCAGTGGTAAGTAAACTGGCAGTGCTTAGAGTTTTAGTTGTAAATGTACTATTTTTCTGCTACAGCAAAGACTCAGGAGTGAATGTAGCTGAAGTTCGTTCATTTGATTTCATAAAAGAAAGAAAATGGCTCAAATCGATCATTGCCGGTAAAGACTATCCAGTGCTATTCTGTCATAATGACTTGCAAGAGGGCAATATTCTACTACGAGGAGCTGAACAAAAGTCTGTTTCGACACAGAGTAATGTGAGGTACGTAAATCTAGCTTAAATGGTTTTATGTTTCATATAAGCACTTAGGATATTCTTGAAAATCACTAGAACTTGATGAAATTGCCATACCAGAGAACGGAGAGTAATTGCATTTTTTTTAATTTACAAAGAATTCCATTTACTTAAAATACTTTAATCAGCACACGACGTTAATCACCACACATCAAAGTTCAATTGACTCCCTATTTTAACAGACTTGCTGTTATATCAGCCGATGCTGGCATATACAAAACTTTCGAATATTCTCTTACAATCCTGAAATTAACCGATTTTTCTATTTAGCAATGCTGATCGCGTCAAATATTTTGTTCATTAGTTTCTCGCTCTTTTATTTGATTATGCTATTCTCGTTCGTTTCTGTTCAAGAGAGAAAAACAATTCAAATTCATGTCAATTGAAAGGACGACAAATCATTCTGTGAAGGAATAAAAATTGCGAGCAAAAACACGTTTTTTTTAGCCAAAAAGAACCTTCAGGAGAATCAAAAGTGCTCCATTGGTTTTTCTCGGAACGAAAAAAAATGTCGCAGATATCGTTTTTAAAGATCCTTTCTAACTTTTGAGTCGGTGTCAGGATGAATCTAAATTTCGACCCGGTCTAGTGTACATGGCGTTACTTTGTTATAAAAAACTATTATTTTATTATTACTGTAGTAGCAGCATTATTACTGTGGATAGGTTAATTCGATATACTAAATTTTTTTTCCGGATATATTGTCCCATAAGAATGATACTTTAGCTGATATTAGTGAAATTTCTCTTGAACATCAAGAAACTATTTATTAATCGAGTTAATTAAAAACATTACAAAGCACTAAAAATGCAAGCCATTTTTTTGTGCTTCAAAAATACAATTTTTGCCCGTGATCGGAAAACCTTAAACTATTTTTTGATTCAAAGCCTAGAGGTATTCCATCCTAAGCTAGCTATTTATTTATATTAAAAGATTATTTAATATATTAACTTTATATATATTTTTTATCTTATAGTGAAGATCAAGACAACACACGAGACTCTGTTTTGAGTAACACATCAGAAAATCATGAACCAGACCTTATCATAATTGATTTCGAGTATTGTGCCTACAATTATCGTGGATTCGATTTAGCAAATCATTTCATAGAATGGACAATCGATTATAATAATCCGAAATTTCCTTATTATTCCCTAACAAAAAGTCAATATCCAACACAACAGCAACGGTATGACTTTATAAATGCCTATTTAAAAAAATTAAATGAGCCCGTGGAATCTTATGTGCCCAGTGAGAGTGAAGTAAAAGCAGTAGATGAAGAAGTTCGAATTTTTTCAATGTTTTCACATCTCTTATGGAGCTTATGGTCTTTGGTCAATGTAACCTCTAATATTGAATTTGGATATTGGGTAAGTGTATCAATTGAAACTTTCATAATTTATTATAATAGAAGTCTTTGAACTACGTGTGAAGACCCCTCATAATTATCATACTAATGTGTTGTATCTTTCAGCAATATGCCGTAACGCGTTTACGCGAATATAAGCAACTGAAACAGGAATATCTACTAAAGCAATGAATAAGGACCGTACCTTAGTATCTTACACTCTCCGCTAGCAACGTTAGATTCGAATAAATTTGTATTTGTACTTATTATTAAACAGTTGTACTTAAAATGTAATTCAAAAGCTTTTCACAGAACATTTATTAAATTTACACATTTATGTCTTATCATATTTTTATATGTAAGTACCTATTTTTTTATAAAAAGAAACATCACTAAGCGATCCTTAATAAAAAACTTTCTTAGCTTTAAAATCAATCTTGAGTTTTTCTTTATGTGTAGGTAAGTTCAGAAGTGACATCTCTATTGGAAGATTTCCAAAGTACAAAATGTATTCGTCGAATAAAGAGTTTTTCCCAAAAACCAGAGAGAAACTAAAATTATACTGCGCTACGACTTAAAAGCCACATGCGTCAGTGTCAACCAAAATGATTTTTAAAGCGTTATGGCGGGGCTTGGAATCTTGGAAAATAATAAGCACAGAAGGTACTATTTTTGCTAAATGTATGGTTTGTATGTAGATAATATTGTTTTCATTGTTATCTTCCAACAATCTTTCTACGAAGCCTTTGATTAGATTGAAAATATGGAAACATAAGTAGTAGGTTTAGCGTTCACTGAACGTATTACAATCGATAGCTTTAATTTTGAAGTATTAAAGGACTAAGGATTAAATGCCTCAACAAATGACACCTTGAAGGAGATGAATATGAGAATGGTAACGTTAGGAAACCATTGTTGCTACAAACTACCAAAACTGCTACCGCCAATCTAAAAGTAACAAAGTAATGCTGTAGAAGACACCAATTTTTGTAGTGGTACAGATTCAAAAGTCCTTGAGAGGAAAAAATCCTACATTTCACAGGAGTATATTGGCTACAAAATCTAGCAATCGATTCGAGGTTCGTAGCCATCATAATGAGGGATTATTTTCTTCGAGCAGCTATAGAAATTAGACTTATGAAACTAGATTTATTTTAAGACTATAGCTTCTTAAATGACACAAATTTTTAACTCCATAGGGCTAACAGAACTTAAATATTGCTATCACAAATGGAAACATTCGCAATTGTAAATATCAAATTCTTCATATTTTAGACTTCATATGGCTTGTAATAAGTAATAAAAGCGCCATCTATTGGCAAGCTATCAAAGCACAAATGACGTAAAAAAATCTGTTTCTTCTTACAAAACCTATGACATGTCAGTTGTCAAAATCGGTGCAGTAATAGCCGAGATATTGCTTGACCTGGCGAATGAACTTTGGATGGTACTCTGCTTTTGGCAAAACGTATGAGATGTGCAACAGCTTTCTTAAAACTGGAATAACTCCGAAACTAATAGACCGATTTGAATGACCAATGCGTCATTTTATTGTAAATGAATTCAGGAAGAGAATTCAAAACTCAAAAGTTCTGAAAACAGCTACCAGGTGGCACTTTAAGCATTTTGAATAGTTTAAACTAAAAAAAGCGCCATCTATTGGCAATTTATCAAAGCACAAATGACTTCGAAAAAATCTGCTTCTTCTTACAAAAACTATGACATGTCATTTTTCAAAATCGGTGCAGTATTAGCTGAGCAATAGCGTTTTAATGCAAAGCAAGAAAACCCGTTACTTGCTGCTGACTTATGATCGTCTGATGCTCTGCATATTTTCATATAATAGGAATACGTCGCACAAACATAATTTGACAAATTTTATTGAAATTGACCCATCCGTTTTCAAGTTATAGGCATTTAAAAATTCACGTTGACTACAGCACCCTCTATGAGCAATTAATTTTTTTTATTTTGCTATAACCAAAAACTAGACGTTCTAACGAAAAAAATGACACCTCTTTTGTTAAAATCGGTTGTGTAATAGCCGAGCAATAGCGTTCTAAAGTTGAGCAAGAAACCGCAGTTGCTTGCTGCTGATTATGGTGGCCTGGTATTTTGAAAATTTTACATATAGATTTTTTTCGCAGATCTGCAATTTTTAGCGTAACGATGTTGGCATTAATGAAGCCATAGCTCCTAAACTACTAAGCCGATTTTAATAAATGAGGTGTCATTCTTTTCGTTAGAACGTCTTGTTTTAGGTAATAGAAAAATAAAAAACATTAATTGCTCATAGAGGGCGCTGTAGTAAAAAGAAAAAACAAAATTAAAATGCCTGTAACTTGATAAAGGGTTAAGTTTTTGAAACTTTAATAAAACAATGTTATTCTTCTCTTTAAGATAAAAGTAATTACACCTCATTTGTTAAAATCGCCTCGGTAGTTTAGGAGCTATGGCTTTTTTTTACCAACATTATATACGTGCGTTTGCATCGACCAAGAAAAAATGCTGTAAAAAAAAGAGACCATAGCTCCTAAACTACTTAGCCGATTTTAATAAATGAGGTGTCATTCGTTTTGTCTTAAAGAGAACAACAACATTGTCTTATTTTAGTTTCAAAAAACTTAACCTTTATTAAGTTACAGGCATTTAAATTTTCCTTTTAGTTTTGACTACAGCGCCCTCTATGAGAAATTAATGCTTTTTATTTTTCTATTACCTAAAACTAGACGTTCTAACGAAAAGAATGACACCTCATTTGTTAAAATCGGCTTAGTAGTTTAGGAGCTATGGCTCCATTAATGCCAACATCATTTACGCTAAAAATTGCAGATCTGCGAAAAAAATCTATATGTAAAATTTTCAAAATACCAGGCCACCATAATCAGCAGCAAGCAACTGCGGTTTCTTGCTCAACTTCAGAACGCTATTTCTCGGCTATTACTGAACCGATTTTAACAAATGAGGTGTCATTTTTTTCGTTAGAACGTCTAGTTTTTGGTGATAGAAAACATAATTACATCAATTTCAAATAGAGGGCGCTGTAGTCGTAACAGTTTTTTGAATGCCTATAATTTGATAACGGATGAGCCAATTTTCATGAAATTGTCAAGTAATGTTTGCGCAACGAATTTCTATCATATGAAAATATGCAAAACAACAAGCGATGAGGAACCTGCAGGAAATAACACGATTTGTTTGCTCTTCTTTAAAATGATATTGTTCGGCTATTACTAATCCGATTTTAATAAATGAGGTGTTCTTTTTTGCGTGAAAGCTTCTAGTTTGTACTAGCAAATGTAATTATTTAATTTTTTTATAAAGGCTGCAATAACAATATGTATTGGCAAAAGAATCATTGTTTTGATCACAGCACATCGTATGAACAATTTTTTGAAACTTGAATTAAACACAGTTATTCGTCGCTATAAGACAAATAGAATGACACCTCAATTGTCAAAATCGGTGCAGTAATAGCCGAGATATTGCTAGACCTGGCGCATGAACTTTCGCTGGTACTCTGCTTTTGGCAAAACGTATGAGATGTGCAACAGCTTTCTTAAAACTAGAATAACTCCGTAACTTATAGACCGATTTGAATGAGGAAAACGTCATTTTATTGTAAATGAGTTGAGGAAGAGAATTCAAAACTCAAAAGTTCTGAAGACTGCCACCAGATGGCACTTTAAGCACTTTGTATGGTTTCAACTCATAAAAGCGCCACCTATTGGCAAGGTATCAAAGCCCAAATGACGTCGAAAAAAATCTGCTTCTTCTTACAAATACTATGACATGCAATTTGTCAAAATCGATGCAGTAATAGCTGAGCAATAGCGTTTTAAAGTAAAGCAAGAAAAACCGTTAATTGCTGCTGGCTTAGGATTGCCTAGCGTTTTTGCACATTTTCATATGATAGGAATACGTCGTACAAACATAACTTGCCAAATTTCATTAAAATTGACCCATCCGTTATCAAGTTATAGGCATTTAAAACTTTACGTTGACTACAGCGCCCTCTATGTATAATCTATGCAATTATTTTTCCCATCACCAAAAACTAGACGTTCCAACGAAAATAATGACACCTCATTTGTTAAAATCGGTTCAGTAATAGCCGAGAAATAGCGTTCTAAAGTTGAGCAAGAAATCGCAGTTGCTTGCTGCTGATTATGGTGGCCTGGTATTTTGAAAATTTTACATATAGATTTTTTTCGCAGATCTGGAATTTTTAGCGTAAATGATATTGGCATTAATGAAGCCATAGCTTCTAAACTACTAAGCCGATTTTAATAAATGAGATGTCATTCTTTTCATAAGAACGTCTAGTTTTTGGTGATGGGAAAAATAATTACATAAATTGTACATAGAGGGCGCTGTAGTCAAAACAAAAAGGAAAATTTAAATGCCTGTAACTTAATAAAGGTTAAGTTTTTTGAAACTTAAATAAGACAGCGTTGTTCTTCTCTTTAAGACAAAACGAATGACACCTCATTTATTAAAATCGGCGCGGTAGTTTAGGAGCTATGGTCTCTTTTTTTACAGCATTTTTTCTTGGTCGATGCAAACGCACGTACATAAGGTTGGTAAAAAAAAGCCATAGCTCCTAAACTACCGCGCCGATTTTAACAAATGAGGTGTCATTCGTTTTGTCTTAAAGAGAAGAACAACATTGTTTAATTAAAGTTTCAAAAACTAAACCCTTTATCAAGTTACAGGCATTTAAATTTAGTTTTTTCTTTTTACTACAGCGCCCTCTATGGGGAAATAATGTTTTTTAGTTTTCTTTTACCTTAAACTAGACGTTCTTACGAAAAGAATGACACCTCATTTATTAAAATCGGTTGCGTAGTTTAGGAGCTATGGCTTCATTAATGCCATTTTAATGTATCATTTACGCTAAAAATTTCAGATCTGCGAAAAAAATCTATATGTAAAATTTTCAAAATACCAGGCCACCATAATCAGCAGCAAGCAACTGCGGTTTCTTGCTCAACTTTAGAACGCTATTGCGCGGCTATTACTGAACCGATTTTAATAAATGAGGTGTCATATTTTTCGTTAGAACGTCTAGTTTTTGGTGGTAGGAAAAATAATTACATCAGCTTCACATAGAGGGCGCTGTAGTCAACGTAAAGTTTTAAATGCCTATAGCTTGATAACGGATGGGTCAATTTTAATGAAATTTGGCAAGTTATGTTTGAGCGACGTTTTCCTATCATATGAAAATATGCAAAACAGCAGGCGATCATAAGCCAGCAGCAATTAACGTGCTAGCAGATGTAATTATTTAATTTATGTTTAGAGTGGTGATTTATTCTAAACAAGTTACCGAATGCATTGGAATTCCACTATAAGATTAATACTTTAAACTAATACTTACACGATTTGTCCTTTTAGCATTAAATAAAATACAGCAAGAGTATGTTACAAAAAATATATTCATTTCATTGATATCTTTTATAAAACATAAAAAAATTGTAAATATAACTATAAAAAAAGAATTAGTTCACAAATGACATATAATATTGCTGTTATCTACATAACATAAGTATGTATTGAGACATATAACAAAACCAAAATAAAATTTATTTTCAAAAGTCACAATCCACTTATAGCCTGCTTAACATTATCTGTTGAGACCAGTTTAAGGGCGCTTCTAATGCCATTTAAATTATTCTCATTATAAGGCTTCTGTTGCAGAATAGAAACCACAAGGACATGTTCACTGTTC
The DNA here is from genome assembly GCA_949775025.1 of Tricholauxania praeusta. Taxonomy (NCBI): domain Eukaryota; kingdom Metazoa; phylum Arthropoda; class Insecta; order Diptera; family Lauxaniidae; genus Tricholauxania; species Tricholauxania praeusta. The sequence continues at coordinate 109,530,643 of OX459031.1, read as the reverse complement.
AACATCACAAGGCTTATGTTAGTTATAAATTCCTGCGAAATTTCTGAAAAAAAGAACGAATTATTAAGTGATTGATTTAAATTTAAAATAACAAATACAACAAATTTTCAAATGTTAATTAGTATTTTGCGATAAATGAATTGTCGTAATCTGACTTTTAATTTTTACACAAACTCTAAAGTTTGTAAAGTATATTTGTAACTTTTATAATCAAAATTTTTACAAACTGAACAAGTCGTCGCTCTCGGGTAGAAAGGCCCTAGCTCATTTTTTTCTTCGAAATTTACTTTTTTGTCGATCCTAAAAGATAACCCTCAAGTACACGTCCACTCAAAATTTCTACGTGATATTTCAAAACATAGCGGACCTACACCCAATTGAAAAAAGACCCTTATATGAGATTTTGAAGCTTTTTTTCAGTTTTTTCGTTTTGTAAAATTGCAAAAACATGAGTTAGGGTCTTTCTACCCGAGAGCGACGACATGTGATACGATATGCAATTTACAGGAGAGCGAAGTATGTCATTCAGAGTAAAAAACTCAAAATAAAAAAACAAAACTTGCTCTTGAAACGACTAGGCAAATAGAGTTTCATAAGTTGAAAAACTCATATTCGATTTTATGAAAATCCGACCATTAGAAGCTTAGGGCATATTTTATTATGTATACTTTCTTTTTTATAATATGGCTAAGTTTCAATATAAAAATTAATCATCCAAACGCGAACACCGAAAAATTTTCTTGGGATTTTGTGTATTTGGGCAATTCTTCACAGTGAACGATTGTACAAAAAAGAACAATCATTTTTGGGCCATTATTAATTGCGCGATTGTTCTTTATAGAGAATCGCTAAAAATTATTGGGCGTTTTTTAAATTTTTTTTGGCGATTTGGTTTGGGCGATTTTGGGTCGAAAAAGTCCATAAAATTCGAATAACGTCGAAAACTTCCAATAATTTCGAACACATCGACAAATGTCGGTAAATAACGAAATTCCGTAAAATATATGAGGCGCCCAGTTGCAAAGCCGGCCAAGTCCCTTTTCCATACTTTTGGAAAAACAATGAAAAACGTTTATCTTAATCTATGTTTACTGAAAAATTAAAACGCATTTCCCACATAATATCTTATAAAATTTCTTACTCAAAGCACGTCAAATCAGACTTTCCAAGTTTTATTTGCCTATGTTTTTGAGAAAACATTTTTAGACTTGGCGGGTTTTGATACCAATGCACTGGACTTGACCGGTTTTGACATAGTAATCAACAAATTTTGTATGAAAAAAAGCGGACTTAGCCGGTTTTGATTTCAAGGCGTCAGGCCAGTTTTGAAAGCAAGTTCATATGCTTGCCCGGATTTGAAATCCATGTATCAAAATAGATTTAAAAAATGTAATATTTCCGTCAAAACATTTTTTTTTTAATCAAAAAACATAGTTGACAGATAAAGAATGGTCTAAATTTTTTATATTTTATATTTCAAAATTTGATTTTTTTGCAGTTTTGTCGAAAAATGACGAGAGTTGATATACAAGTATATTGTAAATTATCGAATAATGCCGAAAAGTTGAATAAAATCGAATAATAGCGATGCACTTCGAAAAAAGTTGAAAAATGTCGAAAAAATGTTTTTAAATGGAAAAATGTATAATAAAAGTTTTGTTAAGCTTTTTTGGTTCTTTATTTTATTTTATTTTTAAATTATTATAATTTATAAAATATAATTTGCCGACGTTTCGTCGCTATTTGGCGACGTATGTAGATTTTGCAAAGAATATATGACCCCAGTGACACTAAGTGTTAGCATGACCGTCAGCGTTATCTTGTGAAAACTGTAGTTTTACTTTAGTATAGATATTCTATTATATCCACCAGAAATACAATTGCACTTCAAAAAGGAAAAAGGATTGGCCTCAATGGACAAAATCAATGGGGTACTACAGGGTGTTTCTTTAGAACGTCTATTTGATAACATAGAGATGGTATGCTGTGCCCAGTATAATTTGTCATTTTACCATGAATATAGCAACGTTTCCAAATTAAAAATTAATAATTAATTTAAAATTAAAATTTACTTAAATTTCAACATTAAATTCACTCAAAATTCACATGATTTATGCATTGTTTAAACTTCAAATATCATAACTTTCAATCATCTCATTTACAAACTGAAAGCTCAAAAATTTGCAATTTTCATCGCTGCTTTTATAGCCATAACTGTTAAGGGTCCAATTTAGCACATGCATACACATGAGAAACAACGAACCAATGACTTTTATGCGACTAAGTTGCTGCCACATTTTATGGTGGCAACTAAAAGATTTGTATCATATTTTAGAAGCCATTGAGCAGACATTGAGCAGTAAGTTGATGGGATATTTTGTTATGTTATGTAAGTTAGTGTTGGTAAAATATGTGGCAATGTGTGTGAGTATAAGTGTGCTAATGCAGCTAATAAATTCCTGCTGAAGTATAAGAATGCTTGCGTTGAAGATCGCAAGCACACACATGAAAGTACATCAACACACAAAGATTTTACCGCATGCAGACATTTACGCAAACCCAATAGGAAATAAATGCATTACTCTCAAAATGAATCTCTTTGTTGAGTCCTCCCACGTTTAGTTTAATGTTCTATTTTTATGTTTCAACCAAGTATCAAATTTCATTACAAGTGTTTTGTGCATTGTCACACGTATCATAATATTTTGTCCGGTTTCTTGTTGAAATATTTTGTGCCTCGATATCAAGTTTTGTCTAGATTGGTAAGTTCCTCCAACGTGTTTATATAACATGAGATGAACTAATTTGTAATATTTTTAGCTTAACACTAAAAGTTTTTTCCGATTTTGCCAACATTTTTCGACTTTTCAACTTCGTCAACATTTTTCGTTTATTTCAACATTTTTGACATTTTCACCATATTTATGTATGTACCTACTATATCAACTTCATCAACATTTTTCGGATTTTTTTAACTTTTATAATATTCTCAACATATGACTTTTTCAATACCTATTCGACATTTTAAACATATATCAGCTTTATCAACATTTTTGGAATTTTTCAACATTTTGTTTACTCTTTCAACATTTTTCAACAATATTTTTCAACACTCTACAACTTCTCAACATTTATCGAATTTGTCAACATTTTACGATTTCTTCAAAACTATTCGAATTTTTCTACATTTTCCGTCATTTTCCGTCATTTTCAACACATTTCAACATTTTACGAATTCTTCAACATTTTTGGACTTTATCAACGTTTTTAGTCTCTTTAAAATTTTTACACATTATTCGGATCTTCTAAATTTTTCAATATTTTTCGACCTTTTCAACATTTTTCAACTTATTCAATATTTTTCCACTGTTCAACATTTTTGGAATTTATCAAAATTTTGAGTCTTTTTCAACATTTTTCAGCTTGTCCAACTTGTACGACCTTTCAACATTTTATCGAATTTTCTAACACCTTTCAATATTTTACGACTTTTTCAACATTTTACGACTTTTTCAACATTTTACGACTTTTTCAACATTTTATGACATGTTCAACATTTTTAGTCTCCTTCAATATTTTTCGAATTTCTAGCCATTCTTGGCTTCTTCAACATTTTTGGACCATATCAACACCATATCTGCTCTAAAATTTTTCCACATTTTTCTTCATACATATAACGGCTTTTTCAACATTTTTTCAGTTTTTCAAAATTTTTCGACTTTTTCAACATTTTTCATTTTTTTCAACATTTTACGACTTTTTCAACATTTTTCATTTTTTTTTAACATTTTACGACCTTTTCAACAGTATTCGAATTTGTCAACATTTTACGACTTCTGCAAGACTTTTCGAATTTTTCAACATTTTTCGACCTTTTCAACATTTTTCAACTTATTCAATATTTTCCCACTGTTCAACATTTTTGGAATTTATCAAAATTTTGAGTCTTTTTCAACATTTTTCAGCTTGTCCAACTTGTACGACCTTTCAACCTTTTTTCGAATTTTCTAACACCTTTCAATATTTTACGACTTTTTCAACATTTTACGACTTTTTCAAAATTTTACGACTTTTTCAACATTTTATGACATGTTCAACATTTTTAGTCTACTTCAACATTTTTCGAATTTCTAGCCATTCTTGGCTTCTTCAACATTTTTGGACTATATCAACACCATATCTGTTCTAAAATCTCTCCACATTTTTCTTCATACATATAACGACTTTTTCAACATTTTTCCAGTTTTTCAAAATTTTTTGACTTTTTTAACATTTTTCGACTTTTCCAACATTTTTCGACTTTTTCAACATTTTTCATTTTTTTCAACATTTTACGACCTTTTCAACAGTATTCGAATTTGTCAACATTTTACGACTTCTGCAAGACTTTTCGAATTTTTCAACATTTTCAGCACATTTCAACATTTTACGAATTACATATTCTTCATTTTTGGACTACATCGACATTTTTAGTCTTCTTCAAAACTTTTCCACATTTTTGGCTCTTCTAAATTTTTCAACAATTTTCGACCTTTTCAACATTTTTCAACTGTTAAACATTTTTGGAATTTATCAACATTTTTAGTCCTTTCAACATTTTCAACCTTTTTTTGACATGTTCAACATTTTAGTCTCCTTCAACATTTTTCGAATTTCTTGTGATTTTTGGATTCTTCAACATTTCTGGACCATATCAACACCATATCTGTTCTAAAATTTCTCCAAATTTTTCGACATTTAACGACTTTTTCAACATTTTTCCACTTCTTCAACATTTCTCAATATTTTTTGACATTTCAACCCTTTTAACATTTTTTCGACACTTTACGGCTTTTTCAATATTTTTCAACATATAACGAGCTCTTTAACGTATATCAAATTTTTCAACATTTTTCGAATTTTTCAACGTTTCTTAACTTTCTGAAAACTTTTCTATTTTTCCAACATTTTCTATTTTACAACATTTTCTATACTAAAAAAATGAAAGCACCATTAAGTTCACACAACACGTCGCGAGCGCTTGCACTCACCTGCTTTTTTTTTTTCCCATGTACTAAAGTAGCCCAAAGTCTCATATGTACTATGTACATTGTAATAGTGCAATAATTTAAGGTTGAATCACTTTTGAATTACCTTTTTAACATTTTTGCTTCCTCACATGACCAAAATGTCGCCAGCAGAAATTATGCGCACAAGAAGCGTCAAATTTATTATGCCATGATCCTGAAAAAATATGACAGTGCTGTATGAGAAGTGTTAATTTATTATTCATGGTAATATTATTTTTGTAATAAATAAAAATAAAAAATATAAAAACTCGTAAATAACAACAAACTGGTAAGGGGTTTATGTCTTAATAACAAGAAATGTAAAGCACATCGCATGGATATTATAGCGCCCCATTTTAAAGGAACATTTTTTTCTTCTACACTATTTGTGCGCAAACATCTATTATGACGCACATACGGACATTAAGTAAGCGATAAACTTAGATGGTGGGAATGTCGAAACATTTATGAACGTATAATATATCAACCGTGCATCAATGAAATCCTTATTGGACCAGCAAACGAAAAATAACAAAATAAAAGATATATGTGAAAGCAAGAACACCCAGTCTGTTCGATGACTTATTTTTATCGCCATCACTGTGTCACAGTCTATTAATTTTATTAGTGCAGATTTTTTCAGCTCGATAATAATGCAGACATAAATTTAATCCATATTACGATGAGGTAGTAAAATCAGTCAAAGCCATTGAAATGGTCGTTTTATGGTGTATGGTACTCTGCAGTACTTTGGATAAATGTGGTGAAAAAATAGCACATGCAGACAATTGAAATGAGCATAAAATTAGCAACTGGAGTTACATTATTGATATGGGTTTGATATGGGTTTGATAAAGGATTGTAAAGAATACACAGTTGTAGTCACATATGTGGACAAATGTAAGCAAATTCAAATGGCAAATGAAAAAGAAAAAAAAGTTGTGTTGCGGGCTCAAATCAGAACAGAGATTTATTTATTTTTTAATATTTGTTTTTTGAAAAGCTTAAGCATTCCAATATTAGTATTAGAGTAACTTCGGGTATTGTGATATGGTCGAGTCATCATATTTCCTTAAATAAACCACTCTCGAGAATTTTTTTTTGTCAACTTAGCAGTAACGGAAAAAGATACGGTTGGGCTCACAATGATTGTCTTTCAAGACGGCAAGCAATTTGTGTATGTGAGTCGTCTATCTGACTTTAATATGATCTGCTTTTCGCTTATTGATTCGGTTTAAATCTAGTTTCCTTTTCTATGGAAATTGAAAGATGTAATGTTATTGAATTTTTAGTTTCTACTGTTTTATACTTGTTATACTTTTCATGATAGTATATCACATTATCCGAACGCTATATATCACATTACCCGCCAATTTCATTAAGGGATGTTACTTGGCTTTTTTCCATTTTGTTGAAATAGCTTCAGATTGGCCTACACTATAAAGCTCCTAAGTCGTAATATACTGCACAATGCATCAACGAACCATAATACATAAAGAAATAGAAGCTATGCTATAAAAGTTACGTGTAATTTAAGATACAAAAATACCCATATCACAATACCCGAAGTTACTCTACATTGAAACATTAATTGCCTAAAAAATTACTCTTTTGGCTAGAGTGACAGCAAACTTATTCCAGAAGTGACAAACATTGTGATTTGATTTAGTAAAACATAAAATGCTTCATCCAACATTTCTCACTATATGATCCAAATACAATATGTTTGACTTAAATAAATATTTGATTGATCGTTACCAAATATACATCTGTTATCTTCAAACAAATCGTTTTTTCAATGTACATTTCATATTTCGAAGCATTTTTTAAAAATAAATCTCAAAGTGGCTGTATTTTTTATTCTTGTCTGGAAATATCTTGAAAAAAATATTGTTTTAGGGTTATTTGTTAAAAAACTGCAATATCAAAGCGCTCTTAGCAAATGTTTAAGAAGTAGATTTGCCTGCAATACGGATGACGTACTTGAAGAGTTACACAACCTTTGCACCAAACATAAAGTTTTTTTACTATAATAATTGTGCACCCCTTTACAAAACATTTCATCCACCAGACATTAAGCAAAATGCTAATCACAACCAAAAAAAAAAAATTAGCAGAAGTCAAGCAAGAAGCTTATATTAGCAAAAATGCGGTAGTGCATGTGTGAAAGCTGTTTTTAAAAGCAGATTGTAAAAACGAGTTAAATAAGAAACGTATTGTTTTGATAGCGGCGTATTTGGCCTTGAAATGAAATACAACATCATTAAATATCCGCCACTAAACGTCCTGCAGGACGCAATCTTTTTGAGGTAATTTTCGATAACTTTTCTGCACCATTCGAGTTGTAATTTTTTAATTGCTCTAGAGGTAGAAAATTGTATGCGTAATAAAGATTGATTCCTAGTGGCAACTCGATGAAGTACTCTGATTTTTCATGTATGAAAAGCTATATCCTTTGTGTTGTATGTTTCACAAATGAAATTGTTATTGTGATATGTTGTTTATTTGCTTGCTGGCTGCCTACTTTGTATATGGAGCTGTAGGTAGTCTGCTTTCTGGCTGCCTGCATTACATATGGAGCTGTAGACAGTCTGCTTGCTGGTTGCTTGCTTTGTATATGGAGATGTAAAGAGTCTTGCCTGTTGGCTGCATGCTTTGTATGTGGAGATGTAGGCAACTCGCTCAACTATGTTGGGTTATTGTGCGTTTGAACATTTTAGGCGGTTATATGTAACGGGTGATTTTTTTGATATTTGTTTTTTCAGTATGAACTTTTTATCATTTACGCATGATTTATAACATGTGTTAACGCCAAAAATGCTCAATCAGGTTTGCCATTTTAATATAAATAGACTAGATTGCGTTAGGTTAGGTAGGAGTGGCAGTCAGCTACGAACTGACTCACTTAGACCAAATGTAGGTCCATTGTGATACCACAGGGTACTTGACTATACCCTCTCATTGAACCAATCAGATTTCGTAATAAAACGAAATAGCTGACCTAACATGCTAACATGTCTAAAGTCATCCAGGTCATCAAACAAAAACGAATCAAGTGTTTTGTATGAATAGACTAAAAAATCAATGAATTTTACTGTCAAAATTCGTGCTCTATGAGAAATATGTTTTTATCGAAAAATTTTCTTCAGTGACGAAGCTCATTTTTGGGTCAAGGGGTACGTCAACAAACAGAATTGCCGAATTGGGTCTAAAGAGCAGCCAGAGGCAGTTCAAGAGCTGCCAATGCAGCCTGAAAAACGCACTGTTTGGTGTGGATTGTGGACCGCCGGCGACATCATTGGATCGTACTTTTCAAAAAATAATGAAAGTCACAACGTTACAGTCAATGGAGCAAGGTACAGTGCGATGATTACCGACTTTTTCTTTTGCCCAAAACGGAAGAATTAAAGTTGGTTGACATTTGATTTCAACAAAATGGCACCAAATGCTACACGGCACGCGATACCATGGACCTATTGAGAGGTGAGTTTGGTGAGCAATTAATCTCACGTTTTGGGGCAGTCCATTGGCTGCCAAGATCATGCGACTTGAGCCCACTAGACTATTTTTTGTGGAGATACAGGAAATCTCTCGTGTACAGAGACAAGTCAACCACTATTGCAGCCCTGGAAGACAACATTACAGCTGTCATTGGTGAGATACCGGCCGAAATGCTGGAAAAAGTATGTCAAAATTAGAACTTACGGATGGACCAACTCAGGCATAAGCGCGGGCAATATTTACATAAAATATTCTTTTAAAAGTAAATGGCAAAAATTGATGTAATGCTCTAAATAAATATTTCCTTCATATTTGCAAACTTTCTGTTCGTTTCTTAATTTTTAAAAACCAAACGCTCAAGAAATCACCCTTTACAACCACCTTATTGAGACGTACTTATTATTCAATAATATTAAGACCAATCTATATTGCTTGAATAATGCTGCAGTTATTATTTGCAAAGGCTGCTTTTTAAAGTAGTTTTTTTTTCCGGAAACTCTCTCTCCCTCTCTTTTTATACAGCCAATTCAGTAAAATTAAAATAAGTAAATGTATACGATACTCAAAAAACATAGGAAGGATGCAGAGTTACATATGAATCGATTATTTATAGAAGATTTTTATGTCCTTTTTTACCAAAGAACTTTTATCACAAAAATCGATAATTCAAAAGTTAATTCATCGTTTGCTAATGAAAGGGCTCATTTTTGGTTCTATATTTAACATAATTTTGCCACGTGAATTCTTTGTTAACTTATGATAGAATGAGGAAAAAAAAAGGTTTTCCAAAAGTTTGCTTTTTGCGACAAGTAGCTCCTCATAAACAAGCAATTCACATATTGTCATATTATATTTTGAAATGGAAACCAACAACAACATTTTTAAGACTATCGTAAAATTTTATGAAATAGTGCGATTATGACACATTAACCTGTGAACTCCCTAAATAAGTTTTTGCTTCGGAAATGTGTAGTTTTATTGTACGTTGGATTTGCTTGGCATTCAAAAGGATTATGGCTGATCTATAAAACAATATTTGTGATGAAAATAGTAAATTCGTTTTTTTGAGTCTTTCTTTATTTTTAAAAACCTTCAGTTAACTTAAAACATTTTGTAAAAATAAGCAATTGTATCGATTCGTTGAAAAGAAGTTCATAACGCCGTATTCTTCTAACTATCACAAGCTTCTTAAAACAATAATAAAGAACTTCTCTCCAATAAATTAGATTTTTAACCCTCTATAATGCTAGTTATTTCTTAATTAAATTTTAAAAGTTATGCAACAAAAAGACTACACTTACCGCCATGAGAAAGCAAAACTTCTTAGAAATTTTACTCTACGGCAACATGAAAACAGGTAGGTAGTTTTATCTCAAGGCAAAAATCTTCACAAACTAAAAAAAAAAAACAACAGCGACGCTTTACGATACATAAGTTTTTGTATAATAAACTTTTCTTCCATAGACAAAAACAAAACAATAACAACAAAAACATAAAGGAGAAGAATGCAGCAACATTAAAGAAAGTTAATATTTTTAAAAGTCTACATAGCAACATGGATATTGCCAACATATCATATGATAATACTAATTTATTATTATCAACGATAAAGTTTATATGAACTTTTCAACTACAGCACAGAGTTGAATAGAGTGATTATAGTTCATGAGCGTAGCAGTAGTTATTGTATATTGCACTACTTAATGCTGGCATAATTTTAGGCGTCGCCATTGCCACTGATGGCGGTAAAAAAGCTGGTAAGAAAACTCTGCAAAACAAAGTGTTTCCTCCGCAATTAGCAACATTATTTTGGAGAATTTTTCTGGATTTTGCGATAGTTTAGAATTTCTAAGTAAGACACCTTAAAGTTGATATGGGAATCAGAGTAATAAAAGTGAAAGTGACAATTTCGATGCATACTTTTAGGAATTTATAATTGTTATATTTTCGCTGCTTATGTCAATATTTGATAGTGGTAATCTCAGTGGCGAAAGTAGGAGCAAATTCGAAAATACAGTTGAACTTCGATTATCCGTGATGGTTGGGACCGAGCTCATCCTGGATAATCGAAATCCCGGATAATGGAATCATTATTTTATATTATTCCTTATCAATTTTCAAAGTCCTGAATACATAATATGCATGCGTAAATATGTATGCATATTATTTTATTGTTTACAGCACCGTTTGACAAAAGTTTTAGTTATAATATTCAATAATAATATTTTTCTTTAACATTTCTTTTTCTTGACGCCATTGTATAGAAAATATGTGCAGCGCATGCTAAGCAAGCACAAAGGGGATTCCCCGTATTATAACATAATTTTCTTTCTCCATTTTCTGTGCGTGTCGTATGAAAAACGAACAAAAACACAAAGAATGAAGCATTTAGACTTTTCTCATCACGGATAATAGAGTCAATCACGGTAAATAGAAGCAAAATGAGCAATGTTAAAATTCTAAAACTTCCCGGATAACAGAATTACGGATAATCGAAGTTCAACTGTAGTAGAAAAAAGTTGAAAATGTTTAAAAATCAATAAAATTCAAAAATATTGAATAGTTTGAAAAATTGTCAAAAAAAAGTCGAAAACTTGAAAAAAGTGATTGATGTGGAATACCACTAACGTAGAATATTATAACTATAATAATAAACTACAGTACTGGCCCTTTATTTTTGGGACTTGCCAGTGCCCGAGAGCGTTGAGGTATGCTCAATCTGGAAGTAGATAGGAAACTGTAATGTACTTGGCTCGTTTTGAGCCTTGTACTTTGTGTACTCTTAACTTGATACTAAGCCTGACTACCATTTTTCTTACGCTTGGAAACGTAAGCTTTTGATTACTCGTAGGCCACCGTGGAAAACGGACAGAACTTGTGCGAGTAGGTGCCTAACAGTTTGATAGACGTCGACGAAAATGCCTTGGAACTCCCAAACGGATGAGATGCCTGTTTTTGTATAGTTTGAGTATCGTTCTCGAAATCCGTCGGCAGTGAGTGCAGGGCCGTATTACCGCATACGCCACCGACGCCATGGCGTATGGGCGGCAAGAAAATGGGGGCGACAAAATTTTGAAAAACGAGGACATTTTTTTTTTTTTTCTCATCAAAAACATCTTTATTTTAATCAAAAAAATTGTTGTTTTTAGTAAAAAATTCGAATTTGACATATTATAATTTTTTTCTTAGTTTTGAGGGCGACAAAATTTTGTTGGCGTACGGGCGGCACATAACCTTGACCCGGCCCTGGGTGAGTGGCTATAGCGTTTTGTCCAGATTTACCCGAGCAATTTCTAACAACATTTCTCAAACGGATGAAAATTACTGAAGGTTATCTAGGCAACCCCCAATTACCGGAAAAATATTTTCATCCGATTTGATACTAGCAAAGAGCTCTTCCAGGAGCTCAAAAAAAGAAAACGAAAAAAAAAAAAAATTTACTAATTTGAATTTGAAATTTGGCAGGGGGGTAGAGTTCGTGTCTGAGGATAGGTAAAAAATTTTTTTTGCTCTATGTGTCGCCATCGCTTCATAAAGGTTTTTCAAATTTTAATGGACAAAATTTAATAAAGTAATTCCAACATGTATGAAAATTTGCCCACAGGTTCTTTGACACCTATAGAACATAAAAAAAAAAAAATATTTTCATCCAAATTTATTGCGACCAAGACCAGATCTTCCAGAATAATGCTCCGATATATTCTTTTGAAGTTCTTGGAAGAGCTCTATGCAAGAATCAAATCGGATGAAAATATTTTCCAGTAATTTGGGAGTTGCCTAGATGCCCTTCAGTAATTTTTATCCGTTTGAGAAATGTTAAATTTCAAGAATGAGACTCAAACTCCAAGGCATTTTTGTCGCCGTCTCTCTAACTATAAAGAGCATAAGCAAAGAAAGTGAAATCTGATTCTTCTTAAATAACTTTCTTAACTGCATAGTTTCAAAAAATAAAGCATAACAATTTCATATAAATGGGACAGCATCATAAGAAATGATAGCCAGCGTTGGATTGAGGTATTGCCAGAGGGGGCTATAACCCCAAGCTTTCTTTTGGCTTATTATTTAAAAAAACATGGATTTCTTTTTCTTCAGTCATATTTTCTAATTTTTTTCAAGAAGTAACGACAGGAGTTTATAATATAAGCAGGGTTTCCCAAAAGTCAGCTGTTAAGCTTTAGAGGATTACTTATTTCTCTTCGATATTCAAAGTTGAATATTTTGTATTTGCTCTCTTGAGTCTATCTTAAAGAAAGCTGATTGAACGGAAAATTCATAATAAATTAATTATTTTTTTTACTAAGATTTTTGGGTACCAAAAACTTTACTTATGTAAAACTTTCTCAAATTGATGAATGAGTCTTAATTGAAAGCCAATGTTTTGTTTTCAATTCAATTCAACGTTCATTTCAGTTGCCTTTAATTTGATACAAATAACATGACACATAACTTATTCATAACTCATAAAAGACAACTTCAAACAGGGGTATCTTCTATCTGCAAATTTTAAATTAAACACCGAATATAAACTTAGTTTTCACATGATGTCACATATCAAACGATATATAAATTCAAACACTCATATACACAAGGCATAACATTTGACAATCCACATAACATTTCAATTAGTAAACAACAATGACAAGCTCAAAGAAATGTTTGTATGTATTATCTACTCCTACTCCCATGCATATCCTTTTCATAATTTCAATTATCGAAATTTGCCCTATCAAAATGCAATCATAAATTTTCCATTTATCCTTGATTCATTTTACATCTTCTGTCCCTTAGTAAACTCTCTACAATTAACTGTCATTTGTGCTTTAACTATTTTGTAAATATAACTGATACAAAGAGTCCTGCTGCTGCTACTGCTACTGCTGATGCTGATGTCCTTTAATGGCCAACAACAATGGTGAAATTACAGAAAAACAATAAAAGCATCGAAAAGGATAGACGATGTGCATAAAAGTATGCAATGTTATGGCACATTGTTGTTGCTGTTGCTGTCGTATATCTAATATTGCAAATATGTTTTGTTTACTCAGTATATCGGGATATCGTTTCTATTTCTATTGAAAATATTGTTCGAGTATTGAAAATATGTTTGCTTGATGCAAACAAGCAGCAAAAGTAGCATGAATAGCAGGAAGCCACAGAACCATACTTGACAGCAGAAAAGTGCATATGGCTCATTCCATAAATGAATGTTGCTCGCAGTTAAGAAAATAAAGTTTTTTTTTTTTGTGGATGTAAGATGATACTTATTTCGTTACTTACACTGCTACCAGACAATGGAGGATCAGGCTCTCAAAACTTTACATCTTTTCTTATCCTGCGTGAGTTCTTTTCAGTTTTGTGGTCTCGGCGATCATTTGGTTTGTCAAATGTAGGTTCAACCTACATATCTGCGAATGGAAGATTCACTTAAGTAGAGCAATGTCTTGCATTCGCTCAATGAGTCCGATCCAATGTATTTTCACTTTGAATCTCCTTTCTCCTATTTCAACTGCGCATGCAGCAAAACAAAGAGCGGGTGAGTGCAAACACCATGTGTTCTTGTAGGCTCATTGTCCTCAAAGTCTAAATGAGCAGACGCCTGATATTATGCACTCAAATGCAAGGCAGTTTATTATGCACATCAATTTGACCTCATGCGGTTTTTATTTTATATGGCTTCCAGTTCATGTAGGGCATAGATGGGTACAAGTTCTTCTGAAAGTTCTAACGAGAGTGCAATTAAGAGTAACGAGAGAGCATTTGTGCATACGTGCATGTAAGCGCATAACAACAATTCAGTTTTACTTCAGCAGTAGTAGAGCTCCATATGTTTGTTGTACCTCTACATGGATACAAAACTTGCGAGCATGGTGGTATCCTTCATTGATGTAGAGTCATGACCTGAGTAAAGATACTTTCCATTTACATCGATCCCGAGAAAGCTCTTCCCAGTTCTGCAGGCCAAGTGATTTGGAGTCAGCGATCACCTCGACTTTGAAACGATGGCTTGCAATTTCCTTCTTCCATTTGTCTGATTGTCTCTTATTTGGTCGGATGTATCCAAGTCAATGCATTCGATAGATTTTCATCTTTTGGATTACACCCATATCTTAGTTGAATCTTAGTCACCATTCTCCGTCCTTACATAAGGGACTAAATATACAATAAAATGTTTTCCTCTCGAAAGACTCTAGGGTCAGTTCCACAACTAAACTCAACCTAGGATGTCTCATGCAGTCTGCTTTTCCTGTGCACTGTTTGTTTAATAGTTTATCAAGCCGCATTCGCTGGGTAGCTTAAGCAATACATCCAATTAGTACTCTCGAGTAGATCCTTGAACCTGTGATGTAATCCATTTTCTAACTAGGTTTTGTCGCCGACAATGATAATATCAGCGCTCTTTCTCCTTTTCAGTTTGGAAATCATCATTACGGAGCTATCAAACTCAGTCAATGGTACCATAAATTCACACTAAAAGTGGGATCTACTTGGTGAGATGTGAATCCTTTCTGCGTTGCTTAATGACAAAAAAGATTGGACAATTTCCAATCGCGTAGGAACTCTTTTGTCACCAATCATTGCTAAGTATTCAGAAATGTGGTTAAGGTCGACGAACGAACCAATGGAGCCAGTGTACAGCCTATCAGTCTGAATTGACTCGATCCTTATACCATTGCTTAAGAAAGCCTATTACAAATGACGAGTGTAAAGCATTTTTTTGAGTATCGGCAACATCAACATCGTCATCGAACTGAAATAATAAGCACATTTCCATCTTAACTTGCCTGCATTTGATATACGATCCTTTTTTCTTCTTAATTTCATTGTGAGTACGACGCACTTAGTCCACAAAATCAACACTAATCAAGGTAATATTATCTCCTAGGCATTCCGTATATAACTTAGAAGATCCCAGAGGGTGTCCTCTTCGTACAAATGGATAGAAATCAATAGATTTAAGATTTCTTAGTAATTTGCTGTTAAGGTTTCAATAAGCATGCAACGTTGCTGCTGTTCGACAGGTTCTTACAGAAATTAGCTGAAGATTTTCTTCTCCATTGCTGTCCTGTTCCACTCCACAGCGTTCATAGATATCTCGGTTTTGTTGAAGGACCTCCTTGTTATCGTCTGTTGTAAATTCAGCTCTGTTAAACAACCAGCACGTAGGTGACAGTATTACACGATTATAAGAAGTAAAACAGCTGACAAACAACGAAAGTACCGTCATATGCATTACATATATACGAAAATTTTGTGCATTAAAGGGTGTACGACAGCAGCATCGTAGATATTATTGTAAAAGCAGCACACAGAGTTGAGTTAATGTGTCTCCAGTATCAAAGCAAGTTAAGTTTAATTCAAATGCAAAAAAAGTTAGAGATATAAACCTACAAAGCAAAAAGAAGTATTTAGCCCAGTGTAAAACATGAAAATTGTGTAACCCAGTGCAAAATATTAGTTGTGTCCCCATTTCCAAAACTCCAACTAAATATGTGATTAAAAGCAATATTTTGACCACTTTTGCATGGCTTGTCAGGCTATGGTCATATTGTGCTACTATTTTTTAGTGTATGACCATGTCCACTGATGTCGAATTGCGAACATTGGAAATTTTCAAAGGAAAATTAAGTGACTCAACTTGTTTAATGAAAACCTACTAAGTTATAAGAGATAATGAAATGCAAACATTTTGCAAATATTATCTAGACTAATTGTATAAGATTGATTATATGGAAATGGTTTGTAACGCTTTAGCGTAAAATATTCTGAACCGATTTTAGAAATTTCTTTTTTAAAACAACATATTTGTGCTAAAAATGATTATTGCACACTTAATTTTTCTATTTTTTAAAGTTAAATATCCTTATTTTTAAGATTAATAATTATCGTTTGATATTCCGTTGCTTATGCTGCTTCTTGAATTCTGTGTTGTTTTTTTTTTATTTGTGCCGTTTGTATTTGGCTTCGAAGTTCAAGGAACAAACTCACTTTCAATTTTTTTTTGTTACTTTTCAAGAGAGAAAATAGAATGAGATGTTAAGAGAGTTATTTCATCATGAAAAAAAAAAAAAAAAAAAAAAAAAAAACACGGGACCTGCGCGTGCAAAGCCACGGGTACCACTAGTTTTTAAATTACTTAAGTCATAAACTCTCTGCCGGACAAGAAATTTTTTGAAGATTTGAACCCAGACTTTCAGTGTTGCAGTCACTAAAACTACACAAAAACAACATGACTCACGCTCTTGAGCACGCAATACTCTTTTTGCATCAGCTGATAATTTATGGTTAGCTGATAGTTTTATTTGTCAAATATCAGAATTTATTCTCCATCATTTCTTCAAAATTCAGTCAATCGCAAAAAACTTCGTTAGTCAACAGTTACTTATGAAATGAGCCCCACCTGCATGTATTTGTTTGTAAGTAAGTAGTACTATTTTAGAGCGCATTTATGAGCGAGTGTGTGTCCGTGCGTTCGTTTTTATTGATGGAATGCATTTCAGATAACAATAAACTTACTTAGCAAATAAAGTTGAATGCATCTTTTCATGTTGTCCTTTGGAAAATTCCCTTTCTTTTCTTTACAAACCCACAGTTAACTTTGTACCTACTTACTGCTGCTACATGGGAATAGACTACACATAAAAGTAGAGAGTGTCCTTGTTCCAGTTTTGTTCATGATATTTTTGCTATTGTTGTTGTTTTTGTTATGGTTATGGTTATGGCTATGCTGCAAATATGACATGCAAAGTTTTAAAGTGCAAAAGACATCGATTTGCTATGATGTCCCTAAAAGCAGAAATAGACGAAGAAGCACAAGAAGACGAGTAAAAACTTTCAAATATCATTTTCCTTATTTTTTGTTGCTGTTGTTGTTGTTGTTTTGTAATCCTTCAATGCATTCGATATCATCAGCATGTGAAAGTGCATTAGTTTGTGTTTGTGTGCGTATATTTGTTAAAGTGCTTGACTTTTACTCTCCAATTTTGTGCGTTAAGGAGTGTAGCTTAGTTAAGTCCGATCCTATAAAGTGCACTTTCATTATTGATCCCCCCCTCAACAATGGAATTGACTTTTATGACAGAGCAGTGGAAGTTTTTGCTCAAGTTTTTTTATATTTGATATCTTAGTTTGTGTGGGCATTTCATGGTTTTTAAAGAGTGATGTATTTTTTAAACACAATATATTCTTGAATGGATTTTTACTTTAAAATATGCTTTCGAATTGATTAGTCAATTTTGTTAAGGTAATAACGCAGCATCTTAATATGACATATAACTTTTGATTCCATAGGTTCACTTTACTCAAGATCATATAAAAATTTGATAGGCCAGAAGCGCTTATACAGGGGCTTATGCCCTTTCTCTTTGAGAATGGTAGTTTTCTTTGCAATTTTTACTTATGTGCGAAATATACGTAATAGGTGATTTTTATAAAATCATCGCACTTTAACTTCAAACAAAACACATATAAAATGTTCTTGAATTCAATTATTTTTATTTAAAAATAAGCGGGGGTGTGATTTGATGGTAGGTGTTCATAATGAAATGCAAAACGCGACACTATTTTTTTTCGCCGTACTGTCACTTAGTATTGTTTTTTCCACGTAGGTTAACGGGAGCTAGAATAGCTACAGCAATAAATGATATATCAAATTGAAGTACTCATCGAGCAAAGTGCCAGAACACTATCAGCTTTGAGATCAATTAACCAAAAGCTGAGATACTTATAAGCGTGGAAAGATTTTCTATTTTTTAAATTTTTTCAAACAATGCACTGATTGACTACCAATGTCTCGCTATAGCGAGGAGAAAATAATCTACTAATCTCTCTAATTGTAATTTGCTATTACTTTTGATATTTAATAATAACAATGCTTAGTTGGAAAACAATAACAATTACAATGAGAGAGAGTAGTAGATTTTTAGCTCTTCGCTGTAGCAAGACTTTGGTCATTAATCAGTGCATTGCTGGAAATAATAGAAATTCTTTCCAAGCTTACATCTCAGCTTTTGGTTAGTTGATTTCAAAGCTGATTGTTTTCCGGCGCTCTACTTGATGAGCACTTTAATTTGATACATATATCACTTATTGCTGTAGCTATTCAAATTTTTATCATTAGAATAAATCATTTTCGTCTCATTCTATCGCAGTTTTAAAGGTTTCACTTCTACCACGTGTGAACTACATGCATGATTTTTTTTTTAATTTTTCGACGTTATTCCACTTTTTCAATATTTTTCAACATACATATTTGAAGTTTTTCGACTTTTTAATATCTGTATCAGAGATGTGAAAGAGTGGATTCATTTGCAATTGAAATCCATTGAAGTCACTGCCAAAATACAGCATTCAGAGTGCAGCTTTTTAAAAAAGAAGTCACCTGTAGACTTCAATGCCATAAGTTTGCAACCTTTTCTATCACAAAAAAATGCAATTATTTTGGCGACGTCACATTTTTGATTGGAATCATGATTGAAAGAATTTTGATTGCATTGAAGTCACCTCAAATCAATTTTAATTCTTTGCAATCACTTGAAGTTGCTGCAATCGCTTGCAGTCACTGCAATCATTTGAAGTCACTGAAGACACTTGAAGTCATCTGCTGTGAATTAACTCGAAAATCTACACAAATATCTTCTAAACATATATATAAAAGTGAATGTGTTTATGTATGTATGTATGTATACATATATGTGTATACATATGTATATGATCGATAAACTTAATGAATAAATTGCCCACATAATCAGTGACTTCAAATGATTGCAGCGACTTCAAGTGATAGCAAAGAATTAAAAGTGATTTTGTATTGTAATGTATGTACATAAGGGTGGTTCTTAAGTGTAATTTTTTGCGAAAATAAAATGGCACGCCCCCTCAATTGGTTCGAAATAGGGTAAGCAAATTTAAAAAATTAATTTAAAATTTTTATCTTTGACCTCTACGTACCCTATTTCAAAATGAAATATGACATAAGCCGCCATTTTTTTGAATTGTTTTTTCTTAAATAGCTTTTAATCTTAAGAAAGAATATATTAAAAAAAAGTATCGTTCGGATCTAGTTTTCGAGATATAGCCATGTGAAGTTCCGGATATGACTTTTCTAAAAATCATTATAAGTTAGAAACTCCTGAACAGATTTTAAGTGCATTGATGTCATATGGAATTAAAGTCCGTAAATTGAACTATCATAATATGTTAATAAAATTACAGATTAATGATACAATTTTTAGAGAAAATAACAGCTACTCAAAAAAAAAAAAATGGTGAAATTTTTAAAAAACCCTCATGCCTCAAAACACGTGGAAATTGTTTCGAATTTCAATCTTATAGACATTAAAATGACCTTCCATATGACATGAATATATGTAAAATCTGTTCAGGAGTTTCGAACTGAAAATGATTTCTAGAAAAGCTATATCCGAACTTCACATGATTATGTGTCGAAAACTAGATATAGAACTAGAACTAGATATATTGAAAAGCCTCTCAAGAAAAAATCGTTTAAAAAAATGTCGGACTTAGGTCAAATTTCACTTTGAAATAGAGTCCGCCGGGGTTAAAGATAAAAGTTTTAAATTATTTTATAATATTTCAAAAATAAAAAAACCTAATTTTGCAAAAATTCATATCACTTCACCCTCCGTGGGTCAGACGTTCCGATAAACTTCGAACGATCGAATGTGGTCTGGCTGGACCCCTGTACATTTACGGGAATTTGTATGAGAAATGGCGTCACATTCAGACGTAACTGCAAGTCATGTATATTTATATTTTCGGTTTTTTTTTGTTCACTCGATATAATTCATTTCATTTACTTATTTTATTTTCATTTATTCGCTGTAACGAATTCTGATGAAAAAAATTTATTCGCGGCGTAATATATTCCAGAATATATCGAAAAACCTAAATTTTGCATTTCTAAGCTTAGGAATCAAATTCAGCGACCCCAAAAAGTCTCTTGACTCCCTCTTGAATGTTGACTATGGGGAGTGGTTGTATTTTCTTGAAAGACACATCTCTAAAGTGGCGTTTTTCAGCAGGGTCAGTGAAGTATTCGTTGTTCGTTGAGAAAGCTAAAATGGATCAAATTTAAATGCGATCTGAGCCTGGATATATACAAAAAAGTTACGAATATCTTAAGTTCGCCGATATTATGCATCGCCCAGCATTTCCCAGTGGGTATAACATAGCTTGTGTGTTGAAACTAACGTTTTTTTCCATCGATTTCTCTTTAAAGCAATATGGCAAACACAAAGACATATGCAAATATTGACAACTGTGCACTAGTGCAAGCAAATGCTGTTATCACTGCATACCTTTACACAAGCAGGCAAACAAGCAGCTAAATACTCACACATTGAAACGTAACAAGTAACCACTTTTAGTAAACTTGTGAACGTCATTTCGCTTTAGACGCTTGCACCTTTTTAAAGTCATTTTCCACTTTCAACTGATTTTGCTCACTTTTACAGTCATTGCATCATTTTCTTTGCAATTCAATGTTCAAGATTTCTAAGTGACATGGTGTGCCCAAGGCTGGAGTAAATGAAATTAAATGCAGTGCAAAAAGTTGTGCCAAAATGTTGAATGTGAATCTTCGCGAATTTGCATACAGCAATAGTCATATAGCCATCTTTCTTTCGTCCTCAAAGTCCTCAAAGCAATTTTTTGACCTTAGGACCTAGGAATGTCCTTGCTTTGATTTTTTCCGTATACAATCTCGGAAACTTTTTCTTTAAACAAATTCAAACGAGTTCATAGTGAGCTTGGGAGGCATACGAAGATATAATATATTGTTTTTTGAACAAGAAAATAATTTTGGGCGTTATTTTTGAAGTCGTATTTGAGCTGTTCCGCTTAGATTCACAAACGTGATGTTTCCAATAAATTTCATTATTTTAGTATTTGAAATATAATTTTTATCATAACATTTTCTTATCGGCTCTTAAAAAGTCATGTGCACGAAAAAATTTGGACACTTACAAATAAGCGGTAATCTATAATTTACATATGAAAGTGAAGTTACTATAAGTCCTTATGCTAACGTCAAACGACTAAATTTTTTTCTGAGAAAAATTCTATATTTTTCTAAAAAACTTCTAGAATTACTAAGTACTGGCCAACATTTTCCGTGCACTGAATATACATATTTAAGTCCACAAATTCAAACAAAAAAGAAAAACTATCTTGTATACAAAAATCTATAAGGGGTCGCTCATAAAAGGTGTCCGCAGCAGGAGTAACGGAGGTGGTCGTAAAAGTGCACAAAATCGGACAAGCAGCGGACAGGGTCAAAGCCATTTTGGACGTCCATTTTTTCAGTTTTTTTGTTTTTCATAAGAAACGAATAAAAACTTAAAAAAATAGGAAATGGGGGTTAGAATAATCCTTTGTGAGCTCTTTTTAGGGGGGAGGATAGCGATACCGGACAAAAGTGAATCACAAAGAAAAGGGAGGGAGTTAAAATTTCAGAATATTAGCGGACCCTTTTACGTATGACTCATAATTTCTACCACTGGTCGTCCAATTTTTTTTCGTGTACAAGTGTATACTATACATCATGGATGAACAACATTTTGGAGAAGGAGCTACGTACAACAAAAACAACAACAGAAAGAACCCACCATAAATTCAATCTCGATAGTGAATAAAAAATTCTGCAATACAACAGAAGAGAATTCCAAGAATCAATCAAGAACAACATGAGTGTAAAAATAAAAGTACACTGATCAAACGAAACGAGAGAAGCTGTCCTCAATGTGCGCATTGTTGTTTCCTTGTTCTCACTAGCTTCGGTTTTTTTTTTTTTTTTCTGAAAAAACCACTACGATAAAAATATGAGTGCATATCTTTGTTATTTTGGTAATTTTTCTTAAGAAAACGACGTGTTTTTTGTAAAAACAAAAATTGGCTCATTTTCCATACTTTGCCCACCTATGCTATATACAACACTAAAGAGAATCTTCAAAAAAAAAACTTTGTTTCATAGTCAAATTTTTCCTGAAAACACTTCAGCCGCAACGTTCTGTGCATGTGTACTTTTATGTGTTTGTTACTGGTATTGGCTGTTGTTGTCCTTTGACAGTGTTGATTTCCTTTATGCGTGTATGCACTGCTGCTATTGCAAAAATATTGTTAGTATCCCAGTAGGCAATAATATGAAAGACCTTTCGCGGAGCAGTTTTGCTAGCCTATGACTCTTTCAAGCTCACATCTATGTCTTACAACAATTGAACTGTTATCACCGTCAAACTACTTCCTTAATTGAGATCTTTTTCACATATGCTTCTGCACCTTCTAATGGTAGGCCTTCTAGGGTAGCACCCACAAACTATGCTTCCAGTTTTCGATTTCATTTGTTTATTTTTTTTATAGTTCTAAACTAGTTTATCAACATTTTCTATTACATAAAATTTGCTTGACATTCAAAAACTACTGGGTTTCTTATGTATTCTTCATAAGATATATGTATAATGTTAGATAATCAAAAAATATCGGCATTCAAAAGTGATGTCATTTCGAAATATTCAGCGATTTTTCATAAAAATTAAAGAAAATAGAATTTTTTCCGTTTTCTACTGAAAACGATCAAAACTTTTCATATTTTTTCCTTTCTATTTGGAAGTGACGTGACAGGCCACATTTTTTTCTTTCTACTTGTAAGCTCATATTAAAGACCAACTGTTACCACTTCCACAAAATGCCTAATTTTGTCCATTTTACACTTCTCCAATTCACCAAAGGCCCATTTACTTTTCTCTCCTGCGTTTTGAAGTGTTTGCGAAATACCAACTTTCCAACCAAGTCATTGCATATTAATAATAAAGTAAGTTTGCAAGGTGAAGTTCCTTCTTAGAGCATATCTAACACCTGCTTTTGTCTAATGGGTTGCTGACGCTCTTTAAAAGTATGCCATAGGTACGTGCATGTGTGTCTCTTTCTAAGTGTAGGAAAAATAGACATCTCACTTGATGTTGACTTTTCAAGGCAACTTGCCAGGCACAACATCTTTTGTCTGCTTTTTCTCGGTTTTTTTTTGTTTGTTTATTTATTTATTTATTTAACTTGACTTTGACTTGCGTGCTTTTCTGTTTTCAGTAAAATATTTATGCAAATTTTTATATCATTCAAAAGGAATGAAAGGTATGATGTTTACTAACATTTACCTATATATGGAAACCGAAAAAGAGGTTCGCTCGTTTAATTAATTTTCAGTTTGTTTTTGCTCAAGTCTTATTGGCAATAATTTGTGAAAAGTTCTTGGCAAATTGTGTAAATATTTGATGAAAAATCTTTTGCGTATCAATTTGATTTTGAATTATTTTTGGTCAATATTTTTTTTTTTTTAATAAATGCTAAGAGAATGAAAGCGTGTTGGTTATATTTGAAATACAAATGTATACCAAAAATATGCTTACATTAGGGTGGTTACATTTTCTTTTTTAAAATAGAACAAAGAAAAATTCTGGTCAAAATAATTATAAGAATTATATGGTAAAGAATACTTAACTAGACAGTTTCATCTATATCGTATATAAAAAACATTCATGAACGGGTTTGATCCCATTGGAAATACCACAGAATATTTTACAAAAAAAAAAAAAAAAAAAAAAAAAGAACCATCAGAGACTTTCGAAAAATTAGTTATTTGGCTTTTAAAAAACAAAAAAAGTTGAATTATCACATTCTATGTTCTCTCTTCAAAAAAAAAAAACAAAAAAAAAAAATTGAAAGAGAGCTTGTCCTTTAAACTTCGAAACCAAATAGGAGCATAAGCAACCAAAAAAAAAAAAAATAAAAGGTTTTGGTAAAACTCAATCCTAAAAAAAGAATATTTTACTCTAAAAAATTAGAAAATATGTATGCAATGTTCATCTTTAGCACAAATATATTGTATTAAAATAAAAATTATTAAAATCGGTTCTCTACATTTTGCGCCAAAGCGTTACAAACTATTTTCGTGTAAGCAATTCTGTATAAATAATTAGTGGTACCCGCGACTACGCACGCGCACGTCTCGTTTAATTTTTCATAATGAAATTACTCTCTCAACATCTCATGCTATCTTCTCTCTTCAAAAGTTACAAGAACAAATAAATTAAAAGAGAGCTTGTTCTTTGAACTTCGGAGCAAAATACAAAAGGTACAAATGAGAAAAATTTCGTGCAAATGAGAAAAATTAGTGCAACAGTAGCAAAACAGAAATCAAGCAGCAGCATAAGTAACATTAAAGCAAAACAACTATTCTTGAGTGAGGTTTTTTTTGGCAAACTCAATTTTAAAAAAACAATATTTTACTCCAAAAATGTATGCTATGTCCGTCTTTAGCACAAATACATTGTTTTAAAATAAAAATTATTAAAATCGGTTCGGTATATTTTGCAGTAAAGCGTTACAAATGGAAAATGTCACCAAAATCTTTTGACAAAATGTTATTAGACAATTCTTAGAAAATTAAATACCAACCATCAGAATTCTTGAACTTTTGTATATATTCCCACTTTTGAGCCAGTGTGCGCTCTGGAGTAATTGAATTCACTTGATATGGCTGAGGAGCTATCAAAGATTTTAAGGAGATGTAAATTTCAACACCCAGCCATATCGTCCGAATACTAACAGCAAACATATCTTATACAAGAATTGCATGTAGTAGCGCTGCAAAATTTATTTATTGTTCGCTTAACAGGAAACTATCTTTATAAAGTAAAAAATAAAAAATATGAAAAAGTCCTCCTTTCTTTGATTAACGCTGACATTAATTTTGATCAAAAGCGGAAATTCCGCGAACTTTCTTTTTCTTTTTTAACTCGTACAGCCACTGGTCGGTCGCATTCACAGCGCTGCTACTTTGCACTTTATTTATATAAAATTTTCAAGTTTCCACAATTTTTGCGTTAACTTTATTTATGTAGAGCATTCCTTCTGCTTTTTTTTTGTTTTGTTTCAAACACCAGCTATTTTTTCTGCTTTTTGTCCATTGCTTTAGTAGCTCTACAACAAATTAATCTCTTATTTATAGCAGAAATATTCACGCTCGAGTTTTGCACTTTTTCACATTTTATTTCCGTTTTCTATAAACTTTTTTTTTTCTTCGCCTCTTATCAGTTTTACCCTAAATAATCCTCATAGTTAAAAATACGAAATAAAAAATAAATAAATGTGGAGGGGGGCAAAAAAACTTTTCTTTACGCTCAACTCTACTTAACACGATTTTTTACGCCAACTTATGTCTTGTTGTTCTTTTTTTTTAAATTTTTTTTTTTTTTAAAAATTGTTGTTCTTTTTTGTTGCTAACTTCAAATAGCTGTGAAATGCGAAACACTTGCTTTAACGCTGCAATTGCTGATGCATTTTTTCAGTGTTGCTATGTTGCTGCTTTTCTTTTCGCAAATGCTTGAAATTTGTATACAACTTCATTACTGATATCGTGAATAAAAGTATCGATACTTTTTGCTTAAGTAAAAAAATTATAAAAATAAATTTTGGGGAACAATGTTTGGTTTAATTTAAATTTTTCACGAATTTCCACTGCATTATTTTTGCGTCAATTTTTTGTCCGTTTTTCATCAATTTCTTGTACGTTTTTATAATTATATAATTGTACTTTTTTTATTTAATTTTTATTTTTTCACAAGTTTCCACTGCATTCTTTTTGCGTCAGTTTTTTGTCCGTTTTTCATCCATTTTTTTGCCCGTTCTTCATCTATTTACTGTCCGTTTTTCGTCCATTTTTTGTCCGTTTTTCAGTCGATGCCTATTATACGCTGTTGTGTCTAAATATTATTATATTCTAAGCATATATAAAAAAATGTTATGCTGCTATTTATCTTTTCTTCGGTCGATATTACTTTCTATAATTTTGCCTACATCCATCCCTTGCTACAGTTTAGTCCATGTATCGAATTGGTTTTTCTTTATTTGCGATTCATGCTACCTCCACTGATCCAAATCTATAGCTGATCCTGGTGACAAAACTTTTTCTCTGCTGCGCGCTGCTATTTCGTCTGAACGACGACGACGAAATTGTTAAAAAGTTTAGAGCGCGCGAAAAGCGTGGGAAAGTTTTCTTCTAAAGCTATTTTCCGAGTAATGCAACAAAATCGTGTTTTGTTTGCGAAAATTAGGAGTTGTTTTGAAGTTAAGTGTGGCATGTAATTATGTGTGCGTGTATGTATGTATGTGTCTATGCCGCCGTTACTGTGTTAGTGTAAAATTTTGGCGGGTACAC
Organism: Tricholauxania praeusta; assembly: GCA_949775025.1. Taxonomy (NCBI): domain Eukaryota; kingdom Metazoa; phylum Arthropoda; class Insecta; order Diptera; family Lauxaniidae; genus Tricholauxania; species Tricholauxania praeusta. The sequence continues at coordinate 109,503,865 of OX459031.1, read as the reverse complement.
ACAGACAGACGCATTTATTTAACTTAACTTAGCAATTGCGGAAAAGTATAAGTAAGCAAGACAGCTATGGTGTGGACTGGGGGAAAAGAGACATCGCGCGCCTGTTGTGTATAGTGAGTGAGATTATCAATTTCAAATAAACGAAGTGCAGGCAAAGTTTTCAACTTTAGATTGCGTGGAAGGGATTAAAGGATTCGTGCAAGGATATTTTTATATATTTATAGAAAACTTAGTTTTCAGATGACGGGGGGGGGGGGGGGGTGTATAAGTGCTGGTATTGGCGGTGTAATGTATTGGAATGCATGCATTTTGTGCTCGCTCTTTATTCGCTCATTAAAAATTAATGCAATAAAATTTTTAGTGGGGAGAGAATGTCTTGAATTTAGTTGGTATCAATATACCTCACTGTCACTGAGTTTTAGTGTGATCTGTTGACGGAAGTCCATAATGCCGCGGTATGAAAGGAAATGGAAGATGGTGTACCTACTTATTTCGTAACACGCTAATTGGGATTTGATTACGGGTATATAGTAGAGGTCTGAATGAGTGCGCTAGCTGAGTCAACAGACTATTGTACTCGCTGTCGAGTGGCTTGATGATCATTTCAAGTGCACTCGTGCAGAATTCTAGTAAAGAGGTTGAATTTCAATAATCTGACGTCATTCATTAATGTGCTATTGTTCCTTAAAGAAATTAAGCCGAGAGAGAACTGCATATATGGAGGACTTCGAATAACGTTCTATAATTAAATTCCTCACAAAGCAAAAAAAAAACTCCTGAAACCATAATAAGATGGAAGCCGTTTACGTTGATCCATTATTTACAATATCAACTAATTTTGGCATGAAAATAAATTGAAAATTCGAATTCGACTAACAACAATATACAATTTCCTTAGAGATCACTATTTCATAAGATTTTAAATGATTTTTTTAAGCTGAGTAAAGGCTTTCGAAATAGGTCACACCAACTCTTACCAAAACTTTCAGAAGCTCGTAAATCGGCAGCTAGGCTTCTCACAGAAGAAGATATTTGTATATATGTATACACAGAGAAAACCATTTACTTTTATGTAACAAAATTTGATTATAATTAACAAATGGAATAGCATTTATGGATAATAATATTTAGTAAAAATTACCAAATAATATTTTGATTGAAACAAATATTTCGTTATAGCAAACATTTACTTGTTAATAATCACTAAACAATGTATTTTACGGAAGAAATTTGTAGTTTTCGCAAACGGATAGCGATTTGTGCTCAAAACCTATAATCAAAAATGGTATTTTGAAATATGGATTTCTGAATATCCATAACATAACAAAATCAAACAAAAGTAATTAAAATTAAAAATCTATTTTTCTTTAATCGCTGCAAAATAGTATCAGATAAAAAACAAAGGTTGGTCAAACGTCATTGCTTAAAAAAGTTAAATAATTACAAATTTAAAAAAATCAAATCAAAAAATAAATTGAAATTCTATAATTGAGAATAGGTCAGCCTTATTTAAGTAAAAATTATAAGAAAAAAAATTTTAAAATCAAAAAAGTAAATAATTATATCAATTAATGTATTAAAATATTATTACCTGCAATTGGACTTCCACTGCTGGTAATTAGTCATCAATAATTACTAATTGCGCAGGCTGTTTTAAGCATTAAACTAAAAACAAAAGAAAACATTTTTAAATCTATAGTATACATTGATATGTGGTTGTTTCAGATAGGATTTAAGTTGCAATATAAAATAGTTTTATTTAAAATTTAAATGTTGATTAAAATTGAGGATGTCAGCTGCTGCTTTTTTATTTAAAAAATAAAAAAAAAGTTTTAAAAAACAAAAAAAAAAGTTAATGAAATAAAATAAGAAAATAAGCCATCAAAAAGTTATGTATAGATAAAAAATATATAAAACAGAAAAAATAACAAAATAGTAGAAATTAAAAACAAATTGTTATGTGGGTTTCCAATCTGAAATAATTTGCCATATTTGATGTAAATTTTGAAGGTATAATAATAAATTAAGAAAAATTAAGATTAAAAAAAAAAAAATAGATAAAAATATTCAGTACTAGCATTACCCTCTGCGCATCGTCTCACCTCAACCGTGGTGTATATTCGATGTGCGGTCTGCGTGAAAATTCTATTTAAAAAATACTTTTGTATGAGGACCACCCTTAGTATGCACCCAAAATAAAGTTTTTACAACCTAAGCAGTCCCTCTTAATATAAAAACCACGTGATGTAAATTTCATGATAATCGATTAAGCGGTCTTCGAGAAAATAATATTTAAAATAATTTTGTGTGTGGGCAACCCTAAATAAAAGTTTTGTAGCCTAAGCTATCCTTCTTAACATAAGAGCTACGTGGTGTATATTCGGAGTGAATCGACTAACCTGTCTTCGTGAAAATGATATTTAAAAATATTATTGTATGAGGGTCACCCTAAGTATGCACCCTGAATAAAATTTTTTTGACCTTATCTGTGCCTCTTAATACAGAAGCCATGTGGAGTAAGTTCCAAGAGAACCGATTTGGCGGTCTTTGAGAAAATGATACTTAAAAAATATTTTTGTATGAGGGCCACCCTAAATAAAAGTTTTGTATCCTTAGCCTATCCTATGCCTCTTAACATAAGAGCTACGTGGTGTAAATCGTTTAACCTGTTATCGTGAAAATGATATTTAAAAAAATTTTGTATAACGGCCACCCTAAGTTTGAACTTCAAATAAATTTTTTACGATCTTATTTGTGCCTCTTTATATAAAAGCCATAAGGTGTAAATTCCATGAGAATCGATTTTGCGGTCTTTGAAAAAATTATATAAAAAAATTGTTGAATAAGGACCACCCTAAATAAAAGTGTTGAAGCCTTAGATATGACTCTTAAGATAAGAGCTACTACGTGTAAATTCCGTGTGAATCGATTGACCTGTCTTCGTAAAAATGACATTTAAAAATATTTGTGTATGAGGGCCACCCTAAATATGCACCCTAAATAAAAGTTTTATAGCCTTTGACACCCGCCCGATCGATACTAACATTCTGTACAAGTTTCATCAAAATCGGCTGGATAGTTTCCGCGTGCATAAGAGACAGACAGACGGACAGACAGACAAAAAATGAGTTTTATATAATAAGTAGATATAATGTTTTTCTTTTTAATTAAAAAAAGTCTAACCTATGATTTTTCAATTAAAAAGTGTAGCTTAAAGATTAAGCGAAGCCATGGTGGCATTTAAAAAAAAAATTTTCGAAGGATTTTTTTAACATATTTCTTATACTTAGCCAACACATTAACAACGTTCAAGGGCTTATCCGAAATAATTATTTTTTATTTGTTCCTGAATTGGTGCACTATGGTCTGTCAATTTTTTTGAATGATCTTAAAAAATTGATTTTTTCAATCAAATCTTCAATCATTTCAGATTTAAAACGTTTTCGTCAAAATCCATTGTTGAGGTGCGAACTTCCTCGAACATAAAAAATTATCTTATCAAAATAACAGTCCTGCGAATCAATCAATGTTAAAGTTGGAGAAAAATGTTACCAACATAAAAAAAAACCCGTATCAATGTGTAAATTTGCACTGTAGCAATAATAACATTCAGCAACAGCTGTTAGCTATGATGTTAGCTTAACAGTATACCCTCCTTTAAGCAAAACACTCGTAAATCCGTTGAGAAAATACAATTTAAGCCTTACAAAATCGTTTTCAACCAAATAAGGCATAATTAGCAAAACCACCCTGCTGCTAACATTGCAGACATTTAAGTGCAATTTCTTTATCATTGATATCAACCGTTTCAAACCCCGTTTAAAGGGGAAATCTTTTTGGGACAGAAATTCAGGGAAAATAAGCGCGCTCATTTACTCTCATTGCTCAGCTCAGGGAGCTAATAACGCACGGTTGCGCACTTGAATGCCACGCTCAAAAATCAACAAACCGTTTCGAAAGCATTAAAAGAGCGAAACGGTTTGTGAGCAGCAGCAGCTCCTAACAGCAGGCAGCAGCATCAATCAGCAGCGGCACAGCCAGCACCACATGGCGCACATGCGGTGAAGGACAAACGCAAGTGTTTTCATTAATTGAATTGTTATTGTTATTCAATGTTATTTTTTGCTTTAGCTATTGTTGGTGTTGTTGCTTTTCAGTTTGTTTTTGCTTGATGTGCTGCGCTGTTATTGTTGCCAAAAAAAGAAAAATCAAGAAATATTGAAAGAAAAATAACTAAAATCCACAAAGAAAGCAAAAACAAGATTTCTCCACATTTAAATAATAAGATGAACGTAATGCCAACGTGTTTATGTGGTTGTATGTTTGCATATGTATGTGTGTTTGTTTGCTTGTGGTAAAGCGGAAAAATCGCAAATGTATAGAAAAACAATTTTGTTTTATTATTGTTATTGTTGTTATTGTAGTTATTGTGGTTGGTAAGTATGTAGATCGTCATGAAGAATAGCTCTGAAGCAGTGCTTGTATTCAAATACCGAGTATCGAAATTAAAGTATCGATACTGCACAATTGTGCCGAAAAGCTCAACGGCACTAAAAAGTAACTAATTGAATAAAAACATGCGAAAAAAAAAATTAACAAGCGAATAATTAACTTAAAAAAATGTAAAAGTCTGTCTTTCAACAAAAATGGAAGAATTGGATTGATGACTGATTAATTAAACAAAAACAAGTTAAGGTGTTATCAACTGCCAGGCCGAAACTCACATACCTACCCTACACTGCACTGAAAGTACCTTTTAAATAAATGCTTAAAAGACTTTGAAGAGGTTGAATGATTCGAAAAAAGTGTAAAATGTTAGAAAGGTTGACAGAGGTTGAAAAACTCTAAAAAAGTTTAAAGACTTTGAAAAAATTTGAAACAATTCAAAATTGATGAAAAAGTCGAAAAAATAAAGAAACTTACAAAGAAAGTTGAAAGAGGTTGAAAAAAACAAACAAATACATATAAGATATATTGGAAAAAGTTAAAAGGTTGATAAAGTCAAAAGAATATGGAAAATCGAATAAAAACTAAGAAATTTAAATGTGCCACGCCCACTTCACCAATTCCGCCTACTTTTGGGTTACTAAATTAAATTCGTTATTGACGTCAACATACCAAATCTTAACCCAATAGGTTGTATAGTTTGCGATATATGCCGTAATTAGTCTAAAAATTTATGGCGGTAACACACCCACAGGTGTAATATAGTCCGGTTTTCATCCAGAAATAGCTTTCTATAAGCAAACCCCTTACACCAAATTTTAGTATGATTGCTCACATATTTCGATAAATACCGTATTTTGTTTGTATGGGAAGTGCCACGCCCACTGGTGATATTTCAGCCGCTTTTGATTCAGATATTCTTTATAGCAACTAAGCCACTTACACTAAATTTCATAGCAATTGCTGCAATACTTCACTTAAAATAGCGTTTACAAATTTATGTTAATATGGGAGGTGCCACGCCCACTGATGCAATTCTGTCACAATCCATTTATTTTTAAAGCTTATAGTAACTGACATCTATGGACCAAATTTTATGAAGATTACTCTCATAGCACACTATCTATAACAATAAACGTTTTTTGCTTATATGGGAGGTGACACGCCCTCAGGTACAACTGGACCAAATTTTTGTAATAAAATACCTTATTGCAAGTATATCTACCTCATTAAATTTCATAACGATTACGTTGTTAGTTCTCTTAATATAACGTTTATAAATAATGTGGGCGGTGCCACGCCCTTCAACGAGCTTTTTCAGAAAAGTGGCTGAGCTTGAATTGATGACTGCTTTCAGCGGCATCATCTACAAAATTTTTATGACAATCGTTTGTATTTTTAGATATACGGAATTAAAATTTGTAGCAGTTGAGAAGTGCCACGCCCACTTTTTCGATTTCGCCCACTTTTACCTCAATTCAAGATGTATATGATATGTATCCGTTTACCAAATTTCATCGCAATATCTTGAACGGTTTACAAGATATGGTAGTATAATTGATAAAATTTAGGGCTGTGCCAAGCCCCCGTACGATCCTTTGGAAACTTGAAACCCAGCCTAGTCCTAATTTGGTTCACATATGCACCAAATCACCAAGTTTCATCAAAATCGCTGTAACCTTTTTTCAAAATTGGCCTGGGTAAATATACATAGAGTATGGGCGGTGGGCGTGTCCGTCAACCGATTTTGCCCATTTTCAATAGCAAGATGCCTGCAAGAAGATGTGACCTATGTGTGAAAGTTTCATTCAATTAGCTTTCTTAGTTTTCTCGTAAACCTGATTTCAACAGACGGACAGACAGACGGACATCGCTAAATCGACTCAGGTGGTGACGCTGATCAAGAATATATATACTTTTCCATACCAGCCACGCCCCCTTCGAGGTGTTACAAACGGAGAGACAAAGTGAATATACCCTCGGTGTAGGGTATAAAAACACTGATCTGTGTGATTCAATTCTACAGAACAAATATCTGGTGATTCTTTTTGCTATTTGTTTTTTCAGTGTAAATTTTTTGACACTTCACGCATTATTCGGAACATGTGTTAGTGCAAAGAATGCTCAATAAGGTTTGCCATTTTATTATAAATAGAGACTCACAAACAAACAGCGCTTGCAAAATTATTGAAATTTATTATCAAAATTCCTGCTCTGTGAAAAATGTGTTTTTATCGAAAAATTTTCTTCAGCGACAACAAATAGAATCGCCGAATTTGATCTGAAGAGCAGCCCGATGTAGTTCAAGAGCTGCCAATGCACCCTGAAAAATTCACTGTTTGGTGCGGTTTGTGGGCCGGCGACATCTTCAAAACTAATGAAAATCACAACGTTACAGTCAATGGAGCAAGTTACCTTCCGATGATTACCGACTTTTTTTTTTACCCAAAATGGAAGAATTGGACTTGATTGACATGTGGTTTCAACAAGACATTGCTACACGGCACGTGATACCACGAACCTAATGAGAGGCGAGTTTGGTGAGCAATTAATCTCACGTTTTGGAGCAGTTCTTTTGGCTGCCGAGATCATGCTATTTGACCCCACTAGACTATTTTTCATGGGGCTACGTGAAGTCTTTTGTGTACAGGAACAAGCCAGCCAATTGCAGCCCTGGAAAACAACATTACAGTTGCCATTAGTGAGATACCGGCCGAAATAGTGGAAAAAAAATGCTAAAATTGAAGCTTCCGGATGGACCATCTCAGGCGTAGCCGCAGGCAACATTTACATGAAATAATATTTAAAAAATAAATGGCAGGAATTGATGTATCGCTTCAAATAAATTTTTCATTCACTATTACAAATTTTCTGTTCTTTTTTCAATTTTCAAAAGTTAATAGTTTAAAAAAACACCCTTTGGTTATGTATACGAAAATTCATCAGGACAAATCGAGAGTATAAATAATCATTTCAAATTTCCTGATTTCCTGAACCAACGAAAAGTCATACAAACTTATTAAAAATGTTATTAATAAAACAAAATATAGTTGTTTTTTTTTAAAGAACGACATTGATAATGCCAAAATGTTGAAAAAATTAGTGAGCAATCAATTAAATATAAAATAAAATATAGAATCACTTGAAAAAATAAAATCTTTCGAGAAGAAAAGAGAAATACTTTCACAAAAAAAAATAAGTCATCAACATCTTAGGCCTGTGACAGGTTCGCAACTATTTCAACCAGGTTTTAGGTTTTTTTTTTTATAAAAAAAATATACAAAAAAATCCTTGTTTTCTATATTTGAAATTTTTGCTTAATACGACGAAATTTACCTCACGTTTTGGCACGTTTTCCCAATTCCATGGAATTCTATTTGCACCATTGCCATTTTGCTTAGAATTTAATGCTGCCTCATGCATAAAGTTAAATATTTGCTCAATTAACTATGCTATACATTTTTGTTGTTATTAACTTTGCTTTCTTTCTTTGTAGCCCCATCCATTTTCCCAGTCACATGTGTGTGTCATAGTCGTCTCATGCCAGCCTATTTTGGGGCAAACGGAAGTTGTCAGTTTTTGCTGCTGCTGTTGCTGCTGCACAGTACTCTGTAGTTTGACCATGACCTAAAAGCAACTAAACTGCGACATATCATGGTGTGTGTGGTGTGCGCATAAGGGAGTAAGTTGTAGCAGGGACGGGGGTATATTAAATTGGCGCAAGTCATTGTGTAACATGAGCGAAATGAAATGGAATAAGTGAGTAGTGAGTGAGTGATGTAAAAATCTTTTATACTTTGGCAAAACGCAGTACTCTCGCATATTGCGTTGTTGCTATGGATGGATTTTTAAAATCTCAATGGTCCATCTATTCAGTAAATTTGCATTTGAATTTTTTCGCGATTCAGTGAGATTGATATGGCATAAATACGACGCACACAAATGAGAATGTTTAACATACATGACTGGAGAGTGTGGCATATTAGATTAAAACATCATAAAATAGACGTTTGGCATCACTATTGCGGAGTTGCTTTCGGAGTACAATTTACTACATGTTTTATATAAAGTCCAACTTGAAGCCGATGAAAAGCAAAGAAAAATTCCGATTTCAGCCAAAATTTCTTAATGGGTGATGAAACCCCCTGGAGTAGTCAACAAGCAAAATTGCAGGATATGGACTACAGAGAATCCAAAAGCATCTCTTCAACGTCAATTATATAATTACGTCAATTATTATATAATTTATATTAAGTGTACTGTTTAGTCCGGCCTATTGTTCGAGAGAATTGTTGACACGAATTTCTTTGGAAATCGAGCCAGTTCCACAGTTACCAATTTGCTTTTATGATGATGAAAATTTGTCTAAGCTATTTGTTTTTAGACTTTTTTTAGCTCATTTCGTTGCAAAGCTATTGCGTTTTAAGTTTTTGAATTATATCTCATCAATATTTATATCAAAAATCAGTTCATGTTTCTACGTTATTTTGATTATAAGGTTTTCACACTGGCAACAAAAACCGCACGTTTCTCACTTATCTAGTTTTTGAGTCACGTTTTTAAGAATAGCTTTCACACTAAGCACTCATCGCTGTAGTATGATTACTACGTTTTTTTGGAATTAAGGGTTGATTTAACTTGGAGTTTTATGATAGTGCGTTATGCTATTTTGATTTGATGACAGAATTTCCTTTGGGCTGTCACGCGGAGAGTCATAAGCCAGTCATTTGACCAACTCGCAGGCAAGAAGAAGACAATAAATAAAAGAAGAAAGTAACACCCTTTTTGATGGTATAGCCTGGATGGAAAATTGTGGCACTGTGTATGTGTAAAATCAATTATGACGTTTATTTTAAAGTAAAGAAAAGAAAGAAGCAAGTACAACGATGTTAATTAAAAAAACCAAAAACAACAATTATGTGTACAGAGAAAACGATTTATTTGTATACATCGATATTTGGTAATAATTAACAAATTATATATTTGATATAGGCGAAATAAATATTTGATAAATGTTTAAATATCAAACATTTTACTGGATCAATTAAATATTTGGTAAAAATTATCAAATCATATTTCGATTGAAACAAATATTTTTTTGTAGCAAACACTCACTTGTTAACAATCACCAAATCATGTATTTGGCAGAAAAAAGATTTTGTTTTCGCAAAACTTATACATTTATTAATATCGATTTGTGCTAAAATTCGATGACCAAACACGTTTCCACCCAAATCGTCAAATTCTTATATTGGATGTCTTTGATATCTACTTAATCATAAATCCCTAAGCAGAAGATACCTAAGTAGTGTTCTTTTCAAATGTCTTGAGAACTGCAAACTTTTCATATTATTGAGAAATGACATCAAATAAAAATAGGATTAACAAATATTTATTCAACCCAACCAAATCTTTTCAATCGATTCAAACAAATATTATGTTTGGCCCAATAAGCAAAAATTTGACTTTCAATTAAGAACATTGCAATACCTACCAAAATTTGTTGATAGTTAACAAATATTTTAAAAATCTATCAACCAAATACATTTATTTGAAGGAAGCATACTCTTTTTGCAGTGTACATATGGATCATTTTTTATCAAAACGAAAAGAGTTGAACCTGGAAGTGTCCGAATTTTCTGATTATTTTTTGTGGATAGAATTTGACTAGTTCGTGATATTTTTTTTTAAAAGGTGAACTTATTCCTAATATTTTGTTTAACAACGTTTTTCTTAGAGTTGATATTTGCAGAGATAAGAAAGATTTTAAAAATTAATTTTTTTATTTTACCTAAATTTTAAAAAATTGTAGCTCAACAATGGTTCGACTTATAACGAATTGATTTTGAACAAATCATCTGCTACATATTCAAATTCCATTTAAAAAAACTCAAGGTCCAACTCTTTGCATTTTGGCAAAGCATACCCTAAACATTCTTAATACTGCGTTAGTTTTTCGTTATTATGCCACTATCCTTTAATCCTTACACTTTAAGCATACTATTTTCCTTTATGCTAATCATAGTCTTCTTCATTCCTTTTAATGCTAAAAATACAAACTTAAAGTTCTGGTTTCTCATTCGTTCGTCTTTCTTTATCTGCCTATCGTTGCGTACAAAACTGTAAAATAAAGTCTACACTTCGTAAAGGCTTTGCACATAAATTCCTTCTTTTTTTCGTAAATCCACTGTTCTAATCAAATCTGGTTTATCATCACCATCGTCAACATACTCGTAGACGACATTCACTTGTGTGTCTCACAAGCAACACCTAATTATGTCAATTGCTCCCTGCGTACTCTTTCGTTTCGACAGTTTCGACAATTTCGCACTTTTGTACTCCAATTTCATCAACTCATTGCTACAGTCAGACGAGGCTCATCAGTGAAAAAGTCCTTTTTCGGTTTGTTTTTGCTTCTTTGGTATTTTTTTACATTTTTATTCGCTACACACAGAGTATATGCACTTTGTGCTACCGCTTGTAACGCTTGAAAGGGGGCGTGGGAGTTATAGAAAATTGTATATATTTTCTTGATCAAAGTCATCTCTTTTGAGTTGATGTGATCAAATGTGATACTTTGTCCGGCTGTGGATATCACGATTATGTGAAAAGGGGACAAATTTTGAAGTAAACATTTTTTTGAATATATTTGGGGTTATCTAACCCTACTACTACTAAGGAGCCATCCCTTAAATACGTGAGGTGCTTTTTTGAAAATTCGGAACCTCCCATCCTCCTCTTGGTGGTGAGTTTTGACGGGACCCCCGTCCCTTCCGTAAGACTTGTCTTATAATTTTTAAATGTAATCTGCAATCATAATGCACAGTCATTGCATTAAAAACTTGACGTGAGATTTTTCCGGACCCCCTCCCCCCCTATTTTGACTCACGTAATTTAAGGACGTCCTCTAAGGAAAATTTAAAAAAATCTTACTAAAGAAAAATTACTGTACAATAGCTTAAGGTTGGAAAAGGGCGTGGTACGTCTCCCACAAACAAAAGATGTATGTAGATGTATGACAATGTAGAGCCGAGCGCAATTATGTTAAGATAGCAAATTGCCGATCAAAAAGCAGGAGCCACCTCCGATTCATTTGGTCATTTGTTCCGTTGTCCAGTTGCCCCCATACTGTCGATATTATATTGGAAGACCAGTTAACTCTCACAGGAATCATATGCGCGGCCCGTTCAAAAACTTGAATCTCCACCAGATATGAACTGAGCTGGCTGGATAGCTTAAGCAACCGTTCAGTATCAGAGTGATTGAAATTTTGTTTCCACGAATAATGACTCAAACGTTCCATTTCTCCAGGGGCCAGCTATTTAAGTTAATGCAACTAAACTTCACACAATTACTACAAATGATTAAGCAAGTACGGGCAAAAAAGTGAGCGAATTTAAACAAGAGGGCGTGGTAGCTCCCATACAAAAAAAAAAATCCTACACTGTGGGAGTAAATTCAACCAAATTTACCAAAAATACAAGAAAAAGTTCGGACAAGTTCTAGAAAAAAAGTGGGCGTAAGTGTACAAGTGGGTAAAGTACCACCCATGCAAGAAAAAACTTTGAAACACTATGCTAGAAAAACTACTGTAGAAAATTTTATCAAACTTGGTGCGTGAACGTCTGAATATGTAAGGAAAAAATAGAAAATTTTAAAAAAGTAGGCGTGGTAAATTTTATATCAGCAAAAACTTTGAAACGATAGGTGCAAAGTATCAAAAGCTCAGATTTTACCAAACTTGGTAGGGAAACATTTGGCGACACAAAAAGCATGCTTGCATGGCATTGCAGAAGTGGGTGTGACACCTCTCATAAAAGTAAATATGTTGAAACGCTAGGCGCAAAAAACTATCTCAAACATTTTACTAAACTCTTTACGGATATATTCGGAGACACAAGCAAGCACTGGACAAAAAGTAAGCGGAGTGAGGAAAGTGGGCGCATTACTTCCCTTGAAAAAAAAAATGTATCAATAATGTTTGACAATCAGATAGAGTCTGCGATAGCTGTTCAGACAGAGACAGGAAGATGATTGATTCAATCATTGAATGAGATTGATAGAAATTTTGATTGAAAGTTAAACTGCGAGAGAAAATTTTTTGGCTCTTTTTGATTGTTCAAAAGATTAGTCATCCAGGGAGTGATTTACCCTTAAATGATGATTTATTATTTTTTTTTTTTGTCGAAAAATATATTCGTAGACAAACATGAAGAAAATATTTTTTTTTATAATTTTCAAAGACGTTTTTTTAAAAAGTAGTTTGTTGCAGGCTTACAACACAATGCAATTAGTGCTTCACCGAGAACCGATAAATATCGTTCTCGTTATCGTTATCGGGACCGAGAACGAGTACGATAACGAGACGATAGTAAAAAAATAATTTCTCGTATGACCGAGGGCGAGAACGAGAAAGGTCTGGCCGATATCTCGTTCTCGGCGATAAACACTTGTTTATCGTACGATAAGCATTTTGAACATTGAACGCGTATATTTTGCACCATTTGTTTTTACAAAAACACTTGCACATACATTATACATACACGTATACACCGACGAAAGTATTTTTTTTTTTACTAAAAACAAACAAAAAAAAAACACAAAAATATGAAAACCTAATCAAAACAATATGTGGTGATTTACATCACATTATACTCGTATGGCAGCAGCACTCTTTCGTCTCCCATCAAAATAAGCGTGTTGAATTTTTCATTTGCTTATTCTTGACAGCGGTGGAGCTTTTTTCACGGTTGCATTTAATTTCAGTTTGACAAGATAATTATAAAACAAGTAAACGAGAATAACCGAGAAATATCGGCGATAACGAGAAAAGAACGAGACGATAACGATACAGATCCAAAATGTCTCGTACGAGAACGAGTACGAGACGATAAGCTTGGCGCTACTACGAGGACGATACGATAATTTTTGAATTATCGTATCGTTCTCGTATCGGTGAAGCACTAAATGCAATTAAGGGTTAATAAGGGACTGCTTTAACATGTAGGAAATGTCTTCACGAATACACTTTTAATAAAAAATTAAGACTCTCACGAGAATTTTTATCGTCAGTGCAGTGTAGGGTGTTTTAATTTTTGGCCAAACTAAAAATAACACCCTTGTCAGTTTTATTTAACTTTTTTTCTGCTTCTGCATTGAATTTCTAGGCAAATATTTAAAGAATCCTCTATATGCAGTTGTGCTCCAGTGGGCCATAATTCACTTATTAACATACTACGTACGTACGTTTGTTTGAATGAGTTTATGGCAAAAAATTAACGTAAGCGGTGATGCAGGGCAGGGCAAAATATTTAAGTGTTAGTTGTATAAAATAAATTGCGGAACTTAGTAACTCAAATAAGTAGTAGAAAAAACCTTGTGTTCATATAAAGCCAAGAGATTCCTTTAATTTGAGATACTATCTTGACTCCCATAAATTAGTCCAGAATTTCTTTATCCTTATGATCAGTGCAAATAAAATAGGTGTATAGGAAGTTTTCTTGAATAATTTTTTCAGAAATTACTGAAACACCCATTTTTTAAATGACAGAGTTTGAAGCTGTTAAATTAATTTTGGTTTTTTAATTTTAATCTATTTTTAAATAAAACTTTAGTACATTCCACTGGTTGCGGCCAGGCTGCTTTTTTTTTTTTTGCTACTGTCTAATATGGCAAAGTGTTGTGGTCAATTGTAGTGGTTTTAACACATCATGTAACTTGCTATGCATACTCACATAGTTTAAAATGTTGTACAATATTGTATTTTATTTAAAGTTCTTAATTGAAATTAATTTAACTAAAAAATAGAGCAACTCAATAGCACAGTACTTCAAATGATTTAAGTTTTCAGCTCAATTGCGTTGAAGGAATTTCGTCAAAAACTTTACTGCACTAGGAAAAAGAGATCATAAAATGAGCTCAGATTTTTAGCACTTTCAACTGCTACCATTTTTAACAGACTTTTCACACATCCACAAACAATTTAATCAAAGCAAAAAAAAAAGATTTTCAAAAAATTTTCTCCCAAATGTTTTTTTTTTCCATTCCATTGCAGTGCAATTTTACTTTTCATGTTTCATGGCATTTTGTGACAGTGAAACACTTCAAAACGCAGCAACTCTTTGATGTGTATGGTAGTAGAAAGTGAATAAAAAAAATAACGATGGTAAAAATTACTTACTGAACGGAAAAGTTGATTTCCAGTTTTTTGGATTTTTTTTTAACATTCTTTATAGACTTTTTCACAACGATTGATGTAAGAAAATCTTTTCAGAAAACAGACTATTGAGTGAGATTTTTTTCTTCAATGAAAAAATGTTGGAAAATATTCCTATATGAGAGTCTAATCATTTTCAAACAATTGTTGCATTAAACATTTAAAAACTTTTCAAAAAAGGTCGAAAGTACCCCTAGTTGGGCCCATGCGAAGAATTCATCAAAGGAGATGGGGCTTGAGCTCGAATATTTCATGTTAAGCTAAAAAGTTCATAAAAAATCTATGTACGATAATCTTTAATGGAGGGGCTTGAGCCCCAAGACTACCTGCTGCTCACGGGCCTGGTCATAACCATTTTCCATTAATACAAATTAAACTCAAAAAACGGGACAAAACCTCACCTTATCTTTAATTTTCGACTCGTTTGATAAAAAATAGTTCTTTCGAAAAAATGATCCAAAACATTTTCACTTCGTCCATAATGCATTTTCTGCCTTTCTCTATCGAAATCACAAAGTACCCAAAAAAAATACACTCCATTCCAAGCATCAACGACAGTTGCTATTAAGAAGCAAACGCAATGTTGCAATTGCTGCAACATTTCCTGCCTGCTGTTGCAGCTGCTGCTGCTGCTGCTGGCCCTTTATGAGCCAAAAGCTCAAGCCCAAGTTAACACAAATGGGGGGAAAAAAAAATCTTTATTTCATTCGGTTTTTTCTCGCTTGTTTTGTTCGTTCAAGATTAAGGATTACAATCTTTGTAGCAGTAGTATCAGCAGCATACAAAAGCCCTGCAGCACAGTGGAGCAAGCAACCAACATATTTGGCACTGGAGGATTGCGGATTGTAAAGGGAAAACGTGCCGAGTAGCAGCAGTATGTACCAACTGCGTGCTGAAAACCCATTTAAAGCATTCGAAATAAAATGGCAAAATTGTGAATGGAAAGGAGACAACACACAAACGGATAATGCGCTCAAAGTAATAAAGGAGCTGAGTAGAAAATGGCTGAAATGGAATGTTTTCTTAAATTATAAAAGGATTTGCAACAGAAATCTGTGTATTAGGAACATAAGCGTTTGAGAAGCAACGAAAAGCAAAGAAAAACGAAATGCGTCAAATATCTTCGAAGAGTTTGTTGAATACATTAAAGGTGATTTTCTGTTAAAAGTAATGCAGGTGATAAAATGCGCGGGCTTAAGTTAAGTTGGCTGATAGTAAGAAAGTTCAAAATTATTCAATACAGTTGGTAAATGCAATATAGGACGCTAAGACGCTGTAAGTTTCATGGCCAATAAAAATTTTTACTTGATGCTGATTTGAAGTGTTAAGTTTCGTTTAGTTAGGTTTGGCTAAGGTAGGTTTGGTTAGGTAAGGGTGGGTTAGGTTAGGTTAGGATTAAGTTAGGATTAAGTTGGGATTAAGTTGGAATTAAGTTGGGATTAAGTTGGGATTAAGTTAGGATTAAGTTACGATTAAGTTAAGATTAAGTTGGGATCAAGATAAGGTAAGGTAAGGTAAGGTAAGGTAAGGTAAGGTAAGGTAAGGTAAGGTAAGGTAAGGTAAGGTAAGGTAAGGTAAGGTAAGGTAAGGTAAGGTAAGGTTAGGCAAGGTAAGGTAAGGAAGAATAACTGGCATAAAAGAGCACTCTTCTCTCACCTTTCTGACTCAAGTTGCTTAAAGAAAAATGGAACTCTAACAAATTCCCCTTGGCTGTCAATTTTTGCTCGATTTTGCTTCTCTCAACTCCTCTCTCTTATCAACGTCTTTTATAGACGACCCTGAAACCAAATTGCTTACTTAAAGTTCTGACTCATTTAGCTAGCTCTCGGGGGCTTATCTGGTTTGAACCTACTTAAAGTTCAGCGAATACTCTCTTGAAAATGATTTGATTTTAGTTTTTCGGAGTGAAGTAATTTATCCAAAAATATGAAGCACATCATCTTGCGAGTGTGTATAACATACGACTAGTTAAGTTTCCCTTTAGACGGTCTTACTTAAGCTACATACATACATCATAAACTAAGTTTATAATAAATTTTTTGAATATTATTTTGCAATTTCACGCTGCTTTAAAACGATGCACTCTGCATTCATTGTCAACCACTCTTACTACAGTTTCAGAAAAAAAAACTACAATTTCTACTACTTTCAAGTAAAACTATGTACGTTTATCATGCGGCAAGCAAACAAACGCACACTCAGTAATCAGAGGAACAAACAATAAACAACGAAACTGAGGGAAAACATTTTATGGCTCCCCGAGGATCACATTTCATCATTATGTGTGGTCCCAAGGAAAATACATCAAGCAGGCGTACCGGGCTGGCAAGGAGGCAGTCATAGAGGCAGCCAAGCGAGCACCGGAAAACTAAGAATCAAAATTATGTTTTGCATAAAATGGTTGCTGCTGCTGTTGTTGCTCCCCAATGGCAATGCGCGACGTTGCAGCATCTCGAATGTTGCATATTTCTTGGCTAACTAGGCAGCTGACAGCCTCGAGAAATTTTGGAAGACAACTACTACATCGAAAACGTTGACAACGATGAAGATGAAAGCGATTCGTTTACATACATTGTTGGGCTCATTCAAGTGATGTTACTTCGAATTCAATAAATTTGATGTTTTATATCAGGGTAGATAGAAACATTAATATTCAAAATTTCATTTTCTACCAATCCAATTGATTGGAGCAGAAAAAAAATATGGTAAGATGGACACAACGAAGTGATGTCAAAAAATTATTTTAACCTTTTCATATCGATAGTTTTTTATAAAACAAGATTTCAAAACGGACCAAATCGAAGCGAACATTTGTTTTTCGAATAAAAAAAGAATGGAACACCCCTAGTGTTGTCTAAGATTCATATTCGATCATTTTCTATTGATCATAGCAAAATAAATTTTCGTAATATGGGCTAAATGGGCCTATAATGGCCCAATGAGTTAAATGGGCGCCCCAGTGTTGTCCAAAATTCAATTTCTACTTTTCCATGTCGATTCTAACGAAAAAGTTTTTGAAAAATGATTTATAATAATATTAATATTAAAAGAGTTTAGCTATTACAGTTAAAAGCCTTTTTAGCTATTTAGCTTGAAGCTTTAAATCAAGTAAAAGTTTTTTAATCACAAGAAATAATTCAGTGGTGTCAAATTACGTGACTTCAGCGGCCTATTAACTTCATAATTGCAAAAAAGTCAAGTAAATTTTAAGAGAAATTTTAGTTGAAATTTTAGTGAATTTAGTGTACATATTTCCACAATTTGAAAACTTTGTTGATCTCATGGTGAAATACAAAAACATCGTAGCACAAATCATCTGTCAGCTGTTAAATTGACAGTGGCTAGCAATAGTGTTGTCAATTTAAGACCAAACCTAATCCTTCTTAAAAAAACACCCTATATGTAAAAGTCGTAAATGCAATTTATTTTGGTGTTCAAACCTCAAAATATGTAGTTCATGTGATTTCTTAAGTGTTTGGTTTTTGTAAATTAAAATAAGAACAGAAAATTTACAATAGAGAATAAAATATTTATTTGAAACGATACATCAATTTTTGCCATTTGTTTTTTAATGATTATTTTATGTAAATGTTGCTCGCGGCTACGCATGAGGTGGCAGAAGTATTTAAATGGAACATATCCAAGACTTTCTTAAAAATGCTGTCGGATGGTGTGCCTTAAAAACGTTTGTGATAGAGGGGATTTAATGACGAAATATGAACTCAGCATTAAAAAATCTATAAGAAATGATAAGTTTCATTTATATTAAGGGGGGACCTGCTTTGGTATCTAGAAAATTGATTTTTTTTTCATTGCTTAAGTCAATATCTGTGAATGTCTTATTCAAGAATATGTATACAAAGTAAAAGAGACCAATTTAAAATATTTCGGCCGGAGTCGAGCGTGTGTCCCACCCATAGATCTTCTTCTTTGTATTGAAATGTCTCACTACCGAAAAAACTTTGAAGAGCGTTTTCCTTAGTATTAATTTTACAATTTTACAGAGTCGGCAGGCGTGAATGAAAAAAAAACAGGGACCAAGCCAACATTTTTTTCATTGAAATAGTTTTGTATTTGGTTTTGTTTGAAATGTTTTAAAACGAATCTTATAGCGAGTTAAAGTGTTATATTTTTTTCTTATGAAAAACACTTATTTTTCAAACCTTCAAAAAGTTGAATTTTTAATTTTTGTACTGGGTATTCTTAGTTCACCCAGAAGAAAATTATATTAAAATTAATAATCTTTTTCAATTCTTTGTCTTAGACAAGATTATCGAGCTTACATTTCCCGCCAATCGAAGTCTTAAGTGGCAAGCCGCTCTGCAAAACTGCTTATATATAACTCGGTGTATAACAAATTTTTTCATGTTGTAAACATTTATTTTTAAATGCAAAGACACATGAAAATATCGCTACAAAATATTACTGGGCTAAGTAGTTTTTTTCCCTTCCATTAACGCTTCGCGAAAACAGATTTTTTCAGACCTCATAAGACAGGAGCCCCTCTTAACCTTAGAACAGTCCATACTCTTTCCAACTTATTTCCGTCTTTGGGGGAGCTGTACTCCCCAGTGCATTTTGTATGAACGCCAATATGCTTACCCTATATTTTGTATGAATAAATTAAGTCACTGTTTGTTATTATTATTTTTAATTTTTTATTAAGCTATTACTTTTGCAAAAAACATGGAAATAAAATTTAGAATCTCCTATTTACTGGTGAGTCTGTATGGGCTCGTTTTGCTGATGGTGGTGTTAATGATACACGATAAGCTGTGGCATAATCATAAGTTTTTTTATTATTCGATGAAGTAAGCATGGGGAGTCCAGCACCCCAGGACGGTCTAAGGTTAAGAAAAGAATCAGGTTATTGAGATCATGAACAAAAGTAACGTAATGCTTTGAATAACTCAAAATCGTGACATGATGACAGAGTCAGCGATTCGGAATATTAAAGAAGCGCTATCTGATTTATCCCGCTTTTTTACTGCTTTTGTAGCCTTAGAATGGAATGCCTCAAAGTCATGACATCAAATAATTAAATGTTTTGTTGAGGTACTGGAAAAGACAGGGATTCACAGCCCATGCGGAAAGTTTTCCATTTTTGAAAATCGAAACTTATGAATTAAATAAATCAAAATTTTGCCATTTCTGCTGCCAGATTTCAGCTTAATAAAGCCAAAACTATTAAAAAATGCTACATTATGACTGCCCACCAAACTTTTTAATATGTGAATTTGTAGCTGTACAATTATTCTATTTCCTTACAGTAATGTCGAAAATTAAATGGGAAAAATACCCCACAAATTGATGCTTTCCACGCAACGATACTCAACGATATGTTCGCCGCCAACTAATTGACACTCTGTCACTAATGTTGCCACAACTAAATCTAAACAATGAGCAAACAAGTGTAACAACAACAACAAAAACATCCAGTGCTACAACATAAGTTAACATTACGAGCAACAAACACAACTACGTAGCTTACACACACACACACATACACTCGAACTTATGCTGTTGCTAACTACTTTGATAGATTTGTTGTTGCAATTTTGCTGCTCCATTTGTTCATTCGTTTATGGTCGTCTCACTTTCTCGACGATGACGACGACGACATGAACGAAAGCATGAAGAACTTTATAAATTCTGTTGCATACTTCATGGGGTGCAGTGCATTAAAAATTTAAGTTGCGAGTTTCAGTTGAGCGTAAAACGCGTGTGGCTTACCACTGCGCTACCACAACAAAGCGCAGTTCCAAGTTATGTGTGGCCTCCTCCGTTTCAAAGTTGGACTGGTTACTGTATGCTGTTGCTGTTACTGCAGTGCCTAGTGTTGGTGTGTTGCAGTTTTGCTTGCAACATATCTCCGCCTTTTCTATTCATATGATATATATTTCCCTGTCTAATTTGCATTTAGATTATGGAGGTTTTTAGCACTTAAGAAAAAAAGATATAAAAAATAACGCCTTTATAAGCGAAAAAAAGAAAGAAATTAAAAAAAAAAAAAACGAAACGGTTTTGGAGCGCCAGTTGGTATTAACATAAGCCTGAAAACTAAATTAATATGCAAGTCTGGAGCTGTTGGGATTATTTTGTTATAAAGGTTGTTTGTGTTGGCATTTTTTCATAAATAAGTCAGGGATTAGCTGTTGGTGAGATTAAAAATTTTGCAATTAAATAGGTGTAGTGAGTAAGAGAAAAGGCCTTTGTGTGTGATATTTGAGAAAATTTAAATTTGGACAAAATTTGCAGCTACTTAAATCAAGATTTTTACCCGAAGAAAATTAAGTTTTGGTTTGTCATTTTATCACTGAAACTTATTCCAGAATTTCAGAAATTCTATCAAGAAATATACTGAAAGATAAACGTAGTGGAGTCTATTACAAAGCCCTGTTCAACCTCTTACACTAGCAAGCAACATTTTGTTTATGAAGTTAACGCTAAAATTTACTTCAAGGTAGATAAGCTACTTGACTACATCGATATTAACATTTATGCATAAAGCTTATAACGGGTGATTTTCTAAGCGTTTGGTTTTTAAAAATTGAAAAAAGAATAGAAAGTTTGCAAAAGTGAGTGAGATATTTACTTGGAGCGATGTATCAATTCCTGCCATTTGCTTTTTAGTCCATTTATGGTAAAATGGCAAACCTTACTGAACATTTTTGTCGCTAACATATAATACGAATAAAGCGTGAGGTGACAACAAATTTACACTGAAAAAACAAATAGTAAAAAAATCACCCTTACAAGAACAATGAGTGTATTTCAAAAGCACTTGTGGCTTGGAGCAGGTCATATCATAGATGGGCAAAGTTTTGGCAGCAAGAGCCACTTACAACAAAAGTTACATAAACAGTAATTAAAACAACAGAGAAAAACCCGACCATAAATTTGATCTCGATAGCAAAAAAAATCAGCAACAAACCAAAAGTCCATAAAAGTAGACTGACCAAACGAGAAAGAGAGAAGCAATAGCAATAAATGGCCGTCCATTAATTACGTGTGGTGTTTTTTTGAAAATTCGGGCCCCCCCTCGCCTTTGTGAGATTTGGTGAGTTCTGACGGGACCCCACCCCCTCCCTTCAGTGAGACTTGCCTTATAATTTTTAAATGTAATCTGCTATAATAATGTATAGTCTCTGCATTAAAAAGTTGACTTGAGATTTTTATTGACCCCCTCCCCCTTGGTGAGATTTTTCTGGAACTCCTTCCCCCTATTTTGACTCACGTAATTTACGGACGTCCCCCAATACAAATCCCATGAGTAGCACGTATAAGAATATCCGAAATGATAAAATTGTTTGTTGTAATGAGCTACAAATGACTCATTTCTTATGTTTTGCCCATCGCTGGCTTACATTATGGGCTAACTGTTTTATTATGAATGAGCCATGTGACCGCGTGTCTGCATTATAAGGAATATGAGTTTCTCCCAACGGTTGATCATGGACAGATTCTCTGCTGCTGGTTCCGGTAACCTGGACAATGGTGCTCCTCGTAAGGAATGACCTAGGGTCAGGGCGAGCGGATCTTCACGGTTTTCGGATATCGGGGTTAGTGACCGAGAATAGAGTACGCTTTCGATCCGTGTTAGTAGCATGGTGAATTCTTCGAAAGTGGTTTCCTGCAATTTTCTTGAAGTGAACCTTAAAAGTTTTAACGGCGGCGTCCCACAAACCTCCCATACGCGGGGCACTTGGTGATATAAATGACCATTCAAAGCCTTGGATATTATATTTGCTAGAGACGTCCTTGGCGGATTCCTGGAGAAAACCCTTGAATTTCTGAGTGAAAGCTCGGTCAGCTACTGTAAAATTAGTCCCATTATCAGACATAATTTTCTTGGGTAATCCCCTACGGCTATTGAATCTGGTAAGAGAGTTGAGAGATCCGAGCATAGCTCGAGATGTACTGCTTTCGTTGAGAAGCAAACAAAAACTTCTACGTAAGCCTTTACATAAAGTGAATTCCGTAGGTGATCAGCTTTCACTTGGAAAGAACCTGCAAATTCAACCTCGGTTACAGAAAATGGAAGAGATAGAGTACATCGCTCGGGAAGTATCGCTGCCATTAACTGTGAATGTATTTTTTGGTTGAAAATTGTGCAGACTTTGCACATTGAAATACATTTTTTAACTTTTGATTTCAGTTTATGGATGAAGAATTCTTGACGAGTAAAAGGTTAAGGTTATCTGTAGCTTGACTTTGATGGAGTTTTGCTGTCAACATATCGTTGCTCCCAAAAATTGATACCTTAAGGAGCGAGAAATATGTTTAAGATTGAAGTTTCTCTTCTTCATATATCTTCATTGACAAAGTTAATTGAAATTGTAGAAGCGTAAAGTCAAAGAGCCTAAGGCTTGCAGTGAGTTGTGTTGCGAATTTGCAAAGCACCGCTAGGAAAAGCGTCAAGTGTAATCTCAGGAACGATAGATTTTCTTTAAATATAATGATTTTAAATTTTAGAAACAGCCTGACTTTTGTAAAAAGTAGAAGAAACAAAGCGATCGAATTTACATTGTTCAATAGAATAGAGTCACGTCTAATGACAGAGTGACGTGTCTTGGAGCAGCTAACACTCTCGGACCACTGCTAAATCGATCTTTGGCTCATTCGAATCGCGATTCCAACAGTTCGTTTCTAGAAAAGTGTATAGGACACTTACTTGAAGAATCACCCGAGCAGAGGATAGGTCACGGGACTGTGTTCAGGACAATAGAATTGATTGATAACAATAGATTAGGTGAAACCTTACTCGAGTGCTGCAAGAAAGTACATCCAGATTGAAATTGTTTTAAGACATTAAGCATTGGACAGTTCCATAAATGTGCGTTTGCAAAGTATCATTTGACGTATGTAAGTGGTCGCTCGTGATTATTGACAGTTGAATGATTTACATGGCTGCCAACATAGGAAAGTCGAATTGGATCATCTTGTTTGAGTGAATATAATCAACATAGCTAAAGCTTTATTGCATTTTTCGGCAATAAAACTGTTTCTGAATAATAATATTGCACAATATATTGAAGAAAATATTGCGCAATAATTTGAACCCAACAAAGATTGCATAGAAATCTTAGATAGTTAAGTTTTCTACAATTCACCTAACTCTCATGAAGCTTTAATTTGGAAACCCAAGTAAACAAAAAGACAGCCTACATGCTGCAGTAGCCATTAGGTAAACGGTTTTTTGTTGTTTTTTTGTTGTTTTTTTTTTGGCCAAATAGCTGAAAGCTCTATGAAATACAATGCAATTAAAATTTAATCAGAACCTTTAATTTTAGCTAAATTACAACAAAAACTTAATTAAACATTTAGCGTACGAAATTTCCGCATGCATAGTTTTTCGAATCCTTGCTACAGGCTAGCAATGGCGATAGCGGTGACGCTGGCGTAACCGAGTCACTGGTATGGAGTAGTAAAGGAGCACGCGTATCCTTGTGAATGCGAGTAATTTCTTGTTTAAATATTTGGAATGGCGGCGCCACATTCATTTGTGGAAGGCAAAAGGCAAAGGCGAAGGAGAGACGCGAAGGCGGCAAGAACAGCGGTAGCTGATGCGTGACGCTTTACAGTGGGTGGGTGGTGTATCGTTGGTTGTTGCTGCTGCCATTATTGTTGTTGTTGTTGTAGTGTTAGGTAATCAAATGTTCTCAAGCGTTACAAAACAGTTATGCAAATATCCTTGAGAGATTTTTTCGTTACGTTTTTTTTTTCCAGAGCGACTTAAATTGCTGTTATTTTTCTTCCGTTGAATGAGCGCTTAAGTTCAACGCGGTGCGACGTGGCATATGCGTAAGAAGTTTTTTTTTTTTTCAACTTCTAAAATCGTTCTTTGCGCTTGTACGTGCGTGCGTGTTATGCTATTTGTATGTGTGTTTGTTAGCAAGCTTGTTTTATTTGTGTGCGTGTGCTTGTGTGCGTTGTTTGTTTGCGCGCGCGGTTTGTTTGTGCAGCGCGGCGAAACGCATTGTGCCGCGCTGCTTTTTGCTTTGTTGATGTTTGTGTTTTACCTTTTATGCTTGAATTGCTTTTTCCATTGTTATTGTTGCTTATTTGTTGCTTTTGCGTGTGCCACCACAACTTTGAGTTGAAGACGCATAGTGTTGGCGGCGTAAGAATAGTAGGTGGTGCACAGTGGGGCATGTTTTTACTAAGAAATTTTGCCTCTACAACTATCGGAGCCTTGTTGAGTGGACTTGTTATATTGCAAAAAGTAAACTCAGCTAAGGTGATTGACCAAAAGCATTTCAAAGCGGAGCGAAGCAGATCAGTATGAGCTGTCGTCAATTTCAGGATTAAATGGAATGACTACATCAATAAGCTAACATCACTTCGCACATGTTATCCCAAATGGTATCAGTTACAAGCTTCATTTTAATTGAAAATGTTGGTTCAAAAGCATAAAAGTCATATGCTGCACTACTTCATGCTACAAAAAGTCCCAGGAAAAATTATGAAAACACAAACTTTTTGATAAAAATCGATTTTATTCTTCAACATAGTTCCCTTCGAAGGAGATAAGCTTCATCCAACGATCCTCCAACATTTCGGCTCTCAAAATAGTACAATCTCTTTCCCTGGAGCCATCTTTTCAAGTTTGAAACAGCACTTTCTTCTTTGCCATATGCGCCCGTTTTGTCTTCATTTCATTGTTCAAACGGTCCAATAATGCTACGTAATAGTCGCCCGTGATGGTTCTGTCTTTCTCAAGATAATCGATGAGGATTATGCCATGTGCATCCCAAAATATGCTGGCCATTACCTTCTCAGCCGACGTTTGCGTTTTTGAGCGCTTCGAATGACTCTCACCCGACTCTGACCATGTTGCCGACTGTTTATTGGACTCCGGTGTGTAGTAATGGTTCCATGTTTTGTCCATTGTTACGAATCGACGCAAAAACTTTTTCGGATTACGCCGAAACTACTCTAAATTGGCCTCCGAATCACCGACACGATGTTGCTTTTGATCAATTGTCAGCAACCGCGGCACTCATCGCGCGCACATCTTTTACATTTCCAAATGCTCATGCAGAACATTGAAAATACTGCCGATCGACAATTTCATGATGTCTGCTAGCTCTCTATCACTTTCACTTTGCGGTCTTCCAAAACGATCAGTTCGATTTTCTTGATGTTTTCTGAAGTGGTAGCCTCATTTGGCCGGCTCGAAAGTAGTGCATCACTGGTGCTCATACGACCCATTTTAAATTCAGCAAACCATCTGTAAACAATTGTTTTCGACGGAGCAGATGTGCTGTGATGTTTTTGGAGCTAGTCCAATGTTTGCTTCTCGTTTTTTCCGATCACAAAGCAATGTTTTATCAAAATGCGAAATTCACTTTTTTCCATTGTTCACGAAATACCAAAAGTAGCGTCACTCACACAGCGATAACTTCAAGACTACTAGATGAAATGTCATTAAAATTTGACATTCCTCTTTGAAAAATTGCAACTTCCGAAAAATTATATCGATTTGAGAGTGATGGTGCCATCCCATCAAAATTCCCGGGACTTTTTGAACTTTGTAGTAAGTACCAGTTGCCGCGAGCTAATCCATTAACTTTATATTCAAGCATCGTGCCGTGGCATCATCTAAGCAAAGTGTGTTGCTAGCTTCATCCTCAACAAAGATGTTTCCCGCAGCATTTAAAAGGCCGTTGAGCAGTGGTCAGCGCTTGGAGAAGGTTGCCCATATGCTGTTAGACCAAATTTTATTGGGATATGTGGAGTTTCTTCCTTAATTCAATTCGTCAGAGAGTTTTCATTGCCATAAGATACAATCCGAGGATAAAATGGGAAGATTGAATAGAATTTTGCAACCAATTGACTTCTCAAATGAAACTGCAAGAATTCGTGAATCTCCTTAATATACTTGGACTCTGAGTGAACAAAATCCGTCGTAGATATATATTTTCCGGGCTGTCCTAGAAAACCTTTAGTAGCTGTCAACTAAAGCTTGATATCTTAGGAAAAAGTGTCCTGACTATTAAGCTGAAATTTTAGTAACATTTGTTTTCTTTTGCTCCACTGTACACCTCAGCTTGCGGTCGACGATTACATGCTGTTATTATTGATGTTGTTATGATGTTGGTGCCTTCAAGCATGACCGGCAAGGGTTTAGCATTTTTATTGTTGTTGTTACTGCTGCCGTTGTTGTTGTTTGAATTTTGTAAATAAAATTTAAAATTTATTTCAAAATATTAGCGATCAATCATAATATTTACATACCTTTGATATTTGCATAGCTTAGTTAATGTTATTTGTTGTTTTTATTGTGGTTCTTGTGGCTTACACTTTAGCTGTTGGGGGTTGTTGTTATTGCTGTGACATTTGTTATTGTTGCTGTTGCTGGAGTTGTAGTTGTAGTTATTCTTGCTAACTTAGTTGGTGCCATAATGTGGTTTTGTGGTTAAGCAAGTGTTGCAATACGATAATTTTATTTGATGTTATTGTTTTTTAAAGCTACACTGCACAACATTTTTTTTAATGATTTGATGAGATTTTTTTTTTGAGCGAAGTAAACAAGGCTTTTGATAAGCCCTGAACTTACAGAGCTTTGCGTTTCATCGTAAAGTATCGAAAATTATGTGGCCACCAACTAAAGCCCTTCGGATGAAAATGCAAAACAGTCACACAGAACCTATGTTGCTTTGTCATGGAACTAAAATTGATGTCATTAGAGAAAATAAAATTTTTTTGAAAATTTCAGTCAAAATTTTAAAAAACTGTCATACCTGGAAAACAACTCGAGAGATTTCAAACTTTCGTAAACGTATATTTTAACTTGTTGAGGGGCTCCCAACTTATACAGCTTTTTAGAAAAACTATGTCTGCAACTTACAAGAGTTATGTCCTGAAACTAGATCTGAGAAAGTAGGCTTGAGGAAAAAAAAAATTTACTGTCAAAAATCTGTACCAAAGCTTGCAATTGCAATTTTGACGAAACATTAGCCTATGGGACAAAAATATTCTGCTCAATATATGTGCGGTCTAAGTTAAACTATTGGGCGTGGCACCTCATAAGAGACAAAAAAAAAGAGCATAATTTAGTGTAACTTTGTAGACAAATACTTAATGAAACAAGTACTAATTGAAGCAAAAATTACTCTGAATGTGGGCGTGGCATCTCACTTAGAATCCAAATAATTATATTCTTCATAGCAAGCAAGCCTTATTAGACAAAAAACTAGAACTTAGAAAAAGCACACTCTGCAACACGAGCGCCCACTGAACAAAAAGTATGCGGAATTGTTGTGTAAGTGGGTGTGGCACCCTCAAAATGAGAGAAAACTTTTTTTTTTGTCATATAAACGCATTGAAAATTGGGAATTGAACACAATGAGGTCGTTCATAAAAGCCGTCCGCAGCAGTGGGTGGGAAGGGGGATCGTCAAAACTGACAAGCAGGGGGTGGGATTGAAACCTTTTCGGTTGCAATTTTTTTTTGTTCATAAAAACGAAAAACAAAAAAAGGGAACATAAGCCAGGGCGGAGAGGATTACAATTCCAGAGTTTTTGGCAACGTCTTTAATGGACTCTATATGGTTAAAACTGTAGGAATACGCGAGCGGGCGTAAACATTCTATGTAAAGGGTGATTTTTTTACTATTTATTTTTCAGTGTAAGATTTTTAACATCTCAGGTGTGATTCATAACATCGGAAAAAATGCTCAGTAGGGTTTGCCATTTTATCATAAATTGACTAACAAAAGAACAGCGCTTGATTTTTTATATCAAAATTCGCACTCTGTGAGAAATGTCGAAATATCGAAAAATTTTCTTCACCGACGTAGCTCATTTTTAGCTCAATGGGTACGTCAACAAACAGAATCGCCAAATTTGGTCTGAAGAGCAGCCAGAGGCAGTTCAAGAGCTGCCAATGCACCCAAAAAAATGCACTGTTTGGTGCCGTTTGTAGGCCGGCGTCATCATTGGACCGTACTTTTTCAAAAATAATGAAAATCGCAACGTTACAGTAAATGAAGCAAGGTACCGTGCGATGATTACCGACGTTTTTTTTGATCAAAATGTGGTGTTAACAAGACGGTGCCCCATACTACACGGCACGCGATACCATGGACCTATTGAGAGGCGAGTTTGGTGAGCAATTAATCTCACGTTTTGAACGCCAAAATCTTGCGATTTGACCCAACTAGAGTATTTTTTTGAGACTACGTGAAGACTCTTGAGTACAGAGACAAGCCAACTACAATTGTAAAACTGGAAAACAATATTACAGCTGCCATTGGTGAGATACCGTCCGAAATGCTGGAAAAAGTGTGACAAAATTGGAGCTTACGGATGGACTATCTCAGGCGTAGCTGCGGAGAACATTTACATGAAATTATTTTTAAAAAATAAATGGCAAGAATTGGTGTATTGCTGCAAATAAATTTTTTATTCACTGTTGCAAATTTTTGTTCGTTTTTTTAATTTCCAAAAACCAAACGCTTAAAAAATCACCTTTTGGAAGCAAAATATGTTATTTTTCGATTTAGTACACACTTTCTCTTGTATGTTTCAGACGCAGTTTCTTTATGTTATCTTATTATTTCATCAGCCAATTGGGACTAGGTATACTTTACAGGAGGCTGATCAAAAAAAAAAAAATTAGCAAAGAGGCCGAATGTTAATTTTGAGATCATCAATACTTAACAGTTTAAATATTTTCGCAAGGACTGGTGCAAAAAAAAACTTCGAAGAACGAGCATAAATAGGGTGCAAAACGTTGCCCGGGAAATTTAAAAACAATTTTTATTCAAAGAAATGTGCCCAAACTGAAGCAAGTGGCTTTCGATAATTTCTATCTTTATTTTAGACCTTTTCTCATCGATTGATGCAATTTTTTTTCGGAAATCGAGCCAAATAGTTTCCAAGATTTATCTTAGAGCTTTCTTAATCGATCGGAGAGGTTTTTTTTTTAAATAATTGGGCCTGACTGATATCTAAAGATAGTTATGATGTGATGATCAGTTTGCGACCTCTCTTCAACAATTGAAATAAAAGTTTACTTTCGAATGAGACAGATTATGGATTAATAATTTTGACCGAAAAAATGTTGATTCAAAAATGTTTGATGAAATTTTTTGCATAGTTCATGTCAAGAGAATTTGATCAGCATAGCTGTAACTACATACTATATCATCTTTTTCATAACTTTAATTTTTGGAAATATTTGAGAATAACGATTATCCTGATCGAAAATCAATCAATAAATTGATATTAAAAACCTTATATCGCCCTTTCATTAGCAATATCCAAAAGTCAATCGATATTGTTTTAACATAATCCACAAAAAAGTATGCAACGCAAATTACAATTAATAAGCATAGCATACTTTAAGGTACGAACCGAAAAAGTCCCACTACGGCAAGAGGTGAAAACTTCTTTAACAGCAATTAATTGTCATTATACGCAGCTTTCAATTAACTTGCAATTTTCTCTTATTTTTTTTACAAAATAAATTGGTATTGGCAACCTCATTGGCAATATTTCAGTTAACTCCTAATTAAAGTGTCCTTAATTTAATACCTTTAAATTTGCCAACTCCTTTAAGCGAACGCAACGCGCGCACAACATGAACTCCAACACCTTCGGGGTGGTAAATGGCATTCGTATCGGTGTAGCCTTGTGAACTCAAAAACGAAAAAATGGGCCCTAACGATTGCTATCGCAAATGAAATATATCTTGCCAGTGTTGCCAACGCATAGCATTTTCTTGCAATTTCCTTCCTGTGCCAACAATTAGCAAGCTGTAATGTTGCTGTATGTGTGTGTGCATGTGTTTGTGTGTGTGTGTTTCACTATTACATTTCCCATAACAGGCAACAACGTGAAAAACGCAACACAATGGCGCACATTTTTCACGCAACACGAACATTTCGAAAATTATTGCATATAAATTCTAGCCGACAACATGAAGAAGAAGAAGAAAAAAAAAAATGAGGAGGTGCAAAAAAAACAACCAATTTTTTTAAGGTGGCAGAAATTTCCCAGTTTACTGAGAAATTCGCAAAAATTCTAGGTGGCCATAACGACTACCGCTCACAGTGTGGTACGCTGCAAATTAAGCGAATTCATTATTTTCGCTAGAGCTGTGTAGTAAGGATAGTGGCGATATGACCCAGCTGGCACACTCATAAAAGGTGACAAAAGCTATGACAAAAAATTACACCAACTGAGCATGATTCCTGCAAGGTTCTTGCAATCAGAATTTAAGAGAAAAGTTTGCGCTTAGGGCAAGCAATAGCGCAATTTTAATGTAGCTAGCAAGTTAGGGTTGCCAGATGTTTAAACATGGTATGCAATGAAAAGAGTGCTCATTTTGTTGTTGTTATTTTTCGTTATTTTGAAAATGTTTTTTGCCTTCAGTAAGCGCTACACAACTGCTTCTTCGAAGCGTAAAAATTCTTGTAATTCCTTGAGTTTTTGCTACTTGTTCTTATCCTTACAGCAAGTGCTGAAATGCTAATTATTAAAATGAATATGTGACGTTATCTAGAGATGGCCAAGTTATCATAGGGCAACAAAAATAAGAACAAATTGATTCAACATTTTGACATAGTTGACACCAATTTACGGGCAGTCAGCGCAAAGTTTTTCAAACATTGTCAATCATTCTATCTTGGATCAAACATTGACAACAATAATATTGTGAGCCTGGAGATTCGGCGAAGGATAACTTTTGGTAATAGATGCTATTTTACGCTCATTACACTGAGAAAAGAAAAGGCTTCTCTCAAATAAATGTATAGGGTTCATAGATTTTAAAAATATTTACTAACTATCAACAAATTTTGGTAGATATAACTATATTTTAAATCGAAAGGTATATTGTTGTTCATTGGACCAAACAACATATTTGTTTGAATCGATTGAAGGAATTTGGTGAGGTAGAGTGAGATGGAACCGCATAAAATGGAACCACGAGCCATATGAACTGAATGCTGACATGGACATAGTCAAGTGAATAAAAATAAAGCGGTTGCGCTGGCAAAATCATATTAAGCGAATGGACAACATCGCTTCGGACAAGCAAGTACTCTATTCGGAATGTACTGCTGGAACTTGCAGAAAAGTACGTCCTAATCTCCGTTGGAAGGGCCAAGTTGACGAGAACTAGAACGCGCTTTGTATATTTAACTGGCGTCAACGCATGTAGAGCAAACGCGAGTGGCGCATTATTTTTGAGGCGGCCAAGACCGATCGTCGGTAGTATCATTTTCGAGTTTCGTAGTTTTCGAAATATCTTAAGCTCAATTTGTTGACAGCCTTATTTGTGGACAACTTCATATTGAAGAAGTTTTTTAATTATGTGAAATTTGATTCCATATGTCCTTTAGCCAGTACATATGGTATTGAGGAGCTTACTTACTTAAGTACTTGGGAAACCAAAACTGTACCGGGTTTCGGCCGACCTCAAAAGCTCTCTCCAGGCGCCTCTGCTACGTGCGCGCCTTCTCCAGTCAGTCACACCAATCGTGGATAGGGTTTCCTCGGCTTGGTCTTTCCATCGGAGGCATGGTCTTTCTCTTTGTTGTCGCCCAGTGGCATCCACATAAAACACCTTTTTCACCTTCTTTATCCATATGCACAACATGTCCCAGCCAGCGCAGACGGTGGATAGTGATGCGCTTGACTATGTCAATGTCATTGTAAAGATCGTAGAATTTTTCTCTCAAACACCCCAAGCGTGGCTGCATCAGTCTGCGACACAACCCATGCTTCTGCGCCGTAGAGTAGCACAGGTAAGATGAGCGTCTTGTAGAGTGTCAGTTTTGTCGGGCGAGAAAGGTCTCTACTACTCAATCGCTTACTGAGACCATAGTAACACCTATTAGCAAGAGTTAGTCTTCGCTTTATCTCCAGGCTGACATCGTTTTGAGTGTTCACGGCGGTGCCAAGATAGGTGAATTCCTTGACAACTTCGAAAGTATAGTTGTTCGCAGTAACAAAGGATCCAATACGCCGCATCTCCCTGTTTGTGGACAGCATATACTTTGTTTTGCCCTCGTTGACCGTCAAACCCACTTTCGCTGACTCTTTTTCGATAGCAGAAAACGCAGCAGTAACATCTCGTTTACAGCGTCCAATGATATCAATATCATCGGCATATGCAAGGAGCTGGACACTTTTGTAGAAAACAGTGCCATTTCGATGTACACTGGCTTTTCGTAACACTCCTTCCATCACAAAGTTGAAGAGATTTCAGGATAGATTTCAAGGATCGCCTTGTCTGAAACCTCGTTCGGTATAAAATGGTTCGGAGAGGTCCCTTCCTACTCTGACGGAGCTGGCTGTGTTGCTCAACGTCATTCTGCAAAGCCGCACTAGCTTCGTAGGTATACTGAACTCAGACATGTTGGCATACTCGTACAGGCAATCTAGTATCGGTCGATAAATAGATGATGGGTATCGATCTATTTTTCGTGGGTTTTTTCCAGTATTTGACGTAGTATGAAGATCTGGTCTAGGGATCTTTGGAGAAATTAACCCGATGCCACCAATCAACGACAATGGTGTGGACGTACCACCACCTAGCCATGATGCAGTATGAGCTGTAATCCAATGACTTAAGAACAACTAAGCGGTATGTGACGATGGCCTGTCTGCTGAATTGTTCAGTGCCGGATGCGATGAGCTGATAGGGTGTATGTATCAACTCAGCTGCAGAAAGCATGCCTGACGAT
Source organism: Tricholauxania praeusta (assembly GCA_949775025.1). NCBI lineage: Eukaryota > Metazoa > Arthropoda > Insecta > Diptera > Lauxaniidae > Tricholauxania > Tricholauxania praeusta. The sequence continues at coordinate 109,470,503 of OX459031.1, read as the reverse complement.
TTGAACTCAGTGTCCTTTGTCCTGTACTGAAGAAAGGTGACCCGACAATTTGCGCTAACTACCAGGGAATCAGTCTTCTTGCCATCTCATATAAGGTCCTGTCGAATGTACAGTGTGAATGACTTAAGCCGTTCGCCAATACACTGATTGGGCCTTATCAGTGCGGTTTTAGGTTTCTAAGTGAATATTGATTTTGTCTAAAGATCCCATTTTGTCCATCCCATTTTGTCCAAAGATGAAATTTTAATTTTCTAGGATGAGAAACTTTTCCTCCCATTGTTCGTACTTGGCAAGAATAGATCCTTTTTCTTTGTGTTATTAGATCTATGAGGGTTCTTTGAAGTATAAGAACCTAAAACATGATTTATTTATCAACACAATGTCCTTTTGTCTCGATACATTCACACAATGGATTTCCAACTTTTTAACCCTTAAGTGCATGGGGTTAGCCTCCAATATAGAGATCAAGCTCCTTTTATGTAAAATTAGACGCTGACCATGAAATGAGCATTCAGTTTCCTGGGAAAAGCTCAAAAAGTGTGATTTGTGCAGTGTACCAAATATGGTACACGATGCAATAAGCCTATATATTTGAAATGAAAAACTCTTTTTTAGAAACTTTTTTTTATTAGAAATTAATGAAAAATGAATAATAATGAAATATAGGAATGAATAATGTAAATTATCAATATCTAATTCACTGATGAGGGTTACTTTTAAAATTATTTGTAAGCACAACGTTCAACCACTTTGACAGCTTAGTGAAAGTGGACATCGGTGATCTGAAGAGGCACATATGTGAAAGCTGGTAATGACTGCTACAAGTTGGAGCAAAACTTAACGCGATGCAGGTTGTTTGGGTAGACATGGCTATGATTTTAGGCACGTACCATACATGGTACGCTATGCATTTAAGGCTTAAATTTTACAAAAAATACAATTTTTTAAAATCTATAAAATTTGTTTCACTGGATCTTCCCGTTCGTTTTCAAACTTTTTTCCAGGTGTAACCTCATTCGAATGTCACGGGCAGTCAGCATTATTCGTGCTTGTATGACCACAACAATATTCAGTAAGCCACTTGTAAATCTTTCCATGTGACGGAGCAGACTTCCCATAATACTTTTATAGCTTTTCTTCAGTTTGCTGATTTTTGGAACAAACTTTTCTCTATTTTAGGAAGCACAGTCTCATTGTCTTTAGAATGCTGGAACAAAATTTTTATTCAACTGAAAGTTTTGTGTATATTTTTAAGGCAAATTACAGTGATTTTAGCGCCATCTCTTATAAAAGTCACTGACTTATCAAGGTTGAAATGTCGTTTTATATTGACCCCATATGTATTTATTATAAGTGAAAATTCCTTGAATGGCTCCACTTCCTACATAATGTCATCCCTAAGAAAGCGCACACCTTTTGACAATTATTATTGCACATGCAGCAAATCGTTGCATACTTTAAGGCGCTCTACATTCAGCAATTGCAATTCTAAATGCTTTATGCGCTTAAGACTTTAAGCTGCTCATAAGTTTTGCCTGAGTCTTCCAAAAAAAGTCTGACCCTCAAGAGCAATTTCGCACTACACCCTTGCACACACACCGCAAAACTTCAATCCCCCTCTTTTTCGCAACAGCTGTGCCAGGTGTTACCAAGGTGTTAAGTGTTATAAATGTTGTAAAATGTTAAGAATTCTCTAACAATTTAAGTTTTTTAACTTTTTGCTGTTACTTTTTCGGCTGCTGCTGCCGTTGCCGTTGCAACCCATGTAGTTGTTGTTCTTGTTGGAAAATTAATTGTCAGTTGGTTGCATAATTCATGTTGGACATGTACTTACGTGTGCCACCTTTGTTTGGTGTTTTTGTGCTGCAACAACAAAATATTTGCAACACTTGTTGTTGTTGTGCCTCTTGTTACCTACTGCTGCTGCTTTAAAGCATTGCATGCGATTGCTGTTGCTGCTGTTGTTTTCTACTTCAAGCATTTAATTACTTAATGTATGTTGCACGTTGCTGTTGTTGCAACTAAGTGGTTTTAGTTGAAGTATTGTTTCGGTGTTTATGATTTTTATTTTTTTTGTCGAAATTTTTATGTTTTAATTGTTGCAACATTGCTATAAATTGTTTGTTGTCATATTGAAGTATTTTGTGTGTTCTGTATTTGGGTGTACAAGTTGCATGTGTGTTAAATGTTTTTGTGCTGCTGTTTCTGCTGTCGTGGTTGTTTTGCTGTTGCTGCTGTTGCAATTTGAAGTTGCTGTTAAATAACTTTATTACTTTTAAGGGCCGTTATTGATGCTTAAACGTGCAAATATGATTTTGACTTAAGACTTTCCCTTTGCCAGAAGATCGACTATAGTTCAGTTTTTGATTTTGAGTTTCAAAAAATCGAAAAATATGGAAAGTATTTAAAAGTAAAATGAAAGAGGTTGAAAAAAAATCGATGAAGTTGAAAAAAATTGAAGTCTATTGAAAAGTGATGTGAAGGCAGCAAAGGTAAAAAAATGTAATATATAAAATGTTGAAAAAAGTCGAAAGAGTTCAACAAAGTCAAAGAAGTGTGGAATATGATGAGAAAAGTTGAAAAAGTTGGAAAATTTTGAAAAATGTTAATAAGCCGAGATATGTTAAAAAAGTGGAAACAAAATGGAAAATGTTGAAAAAAAAAGAAATTGAAGGAGGTTGCAAAAGTTGAAAAAGGTGGAAAAATTCGATGAAACATCGAATATGTTCAAAAATATTGAATGAAAAGTTGAAGAAAACTATGGAAAATGTTGAAAAATGTTGAAAAAAGTTGACAAAGGTTGAAACAGTTGAAAAAGTCAATAAAATACCGAAAATGTTGAAAAGAGTTGAATGAGGTTGAAAGAAGTTGAAAGAGGTGTTAAAATGTTGAAACAGAAATTTTTACTAATCGGCTTAAAGGTTATATAAAATGGCACGCTAAATACGAAAATTAAGTTAACAGGTCGTATGAGTAATCACAAAAAATTAATTTTTATCACAGACGTAGCTTGTTAAATTTTTTTCCAAAAAATTTGCTATTTAATTATTATTGCTAAAAAATATTGTATTTATTCTTAATCTATTATAAAAAACTCATTATTGTCTGTCCATCTGTCTGTCTCTAATGCACGCGGAAACTATCCTGCCGATTTTGATGAAATTTTTACAGTATGTTAGTACCGATCGGGCGGGTGTCATTGTGATTTAAGTCACACATATTGCAATAAGTTTGATTTGTATTGTTTTAAATATATTTTAACTAATCGGGAAAATGTAATCGTTTTGTCTCACTTTTTAATCATTCGTGTTGCTGATGATGGCCTGCAAACAGGCTGAAATGCATTCGAATTTAATAAAATAAAAATATTTAAATTTTGGCAAATTCAAATTAAGGTGTTTTACTATTTATTTATAATAAAACTTTTATTTAGGGTGCATATTTAGGGTGGCCCTCATACACAAATATTTTCAAAATAGCGATTTCTCAAAGATAGGCAAATCGATTCTCATGAAATTTACACAGTATGGCTTTTATGTTAAGAGGCACAGATTGGATGGTAAAAATTTTATTTAGGGTGCATACTTATGGTGGTCCTTATACAAATATATTTTTAAATATCATTTTCACGAAGAAAATCGATTCACACCGAATTTACACAATGTATCTCTTATGTTTTAGCTTAGGTTAAAAAAATTTTATTTGGGGTGGCCCTCACACAAAAATATTTTTTAATTACTATCATTTTCTCGAAGCCCGCTTAATCGATTCATATGAAATTTACACCACATAACTTTTATGTGAAGAGACACAGATAAGATTGTAAAAATTTTGTTTAAGGAGCATGCATAGGGTGACCCTCATGTAAAAATATTTTCAAATATCATTTTCACAAAGACAGGTTAGTCGATACACACCGAATTTACACCACGTAGGTCCTATGTTAAGAGACATTGTTAAGGATACAAAACTTTTATTTAGGGTGGCTCTAACACAAAAATATTTTTTAAATATCATTTTCTCAAAGACTGCTTAATCGATTCTCTTGGAATTTACACCACATGGCTTTTATATTAAGAGGTACAGATAAGCTTAAAAAAATTTTATTTAGGGTGACTCTCATACAAAAATATTTTTAAATATTATTTTCAAGAAGACAGGTTAGGCGATTCACTCCGAATTTACACCACTTAGCTCTTATGTTAAGAGGCATAGTTTAGGCTACAAAACTTTTATTCAGGGTGGTCCTCATACAAAAGTATTTTTTAAATAGAATTTTCACGCAGGCCGCACATCGAATCTACACCACGGATGAGGTGAAGCGATGCGCACAGGGTAATGCTAGTAATTACTATTTTTCAATGAATATTTTTTACAAGGAATCATAACTGATTTTTTGAACAGAAAATTTGCAATAGTGAATAAAATATTTACTTAGAGCGATACGAGTACATCAATTCCTGCCATTTATTTTTTGAAGGTTATTTTATGAAAATGCTGCTCGCGGCTATGCCTAAGATGGTCGACCGTAAGCTCTAATTGTGGCATACTTTTTTCAGCATTTTGGTCGGTATCTCAGCAATGGCAGCTGTAATGTCGTCTTCCAGGGCTGCAATTGTTGCTGGCTTGTTCCTGTACACAACAGACTTAACGTATCTCCACAAAAAATAGTCTAGTGGGGTCAAATCCCAAACGTGAGATTAATTGCTCACCAAATAGGTCCATGGTATCGCGTACCGTGTGGCTTGTGGCACCGTCTTGTTGAAACCACATGTCAACCAAGTTCAATTCTTCCATTTTGGGCAAAAAAAAAGTCGGTAATCATCGCATGACTGTAACGTTGCGATTTTCTTAATTTTTGACAAAATACGATCCAATGTTGCCGCCGGCGCCGCACCAAACAGTGCATTTTTAAGGGTGCATTGACAGCTTTTGAACTGCCTCTGGCTGCTCTTCAGACCAAATTCGGCAATTTTGTTTGTGGACGTACTCATTGTGTTAAAAATGGACTTCGTCACTGAAAAAAACTTTGAAATTTTTAAGAAAAAAACACATTTCTCACGGAGCACAAATTTTTATAGTAAAATTCAATAATTTGCAAGTGCTGTTCATTTGTAGGTCAATTTAAAGTAAAATGGCAAATTTTATTGAGTATTTTCGACGGTAAGATATGTTACGAATCATGTGTGAAGTGTCAAAAAATTTACACTGAAAAAACAATTAGCAAAAAAATCACCCGTTATTATGCATAGGAAATTGTCAATAACAATTAGTTTGGGAAAATGTTGTTTACGTTGATTCGGAAAAAATGTTCAAAGGGTCTCTCACTTTTATAATTTTTTTTGCACCAATCGATGGGGGAGTGGTGGTTTCTATGACATCACTAGAGGTGTCCCGCGATTACCAATAGTGTCCGATTTCAGTTTATGTATTTTTGTAAATTTTGTTTTTTACCAATCGATGGAAGAGTTCGTAAAGGAATTTTAGCCATCACTAGATTTAGGCCCTGGTCCCAAAATTGCCCGATTTTGACTCATTTACGATTTTTTTTTTGAACCAATCAATGAAAAGAGTTCGGAATTAGATTTGGCCATCACCAGATATGTTCCCGGGCCCAAAAAATACCCGATTTTGGTCCATATTAGAATTTTTTTCCACCAATCGATAACATATAGTTCGAAAATTAATTTTGGTAAATACCAGAGGTGGTTCCGAGTCCCAAAAGTTTCTGATTTCAGATTTTTTTTTGCACTTATCAATGAAAAGAGATCAAAAATGAAGTTTGGCCATAACCAGAGGTGGCCCGGCTCATATCAGAATTTTTTTTTTGCACCAACCAATAAAAAAAGAAATCAAAAATGAATTTTGGTGCTCCCGACTTCCAAAGTATCCGATTTTTTTTGCATTTTTTTGCATTTTTTTTTGTACCATTTAATGAAAAGAGGTCAAATTTGAACGAATTTTTTCATATTAATAAATCAACTGATTTCAAATATTTAGTGGCTTAACAACTTTTTTTCGTAAAATATATTCGATAAAAATTATTTAAGAATTAATTGATTTATTTTCAAAAATTTTCAAAAATTATAGGGCAGCAATGTTTCGAGTTATGCCAAAATAATTCAATAATAATTCAGCAATTAAACAAATGCTATCGACAATAAATGGCAGTAAACTCAGAGACCTCAAAGTACAACTCCTTAGGTTTTGGCAAGCAATGCCCCATATGTGTTGTATTGAAAAATAAAATGTAATTTTGTCAAAATAGAAAACTTTGTTTAATTTTTTACTAAATTTTCAGTTCCTCCCATATTTATGAATGAATGCCACCTTGAAGATTTTGCGTTGAAAGTTATTTTTTTTTTATGAGAGTCAAGCAAAAAGTTTTTAGCTGTAATAAGAAAAAGGATATATAGGGTAATGTAGAAAAAAAAATTAAGATATAAATTTTTTTTTTTTTTTGCAAATATAGCCTGTCTAACAACAGCAAATTAAAAAGTTTTTATAGAGAAATAAAAATTATATTTTGTACACAAAAATAAGAAAAAGTGGTTACATCTTAAAATTAAGGCAAGACAGTTAAAAAAAAAAAGTTTATTACAACGTCAACACTTTTCCGGCAAAACTTTTGCCATTACTATGCAAGCGACATTCACAGCTTTAGACATTGGTCATTAAGCTGACATGATACTTTTTTGTGCATTTTCTTAATGGCGGTAAGAGAATTTTCAACTGGAAGGAATAATTTCTAAGTGGAACTCCGTTTGGAAATAAAAATTGAGTTCTTCGACATTGAAAGAAATAAAACTGTGCACTAAAAGTTGGGGATTTTGTTTGGGAGCTAATTTCCTTTAGGTAAGCTCTCCTAAAAAAAATTTTATTTAGAAAAAAATAATGCATTGAAGTTTATTTTCAAGGGTTTTCTTTTTGGAACTTTGAAAGCGGTGAAAAATATTTGGAAATTTTTTTTTTAAAATTCAAATTCTGAAAAAAAATATGATATGTTAAATAATCCTCAAAGTGGCCAAAAAGCGCCAAAGTATCAACGAAAAGTTGCGTTGCCAAAAATTTTCAAAATTAAAAAAGTATCACCAGCGCTTAAGCAACAAAAAATAGAAATAGCTAAAAATAACGTAGTCTGCTTTTGGGCATTAAGCATAGCAGCCAACATTATACCATATGTTGCGATTGAGCCAAACGCTAACATTATTTGCGTGAATTATATACACATTTATTTTGCTTTCATTCTATTCTATGAAATTTTAAACTTTATCCATTTTTTTTTGCTGATATTTCATAAAAATAAATAGAAAAACTTTTTTTTTCTTCGTCTTTATGGTTGTAAAAAAAAAATTTTTCAGACGTCGACATAATAATATTGACCAAGTTGTGAAAATCATCATCAAATAGTAGGATAAAGTTGTGCAGCCACCATAGACGATAGATAGAGGTATATGGCAGAGAGTTCTAAAATGAAAAAAGTATATAGAGAATGAAGGACAACTTTGAACGACGAAAAAATAATAAATGCCAAATATTATTAAGGCAAATGGCGCTGATTTTACGCAGTGTTAACACTTTGTAAACAAATGTTGCTTTAAAGTAAAATATTGAAATTTAGTAATAGTTAACAAATAGTTTATTTGATATTGGTGAAATAAATATTTGTTAGTAGTCAACATGCTGTATATTTGAACAATTTTGTTGAAATCATCATAAATTTTGTAATATTAATTAAATATAATAAATGTATTGGTTGAATTAAATATTACTTTGTCCGCAAGCATTCACATGTTGATAATTTCCAAATCGTGTTTTAGAGGCAAATAAAATAAAAATACACATTTATGTAACTAATCTGTCCATGTTCTGTAGATTCTGTACTGCAGAAGAAGTAAAGTCAAAAATGACTTACGACGAACTCGTTGAGTGTCCTAGTTCGGTCCCGTCAATTTCGATCAATCCGTAAGGTAGATGTAAAGCCAAGCCTCTGACGTTGTCAAAGCAAGTGCAATTTAGACTCGTCAGCGCATGTCTGTTCGATATGAGACACTTCAAGCTACTCTTCAATGTTACCAAGTCAAAGAATATATGTAAGATGTCTAAAATAAGTGGACATATAACTGAAAAGTGTTCTATGCCACAATCGTAAATTTGGAAAAACTGTGTTAGGAGACAGCCATTCAATACGTCACGTATTTTTGTGAAAACTCTGACAACCAGGGGGAAGGGTCCCCCTTGGTGAGATTTTGTTAGACCTGATGAGACCCACCCTCCCCCCTCCCTTCTCTCACGAGAGATTCTCCCTATAATTTTAATACTGAACTGATAATTTTAATACTGAATAAACGTTAATACTGATATCTTCTACCTATTCGGCATGTAACGTTTCAGAAAGTTTCAGTAAAAGTCTTTCTTATGTATTTCAAATATAATGTTTAATATGCAATCATTCTGAAATGTTTCCGAAAGGTTCCAAATTTAATGTTTACTGAATTTTTCTAATGAAATCCATTAATGTTTTATGATTCTCTGTTTGATGCTATGTTAAGCATAGTTTATTGTCAATCATAAATTAAGAAACATTGACGCATTTTAGTAAGCTTTCTGAAATGTAAATGCAAGATTTCTGTAACGTAACTGAAACTTTGTACGCTTTGGCATAAAAGATTTCTGAAAATAACACGAAACGTAACTTGTCGAGTAGGTATATAAGTACTACATTTTTTCTGTGAAATAACAGGAGAAAATTGATACTACACTTAAAATACAGGCAAGATAATCCATATGCTACTTGTTTCTCTAAATTTTAAAATTGTTGCTTAGTAAATAGAAAAAGTTGCACACAAAAGGTTAAGCGTGCGCTCTTGTCAAAATGAAGCGATTCAATGATGAGGAAAAAAACTTTTGGTATTGTGCTTTAGATTTGGTCTAAACTGAAAATTGCCAAAAAACTAAAACTGAATGAAAAATGAAACGAAACGAGGTGAAATGAATGAATGAATGCACAGGCCGAGGTAAGCAATAGGAAAAAGTTTTGTGACAGCAAGAACGTGATCGGAAAATTGAATTTTACACACAGTTGCAATTGTAACATACAAAAAAAGATGAAAAAAAAAAATGACTACTATACATTTAAATCTAGACAAGGCAAATATCCCAGCGAACATTTTTACCAACGAAAGAGTTATATTTAAATCGCTTCTTTTGATTGCGTGCGATTTTATATTCTGATGTCGGCGATAGCGACTGGTTGAAGTGATTCGCGCATGAATAATCAGGAAGATTTGAAAGCTTCAACAATCTTCCAAATGTTAGCTGGGATTCTAGAATTTCTTACTAATACACACATGTGAATACACATATATAGCTAGCATTACATCAACATTTATTTAATTTTTCCTGTCATTCTTGGAGTTTTTCCGGATCCATTTTTATTTTACTTTTCAACTTTTTTACGTTTGTTTTTTTGAACAGTCGAAATTTCAAATACTAAACTTTGAATAAAATGAAATTGTATAAAGTTTGCACTTGGATTGAAAAGTACGATTTTGTTGTTGTCCTGTACTGCTGCTTTTTAGCTGCTTTAGACAGTTATGCGGATAGTTAGATAAAAAAAAAATAAAATTAAAAAATGTTTTTATTTCTGTAAAAGTTTTGTTGCTCCAAATATTATGCATAGATAGAAAAAATGGAAAAATATTATGAATTTACATTTTTTTTTCAGAAAATACAAAAAATGCAGCGATTTATTGCAGCAAAAAAACTTCTGTGAAATATACAAAAATCTGTTTTAAAAACAATAAGATTGGATTTATTGTCTGTCGTGTCAAACAAAACAGTGACTATTTTACAGTACAGATGACTTAAGTCTAGAACTATGCGTGTTTTAATGAGCTTCGTTTTCTCCTTTCTTAGAATATTTTGGAGCATACCACAAAGCGTTTAATTTGGTTATAAAATTTTTCCTATAGTATGTACTTGTGTAACATAAAACAATGAAAAAAATGTTGAGTTTAATAGGTAAGGTAAGGTAAGGTAAGGTAAGGTAAGGTAAGGTAAGGTAAGGTAAGGTAAGGTAAGGTAAGGTAAGTTAAGGTATGGTAAGGTAAGGTATGATATGGTAAGGTAAGGTAAGGTAGGGTAAGGTAAGGTAAGGTAAGGTAAGGTAAGGTAAGGTAAGTTAAGGTATGGTAAGGTAAGGTATGATATGGTAAGGTAAGGTAAGGTAAGGTAAGGTAGGGTAAGGTAAGGTAAGGTAAGGTAAGGTAAGGTAAGGTAAGGTAAGGTAAGGTAAGGTAAGGTAAGGTAAGGTAAGGTAAGGTAAGGTAAGGTAAGGTAAGGTAAGGTAAGGTAAGGTAAGGTAAGGTAAGGTATGATATGATATGATATGGTATGGTATGGTATGGTATGGTATGGTATGGTATGGTATGGTATGGTATGGTATGGTATGGTAAGGTAAGGTATGGTAAGGTAAGGTAAGGTAAGGTAAGGTAAGGTAAGGTAGGGTAAGGTAAGGTAAGGTACGGTAAGGTAAGGTAAGGTAAGGTAAGGTAAGGTAAGGTAAGGTAAGGTAAGGTAAGGTAAGGTAAGGTAAGGTAAGGCAAGGTAAGGTACATTTAGGTACGATAAGGTAAGGTGTGATACGGTAAGGTACGGTAAGGTAAGGTAAGGTAAGGTAAGGTAAGGTAAGGTAAGGTAAGGTAAGGTAAGGTAAGGTAAGGTAAGGTAAGGTACGGTACGGTACGGTACGGTAAGGTACGGTACGGTAAGGTACGGTACGGTAAGGTAAGGTACGGTACGGTAAGGCAAGGCAAGGCAAGGCAAGGCAAGGTAAGGTAAGGTAAGGTAAGGTAAGGTAAGGTAAGGTAAGGTACATTTAGGTACGGTAAGGTAAGGTAAGGTAAGGTAAGGTAAGGTAAGGTAAGGTAAGGTTAGGTGTGATACGGTAAGGTAAGATATGGTGTGATACGGTAATTGGACAATAAAAGTTTTTTCTCTTATTTAATTGCAAAAAATAAAATGGCTAATGTTTCAGCCAAATACTACCTTTCCGCTATTTCTTTGTTGCCATGTTAACTGTCAGCAATTGCATTTAAGCACTGACTTAACAAGCCTAAAGTCAGCCAATTAATTTGCATAATAAATTTCTCATTAGCATAAGTTAAGCGCTGAGCTGTGCTGCTCCACTTTAGGCAATTTGCATGTATGCGTTTGTTGTATAAATACAAATGCATTAATGTCACTTAAGTATGCGCGTAGGCTTGGTCATAAAATGGTTAATTAGAAAGGTATTAAAAAAATAACACACAAATTGCAATGATCGCTTGTGGCTTTTGTTGTTACCATTAAATGTTGCAATACTGCTGCAGTCCCGCCTCCTATTCGACTTAACCAAAGTGCTAGTGGTTTTAATACGTTGGCGTTGGCGGTGGCGCCAAAAAAGTTTAAACGTTCAACGACGACCACATTTATTTTAAATGAATTTTCATTAATAACAGCAGCACATGAGCTTATGGCTGACATGAGGCTGCTGCTGAAATTGAGAAAAACAAAATTATCGCTATGTTGCATAATTAGTTGCCCGTTCGTTCGTCGGTCAAAATTGTTACATACTTTTGTGGTTAGCCGCAATCAAATGTGTTGTATATACACTGCAAATAAATATTGCATAATTGTGCGGTAAAATAATAATTAAAGTTTACTCAATGTAATACGAATCAATTAAAACCAAAAAAATTGGTTTTGCTGCTCAACGTGACGTATGAGTGATGTTGAATTATTTAATATTTAATTGTAGGTTTTTGTTTGCATTATTGTGCATTATAGGGGTATTTTCATTAGTGAGTAGCTTAAATATATATTTTATAAATGAAAGAATATGTTTTTTAAATAATTTAATAACCAATTGTACGATTAGTTTTATAGTTTAGTCACATTGAAAAATTTACAATATAAACTTAAAATTCAATAAAATTGACTGTATAAAATTCTCACTTTCCTTGAAAGTTTATGTGGCAAGCAACATGAAGTATCAAAATTTAAAGTGCCTGAAATGTAATGCTGATTTATTTACTTTATTTTCGTTTAAGATTCAGTAAAATTCTCATAAAAATATTTAAGAAATACCAGTGGTAAAATCTTAAAGCATAAAGCAAAGGCTAAGGGGATGTCAGATAAGGGAAAGGCTGATGCATCTTTTCATCATCTTTAGCAGTTCCCCTTTGGAACACAGTTTCAGTGCAGTTGAAAAACTACTCTAGAGCAGATAAAGATTTTATAGCTTCTTTTACAGTCCTTTTAAAGAAAAGTAAGAAGCCAATATATTTATAAGGGCTTATAAAAGCCATTTGGCGTTGGAAGTATAAATACATGTTCCTCCCTTTGATATCTTTGAACAGAGTTGGTAAAGTATCTTTTTGAGTTCTTTTAAAGACATTTTATAGAGACTTTAAAAATAGATGCCTAAAAAATGTCTTGCTTAGTGACTTCAAAGATCTATTTCGCTTCCTTTTTTCCTAATAACTTTTCAGCTAATTTGATTTTACTATCGATTTTCATTTTTACTAACGTTTGTACACCGATCTCAACCATAGTCCCAACAATCCATAGTCCTGCACGCTATTCACTAGGCTTTATGTGATTTATTATATCATACGTTAAAAGCGAATCGTATGTTTCTCACATTAGTTTTGGTAAAGCGCCTTAAAATGACAAAAAATAACAAAAATGGCACATGTTCTTTCAAGTGACTTTTATGTCTATAATATAAAGACACATACGAGGCATGCCACCTCATGTCTTTATGAGCATTTTATTATGTACAGTATTAAGTCACAAAAGAGGAATGAGGTGGCATGGTGGTTGATTTTTGCCTTGAAGGCGCATATTTAAGTAATTTAAATGAGCTGTAAAATCTGTTTTCAGCCTCGATACCTCATAAACTAAAATAAGACTGTTATATGGTTTTCAAAATTTGCACAAGTTCTCCACCAAACATCAGAAAGTATTCTCATTTTGACCATTTTTTACAAAACAGTTGAAGTCAAGCATAAACCAAGTGCAATAGTGCCTGTGTGAAAGCTATTTTTAAAAACGCGTTACAAAAACGAGATAATTAAATAACGTGCGATTTTTGATTAAAAAAAAAAACTTAAGTTATAAGTCCGACCACAATTTTGATGCCCTTACCATACCTTATGGGCAAGCAGAAATATTAAGAGAAAACCTCAAAGTTTTTCAACATATTCGAAGAACTATGAACAACGATTTTGATTACAGTAAAAAAAAACTACGCCAAAAATTACCACACTTATATGTGCAGTGTATCTGATAAAAAAAAAATTTTGCGTGCTATTTAAATGGCCACAAATATAGCATGCAACACATAACAAAATGCTGCGCACCATACGCATCCATGTTGCCACAGTACTTTTCGGCACTCTTAGGCAAAAATGAAACAAACCAGCCAGCATGCAGTGCAGATCAGGGTAATAATTTATAACTGATTTTAATGTCTGTTTCACAGCTTATTCGCCACATAGCGAATGGGCACAGTTTTTGGCGGACAACGCATTTTTTTTTGTATAGTGGTAAACAAAAGGATGCACAACATTCGGTATGCTATATACTGTCAGCTCGGTGTGCCCAAAAAGTGTGTAGCTGAGAAAAAGAATAAAATTGTTGCAAATTTTGCATGTTTTTGAATGCGATTTAGCAGGAATTTGTTAATTACTCAACATGGCAAATTCCATTAATTAAAGAAATTGGCTTGGCTGCACTGCCTGTGCATGATGAGCAGTGGCTTTCGATGCTTGAGGCAGATAATTTATTGACAATTGGAGTGGAAGTTGGAAAATGCAAATGCAGGAGAGCTTAAGTCAGTTGTTGAAAGATAGCAAATTATTTCGGCATAAATTAGAATTTGAAAATGTTAATTTAAATTGGTAATATATCAAGTGCAAAAATGAAACAGAGAATTGGTGAAATCGAAATCAATTGATATAAAAATAGTTACAAAAATTCTGAAAAAAACATCACCAAATTAACTTAAAAATAATTTAAATGTATGTTATCATAATATCTGACTTAACCTTGAACTACTCCCGAGTCCTTACTAAATCCTTAACATCTTGATTGCCAACTTTAAGCTCTTTAACAAAAGCTCACGTACGATTTCTTTATTTTACAAAAGACCACTCCTTACAACTTTTTCGACATTAAAGTGGGCAACTCGTTTAGAACACGCAAACAATTCGTTTAAAAACACACTCATTTGAAGGACCATATGTTTGAGTGCTAGCAAAGAAGCAGGACAAAAGGATGCAAAGGATCTAAGAAAAAAAAAAAACAAACACAGCTATATTCTGCTTTTTATGTGCTGTCAAGGAAAAAAGTAGAAAGAAGAAAAGAAAAACCTCAAAAGCCATTGTAATTGGATAATTACTGAAATGTCTTTGCAGCAGCAGCAGCACTTACACATGCGAACACTACATCGACATTCATAGATACATGGGACCTTAACACGTCTTATGCCGCAGTTGACTTTAGGTGACACAAATTTTAAAAAATATATCGATATTCAAAGTGACTGAATTTTTAAAAATTCTGTAGGAACAGCATTTTATTTTAATGTATCGTCCGACTTATTTACTTAATTGCTAGCTTAGGCCCTAAAGTTTTGGCAAAAAATGTGTGATTACGTTCCATCCGTTGTTTTGAAATGACACACGAATGACAACTAGAAGGAGTAAAATAATTTCTCACTTACGCACAAAACTAAAAAAATTTAAGCTTATTAAAAATAAAGCAAAATAAGTATGCAGTAATCTGCTATAGCACAAATATGTTGGTTTAAAAAAAAAAATTATTAAAATCAGTTTAGTATATTTTGCGGCAAAGCGTTACAAGCTATTTTCATGTAAGCAATTTTATATAAATAGCAAAAATAATCATTTTAGAAGTTTCATCAATAAAATACATACTTTTGCCAATTGCAGCAATGATTTATAGCTGTCAGTGATATATAAGTGACACCAAGAGATTAAAATTCAGAAATAACAATTAAGCAAAATAAGTATGCAATTATTTTCAGTAGCACAAATATGTTATTGAATAAAAAAATTATTTAAATCGGTTTAGTATATTTTGCGGCAAAGCGTTACAAACTATTTCCATAGAAGCAATTTTATATAAATAGTAAAAATAGGCTTTGTATGGATCATTTTAGAATTTTTGTCAATAAAATACATTCTTTTACCAAATGCAGCAATGATTTTTAGCTGTCAGTGATATATAAGTGACACCCACAGATTAAAATCCAAAAATAAAAATTAAGCAAAATAAGTATGCAATAATCTTCTATAGCACAAGTATGTTCTTTTTTAAAAAAAAATATTAAAATAGGTTTAGTGTATTTTGCACCAAAGCGTTACAAACTATTTCCAAAAAAACAATTTTGTGTAAATAGTATAAATAAGCTTCATTTTAGAAGTTTTATCAATCAGTTATGTATAACTGACACAGCGAGAAAATCCTATTCAGCTCTGAGCGTAGTACCATCGAAAATATTAAATCCAATGGGTTAAAATCATATTGAGATGCGCACCAAAATGCCACTACTTTACTTCACAGAAATCAAATAAAAAAGCGCAGTTACTTCAGTTTATTTCTTCAACAATAGAAAAAGTACGAATATAAGGAAAGAAGAAGCACAAGTGCCAGAAGACACTCGCTCGCACAGTTCATTTTTATTTCAGTAGCCTCGTTCAGCAATATGTTTGCTGTTTTAGCAGAGCCATTTAAAAATGGCAGCCTTTTTTTGTTCTACTGCTGCTGCTGCTGCTGCCACTTATCTCAGGCAATTTTTCTTCTTTTCTTGCTGCTGGTCCTGCCGTTACTGCGACGAGAAAGGCGTAAATTTAATACGAGATTCAAGATACTTTTCACAGCAATAATTAACTATGATACAACAACAACAATAGCAGCAACAGCAACAAAAACACACTTAAGTAGCAGATTTTTTCTATCAAATTGAAAATGGTTGAACATTAATTATGTGCTTCCAGCTAGGATAATTGAAGTAACCTTAAGTGAAAATCAGGCCAAAAAAAAAAAAGATAACAGCAAGTAAAAAGGCAATAAAATTTAATGTAACATAAATAAAATTTTATAGAAATTAACTCGAATTGCGAAAGTTAAGTAAAAGAAAAGGTTTAATCAACATTGGAGTCTAATAAAAGTTTTGTTAAAAGGTATTGAAAGGTTTAAAAACATACGAAATGTGAAAATTAATTAAAATAATTTTAATTCAGATTATTAATGACATTTTCTAAGCAAAGAATGAAGTCAAATATGAGAATTGAAGAAGTGAGTCATTCGAGGGGCGTGACACCGCCCCAAACTTTAATTTTTTTAATATAATATCGCGCACACCGTGCGAGATACTGTAATGAAATTTGATAAACGAATGCGGACCATAAATAACTTAAATTATACTAATAGTAGGCGGAATAGGAAAAGTGGGCGTGACAGAAAAAGTGGGCGTAACAGTACCTGTGGACGTTGCACCCCCACACAAGCAAAAAACAGTACAATGTTGTATTTAGTGCTAGTAAAATTTGATATGGAATTGTCGGTTACCACTAGTTTTGAAATTAAAGGCAATTCGATGAAATTGTATCAGTGGGCGTGGTACTTCCCATATTAAAAAAAAAAGTTGTGAGCGTTATTATTATAAGTGAATTATTGCAGCAACTGGTATGAAATGTAAAGTAGTTGGCTTACTTGCTATTCGGTATAACTGAATCAAAAGTAGGTCAAATACTAACAGTGGGCGTGGTACCTCCCATTCAAGTAAAATACCTTAAATGACATACATAGCAAACTACGTGAGCAATCACTTAAAATTTGGTGTAAGAATGTTGTTTATAAGAAGCTTTTTCTAGATCAAAATCGAGCTGTATAGTTAATATTAGTGGGTGTGTCACCACCCTAAATTTTAAGACTGATTACGACATATTTAGCAAATTAGATAAGCTATTGTGACAAAATTTGATATGGGAATCCCGATTTTTTTCCAGTTTTCAGCCTCTTGCAACTTTTTTGAACATTTTCCATATTTTATCGACCTTTTCAGCGTTCTCAACATTCTTTCGACTTTTTCATCATCTTTACATCTACCCTTTTTTGAGTTTTTCAACATCAGTAATTTTTTTCAACATTTTCAACCTCTTTCAACTATTGCAATAATGTTCAACCTTTTTCAATAATTTTCAACATCTTTCAGTCTTTTTGGACTTTTCCAGAATTTTTGGACTTCTTCAAACTTCTTCAATATTTTGCGTACTTAAACTCTATTCCACTATTTTCAATTCTAGTCAACTCTAGTTAGCTTCACTCTGATTTCCTTGAGTTTTATTAACTTTACTCAAATCCAGTACAACTCTTTTCTACTCCATCAACTCTACCAATTTAATGCCTCTAAGTTCTTCTCAAATCTACTCACATAGTAGAAAGAAGTTGAGGCTAAGCTGTACTCTTGGGCCATTGAATGTGGTCTAGGAGTATGCTAAGAGAAAATGAGTTGAAGACTTTTCACCACAAAAACCAAAATATTCAACTTAAACCTTCCACGACTGAAAGAACAGACTCTTTTACATGCTAGAAGTCACATTAGATACAAAGCTTAATTGGAAAGATAGCTTTGAATAGAAATTCAAGAAAGCATGTGGGGCATTCTATGCCTGAAATAAAACTATTATTAAAAAATTGAGTCCTCAACCAAAAATGGCAACAACCAACAACAGCTACAACCAGTCAAAGAACCCAGCGGCAAATCGATGAAGTACTCTGATTTTTCATGTATGAAAATCTATACCCTTTGTGTTGTATGTTTCACAAATGAAATAGTTACAGTGATATTTTGTTTATTTGCTTGCTTTATTTGTATATGCAGCTGTAGGCAGTCTGCTTGCTTTGTATATGAAGATGTAAGGGGTCTTGCCTGTTGGCTGCATGCTTTTTATGTGGAGATGTAGGCAACTCGATAAATTATACAGGCACTTAGTAAGCGATGTTTTAAGGCAATCTGCTTTTTGTTTGTTACACATTGTATATAGAGATGTAGGCAAGCTGCCTACAAAGCGGCCATCCCTTTGTAAAAAGAATTTACAATTGTGGCTGGAGTTTCGAGCATTACTGCCTACAATTAGTATAACTATTCATTGATGTTGCTTTTAACATATTTGCCGCTAGGGAGGCCATGAGATCATGTTCGATGGCAGCCCTAAATGTCTTTTTACAGCTGCTACCTAGCAATTCTTTTATTAAAGCAGCTGCTGCGTGCAGTGCAATTAGAATATCAGAAGCCGGCACTTTGTTATCGAAGTAATATAGACATTGCTCTATAGTTGACACTTTGCCAATAAAGTTTTGAAATTTCACAACGGACTACTTTTGTTCCACACTGAGCTTTGAGAAAAACTTTCATTAGTGTGGCAAGGTATTACTTTCATTTGAGTTCCCGACCACAAGTACATTGTGGGAAATGGTTAATGAGCTAGCAAGGTATAGTTCCCTCTTGATGAAGTCGTTTCGGAGCATGCTAATACTCCTCACGATTTAGTTAAAAAGAGAATTTGGTCACATGTTTTCATCTGAAATCGAAAAGCACTGGAAGTCTTTAAGAAACAATAGAAGTACCAGATCAATCTGGGGCTGTTATAATAAGTTTACATAGTATGAATCACCACGAGCTGCTCTAGACACTGGGCAATCAGGCAAGCATGCTGGATGGTTAGGTTCGCATTCAATTATTCCTGAACTTTCTTTACAGCTGCCCATCCTTTGTTAGAATCAGACTTAGACGTCTAAATCGATATAGCTGCTTATCGTTACCAAGGCAGTTTCAATTTCCACCAATTCGTCGGGTCATGCAATGTGGTATTCCAACGGCACAATTATTTGCTAAGCCACCACTTAAGCCTAGCCTATCTTTATTTAGTTCTACTTAACTTTCTAACTCACTTAATTTTTCGCATCCAACCCCATTTGATTTTTACTCAACTCTGCACAACTTCCTCTCAATTGTGCTTACTTTTTTAAGCAAAACTGATGAATTCTACTCAATTCTTCTCTTCTTTGCCTTAAAGACAACACTTTTTTAGTTACCTCCATTAAAAATTTATTTGTTTCGCAACTCTCAAGCATTTCACATTAACCAACCATAAGTGTTAAATCATTCTGAAATGGCAATATCCTGCATTTTCCGCTGTTTTCACTCTACTTAAAAGATTTACCAACTGCAATTTTCAATTAGTTCAGTTCGTCTTCCAATTGTTAGTTGCTGGTAACGCATAAATTTGTTTTTGTCTTACTACAAAATTCAACTTTTGTTTTACTTATCTGAACTCTTTCATGCCACTGCTGCTGCTGCCTATTGTCTGGCATACCTTTGTATGTAATCCGATATATCCCCGGTACATACCGTCGCGGTCTGGGCTGCCTTGCCTGTCTTTTACTTTCACCTGGATTGGTACATAAATATTCAATTACAATCGAAAACTTTTCCAATATCGTGTCGAATTGTGTGCTTTCAATGAGAGGCTGGCTGGAGAAACTGAGCGTACAAAACGAATTAGCCCATAAATTTTAAACAAAAAGTTCAATTGGCAGCTTTGACATACAGATGCACAGGCACACACACACAAAAATAAATATAGTATGATGCTAGTGGTGTTACCAAGATATATGCAGTTGTACTCCACAATTCACATTGAAATTGAGTTAAAAGTTACGTTGCATTCTTGACACCGTAGGATACACTTTACTCGCATACTCCCCCAGGGTGGCAATGACATCCAACCATTTGGATAAATATGCATTGGGGAGTTGCCATTTGTTCCGCACAAGCTGCGATATTGTTTGTGTGTGTGCATTAAGCGTGCTGCACGACAGAGTTGTAAAATAGTGGAGCTATTTTGCGCTAAATTGTTGTTAATTTTTAAGAAATTATGTTTTGGAAAAATTGTGTCAATATAAATTATAAAGTGTTTAGATTGCAAAAAACTACCAAAACGCATAAGGTGAATCTCAAAAAACAAAAAAAAATCTTTTGTGAATGCTACTTCCTTAAAAAATTACACGAAACACTGGTGTAAGCTTAAGAGATTAATCAAAACTTTTTGGGAATTTTTCATGAGTTCAGAAAAGCTCCCTGACGAGCGCTTTCTTATTTAATCCTCGGCTTTTCTCTCGCAAGCTTAGGGAAGTGCTACCCAGAAAAAGCACTAGCTTCTAAATTACCAAAGACGCCACAAGTATATATTTGAGTACATTTTTGGTAAAAATTTTGGTTGTACCAATCGACAGGGAAACTTCAAAACCATATTGTGGACATGGCACCTCCTTCATAGAAACCTCAGAATATTTTTCTCAAAAATTTTATTGCATCAATAGTAGGGAAATGTCGGAGAAAAATTCGGCAAAAAAATATTGAACGCCAAGAAAGTCGAACGATAAAAAAGTTGGACGATACAAAAGTTGGGCGACAAAAAATTTTGACTACGAGAAAAGTTGGTCGAAAAACAAAGGATGTAAAAAAAAGGCTGTAAAAAAAAAATATACAAAATAATATTTTGACGGCAAAAAGTTGGTTGACACAAAAAGTTGAGTAAAAAAGCTGTAACAAAAGAATTTGACGTCAAAAAGTTAGACAACAAATGAAGCGGAAAAACAGTATAGTTGGATTGTAAAAAAATTAAACGTTATTCTGCTTTTTGTTGTCAACATATTATGCCTTTCGAACTTTTTGTCAAGCTTTTTTCTACAAACCGTTTAACACACAAATTTTTTGTCACCCAACTTTTTTGTCGCCCGATTTTTTTATCCTCTAATTATTTTGTGGTCTACCTGCATTAATGGCATTTTTTGTCATCCAACTTTTTTTTTATCGTCCAATAATCTTATCGTCCAACCTTATAGTTGTTCAACTTTATAGTCGTTAGACTTCCTCTAATTGTTTTGCAGTTTACTTGCATTTATGGCATTTTTTGTCATCCAACTTTTTTTTTGTCGTCCAACATTTTTATCGTCTAACATAATAGTTGTCCAACTTTGTAGTCGTTAGACTTTTCGCAGTGCAAGTTTTTTTCCTCTACCATTGATTCGTTAAATGGCATATTTTTATATGGAAAATGGGCACAACTCGTGTCCTTAGGGAGACCACGTGCGCCACTGGATATGAAATTTTTATTCGACTTTTTAACATCAATCGCTACAATAAATTTTGTTTTAGTAAATTATTGTAGTGATGCTTAGGCTTGCGAGCTCTTATCTTGGCTCGCGAGCGCTCTTTTGGCTCAGTAGTAATTTTGGTACCCATTGGATACCAGAGAGAATATTAGCGGACCATAGAAAGCAGCGATTTTCTGAGCTCTAATATATAACCACAAAAATTTCATAAAAATTTCCGCTTACTTCATCAAATTTAAGAACATTTTGGTGCGATTCTACAAGTTTTCTATATTCGATTGATTTTTCTAAAGCAATATTTTTTCAGAAAATTCTTTTAAAATCATTACACTCTTTTACAACAATCCAGCTGCCAATCTGCAGCAGTTCAATGAGGTTGTCTAAGTGCCAGAGTTTGCACGTTATGGCCTTGTTAGTGTGGTGGGTGGCCGATGAGCACCACAGCAAAGCAAAACAAAAAAACCATTTAACTAATTGAATTTATTGTTTGTATTGTGAATAATGATGATGGCAGCGAGAGCAGCCCTTTAAAGCGCAAAGGAGCATGAAAAAAAAGGTAACAATTGAAGCGTAAATTAGTTGGCTTGCGTTCTCAAGAGTACGAAGGACCATTTGAAAAAGGGTGAGCATGGATCAAAAGTTTTCAATTAAAATACAAATACCTCTGCTTCAAAGATAAAAAGTGATACACAAGGATACTATACAACAAAGCACTGAACAAGGACAACGAAATACATCACGTATTAATTTGCTACTATTTTGTTACAATTTTCTTATCGTTGCCAAATACTTTGTTACCTTTTTAAGTGAGCAACCACAATAGCAAATATGTTGGGGAAAAATGTTGCTTATTTTGTTGCAGCAGCTATATAAAATGTTATTTTGGTCATGTGCTTTTGCTGCCACTTTTGTACACATGTGTTCCGAGAAAAACATCAAGAGTTTTTCAAAGTAGCAAATTGTAAAGGGTTCATTCTTTGTCAATCGGACACTTCGCTGTAAAAAATTGAGCTTAAAGAAATTATACCTTGTCTTGCAAAGTTTTCAATGGAAAAGCTATGCGTCAATTAAAAAAGAACAATTTTTGAAACCAAAAAAGTTCAAGCGATATGGTCCAAAGTATTTTTTGCACAAAAGTGTACACAACGTTAAAAAATTTTGAAGTTAATTTTGAATTTAAGGATTAAAATAGTGCAAAATTTGACAGTAAAAAATTGTCAAGTGAAAATTCTAAACGGCATGCCAAAAGATTCATTTAAGGTAAAGTCGTGCGCAAAAATTGCGTAATTTTAAGCCCCTTTGCACTGGTTGTTTATATTTATTCAATTTTGCTTCCAGCCCTCCCTAAAAAACGTCCACAAAGGATTATGCTACCCCCCATTTTCTTTTTTTTTAATTTTAATTCGTTTCTTATGAGCAAAAAAAAAAAAAAACCAAAGAATGGAGATCCAAAAAGGCATCGACAGCCCTTTCCCCTAATACCGGAAATGATGCCGACAAACACTCTGCAAAGAGTGGAAGGATTTTAACAAGAAATCGTGGTCATTTCTATAACAGTTAAAACTGAAATTCGCTGTACTGAAAGCTAAGCTTTTAAGGCAATCTTGTTAAGCTCAATAAAGTTTTGGTGTGCCCAACAATCACTGGACAAGCAGTGAACTAGTTTAGAAAAATGAGCATGCCAACTTCAGTTTCAACAAAAACGTTTAGGTCCTACATTGAGGAGACTATTGAAGTAAGAGTACTGAAACGCTTTACTAGTATAAATAAGAATGCGTCTTCTTTTTTTATGAACAAATTTTATTTAGATGTTTTTTATCTAATACGATATTCAAAAAAATCTCATAATAATTTTTATTTTTTCTTTTTTTTTTTTTTGAAATCAAAGTTTTTATCAAAACATACTTAAAAATATTTTTATAATTAAAAAAACAAGTTTTTTAACATAATGTAGAAATTGGTAAATATTATAATAAATCACTACATTACCCCCTTCCTAGTGTTAACGATATTTAAACTCCATCAGCAAAAGTAACACGCCGTTCAGACTTCAATTTCATTCTTTGTGTCTTATCAGATGGAGCAGAAACGCTTGTATTGGAACTTAGCATGTGTGGTGAAATGGGTTCGCATAAATTAGGATCATCCAATAAAAATGCAGGTTTCAATCTGTCAACTGAGATCACCTTTTCCTTTCCTGTTATCAGAATTTTGAAAATCTTATCAGTTTTTGAAATTACTCTAAACGGTCCATCGTATGGTTTTTGAAGAGGTTTTCTAACAGCATCGCATCTTACAAAGACATGTGAACAACTGCTTAAGCCTGAAGGTACATATATTTTTGATATACCATGCCGTAGTGCAGCAGTAGATTTGAAATTTCGCATCCTCTCACGAAACTCATCTATCCATTGATTGGAATAGTTTGAAGATCTTTCATCACCAAACATTTCACCAGGAAGACGAAGATTAGTACCAAAAACCATTTCAGCAGGAGTAAAACCAATGTCCTGGATGACAGTTGCATGCAATCCTATCATAACAATAGGAAGTGCATCCACCCAACTTGTTTTTTTATAAGATATGAGTGCTGCCTTCAGAGTTCGATGCCATCTTTCAATTTGACCATTGCTCTGTGGGTGATACGGGGTTGTATGAGTAACTTTAATCCCAAGTAATTTTGAAAATTCTCGAAACAGTGCAGATTCGAACTGTCGTCCCTGATCAGTGGTAATGTGAGATGGCACTCCATATCTTGACATCCAGCCATAACAGAATGCGGAAGCTACTGCTTCAGCAGTTATTTCCTCAAGTGGTATAGCTTCTGTCCACCTAGTAAAACGATCAATACAAGTTAGCACATACCTGTATCCTTTACATAATGGCAAAGGTCCAACAAGATCAATGCTGATATATTTGAAACGCTGTATTGGAAGATCAAAATTACCAATAGGGCTTTTGTTGTGCCTATTAATTTTTGACTTTTGACATGCCAAACAACATCTTGTCCACTTGCGTACATCCTTTGAAATTGACGGCCAAACAAAACGACTTCTAAGTAAATCCACCGTTGCCTGTATTCCTGGATGTGAAAGTCCATGAAGAGTATCGAAAAGAGATTTTCGAAATTCTGGCGTAATATAAGGTCGAATTTGTTTAGTAGATACATCACAAAAAATCTCGACCTCAACTTCTGGAATTTTCATTCTCTTTAAAGAAATAGCTGTATTAGATGAATTTAAAATAGTTTTTAGCTCGGTGTCAACCTCTTGAGCTTTAGCCAATGATTTATAATCGAATGGTGATGGGAGTGCTATAGTGTCTAATCTGGATAGAGCATCAGCTACTATGTTATCTTTTTCAGACACATGGCGTATATCGACTGTATGCTGGCCAATAAAATCCAGATGTCTCAACTGTCGTGGTGATGCCTTTTCTGACTTTTGCTTAAAAGCGTATATTAAGGGCTTATGATCAGTGAAAATCGCAAAATGTCTTCCTTCCAAAAAATATTGAAAGTGTTTTAATGCAGAATAGGCAGACAGGAGTTCGCGATCGTATGCACTATATTTTGCTTGTGTTGGGCTTAATTTTTTTGAATAAAAAGCAATAGGTTTCCACTCACCTTCAATTTGTTGTTGTAAAACTCCACCCATTCCTGTATCAGATGCATCAACCCAAAGCGATGTTGCTGCATTTAATGATGGAAATGTCAAAAGTGTTGCATTTGCTAATTGGTCCTTACACCTTTTAAAAGCTTCGATAAGTTCTTGCGTCCATTGAATTTTGGTATTATCACTTTTTTTGTTGCCAGAGTACAATGCATGAAGTTTTGATTGATGTTGAGCAGCTTGAGGTATAAAACGACGATAAAAATTTAGCATACCAAGAAAACGTCGTAGATCCTTTGTAGTTTCAGGTGTCTTGTAGTCTTGAATAACTTCAACACGAGATGGTAATGGTTTCAGACCATTGATAGTTACTAGATATCCAAGAAAACTTATCTCCGACACTCCAAAAACAGATTTAGATAGATTGATAGTCACTCCAAATTTCCTGAAGCGTTTAAATAAAAGGCGTACATGTTGCTTGTGTTCCTCAAGATTACTAGATGCTATGAGTATATCGTCTATATATGCATAGCAAAAATCTAGGCCTCTGATAACTTGATTGATGAATCTCTGAAACGATTGTGCAGCATTACACAATCCGAATGTCATACATGGGAACTCAAACAATCCAATCGGTGTTATAATCGCAGTCTTCTCAATATCAGCTTTCTCAACAGGAATTTGATGATAAGCCTTAACTAGATCTACTTTGCCAAAAATAGTCTTACCGCTTAACATAAATCCAAAATCATGGATATGAGGTACTGGGTAGCGATCTGGTATAGTAACAGCATTCAATCGTCGATAATCCCCACACGGACGCCATTCCCCATTTGATTTTGGTACGAGGTGCAAAGGACTTGCCCAGGAGCTTTTTGATGGACGGCAAATCCCCTGTTTGAGCATAATATCAAACTCGCGTTTTACTATTAGTAACTTCTCAGGAGATAATCGACGAGCCTTTGCAAAAACTGGAGGACCGGTAGTTTGAATGTGATGTGTCACCGAGTGTTTAATTGAAGTTTCCGGCTTATGTGGTATGGTTAAGTCCTCGAATTCCTTCAATAAATTATTGAACTCAGAATTTTCGGATATTGATTTGATTGATGATAATAATGGACCGGAATACTGAGTACCTTTGCTTTCAGATTTGGAAATATTATCAATTATTCGATTATTTTTTATGTCCACTAACAATCCATAGTGACTAAGGAAATCGGCACCAATTATTGGTTTCTTTACATCAGCCAATATAAAAGTCCACCGAAAATTTCTTTTAAGTCCTAAGTTGAAAAACAAAACCTTGTTGCCAAACGTTTTTATTCGCGATTGGTTTGCAGCAAGAAGTTGTAGGGGTGCTGGATCCTGACGCTTTTCTGAAGCAGAGGCAGGATACACCGAGACATCAGCGCCAGTGTCCATGAGGAACTCAGATTTAAGTTTCGCATCACGAAGGAATAGGCGACATATTTCTCGGCTTGCCCCGTCTGTCACCTGAGACGAGGTGCCTATTGGTTTTCCGATTGCGGATTCAATTTTGATGTGTACGAACAGGGTAATACACATTTTAAGGCACGATCACCAAATTTATAGTGGTACCAGCAAAGTGGCTTATCAGGTTTACCTGCAATTAAGTTCCGTGATCTGGAACGACCGGTTCGTCTATGATTTTGACTGTGCGTTCGGCTCGAAAGAGCTTCTACCTGTTTTGTCAAAGCTTCAATCTTTAGTTCCAAATTGTTCGTCTGTGTTGTGCTGTTGTATGATGTCAAAGGTGCCATAGAGACTGAATTGACCTCCCAAGCTTCAGCTGTATCAGCAATTTTATCGGCCATAAGTGCAAGTCTACTCAAAGACTCGCTACTTACGGATAGAATAGCTTGTGACTACTTTGGCAATCGCTGCATCCACAAAGACTTGAGGAGCTCATCGGAGACTTTGCCTGCAGCAAGATCAATCATTTCTCGCATTAATGTGGAAGGTTTTTTATCGCCCATTTCCATATCCCGTAACAACTTCTTTAATCGTTTCTCCTCAGAGTCCATGAAGCGTTCTTGGAGACGTGTCCTTAGGGCTTCATACATGTTGACCTCAGGCGGATTGAGGATCAAGTCGCTCACCTCACAAAGTACACTGGCTTCAATGGATCCAACAATTGTGTGGAACTTAGTTGAATCCGATGTTATACCTGCAGTAATGAATTGACTCTCAACTTGCTTGAACCAAAGTGCTGGATTCGTTCTCCAAAATGGCGGTACCTTTACCGAAACTCTTGCAACTTGTAGTGATGATGCAGCATCCATTAAATTGTTCGATGGAATGCTACTAAATACAGGCGTTGGTGTAGGCAGACCCGGAAGATTTTCATGGTCTCCAGTAGCACCAACTGCATCATCTTCTGTTTCTCTAGTTGGGGTTCGAAACATCGTGGTTCGTCGGGGTCACCAATGAAACGCTTTACTAGTATAAATAAGAATGCGTCTTCTTTTTTTATGAACAAATTTTATTTAGATGTTTTTTATCTAATACGATATTCAAAAAAATCTCATAATAATTTTTATTTTTTCTTTTTTTTTTTTTTGAAATCAAAGTTTTTATCAAAACATACTTAAAAATATTTTTATAATTAAAAAAACAAGTTTTTTAACATAATGTAGAAATTGGTAAATATTATAATAAATCACTACAGTACTATTGAAGTAAGTGTATTATTGAAGTGAGTGTACCATTGAAGTAAGTGTACTATTGAAGTAAGTGTACTATAGAAGTAAGTGTACTTTTGAAGTAAGTGTACTATTGAAGTAAGTATACTACTGAAGTTAGTGCACTATTGAAGTTAGTATACTATTGAAGTTAGTGTACTATTGAAGTAAGTGTGTTATTGAAGCAAGCGTACTATTGAAGTAAGTATACTATTGAAGTAAGTGTACTATTGAAGTCAGTGTACTATTGAAGTAAGTGCACTATTGAAGTAAGTGTACTATTGAAGTAAGTATACTATTGAAGTTAGTGTCTTATTGAAGTAAGTGTACTATTGAAGTAAGTGTACTAATGATGTAAGTGTACTATTGAAGTTAGTGTACTATTGAAGTTAGTGTGCTATTGATGTGAGTGTACTATTGAAGTAAATATACTATTTAAGTAAGCTTACTATTGAAGTTAGTGTACTATTGAAGTAAGTGTACCATAGAAGTAAGTGTTATGTTGAAGTTAGTGTGCTATTGAAGTGAGTGTACTATTTAAGCAAATGTACTATTGAAGTAAGTGTACTATTGAAGTAAGTGCTATAAAAGTTGGTACGACAACATTTGGTGACAAAAACTAGCAATAGAAAAAACTTCAGGCATTTGAGCTTTTGGGCGTGGAGTTTCATACACATGCAAGCTTTTAAAATTTGGGGACTAATGAAATTAAATACAGTATATAGTATAGCTGCTCCTAACAAATTTCCCCAACAAAACTTACACAAAATATTTTTTTTCTATACCAAAAATAATTTATTTTGGATTTTTAATAAATAATTTGATACTCAAACTAAGCAACAAAGCTACTGTAAATAGTGCTTCAGTTGACAGTGAATTACCCACAAAGCAGAGGAAAGTAAAAAGAAAGCAACAAAAAGCATATAGTGAAAAAATAGCAAGAAAAGTAAATATTTTGCTACCTTTTTAAACGTTTGAAACTCGCAACAGAAATTAGCAAAAGAGCAAATAAAAAGTTTACAAGTTCTCGAGAAAAAGAAGATTAAACAAATATTTGCTTAATAGACATCACTAAGGGGTAAACTATTTTACACAAAAAGAGCTAGCAAAAGATTTTCAAAAGTACTTTGAAAAATTTTTTGCGGCTTTTGGTTGCAACTTTTTTACTTTCAACTGAACTTTGTACAAACAGCTAAATAAGAAAATAAAATGTGCTTTCAATTTTATTAAAGTTTCCATAATTTTTTTTGAGCAAATTTAACTTTACATGCTTTTAAGTTTCATATGAAAAAAATGTACAACATGTCGTATGAGCAACATTTAATTAATATCGCTGCAGCAAATGTAATGCCTGTGAAAAAGTGATTTTTTTATGCATTTCAATTACATTTTTTAAAATTTTTTTTTAATTATTTTAATACATTTATATATGAAGGCATATACAAACAACTATTTAACCCAATATAAATAACTATATCATTTAATTTACTTAATGGAATTGTACGTTTATTGACAACCAACATAAAAAACTAAAATCAGCGCTGTGTGGTATGACACATAACACATATAAAAAGTATTTTAAAAAAATTGCTAAAAAAGAAAAGGGTTTAAAAAATGAAAATGAAATCAGTTTTTCATTTAATCAAAGTAATACTTTTATTCATAGCTGGGAAAAAGATTACAAAAGTGTGCACAGCAGAATAAAGGGTTGCTAAAAATAGAATGAACATAAATTTTAACTTTGCAACATAAGCACATGTTGCCATATTTTTGTAAAAAAAAGTAAAAATACCAACAAAAAAGACTAACTAAACCCTCTTTTTATGTGTAATACTAAAGTTTCGGTACAAAAAAAAAAAAAGAACAAAAACTGGGATGTTAACATAATTTTGTAAATACTTTCAACAGCTTTAACTAGTCAAACAATTTACATGCCACATTCAAGCTTTTAATTTTAATTTTTTTTAAATGCCGTTTTATTTTGTATTTCTTGTTTTGCCTGCAGCCGTTTTAACGATAAACATTTACAACATGTTGTAAGCCAGGCTGGGAGAAAATAAATAAGGGTGATCATGGTAAGAAATATGAGCGCCTGCTCGCACTCAGTTGTTGCAATGCTGAGATATAACCCCTTAAACTTTTATACCAGTCTTGTTTCATCAGTGAATTGCAATTGTTTTAAGACAATATCTTCGATTTCAGGACCAATAAATCCTTTCAAATTTGCAACAATATATTTTATGATTAATATTGGTTTGGTAATGTTCAGAAAGCGCCGTGCAAGCAATTGATAAAAATGTTACTCTCACTGCTTGAATCGCTTAGACTTTTGTCTTTTTAGACTTTAACTTTTGCTGTTTTTCTATACAATTGCAATATGCGTTTTCTTAAAATTTAAAACCAATTTAATTTTTTAGGCGGAATCCGTACGAATATTTAGTTTTGAGGCAACTCTGTTTCAATTCTCACATAAAGCTATCTCTTATAAAAATATTGCTAAAATTTAGAATATTTTTGTGAATTTAATTCCAACAACAATCATTCCCATTCACCATTAAACAGCATATGCATAAATACCCTTAATGCAATCAATGAACTTAAAAAACCAAGAAGCACAAAAACTACCCAAGCCATAACAATAGCAACGAAAAATATATCAAATTTTTATATGCGATGCTGGAAAATTACTATAAACTATGGATAAAATGCTCAAAACAAAAAAGATGATGCGCATTTAAGAGAAAAAAAACTTTGCATAAAAAAGGACATATGGCATTATGTTGCTGTACAGTGCAAAATGACTGCACGCCGCCAACACACTGTAAATGTGCAACGCAACACTTGAAAGCTTGAACGGAAATGATGGTCATTCATTTATCTTTGTTGTTGCTTTTGTAAGCAATTTTCTCAACGGAAGCTGTTGATGGCCTGCAGAGAATTGCGTTCAAAAAGTAAGTGCAGCAAAAAATGTAAGCAGGAATGCTGCATTCTGGGGGGTGGTTGAGTGCACTTATTGATGGTAAGTTTAAGACTTCTTTTTTAAGGTATATTCCTTTCAATTATAGTGGTAATATTTTGTTCCGCACTCTATATAGAGACTAGTTATTTTGCAACATCTTTGTAACTGCAACTGTAAATTTTTAATTTGCTTTAGTTCATGTTCTGTCACATTTGACATTTGAAAAAAACATAATTTTTTCTCATTTCGTGATTGATAACAGCAGCAAGTGTGTCAAAATTGTTGTTCAAACAGAGTTTCATGTACATAATTTAAAATAAATACAACGAGTGCAAAAAAATTTTTTTTTTAAATTTTTGGAGCTGTTTGAAGTTGGTCACGTTCGCAAACATAGGTGTAATAAAAAGGCAGTTGCAGAACAGTTAAACCACTTATTTACTGCCGTAACACAACATAATCCCATATTTTTTTTTATGGCAAAGTTGGAAAAAAAGGCAGTGCAAATAATTTTCTTTCGAATAGTAGGCAGCAGGAAAATACCTTTTCAGGGCTAATCTAATGTACTGATTTGAATGAAATTTGGTTAGAAGATAGATTGTACTATATAAAAGGTTATTGGAGACTCTAAGTCCTTTAAGTGGGCGTGACACCGCCCCTAATGGGAACAAACGCAGCCACGATTGAGTCGCTATACCGATTTTGATCAAATTTGGTATGGGGACAAACTGATTCCTGAGAAGAAAAATATGTTTTTAGTGGGGCGGTGTCACACCCCTCGTTCTAATTGCTTGTTTATTGCCTCTACCTTGCGATCAACTTTTTAAAGTAACAGAAGAAAATATAAGTGTTTTATTTTGACTTTTATTTCACTTCAAAAGTATACGATGGTCGCATTCGACATCAGAGAAATGCCCATATCTAATGAGAACTGTGCATTAAGTCTTAAGCAGAGTTTCCCCGTTCTTTTTTAATTTCACATTAAACTGTGAATAGAACGTCAAAATTTGATCCATAAAAACGCCACATATTTAGTTAGCAAATGCAACGCAGTTAAAATAAACGTCAATATTTCCGACCATTATGCAATTGCCTTATTTCATCAATCATACTAATCGTTTTGAATTTTTTTAACATTTTCATTTTATTTATTTTATTTTTTTTTTATGAATGCGGACTATTGGAAATGTTTTTGAAATATCGTTTTTGTTTCGCAGCATAATTTTCGACGACATAAATGTGCTCAATACAACCCGTATATGTAGACGGCTGGATACGTCATCAGCAGCAATCGACAGTCGCCATTTATTTTTATTTTTTTTTTTTTGGGAAAACAAACAAAATATAAACCTTATTAATCATTGCTTTGCTCATAGTGTACGTTACCAAGGGTGTACCTTATTTGAAATGTAAGTTGATTATTTGAAAAATAGGGAGCGTTTGTAATATACTAATCGAGAAAGTCAAAAATACACTGACTTATCAAACTACCCGAATTACCACGCGCTAATGTTCCTGTATTCAAGCACAGTAGTTTTTGGTGCCATATGTAAATGCTATGAATTTCCAGGCAGAAAGATATGTCATCAAGGTCCTCCCGGGCCCGTTGTCCTTCGAAGAGTCCCATGCATTTTCAGTAGAACTTTGGTTTTGTTTTATTATTGAATTTCTGAATAGATTATTAGTATTTTTTATGCTTTTAAACTGTCTTCTATATAAATAAAATGATAACTGTGTTCTATGTTCGTACATCACGCCAAAATTATTGGACCAATTTTGATCAAATTTGTATAGTCTTGTTTTGTAGACACTTGGTCTCAATCTTCATCACTTATTTCTTTTAAATATCAATTTATTATAGTTTTAAAATTGCTTAAGAAAATTAATTGCGCATAAATAAGCAATCATAACAAACCGTTCAATAGCAAGTTAATGTGCTTGAGTATGTACATTTTGTTATACCCTACACCAAGGGTATATTCACTTTGTCATTCCATTTGTAACAAATAGAAGGAGGCGTGGCAGGTATGGAAAAGTATATGTATTCTTGATCAGCGTTGCCACCTGAGTTGATTTAGCTATGTCCGTCTGTCTGTTTGTCCGTCTGTTGAAATCAGGTTTACGAGAAAACCAACAAAGCTAATTGAATGAAATTAGCACACTCTGGTCACACCATCTTGCAGGCATCTTGCTATTGAAAATAGGCAAAATCGGTTCACGAACACGCCTACCGCCCATACTCTATGTATATTTATCCAGGCCCATTTTGAAAAAAATTGCAGCGATTTTGATGAAACTTGGGGATTTGATGCAAATGTGAACAAGATTTGGATTAGGCTAGGTTTCAAGAAAGTTTTCAAAGTTTTTAACAGGGGCGTGGCACAGCCCTAAAATTTATTCTTTATAACGCCATATCTCGTAAGCCGTTTAAGATATTGTGATGAAATTTGGTAAACAGATATATATCAAATATATCTTGAATTAAAAGTGGGCGGAATCGAAAAAGTGGGCGTGACACTTTTCAACTGTTAACATTTTTGATTCCGATTTTCATTTCCATTAGAGATGATGCCACTGAAGGCATTCATTAATACAAACTTAGTCAATTAACCGAAAAAACCTGTTGAAGGGCGTGGCACAGCCATTATTAATTATAAACGTTATATTAAGAGAACTAACAATGTAATAGTTATAAAATTTAATGAGGTATATATACTTGCTATAAGGTCTCTTATTACAAAAATTTGGTACAATAGTAGCTGTGGGCGTGGTACCTCCCATATAAGCAAAAAGCTTTTATTTTTATAGAATTTTAAGGCTAAATAAGGTATAAATCGCAAACTATTCAAGCTTTTGTGCTAAAATTTGGTATGCGGATGTCGATCACGAATATCATTCATTGAACTAAAAATAGGCGAAGTTGGGCGTGGCATGTTTAAAATTTTTCATTTCTATTTGATTTTTTTCAACATTTTCCATATTTTTTCGAATTTTTCAACCTTTTAATTTTTTCCAAATATCTATATGTATTTGTTCGAGTTTTTCATCGATTTGAATTGTTTCATAATTTTTCAACATCTTTCAACTTTTTCGGGATTTTTCAACCTCTCTCAACTTTTTTCAACATTTTGCATATTTTTTCGACATTTTCAACCTTTTTCAATCTCTGTCAACCTTTTTTACATTCCACATTTTTTTCGACTTATTCAACCTTTTCAACGTCTTTCAGACATTTATTTAAAAGGTACTTTCAGTGCAGTGTAGGATATGTGAGTTTCGGCCTTGCAGCAGATAGCACCTTAACTTGGTTTTTGTAAAAAATTTCTCCACTAAAGGATTTTTATTGAAATCAAAGTGTGTCCTATGACAAGGTTCATCCTAATATCACACAATGTGTGTTTTCATATATAGACACTCATATGTATATTTGTATTTATATGTATGTGTATTCGGAATTATTATGCGATTGTATTTATGCCTATGTGTGTGTGTGTAGTGTGCCACTAGCGCCTGTGTATATTTATTTTATTATGTGTATTTATGCGCTATTTATGTGGATTTCATGAAGCCATTCAACCACTTACCGCAGATCAATCATTTAAATGTATGCATGCGTGTGTGTATTTTTTATGTATGTATAACTGTTTGCATGATATCTATGTATGTATTTATATTTTGTTTAGTATTTCCTTTATTAAATCAACGTATAGTATTTCATAATTTTTGCAAATCCGTATTAAATAGCAAATTTATTGATTTGTTTGTTGGCTACTATGCTGTGGCATAAAGTCGTAAGACAAACACTCTTACAAAGTAGTGATTAAACACTTTATAAACTTATCTTGTGTGTGTGTATGCGTGCAAGTGTGTATATTTGTTTTGGCATAATATAATCGATTAATCATAATGTAAAAACGATTAACAATTTGTGCAAAAAGTAAAATGAAATTGTCCGCATGCAGTCTGTGCGTATGAAATATGAATCTGCAGTTTGTATGTTCCACAGAGGTGCTATTTTAACATCTCTTTTTTTGATTACACTGTAAAACAATGAAGAAAATAGTGTAGATCTTGATGTGTGTTATCTTATAAAGAGCTTCTTTTTGTTGCTGAACTAATGCAGTCATTTTTTGATTCAGCTGAAAGTCTATGAGGCACTTTTATTTTCTGTTATTTTCATAAATAAAGAAAATAAGTTTAACTTAACTGCATGGCAATTACTGAAAATAAAAACTCAAGTTCAATTCTTTAAATTTTGTATACCATTTGTTTACCAAACGGCTTGCCTATGTAATTTCCCGGAAAAAATTCATTGATAGCTAAAAAGTCATTATTTTGCCCGTAAAATGAGGCCTTTATTGGTCAACAACTCAAAATTATGTCGTAGGACTTTGTTGTGCCCATTGAGACTTTTGATCAGCCTCACAATTCAAACTTAGAATATTTTTCCCAGTTCCATTTATAAAAATAAGCTTTTAACATGGTTTTAAGCTTTTTGCTAGATAGCTAATAGCTGTAGTATCAAGTCTCATTTGATACCAATTTTATGTGAAGAAACAATTGAGACATCATCTTAGGCGTACGCCATATAAGGTTTAGAATGAAGTCACGTAAATTTTTGTACTGAAAACGTTAAACCCTTTCATTTGATACCTCTGCTTGTAACTCTTTCTACATTCTATATAGTACAACACGTACTCATTTGCTTTCCTTAGCAGTACTACTCATAACCACATTAATGTTTTCTTCTTTTAATGTAGTACTACACGTATTCATTTGCTCTCCTTACCAGTACTACTCATAGCCATTTGATCTATTTATTTGTGCTACATAATCTCTCTACTTAACATGTTACTTGTGCTTCAATAAGTACCCGAACTATTTAATAATTTTTTCTTCATTCTATGTAGTAAAACACGTATTCATTTGCTTTCCTTAGCAGTATTACTCATAACCATATTAATGTTTTCTTCTTTTAATGTAGTAAAACACATACTCATTTGTTTTCTATAGAAGTACTACTCATAGCCATATTAATGTCTTTATATCTTAAAGTAGTACAACACATACTCATTTGCTTTCCTTAGCAGTACTACTCATACCCATATTAATGTTTTCTTCTTTTGATGTAGTACAACACATACTCATTTGTTTTTTATAGTAGTACTACTCATAGCCATATCAATGTTTTTATATCTTAAAGTGGTACAACACATACTAATTTGCATTCCTTAGCAGTACTACTCATACCCATATTAATGTTTTCTTTTTTAAGGTAGTACAACACATTCTCATTTGCTTTCCTTACCAGTATTACTCATAACTATTTGATCTACTTATTTGTACAACACAATCTCTCTGCTCAACGTGTTTCTTGTGCTTCAATACTACTCATTAATGTTTTCTTCATTATATGTAGTAAAACACGTACTCTTTTGCTTTCCTTAGCAGCACTACTCATAGCCGTTTTAAACTTTTCTTCTGACCAGTAAAGAGTTCAAACGAAACCAGTAGTACAAGTACAATTTGCTTTGAAATGAGTACCCAAAATATCTAGAACAATCCTTAATATTTTTAATCATTTGTCATACACAATGAGGTCTAAACTTACTTATCCCAATTTTTTTTTGGATTTTGTATGTGAGTATAATTTTTCCACACACTATACCTAAGTAGCTCTGACCTGACTTCTTTGTCTACGTTTTTGATTTGTCAACAAAGATTGAGTCAATAAAATGCAAATTGAAATCTACAAAGAAAACATATCAATGCAATAATTCCCATAAATATAAACATAAAGGAAAATAAGAAACCCACACACAAATATACAAATAAAAAGGATGCAAAGGAAGCATAATGTTATATATAAAAAATAATTTCAATAACTTTCGTATGGTATGTATTGTATGCATATTTTTTTTGTTTGATTTAAAAGCAAACAAAATATGAAATTGAATAGAAAAGTAAGGCAGTAGGAAATATAGCCATCAATGACTAAAACTAATTCTGGAATTCTATGCAATTCTTAGAAGATTTAAACGAGTAATAATGCTATTGTTTGTTCTTGTATGCCTACGAGTAATGCTTCACTGACGCGATAACGATACTTTATAATTTATCGTATCTTGCTCGTAGTGACGCCAAGCTTATCGTGTCGTACTCGTTCTTGTACGAAAAACTTTAGATCAGTATCGTTCTCGTCTTGTGCTTACCGAATGTTCCTGGTTGTTTTCGTTTACATTTATACATTTATTATGAGCTGGACCCGCGACTTTGCCCACGCGTTCCGCATTCTACTACTCTGCCTACATTTCAGACAGTCCTTACTGTAGACAATTGGATCCATGTCCCAAATTTCAGAATTTGCTATAACTACCAAGATTAACAATTTAAGTGTTTTAGTTGTTTGAGAGTTGCCACTCCCCATTATCCAATCTCCTTCATATTTTGCAAGTAGCTTGGCATAAAGAATATTCATCCACGTATCAAGTTTCACAACTGTAGCTGTCATAGATGCCAAGATATAACGTTTTATGTGTTTTTGCTGTAAGGAGGGTGCCACGCCCCGTTGTTTAGTTCTGTTCATATTTCTTGTTGTGCTTATCATACACAATATATATCCAGCATAAATTTTTAAAATGCCTGCTACTTAAGGTGCATTTTCTGTGTTTTTGTTGTAAGGAAGGTGCCACGCCTCATTGTTCAAAAAAGTTCAAACTATGTTCTTAGCCTTTTCTACATCAAAGCAAATAAAACCTGTAGATTTGAGCTCTGTCGGCTCAGTAGTTTGAAGGTTTATAGTTAACATACATACAGACATTAATTTCTAGTTAAGTATTATCGTTGGCGTTAAACATCTCGTTATGTTAACGTTATTGGACCGAGAACAACAACTATATACATCGGTTTTCGGTGAAACACCATGCACGAATTTTTTCCTACCTGGTCATTTTACCACGTGTTAGTGGTCGCACTCCTTTGTATGTGTATATGTGCGTAAAGAACTTTCATATTGCGCACACACACATACATATAAACTTAGTAAGCTTGAGGCAAAGGCAAAGTTTTTCTTTTTCTATTTTGGCTCAAAGAAAAGCTTTGAAGCATAAAAATAGTGGAAAAAAATACCAAACAAAATGAAATGAACTAAATTCAAACCGGATACGGAAGATATTTCATACAAAACGGAAGTAAGCGGACAGCATAGTACAGCATAAAGGAAAGTGATTAGGTTTAACAATTCGCCGGCTTATGGAGCATTTCATAGGGTTATTTTGCTTTTTTTTTTTGAAGTGCTGACGAAGAAATGCCACAACTGGACAGAAGAAATCCTGAAAAGATGAATGTGAAAGAAGTTTAACAGCGGATGGACATTATAGGATGAACGTCAAGGATATTGCATGCTTGGCTGCAAGCCAAAATCAAAGCTAAGCATTAGATTTTGACATAAAAGAGAAGTAGAGCTTCGAAAGCGTATGTAGTAAGTATATTTGAGTCAGCCCGGCTAGTGAAAAGTATTTGTAGTTTATCGGGATTATTATTAGTTGAGGAACACAGTATCGTTTAATATACAAAGGAATTTATTTTTGGAACTTTAAAATGATATATTGAAACAGAAATTTAAGGTAATGCACTCTTACTGGTTTTGAGTTCATGAAAGTAAATCTATATATCTGCTACCGGCCAAACTAGTTTTTAGGATAAACTAGTTCTTCCTAGGCTAAACTAGTTGATTTGTATGCCTGAAAATATGCAATTTACTTTGAATGCAAATGCACTGTGTATAGCGTAGCCGGTGTTGCACATATTGTAGACTGATCCGAAGGCCGCCGCAAACCCGGTATTACACATATTATAAGTCTCAAATCGCGGTCGAAGCCCGCCGACTTACCCTAACTTACAAATTGCTAAGCATACAATAAAATTGATAAGTTTGATTGTCTTACTTTGCCACTGTCTTAGTCTTCACTAGCCACAGTGCTTTTGCATTAAGATTTCATTGCATAGTTTTAAGCTTAACGGTAACTAGTTTGGCCTAAGACTAGTTTGGCCTAAAACTAGTTTGGCCGGTAACATATAAATACATACATATAAATAGGAAGTGGCAAAACGGTTCTATTTCTGCCATAGCTTAGTATTTTTTTGCTTGAAAGGTTGTGAAGAGGAGCAGTGCAGAATATACATTTTTTCCTATTAGTAGGCGGTGACACGCCTCTACAGGAAAATATATTCCCACGGCTTAACTAATGAACTGATTTGGATGAAATTCGGTATGGAGATAGATTAAGATCTAAGAAAGGGTATTAAAAACTTAATAATCTTTAAGTGGGCGTTACACCGCCCTCTATTGGGAAAACTCTCTGCATGGCTGAGCTGCTAACCGATTTTATTAAAATTCGGTATGGAGATAGATTGATTGCTGAGTAATGGGTAGTTTTTTTAGTGGGCGGTGCCACGCCCTTAACGAGAAAATATATTTCTACTGCAAAACTAATGGCCGAATTTTGTTGAAATTTGGTATAGAGTTAGACTGAACCCTGAGGAAAGGTATTTGTTTTTGAGTAGGCGGTCCCATTTCATTCCTTTCATATGCTAAGAACCTTCTTTAAATAACCCTTTTTTAAGTACCTCAGAAGTACTGCCTATAAAAATATCGAATGACTCAAACAATCTCCATCTTTTTTGTATTTGTTACATGCTTAAGCGCGAAGTCCTTTTGCATCATGACGACGTGCTTTCATTTCTTAGTTATTTTCGTCCTACATCCTTATCTCTCTTTAGGTTGATCGTTCAATAATGTCGAATGCAGCAGCTTCAAGTGAAAATGACAGGCAGACTGAAAGATTTAGGTTCGGAGGATTGTAGTTGATGTATGAATACTAACGGGGGAGTATTGAGCGTTAATGTTGTGTGTGCGTGTGATTTCATGCTCGTATGTATGTTTATTTATTTGAATGTGTGCTTTTTTGTGTATGTTTATGTTTGTGAACATGTGTTGGCCATATCAATTTGGTTTTGTATTCCATAACTTTACATCGAGCATAGCAATTCGGAACATTCGAATGTAAAACATTTCGATAGCAAATCAAAAAGATATTTAGTATTTTATTTAAATATAATGCTGCTGCTGTTGTGCGCATGTATGTATTATGTATTACACAAGTATGTGTGTGATTGTATGTGTAAAAAGCTACAACATTTAGTTGGACTTTTCGACGCCTTTGGTATGTAGTTGGAAAATTCACTTATCTATGAAGCTGTATAAAACATTTTAAGGAAATTACATTATTTTATCGTTTCTCTTAAGCTGGACATAGAAGACAAAGATGTCGCCGTCAACAGACTTAGTAAGAGCCAAAA
The DNA here is from genome assembly GCA_949775025.1 of Tricholauxania praeusta. Taxonomy (NCBI): domain Eukaryota; kingdom Metazoa; phylum Arthropoda; class Insecta; order Diptera; family Lauxaniidae; genus Tricholauxania; species Tricholauxania praeusta. The sequence continues at coordinate 109,430,622 of OX459031.1, read as the reverse complement.
TATTTTGTCCTTTTTTTTAGTGTACCAAACATAATATTATAAAGTTATAAATTGCAATGTCTTTGGAAATTGATGATATTGTGCGGATATTGAAAGGCATTGCAATTTATTGCTTTTTCGTAATATTTAATGTTTCTTTAGAGACAGAGAAATTATCGTAGCAGATATAATCTCTCTAAGTAAAAAGTATTCAAAGGAGACTAATAGGGCGTCGAAAAATCACCCTAGATAAAGAGAGAAAATAAAATCTGAAAAAAAAAAAAAATTAAAAAAAAGTTTTGGCCTGGCTTCATATGAAAGATTGCCTTAACTCTTTGACGACCATTGGTACACCGGTGACCCTTTTACCTTCGAGCTTTTCCTGAAAAAATTATGGAATGAATTTTCATCATCAAGGTATCATTCAATAGAGAATGAATGTGGCTTGCAGAAAGTACCTAATTTATAAAGGAATATTCATTCCTTTACCAACCAGACTACCCCATAGTTGAAAAATCTTAACTTTTTCTCCCCCATATTCTATAAATTTGGTTACATTTTTGATCGATACTTTGAAGTTTATTTCTTATGATAAATTTCGAAGCAATTTCTATCTTTGGTGAAGCAAAATGGGTTTTTGCAAAAGGCATAAATATAATTTGTTCGACGGTCTTTTCCTTGTTTGGAGCAGACAATACATCTCTTACGTCCCAGTTCACTTTTGCAGAGATAGTGACCGGACAGAGTAGCGACCTCTGCAAGTTTCAATCGCTTAGGTCCCTCTCTTACAACTACTGATGACGGTCTTTGGTGGTTGGTGAATGAATTGATCATTTGAATTGCCAGCTGCGCGAGGAATTCCAATGCAGATATAGAAAATGGATCATTATTTGAAGTAGAAATTTTGTTGTAAAAGCCATATCTTCTTCGTCCAATTCGAATACCCGTTCATCGTCATCGCTATCCTCGGCATTTATCAATTGAATGATTCCTTCCTCTGTGAGGCAGAATCTGCGTGATCTTGGCATTTTGTGACTGCAAAAGTCGAACGATAACAATATTACTAAAGCACATATAAAAAAAGACATGAAACTTACGAAAATTTGATAAAATTCCAGACAAATTGTTAAGCAATAATATTTGTCACTCCTTTCGATACACTCTCGTGTCAACAACTATTTTTCCCGCAAAAGGAGACACTCAGTCCTCGTTATGAATGCATTCCAGAATGCGTCTGAATACTGCAAAAGTGAAAAAACAGCATACATTTTTATCTTTGACGACCATTGGGACATATAGGTCCCACGATTTTCACACCTTTGCTAGTAAAATAATTTATATTTTGTAACACTTTTGTTTAGTAATTTGGGGTCGCTGAACACGAATCCGGTGTTGGATTAGAAAATTTTTCAGGGGTTCAGGAGCGGTTGTCAAAGGGTTAAGCGTTGGAAAATATCCATATTTCTTGAGTAACTTTTCCACATAATTTTTCTAAGCTTCAAAGAATTCAACTGTCTTTATAATATTTTATACGTTTTTAGAGTAAAATTTTAAAAGGAATCTGTAGCAATGTTTTGCTTTACCCATAATCGCCCAATGCTAAAAAATACCTTAACGCCCAAAAATTTAGGACGATTGTGTGTAATGAACTATCAACTAATCGCCCAATAAAACTGGGCAATACTTCACTGTGAAGAATTGCACAAATACACAAAAGCCCAAGCCATTTTTTTGGACGTTTGCTCGATATGTTTTTTATGATACGTTTTATGCGTTTGAGCGATATGTTTTTGGGCGATAATGGTACAGCCGCAATGCAAAATCCGTGAAAATATCAAACTCAAAATTTCACATAAAAAGTTATGTCATATGACCGATATAGCCACTCGTGTAACCTTTCCGCCAGCTATACGTTTGCCAGATATTTGTAAAATTTTTATAAATTGACCATTTTAATTGAAAATTATTTAATCGAATTTACAGTCATTTGCAGAAACCGATATTCATCTGAAATTTCACAAATCGGTTTATGCTTTATAAGCAAACATGACAAAGATAACAAATTGTTCCATTCGTTGACAAAGAAAATTGTTTCATTAGTTATCTTTGTCATATTTGTTTATAAAGCATTAACCGATTTGTAAAATTTCACATGGATATCGGTTTCTACAAATGACTGTAAATTCAATTAGGTAATTTTCAATTAATTAATAATAATCAATCGACTAAAAACAAATTAAATTTCTAATTGATCATTTTAGTAAAAATTATCTAGTAACTTAAACTATGAAAAATCGAGCAAAAATTTGCTCTATAAGCGATATCGAATTTAATCGAATTTTCCTTAGGAAATGAAGCCCAAAATCTATTATTTCATATACTGGAGATTTTTAGTGCGATTGAAACACTTTGAATTTAGGAAGTTTCATTTTTATTCTTTTTTTTTTGGGTACTTTAGACCGTACACATTTTAAAAACTTTAATATCAAAACATTTGTTTCAGATGAAACTGGTCTACAAGGGTTTTGCTAATGGAAAGTGAGTAGGTGTTCTCGATAAATTTTTGCACGCTGTATACAAATCGGGGCTCAATAGTTGTCAAATACGTATAGTTTTTGAGAAACTGGGGGTTGAAACTCTCCCCGAATGTATCGGTGAACAATGCACCCCATACAAACAACCCAAAAATTGTGATACTCAAAATACGTAAACATCTCAGCCACAGAACTGATGATTCTGTACTTTCCAGGGCTTCCAGATTCCAGATTAAATTAAAATTTATTGCAGTCGAAAAAGGAAATGACAAGTTTTGATTAGAGGCATTTCGGAAGAATTTACGATGCTGCATTTAATGCCCACGGCCATTCAAAAATGCCAAAAATCGCATTTTTTTGGGGGTTCCAACCCCCTACATAATTTTGATTACAACCACAAAATGCCTGCTTAAGAGGGTCATCTGTGTCCCTGGAGTTGCACAAAGCTCATTTTGAAGAATAATACAATTTTTTATTTTCAACAATTGGGCTTAAATACCCCCATGGTGCCAACGAGCTGCACTAGTTATGTTGTAATTTAATTCACTAAATTTTTTATTGATTGGTGCAAAGTGTTTTTTAATCGAAAAAAGGCCCCAAGACCTCCTTAAGTAAATCATAGGAATCGCTGGTGATTTTTGAAATTCTTTTCGTATATTTTCCCATTGATAATCGTAAAAATTTTTTAATAATATATGACCCAAATTTCACCTCCGTTGTAGGTGTCACCCAAATAACGTTCATACATTACACGTAGGATATATTTGGTTTGTACTTTTATTTCTGTTACGCTTATAATGTGATATGACAGTCGTAGAAAAGTACAGTGCTGTATTAAAATAGGGTCAGGGGAGCCCAACAGGCCAATATGTCTTGTGGATTCGTATATCTTGGGAAACCAAAACAGCTTTTTTTTGTGTTGCTATTGTGTAAATTTTCTCCCATATCCGCCAGTAATGACATCAAAAAGTAACACCCAAAAGAATTCTTTGCTTGGCCTATTTTTCCGTCAGATGACCTATGATAGTGAAATCTGTCATACCGTCTAAATTTCATACTTCCGTACCATAATTTTTAGCTAAAAACTTTTTCAGTATTAATATAATTAAACTAACCCAACTTCAAAAAAATATCATTTACTTTAACAAGTGCCACATCATAGCTCTCTTGCACAACATTATTAATATCATTTAAGCTAAAAAGATAACAAAAAAAATGTAGCTAACGATTAAAACAACGAGATCCAACCAAAAAAGTGCTTCATTCATTAAGATTGCTTTTCTTCTTTAGGATTTTGGTTTATTTTGCACTCGACTTTTACAACTTTATTAGTAAAAAGTAGTTTAATAAGTTTAAGCACTTTAGAGGAAGACCATTATTTTAGTGTGCTGGCATTGTTAAACACTTTTAGCCAACCCTTTTGTAGCAAACTTTAACAATCACAACATCAACTCTTTCACCCCGTCCATCCATCCAGCTTCAGTGTCTTTTGTATAGCCAAATAGTGTAGCAAAAGCAAATCATTATTCACGTTCACACTGGTAATGTCAACGTGCCCACCCACCAACGCTGCTCTTGCTCCTTTCGAAAGTCCTAACGGGCTTATTGTTAGTCTTATTGCAAAGTTTTTTGTTCTTGCTGCCAGGAAAGCCTGTTAGTCTTACGGAAGTTCTTAACTTAAAATGGAAACAATACACGTTGACAAGCAGGAGCAAAAATCAAAATTAACATTGTTAGCATAAGTGAGCAACGAAGGAAGTGAATAGAAAATAAAAAGGATGAATATTAAGTAAAAAAAAACCGAAAATTCAGGATGTAGTAAATTTAAAACAAATGCATTAAATTTGAAATGTATTTAGAGATAATTTGCGAATTGATAGCTGCAGAGTATATGAATTGAATAAAAATTGAGTTTAGCTACTACAGCTATTAGCCTTCTTAGCTATTAAGCTTAGAGCTCTAATGAAGTTATTTTCATTATGAAAGGAAATAAAAAGTGTGCTTTTTAGATATATAATATGTTTTGACATATGTCAATACATTGATCTGGGTGCCAACCAATGGCGGAGCAATTTTCGCCCGACGTGAAAAACAATGTGCCGCCCACTTTAAATGGAAATGTATTTTAAAGTTCTAATCAATACAAATTTTTAATATAATTTGTTTTTAGTCGTCTAAATAAAGCATAAACCGATTTGTGAAATTTCACATGAATATCGGTTTCTGCAAATGACAGTAATTTTGATTCAGTAATTTTCAATAAATTTTTAATTTTATTTTATTTGCAAATCTCAATAAATATCGAGCACTATTTTACAAAACAAAAAAACTGGGCTTAGATTAGTCATACTACTTAGTTTCATATATTGCTAAATGGAATCATCAGTGACCTTTAAGCGTATAAGTAAAATTTCTAAGCGTTATATGTTTCTTTTTTTGCATATATCTGTTAAGAACTTAAGCAACAAGTGTAACAAAATTCATTTTTCTTTTGTGTGTTGGTTTTGTGTTTTGTATTCTCACTCATCGGCTTAAAGGTCGCTGATGATTCCATTTAGCAATGGATGAAACTGGTATGATAGCTTGAGGCACTTATTTGTTAATTTATCATTATATTTGTGTATTTTTTTTCGTGTTAAAACATATTTTACTGAACAGTAAGATCAGTAAAGCAACTATTTATTATTTTCGGTTCCGATATAGGAAATTCTCCGACATTACAAAAAACTGCCAATATTTTCATTTTTATATCCAACACAAAGGGTATATTCACTTTGTCATTCGTTTGTAAGGCATAAAAGGGCGCACATCATTCATAGAAAAGTTTTTTGGTTGAAAAGTTTGTGAAGAGAAGGAGGGATATATATACTTTTTTTTTAAATAGTAGGCGGTGCCACGCCCCTGACGGGGAAAAATGGTACCACAGCTAAACTAATAGACCGATTTTTATGAAATTTTGTTTGGAAATAGACTGAACCCTAAGAAAAATTATTAAAAACTTTAAGTCTCTCCGGGGGGCGTGGCACAGGCCTTAATGAGAAAAAACACCTTCACGGTTGAGCCGCTACATTGAATTTAATGAAATTTGGTATGTAGATAGCTTAAGTTGCTAGTAAAGATACTTGTTTTGAGAGGGTGGTGCCACGCCTCTAACAGGAAAAAACGTTTGTACTGGTAAGCTTATGGATCGATTTTGATGAAATTTAGTATAGAAATCGATTGAATCATGAGGATGGTATTTGTTTTAAAGTGAACGGGTCACGCCACCGATATTTTTACGGTGGATTACGACATGTCCTGAACAGGAAATTATAGTTTCTTAGCTAAGCTAATCGAATGATTTTGTCGAAATTTGGAATGGACATATATATGTATGTATATTGAACACTTAGGAAGAGATAAAGTAAGGGATAGGGCAATATGATACCATGATTTTTATGACAAAAAAAAAATTCTTTTTATGTCAGTCTCTCAATACCAAAAAGTATTTTTTGTTTTGTCACTATAGTTGTTGAATTTCAACCACTAGTCGTATGAAATTGGCAAATTTTCAAAAAAAATTTTGAGATTAAAAATGGCCCAAATCAGTTCTCGGCCACGCCTACCGCCCATTAAAGTAAAACATTGAAAACGTTATATTGAGTGAGTTATTCGATGTAGTCTGATCAAATTTCAAAAAAATTCTAAAAACAACTTAGTTAGGAAAAAAAGTTGGCATATTTCCACGAGAGGGCGTGTCGCTTCCCATTCAAACGAAAACTTCAAAACGCTATATTGAGAGATTTATTCATGAAATCGTATCAAGAAATAGTTAGCTTTAGTACTAAAGGGAAATTTGATGAATTTAGTAGATAGGGCGTGGCACCTTCGATACATGCAAAAGCTTTAGAGCTATATACTGACTGGATTACTTAAGGTAATAGAATCAATGCTTACACAAATAAGTAGTAGGCATGATTCGAAAAGGCTCCGTACAAGAACTAGGTACATTCCCATGCAAACCAAAACTTCAAAAGCAAATGAAACCAAATTTCACTCCAATCCAAGAAGGTGTTTGTTTGGTCTAGCATCAAAAGGCATTTCCAAAAGAAGGCGTGGCATCTACCATACAAGCATATGCTTCAAAACGTGGACACAGAGAGCTATTTAAGTAAATTTTGTCGGTGTAGGGTATTGCATTTTTGGCGTAGCCAAATTCAGAATTTGCGATTGCTAAAAATCGGTATAAGTTTGGTATCTCCAAGTCAATTTCAAAAATATCATTGTTACATGATAGCTAATTTAATAAGCACAAAAGTTTGATTATTTTCTTAATAAGTCTTAAGTGCATTCATAAAAATTATATTCTCAATCAAAAATAGGTGCTCTAAAATTCGCCTCATCACTAAAAAGCGAAGCACGGCAAAGAAAATCAAATGACGCTATAAATAAGGGTACGAACAGAGCTAAAGAACTCATTTTTGTCTAAAGCCAAAAACCATATTACTGCTTCATCACTGTCAACATCATCGTCAAAAAAAAAAAAACAGCAACGTCTTCTTTACTGCATACGCACTTCATATAGATAGTAGCAGCAGAAGTATTCCTTTTTTTTTGGCTTTTGACTTTTGTCTTCCATGACGGAAGTTAAGAGCTTTCACAGAGTTTTCTCAGCTATCAACTCCAGAAAAAAGGGTAGAGCTATACCCTTTTGTGTAGTATGTGCATTTTGTGGTCTTAACTTTAGCATGGCTTTTGTTTTGATTTGGATGTTGTCATGAAAATGGCAGCCAAAACCAAAAAAAAAACTCAAGAAGCAACTCAACGCGAAACAAAGAAGTTTTTGCAAAAGAAAAGCGCAAACAAAAGGCACTTTGAATGCTTTTAGGAAAAACAAAAGCAACTCTTGATGTATGGAAGGAAAAGTGAGAAAAAGATTTTCCACAAAAATAGTGTCAACGAGAGATGATGTAGATGCAGCAGAAAATCTTACAAAAAAAAAATAGCAACAATAATCAGGGAGCGAAAGCTCAGTATTGGCTCATTGGATTTTTTGGTAGAATGAAATGAGAAACTACTCGATGCATATTGAAAATGTCAATCAGTATCAATCTGGAGATGTTTCTTTTGTTCCGAAATGGAAATGTTGATCTTGATGATCTTAAAAGACTTGAAAATATTTGAGGAAAAAAGTAGGAGCTAAATATTGTTGCATTTTTTAATTTTGTAGATGCTAGAGATATAAATTGAACGCTTGGTGATAGCTTAGTCCATTTAAATGGAAATTTTTAAAATAGGGATCACATTTGAAAGCACGCTGAGTAATAGAAATATTTTTTCACCTAAGACTTAACGAACATTAGACGTGTGATGGCTATCACTTTCGATACCCTCTCGTATTCTCAAAAATAGCTTATACCAATAGTACATTTGATTGCTGTTATAGGTCTATATTCAAATTGTGCTTCAAATCCTATCAAAGTTTTGAATGCGCAAGAAATTTGTTAATATCTACATAGATAAAATGATAGCCATTTTCGATGTTCGCGCATCACGAAAAAATTATTAGACCAATTTTGATTAAATTTTTTTAGTTTTATTCCTTAGACGTTTGGTCTTAATCTCCAATTAAAACTATAACGATATTCTTGCTAAATATCAAAATATTAAAATTCATAAAAAAGTTAATTACACACAGAGAAACAAGCGTGCAAGCATAACAAATCTTTTAATGAGAAATTTTTGTTTTTTGTCTTTCCCATGGCTATACAACGGAATATTTATGGAAGAGAAACAACGGAATATTCAAATTTTACTCTCGCTTTCTTTCTCAATTAGTCATTTACATTACAAACAACAACAACGCCGGATTTGTGAAGAATGATCAAAAATTACAGTCTACTAAACTTCGCAGAACAAACTAAGAACAGGCTACTCGTACAAAGTCGTGGGCATCAGCTAGTTGTTAATATTCCCCTTTAACTCTTGCACGGATGTTGCGATACTGAAACCAAGATGATTATGAAAACTTAACTGTATGAACTTATAATAATAATAGAGTTTAGCTACTACAGCTATTATAGCCTTCTTAGCTATTTAGCATTGAAGCTTTATACCAAGTAAAAAGCTTATTCAATAAAAAATGGAATAGAAAAAATTATCATGCACATTAATTTGTTATTTATTTATAATTTTTTCTTAGCTTTATCGCACTTTCTCAACATACCCACTCACACCATGTAAAAATAGACATATAGATATTAAAATAATTATATGTATAAATTTACGTGGTCCAAGGCATAAATGTTAGAAAAAATTTACCCAGCATGCTGTGGGGCTCGGACAACACAAACAAAAAAAATTCACACCACCATTAAGCTACAAATTTAGCTACAGTTAGTTTTAAGTCTAAGCTTGAGTTGACCTTTTGACAAGCTAATGTTATAAACTTCGCAATTATTAATAAGAGTTGTCATGCGATTAAAAGGAGCTGTAGCCATATAATTAGTTCTACTAACCGGTTGATAAAATAACTGATAAGAGTTACGAGTACTCCTCCGATTACTATTAAAATGTATATAATTAAGAAGCTCTGGTGCAGCAAGAGACCCAGTTACAAGTTGATGCAGATAAAGTATATCCGCAATATTTCTACGCGAGCTCAAAGACTGCATATGTAATAACTTTAAACGATCCTCATAAGGAGGAAGGTTTAAAGGGTCAATCCAATTTAAGCCATTGAGAGCAAAACGAATAAAATTTTTTTGAATTCTTTCAATTCTATTTATATGAATATTATAAAATGGTGACCATACTTGGCTGGCGTACTCTAAGTGAGGGCGCACTATTGTATTATATAAAGTCACCGTTACTAAAGGGCTATTAAATTCTTTTGCCCAAAATTATTTGGGACATCCTACCTTTATAGTACCTTTTTTGAAGTGCGAACATATTCACTGACAGACATAAAAAAATAGTTCGATAATGAAATAGAAAACACTTGTTTTTTTCACTTAATACTGCAAGATTTCTGTTGAGTTTCAAATGAACTTAAAATGCGCACATTAAAACTCTGTAGAAAGCTTTCTGAAATGGAAATGAAAGATTTCTGAAATGTAACTGAAACTTTGTTTGATTTTATGTTAAACATTACTTAAAGGCTTATGTGATGTGTTTTTTCTAGTGTAATGATTTCACAGATAATATTCATGTCTTCTAATAGTATAGGAAGACAGTCATTAGATGAATACATCCACATTCTTCTCGTGCAGTAACTTAAGTCTATCGCTCACGGCGTATAGCACAGCACAGCAGTTTTTACAATAATTTTCATGTACCTCCCATTAACGTTTGTCAGATTTTGCCAGACTCCCTTCCCCCTTTCCGACTCACGAAATTAATGGACTGCCCAATTCTAAACATTTATTCAACTCTTTCCATAATTTCGACTATTCAACATTTTTTGACTTGGTCAGCATTTTTCGGTTTTCCTAAACTTTTCAAATTTTTCAATTAGGGCAGTTCACACGATCACTCATTTTGTACGACTTGGCTTCAAAGCATAAATGTTTGAACATATGAACGCTAGAAAAATACGCTCTTGTTGTATGGATTTCAAAGTCTTTTGATTTTTTTTGCTGACTAATTCAACCGTACAACCTGTGTGAATATAAGCCTAATACAAATTTTTAAAGAAGATTTCATGTAGTAAACTTCGTTGACGCTGTGCATTTTTTGGGTCCTATAAAAGTTTTCGAACAACTGAGAAAAATTCAAGAAAATCGAGCCAAGAACTCAAAATATCCTGTTAAATTTCATTATATTCTCTGTATATTACTCAAGCAACACCAATCCCTTATGGGTTTCTCCACCAAACAACCTATAAGTCATCAGTTGTCAAAGGTTTTCATTTTACAAAGAAATGTGCACCACTTCTATGAAGTTCGTTTCAACCACAACTGCTGACGAGAATTTTGAAAAAGAGTTAAAAAACAACAAATCATAGCATGGCAAGACCTTTTGCAATAGCACGAGTACAACATACATTGCTTTAACCAATTTCTTGTTTGCTTCAATCGAAAAAGACGTATTGTGCCACTACCACCACCTAACATTCTCACCATAAAGATGTCAACGAAATATTTCCATCTTGGTAATGTTGCTGTGATGAAGTCATGTCATCGTACGTACGTTCGTTCACTTGAACTCAGTTGGTGGTGATGGCGGTATGCTTTTAAAATTGCTAATTAGCTTTTTGCTAAATATAACCTCAAAGTCAAATAGAAGCAAATATGTATATACGGGAGGGGAAAAAATAAACCTCAAAAAAAAAAAAAGAAAAAAAAAATGATGTTGACTTTGAAATGTTTACACCAAGCTCATGAGAGCGTGCCAAAAGAAAATGCTTCTGGAACAACAACTCAATTCCAATTGAATTGCCGACAACCCTAACGATGTTGACAACAACAAAAACAACAGCAGCAACTAAAAGCGTTGATGTTGACGACCACAAGTCAAACCTAAGCAAATGAAGTAGCGAGCGCACCCACTTGGCGCTTACTAAAGCGACGAAATGTAATGAAGTTGCTACCGACACTTTTCTATGTAAAGTGTGCTGTTGCCTAGCGACAAAATATCGTGCATCGATATTTTTTGGTTAATGTTGCACTCCCACGTTAGATCGATAATTGAGATGACTACAGTTTTAAGGATTTTATTAAAAAATTTGCATAAATTACTTTTCCGATTTCCCACGTTTAGCTATACATCTTTTGAGTTTAATAGCACTTCGCTGATTGCACTGTCGAGATGTGATTCATTTTAGTTCATTAGGGGAAGTGTCAAACTTTACTTTAAGACATTCTGGAAGTTTCTAGTACTCCGCGTTTTCAAAATATGACCAAAAACGTCTTTTTGGGGGGTTCAAGCCCCATTTGCTTAAAAACTATACTTAATGAAGCACTTTTGACCCAAGATTCGGCGTCAGCGTTCAATAATCTATCGGAAACACTTAGTATCTTCCCATTAGCACAACCTTTGTACAGCAGTGTTATCTATCGATATTTTTTATGTCTACCCTCGTTCATCTTAACATCATAGCTAGCAAAACTTAGTACTTTTGTGTAATTCACTATTATGATTCCTTGTTTTTTTTTTTTTCATTTTATTTGGAACTACACTTTTTGCTGTTGTGCAACGTTGTTTCTTCACTTTCTCATTTCCTACTGCAGCAGCCAACTCTTAAGGGTTTTCCCATGGGTACACCACCGCAGTTGTTTTGATAGAACATTTTATTACATTCCATTTTTGTTGACAATTTGGCTGACATCATTAGCAGTTGAGGTTCTTGTTAAAGTCAATGTTGCTTGTGTTATTGTAACTGGTACTTTTTGCTTTTGCTGGTTTTTTGGTTGTAGTTTACACTCTTTCAATTAAGCAACCATTTTAATAATATTTTGGCAGGTTTATGTAAATTTAATGTTGTAGCTTCATAGTAAAGAGCAAACAAATGTTCTTTGATGATTTCAAAAACACTTTAAAATACCACTTATGCCACGCGAAATGAAACTGCAAATGGGAAAGTTCTCTTAAGATAAGATCGACTGTCAAAAAAGGTAAAGGATCTTTCCTTAATTAGCAAAAAAAATTGTTCATACCTTCCCATAAAACTCGAGATTATTATCTACTTAGTAGAGCGGTTGGTATCAAAAATGATAAAGGGAAATGATATCTTGAAAGGACATTCATAATGTTAAGCCATACTAACCAAACAAATTACTAACTATGATTTCTCAATATTTTGAAGTTTTGTTTTCAAAGTGGCTATTAAGTTCAAAATTTAATTGTAAACTGTCAGTTTTGGTTTTGGAAATAATAAAACATCATTGTGTAAGCTTACAGCTTGTTTTTGGAAGCATCCAAGTATAAATCACCCGGGTAGTTGGTGCACAATTAAGATTTCAGCATCGCTTAGGCTGGAGATTGAAAAACATATTCCATTGAAAATTTTGGGGACCTGTTTGGCAAAGTGAGCAGGGGGCTGGGGTCCCTTATTATGCCCAGCCCCTTATTATCTAATGTTAAAGAAGTTTTATTAAAGGACTCATTAATGGTATATCTGTGATATATTACCTGAAAATAAATAGTCAACGGAGCACATTTCAAAACTTTCATCTGGCGTAGATAACAACAATCAGTATTACTATAATTTATATTCAAATAGTGAACTTCGTCAATCGTTAATCCGTTATTAAAAAAGGTAACTTCGTTAAACGTTAAAGCGTTACGTTTCGAAAGACTTAACGCAAGTTAACGTTTATTGTTAATGCGTTATCACGAGATAAAAATTGCATTTTTTAAAACGTTGCGATAGTGATCTTCTTTTAAAAACTCTTGGTTTTGGTTCTGGAAGTCAAAGGAAGGTTTGGGAAATTTTTTGAAGTTCTCGTCTGAAAGCGAGGCTCGTTTCGGCGCTAAAATATCTTTGGAAAAAAGATTTTCAACTGCAGCGCTTGAGAGTATATCAGTGTTATACTTAATAAAAAGATTTATGAATCGATATTCTGTTGCCCAAAGAATGCTGCATCGTTAAACCAGTCTTTTGATTTCATGTCTAGCCACATTGTGACGAGATTTTGAGCTTTGCTCTTGAAAGATTTGCGGCCCTTAGGTTTTCCTTTAGACTGAGTGACAGAATTGAAAAAGTCTTTGTCATCATCGTCGTTGTAACTCGCGTTGTTGCCTCCACCACTTAAACTATCTCAGTCCTTTAAAATTTCGGCAACGTCTTGTCGTAACACCTCTTCTACGTTTTTTTCATGAATTTTGTTACTGCATCCATTCGACTTCTGTCATACGTTTCCAGTCATATCAACCGGAACATACTTGTTGTCAGAAAATTTGCAAAAGTGAATGAAATATTTATTAATAGCAATACATCAATTCCTGCCATTTAATTTTTGAAGTTTATTTCATGTTAATATTGCCCGCGGCTACGTCTGAAGTGGTCCATCCGTAAGCTCCAATTTTGTCATACTTTTTCCGGCCAATATCTCACCAATGGCAACTGTAATGTTGTCTTTCACGGTTGCAATTGTGGCTGGCTTGTCCCTGTACACAAGAGACTTTAAGTAGCTCCACAAAAACGAGTCTAGTGGGGTCAATTCGCATGATCTTGGCGGCCAATGAACTGCTCCAAAACGTGCGATTAATTGCTCGACAACTCGTCTCTCAATAGTTCCATGGTATTGCGTGCCGTATGGCATGTGGCACCGCCTTGTTCAAACCACATGTCAACCAAGTGTAATTCTTTCATTTTGGACAAAAAAAAAGCTCGTAATCAACGCACGGTACCTTGCTTCATTGACTGTTACCCTGCAATTTTCATTAATTTTGAAAAAGTACGGTTCAATGATGCCACCACCGGCCCACAAACCGCACCAAACAGTGCATTTTCGAGAGTGCTTTGGCAGCTTTTGAACTGCCTCTGGTTGCTCTTCAGAGGAAAATCGGCAATTCTGTTTATAGACGTACCCATTGAGCCAAAAATGAGCATCATCGCTGAAGAAAATTTCTCGATAAGAAATTGGATTTTGACAATTCGCACAGAGCACGAATTTTGATAATAAAATTCAATAATTTGCAAGCGCTGTTCGTTTGTTAATCTATTTATAGTAAAATGGCAAATCTTTATGAACATTTTTTGGCGCTCACACATGTTACGAATCAAGCGAGAGGTGTCAAAAAATGTACACTGAAAAAACAAATAGCAAAAAAATCACTCGTTATGTGGTGGATCAAAAATGAATAATTTCGCAGCTTACATTTACTTTCAACCCCCGATATATTCATTTAATGTAAGCTGATTCGAATAGGCTTGTTAAATTTGATTTCGTTTTTCTATGAAAAATTTAAAAAATAATTAGTACTTGACGATTACGTTTGGGTGGAAAAATAATAAAGTTAACTCCTCTACTTTGATTTGATAATTAAAGTAGGCGACATTTCCTTTTTTTTACGATATTGTCTACAATAAAGAATTTAAAACAAAGCATCTTTAGTAGCTTTCTATAATTCACATTAAGCTGAATAGCCCAATTAATTCACTTAAACAAAAAAAAGACACTGGGTAAAAGTAGCAAAATATGTACATACATACATGTGTTTGTATGTATGTGTATTACATTTTTGAGAGCTTATTGAATCCTCTTATTTGTCTATCAGCGTTTGTGTGAGTGTCTGTGTCGCTCTATCACAGCTGTCCATTATGAACACACTTGAAAGCAACACTGTGCTTAAGTGTGCTGCTTTGGCATTGCTTCCAACTATTCAGTTGCCAGCTAACGCCACCTATAACATAATGAGATTATGTTACAAACTAAAGGTCAATTCAACACAAATAAAAGTTATGAAAGTCAAGGAAAGACAAAAAGGCTGGGCGGCTGGCAGTTCGTTTACAATGGAAGTGGAAGTGAATTTGTATGTTGTATGCATACGTATTGCGGCCATGTACACATGGGATTTAACTTTTTGCTATCTGTTGTTAAAAAAGTGAATGTTGTTCCCGAGGTAAAAGGTATCGATGTTTTCTCAAAAGATTTTGAGTAGCAATGTGTGAAGAAACTAATGTTATTGACAGTAGCGTTGCTAGAGTGGGGGGAAAGGGGGCGAAATGGGTCGTCGTTGTGAGGGTGCATGCAATAGTTTAATACAATCGACTGTAAAGTCTTTAGGTGAAACGATTCAGGGAGGCAAAGCATCATAACCCAAAGTAACCGAACGTGGAAAATGAGATCAAATCGAGAAAGTCTATTGGCAACTACGCTAGAGAAGTTTTACAGAAATTGGGTACAGCTCTGGCGAATTAAGCAATTTTATGACAAGAAGCGTTACAAGCCAAATTATATTTCGAAATATTCAATAACATGCAAATGCATATATGAGTAACTGACCACTGAAATGACAACTCAGTCCAACTTTTCATCTCTGATTTAGACTGAGAATTTATTATTCTCTTGGCTTAGCTAAGTATTGTCTTCCATTCGCTCGATGCCAACGGATTCTAACGTTTGAACTACATCCATATCATCATATTATACATTCATAGATCTTTCAACTGAATCTTTTCTACATATAAAGCCTTCACATAAAGCACCAAATATTTGGTGCAAGATTTTCTTCTCAAAAAGACTTTGTGTCAATTTCTTAAATCTGTTCATTCATTTTTTCATTTTTTGATAAGTGAACGATTTAAAGTCTCTCAATGAAGAACTTTCGTCATCAGATGTTGCAATTATTGAAAACTATGTTGGTTGCCTTTTTCCATAAAGAGTATACTTCTTTATTATCGCAAAATAATTAAGAGTGGTTGGAGGTCCATTCTGAAGTTCTAAGTTCGATGACGTGTTTGAGCATTTCAAATGGTATTTGGCGAATAGCGCGAGTAATATTAGCTTCCACTTCCTCAATCTTAGCTGGCTTATCCATGTAGGCTTTGGATTTTACGCAGCCCCAAAGGATAAAGTCGAGAATTGTGAAATAACATGATATAGGTGGCCGATTCATGTGTCCGAATCATAAAATTAACTTTTCCCCGTATTTCTCTCGCAATAAAGCCAGAGTTTCACGGGCATTTAGTGCTATCTGGGAACCAAGTGTCATACAGATCACGAGCTTCAATTTCAGCCAGCAATGGCGGTTGTAATGGCGCGATAACGGGCACCATCCACAGCTGCGTTTCGGCCGGCCTCATTTTTTGACGAAATATGAATCGATAATTCCACAAGCCTATAAGCTGGCATATGAGAAAAACCCAAAATGTCTTATATTGTCTCATCATCTATACTATTTATACAAAATTGCTTATATGGAAAAGGCTTGTAACGCTTTGTTGCAAAATATACTGTACCGATCTTAATAATTTTTTTTTTTAAATAACATATATGTATTTAAAAAGGATATTGCATACAAATTTATTTGAAAATAAATATCCTTTTTTAAGGATTAAGTTTTTGCAAAACCTTACTCACGACATTTTGTCACAACTCACGCGTGATCTCTCATAAAATCTCAACTTAAAAAAGCACCTCTAAATGAGTCACCCATTAGTTGCTATTGGAAAGGTATCGAATACGCGCATTATCATCTGCTGTCGATACTCGCTACTGTTACTTTTTTTAGCCATGACCGTGACCACTTAATTTCAAAATCTATTGTAAGCATTTGTCGAAGTACAATGGTCACTCACATGCTCACGTATATGGACACGAGTGTAAGCAGAGACTATGAGTATAAGTCAATTGTACTGCGTGTGTTCGTACATTGACGGGGTCGAGCAACACTTGATGAGAGTAGCTCTTGCTTGATATGACACATTTAAGAAAAGTCAATAATAAAAAATTGATTGTCATCGGTATATGTCACTCTCTGTATTCAATTGGTTACTGCACGTAAGTGTGTGTGTGTCTTATAGCAATCCAAAGATTGTATGGACATTAAATGTTGATTTCACTGATTTTGATTTTGTTTTCTAATTTGATTTGCTATCAATAACACAACTACTCAAATGTTGATGTGTCTTTGATCACCATGAAGCTTATTGATTTTGACAGTTGACATGATGAAGAGAATGGAAATAAGAAAAGACTTATTGTTACTTGGAAGCAGTTAATCATGCGAACAAGGTAATCGTATAAGATTCGCTACAGCTACTCTTAGCATATCCATTTATTTTGGTTTATAAAAAATTACATTTTTATTTAAGGATTACCACTTTAAGATCTTGACATTTTGATTTCATTGAAAGCAAGTGCATCCTTCTGTTTTGTATAAATGGAATACATTTATTTCCTCAACAACTTTATTAATAATTTATATAATTTCTTGGGGTAGTTACTATTGTTTTAACTCTTATATTCTCTCCAACCAATATCCATTTTTTTTTTGTTTTGTTTTGGTGGGAAAAACTCTTTGATATTTCTATTTGTTATTCACTTGCAGTGTTCGTACTTTACAGCATAACAATAACTTAAACCACTGCTCCTCTTTACTTCCTCTGCAAAAAAACGAATTGAATTAAATTCGTTTTTCTTTATGTTCCAAGTCAGCTTACTACTACTGCCAGTTGTTGTCTTTGCTTCTATGTCGTTTGCAAGTTATATTTTAACCCATTTTTAAAGCGAATTGGCGAAGAGTTAAGTGCCAATTGGAAAGTATATGACTCTTAAAAACACCCTTTATATTCTTTGATGATTTTAAAATTTATATGTTTACTGCCTCACTATTAAAGATAGATTTCATCACTTATTTGGCTCGAAAAAAATGGGCCCAGCCACACCCACATCAGACTACTTATGTATATAAAAGCAGCGGGAAAAAGTAAGTAATGTTTTATTATGCAAGCAAGCAAGTTTTAATCTAAAAATGGGCAGTGCCACGCCTCCTATATGAAAAAATAATTTTTTTTTGTTTCTCAAGAACTATTTGAGCGGATGGCTAAGATTGTGTGCATAAGTTTCTTGAGGTTCTTAGCATAGTTTGGAAAAAAGGGCCACCCTATATAATAGAAAATTCGATTTCCTTATATTGAATCGACTTTTTGATATAGATGAATGAGAATGAGTGCATATGTATATTAAAAAAAATGGCAACATTTTTGATGAGAAATGAGTGCTGTCTCGCCTTTTTTATGAGAAAAATCCAAAACGTTTCATATTGTCTTATCATCTATACTATTTATATGAATTTGCTTACATGGAAAGGCTTTGTAACGCTTTGGCGCAAAATATACTGAACCGATTTTGATAATTTCTTTTTTAAAATAACAAATATGTGCTAAATAAGGATATTGCATACTTATTTTTTTTGAAAACAAATACACTTATTTTAGAATTGAGTTTTTGCAAAACCTTGCACAAAAATTGTCGTTTAATTTTTCGTTGCTGATGTTTATGTCGCTTCTTGAACTTTGTGTTGTTATTGTTGTTTTTTTTTCCTTATTTGTACTGTTTGAATTTGACCTCGAAGTTCGAAGAACAAACTCCCTTTGAAATGTTTAATTTATTTTAACGCAGTAGTATAAAATAAATTGCATACCTAAAAATTTCGGCAGCTAAAATCTTCTACGCCAGCTATGGGTTAATTCCAATGCTGACAGCATAACGAGCGCTTATTTTATAAGTCAACAACAGAACTTTTTTTACATAAATCTAGTGACACGTAGACACAGGAATAGCGTAATTTTTTTTTGAATTCTCAAGTAATACTCATGTAAGAATAATAAAAAAAAATGTAAAAACTTTGAATTGTAAGAAAAAATTAAAAGATAAACTCAAATACACATCAGCATCTTCTGAAATTTCTTGGTATTATCCTTCAAAAATACTGGCTGCAACAGCAAAGAAGTGCATGACAAATGTAACCAAAGCACTAATTTGAAAATGAATTTTTTTTTTTGTGATTTTAATTTTTGCACAATTTATATCTTTATCCACTATACTTTGCTCTAATTTTACTTTGTTTTCTATTTCGATTTTCAGTGCAAACAATAAATAAATTCGACACGTTATGTTTTATGTTTATTCAAATTAAGTATGTACTGTGCTGTGTTTTTAAACCGAATAAATTCGGGTTGAATAAATTTGTAAAACATAAATAACGTTTTGCTTGGAACGTGCCAAAAATAATAATTGAATTTGTTATTTTACACAATAAAAATAATGGCCTTGGATTGCATCCAAATGAGAAAGGTTTGACTGGAGAGAGAAAGTACACAAAAGAAAGGATTTATCTGGGATTTATTTTTGGATTTTTGTAATTAAATGCCAATGAAATAATATAAGGTTTTCTTATTTTAATGAGTTTATGATATGCTCAAAAATCTGGCGTTGAAAAAAGTTACAAAATAGACGCATGAATACAGCGTAAACTAAAAATCAAATTTTGTTTTTTGTAACGCTACTACATAGCCAGCACAATTTATTTTTGTAAGACAGCTTAATATTTTAAGATTGGTAACTTTTAGCTTCAAAATCATACCATTTTTTATTAATTTGTTATAATTTTTATGAAAATAATAGCCCTTTTATTAATTACAAAATTATCAATATAATTTAGTGTTACGTGGCGTATGAGCAACATCAATTGCTTCGCATAGAAGTTTGTGTTTGAATCACTTGGCTGGTAATTTTTAAACTGCTATAATTACACAAATTTGTTGTTGTTAAAAAAATGATAATTTATTATTTTAAAGATTGTTTTTTAACAGAAAAATTTCAGAATTTTTCAAAATAAAACCTGATTAAAAATAAAGTTTGTAGTTCTACAAATAAAAAATCGACTGAAACTTCTATTGGCTTCAAATTTTTGGTTCACTCTGCATGTTGCAAGAAATATACATCGACCTGACAGTCTAAGCTCAACAATCCTTAGAAATTAGTGATCTTCGTGTAGCTTCTGAAAGAGCACGCAAAATGGCAGGTAACAAATTCAGTAAAATTGGCCAATCAAAAGAAAATGGCAGCCTATTAAATACAACAGATGAGCAGCTTATGCGTTGGGAAGCATATTTTTCGGAGAAAATCAAGCATACATTTCTTGAGGTTTTTAATGTAGTTTGGCTTAGAAAAAATATGCGTTGTCACGCCGCTCCATATAATATAAAATTCGAATTCATGCAGGAGAATGAGTACATATATTAAAAGAAATAGCAAAAGTCAGTTTTGATGAGAAGTAAGCGGTGCCACGCCTTCTATATGAGAAAAACCTAAAATGTTTTATATTGTCTTATCATCTGTACTATTTATATACAATTTTTAATATGAAAAAGGTTTGTAACGCTTTGGCGCAAAATATACTGAACCGATTTTAGTAATTTATTTTTTAAAATAACAAATATGTATTAAAAAAGGATATTGCATACTAATTTTTTTTTTGAAAATAAATATTCTTATTTTAGGATTTAGTTTTTGAAGTCTTTACACAAAAATTGTCATTTAAATTCTGCTTTTTGAATTCTATGTTATTATTGTTGTTTTTTCTTGGTTGTACCGTTTGTATTTGGTTTCAAAGTTCGAAGAACAAAGTCTCCTTCAATTGTTTTTTTTTTTTTTGTTACTTTTGAAGACAGATTAAAGAATGAGATGGCATATGACACTTACCATATGCCTCTCCCTGCTGGATAAGTACATCGCTGTCTTTATTAAGGAGGATAACAAAGACAATTAAGTCTCCTAAGATCGAACAAAGTGGTTAAAATTTTTCCGGAGTTCGCCGCTGAACTTATGTAGCCTGTGCTTTTAAAAATTAGGGAAGTAGAACAAATATCTGAAGACTGGCTTATAGAAAATTCAGTAAAAATCTCTAAAAAAGTGACTTATCACTATGCCATAACTAAGAAGGCATTATGATCATTGCACACAATTAATTGCCAAAGTTCAATCAACACCACTATAACGACGAATTAGTAAATTTCAAAACTCTTTTTTTTTAGTTCATTGAATTTTAAGCAAGTATACATACAAAGCTTCTCAGACTAAATCAGATCATTAAAAAGATTTAACTTTTCAATCAGTAAATGCACACCAACAGCGCGTCTCACTAACGTGTTCGAGTGCATTTCGAAGTTTTAAAATTGTGGCCACACACAAACAGGCGCTAAGCTGTGTTTTTCTAGTTAAAAATGCGCCTAATTGTATGGAAATGTAGAAACTGCAGCCAGCCCGCAAAAAGTTGGGAAAAACATTTTAAAAACAACAACAACACCGACTACAAATGTCAGATGGACAAACAAATGAACAGACGAGAATGTACGTTAATTTCTCTACATATGTTAGAACATTTTACAAGGGTATAAAGAAGTTGTACTGAATTGGCAACTATTTGCACTCACACACACACACACATACACATACATATGCATGTAAAGAGTCTAAGTAAAAACCTCAATTAGCACTCTGTACGCTGTGGTTGCCATTTAGAGCATTTGTGTGCTTTTGTATTGCATACTTTTGTGTGTTTGCGCATATAACGTATGTACGTAGGTGGTAGTGTGTGAATGCATTTGTCTTTGGCTGTGTTTGCGTTTGCCCAGTCAACAGATTGTTGATAATTTTCATATAGCAGACAGCTTTTCTGGGAGAGTTAATTTGAAATTAAAATTTTTGTTGCATATTTTTGAGGTTTTTCTGAAAGTTCATATATTTCAATTGCGATTATTTTTCCCTTGATTTTAATGTTTTTAATGATTTAAACTAAGTCTTTTGTTTTCTGCAATCTACAGAGATTTTTTAAGGTTAGGAGCCAACGAACGATGTCAATTGTGCCAAGCTGCAGAAGGTTTTCGTTGAATCTTTAGTGGAGTTGTGTATAAATTTTCAAATTTATTTACAGCCTGGCAGCATAACTTCGCCATTTGCTTCTAACAACATATTGATGTCGAATTCGCACTTTGCAAATAACGAAATAGTAATATCAAATCATAATGCCTCGAAACTTATCGAACTTAGAAAATGCCTAAAACTATGCAATAAAATTATAAACAAACATTTGACTGCCGTAAAAAGTTTGAAATTCAACGCTTGAAAGTTGAAAAATCTAACAATCGTCCAAATGTTGGTTGGGTATATTTTTGTCTACATATTTATGTGTGTGTGCATTATGCGTCATTGTGTTAGTACTTGTGAATGTGGTTTATTACATGTGCCTAAATGTATGCAATGTTCTGTGGCCTACTTGGTTTGTTCGTTCTTGGTTGTTCCATTTTACTGTTTTTTTTTGTCCTATAAAATACCATTTTTCGGTTTGGCTTAGATATTAAGAGGATTTTCTTATTTAAGTATTTAAACATTCGTTGCCAGCATGTGCGAAAACTTAACGTATGCATGGGGGCTAAGTTGAAAAGTATTTAAGGTGAACTTTTTGTCCAAAAAATATTTTTAAGCTTTGAAACCGTAAGGAAAAAAATTTTTTTAGACAACAAATTTTACTTAACTGATAAATGAGAATAATAAGAATAGAGGAAAGTGCGATCGTCTTTTATATTTGCACTGCATGTATATTGTGATCCATTTTAATGGATTCATTCTAATGTTTCGAGAAATAAGTTCGATAGTGAAAAAGTTGGGAAAAGTTAAAAGGTTCAAATATCAGTGACCTTGGATAACTGTGATTTTTTAAATAAATGTTGTCATTGATAAATTTAAGCCCTAGAGAGAAGTTTTTCATGGAAAACATTTCTATTTTTTCCAGAAAATACATACCTATAATAAAAATTATAGGCTAGGATTTAAAAAAAAATATAGTTGACCTCTTGAAAATTGGTTTCAAAGTCAAAGGCTTTGGCTAAAACATTTTTCACTATCCTACTTAGCTCTCGAGATATGAGACTGGGAAAATTCTAATGAACCTCACGATATATGTATCTCGATGTAACACGGCTTTTTTCACATGAAAAATTCCACATGATGATGGAATTAGAATGAAACTGAGATATTCTGTAGTTCAATGTATTTCTGAAATAGTTCATTTTTTTTTTTTAAGATATATAAAGTTAGAGCACATATAATCCCAAAAGTATGCTACATTAAATTCATATAGTCTAAAGAAAAAATAGAGCTGACATGAAATTATTTAAAATTGGCACTACGTCAAAGACACTCATATTGTATATGACACTAAGTCAACGAAATATACTTTATAATATCATTGCAAATCTATTGCCTACACTTAGCAAAAATGTGTGATGTACAAAATGTGAAAATAAAAAAATGTCTGTGGCAGAAGGAAAAAACAGCGAATTCCTATATTAAGCATAGGATTTAAGCTGTGTTCCTTCTTTACCACAGAATTGTTAATGAAACATAGTAAAAAGTATCAATTATATTTTATTGAATGAAACTTACTTTGTTCAAGTCACCTTATATCAGCGCACTTTTGGCATGAAAATCTGAAATATAAAAAAAGATTAATAACAAATTGATGTAGAAATATAGTAAGCTTTAAAATGCTTAGTTTCTATATTTTCCACTCCCGCTGAAAATTTTCTACATGAGGGAGAAAGAGTTTAATTTTAGCAAGGGCCTTCTTACATGGGAAACTTCTTCTTTAGCATCAAAATTCAAAGAAATAGTAGTTCTAATTGGAGGGTATCAGATTGATGGATTTAATATTCCACTTCCGAGCGGAGCATATAATAACCCAACACCATTTTAATTTAAGCTGCCAGGACCAACACAAGAAACAAAATGTGAATATTTTTATTTGTTTGAAAATCAAGAAAAAAAAGGAATATTTAATTGTTTTAGTTATAGGCTTTATTTTCCGTTCATTAGTAAATATACCATATCCAGATGTACAATTTGGGTACCTAAACATACCTCGATCTAAGTCAATAAGACCCAATCCCCGTTTGTCTTAACCCTTAGCGGCACCACTTTAATTTTGTAACAATCCGGCACATTGGGGTCTTTCACGACCCCACGTTGAAAAAAAAAAAATATATAAAAAATTTCCAATTCCAAGCTTCGGAACTGTGAACGAGTGTTGAGATGATTGTACTCTGTGAAATTCAATGATTACACTAGTTTACAAGAAAAAAGATCTGGTTTCTTATAGACGTTTTTCGATGTATTTTGGGGCGTAGATTCCAAAAATGACAACCATTTTTTTTTTTCTTAAGAATCGTTTTCGAGATATCCTCAAAAAACCCCTTTTTCGGAACTTTTTTCATTTATTTGAATATATCTCCATACTGTTTTTTTTTTGACTCAAAAACGATTTTCAGCATTCGAAAGATATTTGTATTCCCTTTCTAACGATATGCTCTTTGCTTGAATCGGATAAGGTTTGATGGAGTTACAAGCGCTCAAAGTCCAAAAAAACTGACTTTTTTGGTCTTTTTTGAAAATCACTCAATTTCAATTGCTCCATTTGAATGAAACATTTTTTCTTTTTCTTTTTCTCGAAAACGATTCTTAAGAAAAAAAAATGGATGCCATTTTTGGAATCTACGCCCCAAAATACATGGAAAAAAGTCTATGAGAAACCAGATCTCGAGATCAACCCCAAATTTGTAAACTAGTGTTATTAGAGATATTTTTCAAAAAATGTTTGTGCTAAATGAGGCCAAACTTGAATATTAATTAGTTCGAATAATGGTTTCAACATTTTCTTGTGATCGTTCTCGACCTCATGGCACCGCTAAGGGTTAATAAAACTCAAACAATCTTATGTTAGCAGCTCCTTCTTCAGTATGAATATTATTATTAATTCATTAATATGTTGGCTTAGTTCCAAGTGAACCGTCGCTCTCCGGTAGAAAGGCTCTAACTCATGTTTTTGCAATTTTACAGGAGAATGAAAAAACTGCATAAGAGCTTCAAAATGTCATATTAGGGTCTTTTTTCAATTGGGTGTAAGTCCGCTATGTTTTGAAATATCAGGTCATAATTTTGAGTGGACGTGTATTTGATTGTTATCTTTTAGGACTTACAAAAAAGTAAATTTCGAAAAAAAAATGAGTTAGGGCCATTCTACCTGAGAGCGACGATATGTATGTAATGCTAAGCTTAAGCTGACTTTTTTCAATGAGAGTAATGCTAAATAATGAGAGCGAATATTATTTTATTCTATGATTATTAAAAAAAAATAGTTCTTTGTTGCATAATTTTAGGTGAGCATCAATATTTATTTCAATTCGTCTCGTTTCGTCTCTATCTTTCAAGTTTTTGCGCCTTTTTATTTGTCTCGAATCGTCTCGTTTCGCTTTTAATTTTTTTTAAGCCTGAAAATATGCTATTATATTTAAAATTAAAACAATAATATATTGCATGTCCTTAATACAGTATTTATTACAGATATAAAAAATGAACTAGCATATTTTTAGGCTTTCAAATTAGCGACGAAACGAGACGAATGAGGTACATAAAGGGGCACTTACATATGAGACATTCTTTGTCGAGTAGCGAAGCATCGCAGTTTATCAAATAAAAAGACTTAGCTAGAATTAAAAAAAAAAAGATTTTGCAAACTTTACAATGGCGGCACAAGATGGCGTCCACAATGGAAAAGTTCATGTACGGTTTTTGTAAAATATTGTTATTAAAAAAAACGTAAGAAACCAAAAAAATATTTTTAATGTGCTAAGGGGGCAGGGGCAGTCAGACGCGTGAAAAATAGATCATTTTCAATAATTTTTATTAAGTTTCAACTTGACTTGACGAAAGTTTTCTTAAAAAAAAAAAAAAAAAAGGTTATAGCTGGCTGTGTCGGATCCTGTTCCATACAGAGTGCCTTGCGGTGACCATCACAAGTCCTTGGAAAATCATCTAAAATCAATCAGATAAAGTTAGTTATTTAAATAAATAATATTTTTTTTTTAAATCAACAAAATGGCGGCCTCAGAAAAATTATGTTCATAAAAAATCGATATTAAAAAAAAAAATCATTCAATCAGGCACTAGCTTTTTATGTTTTTCAAAAACTGTGTAAGCTTCATTGAAATCTATCGAGCACTTTTCGAGTTACAGTAGTCCCCAGTTTCAAAAACATAGTTTTAAGAAAAACGCATTTAAAGTTCAACTACCGCATACGGACTGACGAGAAACAAGTGAATGAGAGAGAGAGAGAGAGCCTTTTGGTTATTGTCGAATTACTCTGAAAGTAATTGTCGGATTGACTTCAACATATTTTTTAGATATTATACTTTAAGAAAACGCAAAAAAAAAATCGATTTCTTGAAAATTCTGACTGCCCCTGCCTCCTTAATATTTGAATGATTGAGAATATTTTCGAATTTTAGAATAGTCTCTAAAACATTCAGTTTTTGTGTTAGTGATAAAATCAGTTTTGGTCAAAGTTTCACTTTTTATCACTTCTTTGCACTTAACTATAAATTTTCAGTAAAAATTCATGTTTGGCCTTTCCCCAACGATTGGAGCAAACAAATTCTTTTTTTTTTTTGAAAATGGGTCAAAAACGGCTCTTTCCCTTGTCCGGGAAAGTCTCAAGTGATGTCTAATGTTTTTTCAAGCTTGCTCTATCGATTGGAAGAAAAAAACAAAATTCCGAAAATGGACCAAAATTTGTTCTAAAAAATTTATCTGAAAATGGGTCAAAAACGATCATTTCTAAAAAACAAAATCCGTTCAATTTTCTTTCAACATTTAAAATTATTTCAGTTGGGACTACTAGCTTCTACAGACAGTTACTTCATCTCAAAGAATATTCAGTTTAACTGCCCAAATGGCAGAAGTTTTAATTTAAATGTAATTTCCCCTTAAAAACCTTTCAAACTTCACTTATGATTTTATTAAACTTTAATGCCATTTTTAAAACAATTAAGAAATTCCTTTGTACTTGCATTAATTTTCCTTTGTACACACACATGTACACCTACACCTTATAAAAAGTTACTGTAATGAAAACTTAATTGATTTCCTCCATTTCCTTTCAATCATACGAGAGCTTCCCCACATTAGCCCAATTTTACAGTCATTTATGTGCCATGTGCGATAAGCGCATAGAATGAGGGTATTATGCTCCTTAGTTGATTGTGAGTGATACCATTTTAAATTTGACCTTTTGACCTCAAATATTTACACTACGTCCAGCAAGTAACCGTAAAAAATAAAACTAAAGATTGTGAATGCAAAAAGAAAAACAACAAAAAGTAACGATATACCGGAAATCGTCATACCACACATTCCCAGCATACCGACGACGACAGCGCTAGTGGACAAGGACAACGACGATGACGATGACGTCGTATGGACATGGTATTTTCAATGCATTTCAAATTGAAAACACTTTTTCAATTTAATGAGGTGCTTTATTCTAAATTTACACATGTCTGCACATGAAAGAGATGAACAGACACAGAACGCAAGCAAGCAGTGCGCTGCATAGCTACGTCCATGAATGAGCAAGATAGCAATAGTCAAACGGGTGATAGCGCTTGTAAGTGGATGCGGTGAAATAGTTTGTAAAGGATAATGGCAGGATATTATAGAGCGGCAACAAAACAACAGAAAAAAAAAACATCAAGTAGTGATACCAAGCTGTCATTGCTATAACACAGAGAGAATAGTCAATTTATTTGATGAGCTTGAAATGTTTTTGCCATGAATGAACAATTTGGCAGAACGATAAAAGCAGCAGCACTGCAATAGTGGGAGCATAAGTGGAGAAGTGCTCGTAAAAAACATGCTACAAATTAAGCAAAGCACATAAAAATACTTAAAAGAGCGCAAAAGTCTTTTTTCATCTTTTTTCGTGAATATTTAATGGATTTGAAGAATGGCAGAGAATTCGCAATGATTGTATCATTATGTTGTAAAAGTTTTGTTTTTAAAAAATATTTTACTTAGTTTAAGCTTTGCAATTAGATTTGTGAATCGTTATTTTGCTGTCTCTGTGATTTCTTACTGCCAAAACATTTAATTGAAAGCAACATGGAATATAAAGCGTAATTCTATAGGGTTCAAGAAACTTGATTTCTATTTATTTGGTCCAAAGGTTGCTTTTTTCATCTGCTTAACTAACTGGGGAGCTTAGATCCCCTCGGAACAATTTATCGACAATACATTATAATAAAGAAATAGCGTGATGCTATGAAGGTTCAAAAAACTTGAGTTCTATTTATTTGGTCCAAAGATTGTTTTTTTCATAAGCTTAACTAGCTGGGGAGCTAAGATCCCCTCGGAACAATTAGTAGACTGAAAAGGTTCAAAAAACTTGAGATTTATTTATTTGATCTAAAGGTCGCTTTTTTCATTGGCTTAAATAGCTGGGGAGCTTAGATCCCCTCGGAACAATTAGTCGACAATACATTATAATAAAAAAACAATAGCGTGATGCTATGAAGGTTCAAAAAACTTGAGATCTTTTTATTTGGTCCAAAGGTCGCTTTTTTCATTGCTTAACTAGCTGGGGAGCTGAAATCCCCTCGGAACAATTGGTCGACAATATATTATAATAAAAGAAAAAAAAAAAAAAAAAATAGCGTGATGCTATGAAGGCTCAAAAAACTTGAGATCTATTTATTTGGTCCAAAGGTCGCTTTTTTCATTGCTTAACTAGCTGGGGAGCTGAAATCCCCTTGGAACAATTGGTCGCCAATACATTGTAATAAAAGAAAAAAAAAAAAAAATAGCGTGATGCTATGAAGGTTCAAAAAACTTGAGATCTTTTTACTTGGTCCAAAGATTGCTTTTTTCATTAGCTTAACTAACTGGGGAGCTGAGATCCCCTCGGAGCAATTCGTCGACAATACATTATAATAAAAGAAAAATAGCGTGATGCTATGAAGGTTCAAAAAACTTGAGATCTATTTCTTTGGTCTAAAGGTCGCTATCTTCATTGGCTTAACTAGCTGGGGAGCTAAGACCCCTTCGGAACAATAAGTCGACACTACATTATAATAAAATAAAAATTATATTTTTTATACGCCAACAGCTCGTGCGATCTATTGCCATTAGAAAATAATATAACATTTTTTTATTACATATAAATTACACTAGCTTACAAAATTTAACTTTTTTTTTCCTAATTATGAGAGCAAAGTTCATAGATGTCCTGGCGTTAGTATTTTTTTCCTATATTATTTCAGCAACAACAACAAGCGCTGCCTTAGTCCTTTGTCTGCTGCATGTAATTTGTTATGCTCCACTTTTACCGCCACGCCCCATTCAACTATATTATTGATAACTTTCTGTTAGGTACATTTGATAATTTAGTCAAACTATTGTTCTTTTGATCCCCGTTTAAATAAATACCCGTAATACTAAAGAATCATTGACTGTTGTTGGAAACGAAATCTTCTAGGTATTTGGTATCTAACGTTAACTTTCTGGAGAATCCTTTAGTACTCTATAGTTAAAAACATTTACCATCTTTTGTCTCAATTTCAGAGTTCTTCTAGAAGGTATCACAGTTGCCGAAGAAACTTTTGGAAAGCCACTTTCAGTATAATCTTTATATTTTTTTATACTAAAAGCTGAAGACTATATCTAGGCGCACAACAAGCAATACTTGTCCGAAACCAGCAAATCAAATTCTTACAGTTTCAAAACCAACTTCTAAGACAGAAGATTAAGCAACTTTTGCAGTTCATGAGACATTGTTAATGTGGAGACACTATGTTCAAATTAATGCAGATCTTTGACACATCCTCTGTTAATACAGGATGAAGGAATGGAGCATGTGTTTTGTTAGTTCAAAAGTTTGAATTGGATTTATTATGGTTACCTTGTCAAGATCCGCCTAGCCATCGATCTTCCGTCGGCTCCACAAAATTCATTTTTTAGAGCTTCAAAATGTCCTTGAATAAAATCAACCCCAGTTATTTTTAAAGAGTTGCAACTGATACTTCTGATCTGAAAGAAGTTCAGCTGATTTCGATGGATATGATTTCCTATTCCCAGAAATAATTCTAACATTATCAACTTCAGAATGATTATAATGAACTATTAAACTTCTCACTAGGTATTTCCGAGAAAGCAATATCTTTCAGAGCACTTAGTTCGAGTCAATGACTTCATTCGAGTCAATGGCAACAAAGCTGAAAGTCTTTCAGTGTGACGTGAAGCCAGTTCTTTTTTATGGCTCCATCAACTGTCTGCGTGGAATTCTGAGAATTTGGTAGCTCAGGACAATCTCTAATGTCGAATTGCTTACCAGATAATAACACGATTCAATTTCCATTCAAATAAAATATCGAAAATAAAAATGAATTTGACATACGTTTCGGAAATCAATAGCTGAGGTCCGCTGGCGTTGGAGTTGGAGTCGAAGCCATAGGATAGCAGAAAACGCGACCTTCTTCAATCATTGTAGAAACGATGACTGAATCGGTGAACTGCTGGAGAGCATTGAAGGCACTTGCTAGCAATCGTGCACATTGGAAGAGTTTTGTAGAGACACTATGCTTCGTGAGTAGATAAAAGACATAAGACAGAGTAATAAAATCATTTAACTTAAGAACATAGAACAAAACTGTGTGTTCGTCAAAATGACGAATGGTTAGGTTTTGAGTGTTATTTAAAAAACTTAACTATATAGAGCTTTCTTGATGCACGATTTGATTACGCCGCAATTATAGAAAGGCATGTCAGTGACAATAACTTCATAACGATAAATCAATATTATTAAATGACTTAAAAAGCAAACCTTTACATAATTCTTTTTCAAGAAAAATGCTCAAAGCTCGCTTTCAACACAAACGACTCAACTACTTGTCCAAGTCGCCTTCTATGCACTACAAGCTGTATCACATAGTGCATGCATCCCGTGTGTAGGGTATACAAATGTTTATGCACTCAAATTGCTTTCCATCACACTTTTTTTATTTGTTTGCCGGCATGCCATCCATTCTCATTAAATTTAATCCAATTTTTACGCAATGACAGCAATTTACATTAAAATTGACACCTCAGCCGCCATTGTCGTAAAAATTAATTTAACATAATTGACAAATAATGGACAGCATGCAACAAAAAACAGAAAAAAATGTGTCATTATATGTCATGCCACTGCATGTTGCATTAATATTTTATGTGGCCTCACAACAACAGGGTCAATGTAGACAATTGAAATGTGATGTTTTCATTTCAAGTTAATTAAATGGATTTATGAAAATTCCAAAATGAATCTGTTTGATTGCTTTCAAAAGGAGAAAAAAATAAATATATATTGATGAAAAAATGGGAGTGACTAAATTTAAGCGAAACAGAATTTTTTGAAAAGTTTATTTTGCTCTATGTAATATAGTTCATGTAAATTTTTGCTTTTGTTTGTGACACCTAACTGACTTCTTCTTACTATGGCACAGAATAATTGATAACCAAGATATCGAACTCTGCAGGTGTTGACATCCAATTGGCAGGAACTTTTTATTGTGCCGCATTCACTCCGTAATCAGCACTTGCTCGTGAACTTATGCACTATGTTATTCCAACTTTTTCAAGCATTTTCACAGTATGGCATAACTTTACTGAGCAGGACAGTTTGTCAGCTATGTTTCTTAGGAACTCATGTTTTCGAAACCTACAGGTTCGCAACTATTTTTCGATATTGACGACTGATGCCACAACTATTCAGCTGATTACCACAGGCTGCGATGATCCGCATGGTACTGAGGTGCAAAATTGTCAAAGATTTAGTAAGGGAAAATGTGATAGAGTCAGACAGCAAGTTGTCCAACCTTACAAAATGACAGAGCTCGATAGTTGACTACACAACTTATTAAGAGGACATTACTTGGGAAACCTCCAACCAACTGTCCTCCTCCATCCGTTAGCTTTCGGGATATGCTCTCTTTGAGGAAAGACCACAGCAGCTGGCTTTGTGTCCGCCTTCATTAACGCAGATAACAAAAGCCATCAAATCTCTCAAAATTAACACAGCAGCGGAAGCGGATCGTATACTTGCCAAAATATTGAAAGCTTCACTGGAATTTATTACTAAACTTATATTCCCATCTCTGATTCAAATTCGGCAAGAAGAACGAATACCTGAAGACTGACTCTTAGGAAAAAGAAAGTCGCTAAAAATTGGAATAATATCATAGTGCCAGAACAACAGAGTCCCCATGATATTGTCAGTTATTTTCAAGGTCTTGACGAAAACCCTCCACAATAGAGTCAACGAAATAATAAAACAATTTATCCGGAAACAACAGGCAGGATTTTGCCAAAAAAGATCGCATATTGACCAAATTAATACTCTTTGCATTATCGGGGAACAGATAAATGCAGGCTTTGTTTCATTTAACTTTCATCGTCCACAATACTTAGAGAGTGGCTTCGTGTACGCCTTCAATAGTACAGACAACAAAGGCCATCAAATCTCTCAAAAATAACACAGCAGCGGAAGCGGCTCGTTGCCGAAAAATTGAAAGCTTCCCTGGAATTCATTACTGAACTTATGTACCCATCTCTGATTCAAATTTGGGAAGAAGAACGAATACCTGAAGACTCAAGGCTCAAGGAAAATTGAAAGTCGCTAAAAAAGGGAACATATCATAGTGACAGAACAACAGAGTCCCCATGATATTGTCAGTTCCTTTCAAGGTCTTGACGAAAACCCCCCACAATAGAGTCAACGGAATAATAGAGCAATTTATTCGGAAACAACAGGCAGGATTTTGTTAGAAAAGATCGTATATTGACCAATTTAATACTCTTTACATTATCATGGATCAGATAAATGCAGGCTTTGTTTTATTTAACTTTCATCGTCTACAGTATTTAAAGAACCTTTTGAGTCCGTTTCAAGTATGCGCCAAAGTTGGTTGTTGTCACCAAACTTGTCTTGATAGTACGGGATAATGTTCTCCGCTCTAGACTCTACAAATCGTGGTATCTAATGAACTTACAGCGATTGCCTGGAAGACTTCATTTATGCCAAAAGCATATGCCTCCTAGCGACCAGTAGTCAGACATGCAAAAATATTTCACAGATCTTCTTCAGAAGAATTAAGTCTGAAAAGCAAAAGATTCCTGATAGGCAAATCCGATATAAAAGAAGTGGATCATTATAGTTACTAAGGCAGTGTACAAGTAGCCCCATCTCTTCCTTCGGTATGCAAACATTGAATAACTTCGTCATTTGTCAAGCGATTTGCTTTCTTAAGCACGTTCTGGAAATGTCAAACCAGTACAATTTTAACCAAGGACTGTTTCACACCAAAAGAATGCGTCAAAAAAGTTGAAAATAGTCGTTCAATTGTGCTAACTCAACGTGCACATCATGCAAAATTCCGCGACAAAGAAGCACCTACCCACAATTCAATTCGGGCGCTGACTAAAAATTTTTTTGAGTACGGAGCAGTGGGTACGCAAACCACAATCATCCACGTCCAAGATTTTCCAATGAAATTATTGAAGCCGTGAGAAAGAGTGTTTCCGAGGACCCAAGTGTCTCGTAAGCTATCGAGCTTCGCAGTTGAACATTAGTGGAACCATTTTGCGGCGCATTTCGAAGAACGATCTCCATTTGTTTCCTTACAAAATACAAGAGACTCAAAGCTGAAAAACATTGACGAGCTCAAAACCAATATTAAATTAGCTGCCATACCGATCGAGATGCCCGAAAAAGTGATGGAAAACCCCAAAAAAAAGAGCACAGTTTGCGGTGGCCAATAAAGATGATCATTTGATCGATGTTGCTTTTAAAAATTAGTCCACATAAATTGTAAAGGATTAAACTAAATAAAATAGTACCATTCTTCGCAAGCTTTTGTTTCTTTCAACCAACAACTGTCATGGTCAAATCCTGAATTCTGTCGAATTGCTCAACAGCTGCCGACAAGATCCGATTTCCATTCAAATCAAACGGAGAAATGGAAAAATCTCTAACTGATTGCAACCGGCAAGAATTGGAGTGGAACCGTCAGGGTAGTAGAAAGCGTGGCCATTCTAAATCTTCACGGAAACGATGGCTTCAACAGGAAATACGTGAATTGGGGACATTTTGGAGAGAATTCAAGGCATTCGCTACAAATTGTGCACGTTGATTGAGTTTTGCGGATGTCTTATGCTCCATGAGAAGATTCGAGTGATTCGAACAGAATGTAGGAGCCTCACATAGACCACAAGGGTCCATAGTGTTATCACAAACTCTCTGTTGCAGTCTTATTGGTAAATTCTGGTCCTGTAATTGTAGTGCTCGTCCGACATGAAAGTGCCTGCTGTTACAGCGAATTTTTTGATTTCACTCAGATGGACTTTAGTAAGCCCCTTCAGGGACATAAAGAATGGCTGCCAGAAGTACTTTAATCTATTAATTGTCAAAGCGGGGCAATAGCAAAGAATGGATGACATGGATGACAGCCAGTAAAGTGTTGTAAAGATTTCGACAAACTTGTAGCTTATCTTCATTATAATATCGGGAACTATCGGGTCAATCAATTCAATTTTTGCTCTTTCATATCACAACTACTTCATATCTTTGAACTGCATTTCACTCTTGGCTCACAACATCTTGTGCAAAAGAATTCAATGAGTAACACGTCGCATTAACTCAAGCAGTCCTCTGAAAAACTGAGTCTCCTCTCATTAAATTTTGCAACTTTAATGATGATACTTAAAATTAGTGTCAAGCGGGTTATGTACCTGTCAGAGCAGCTCTGTTTTATCACTACTTCAACGTGTGTGCCGTGTCACCAGGATGCACTAAGCAAAAGTTTCACAGCAAGTTTCCACACTCATGTGAAGAGACAGACTACTTGTCAGGTTTGTGCACAAAGTGTAGTTTCATAATATTCCATCGACGTCACACTGGCATTGTGACACTTCTTCTTTATTTTATCATTATAATAATTTAAATAATGATGAATTCAACAGCACAACACTTTCATTTAATTACACACATACACACACCAACACATAGACATAATAACTTCAGCCCATGAACTCATACAAATATATACGGTTATATATGGATTATGACAAGAGGCAACAAAATACGCACAAGTGTCATTTTGTCACTGACGCTAATGGTACTTGTGTCAGTATATATATGTATGTGTGTGTGTATGTATGTATATTTGACTTGAAATTGTAGTACGTTACTCGAGTGCAAGTTGCATACGAACGCATACAAACAGACAAACACTCATATGTGGTATATAAATTCCACTCTCATTATATTCATGTGACGCAAGTGTTGCGCTTCACTTGCAGCTGTCAAACTCAACCCTGACTGAATTTAAGTATGTGGCGCCTTTTGCCTTCTTAGCTACTTGGCGTTTAGTCCTTAACGTTAAATACCCAGCAGGGAATTTTTTTTTAAGTTTGGTTCTTTGGCGTGTAGTGATAATGTCGTGACTCAATTGGCGGTTTCAATTAAGATGGGAAAGCATTTTTTTTTTTTTGATAGTTTCTTTGAAAATAATTTTGAAATATGAAAATTGATAATTGCCAAGTAAACGCCACAAACAAATATGCAAACTTCCAAACTTTTAATAAAACGTTCTATAACTTTTTAGCAAAAGTTCTGTGGTAATCCATGAATTGCCCGACTAATCCCCTTTTTTGACTCTTAACCAATTTTGCCGTACATAACTTAATATAAAAATCAGAAACGATCTATAACTTTTTAGCATAAGCTCTGTGGTAATCCATGAATTGCCCAACCAATCCCGTTTTTGACTCTTTACAAGTTTTGCCGAACATAGCCTCATATAAAAATCAGCAGCGCGATATCACATGCTATTTTTATAGCCAGGCTATTATATGGAGGCATTCAAGCCTAATAGCTAAGATGGCTTATAGCTGTGGTAACTAAACTCTAATATTAATATTGTGGTACTTAACTGAAGAATCATTTTCTTATCTAAAATTAACTAAATTTTGTTCCTGTTTAGTTGATAGTGAGAAATAAACAGCTGATCCCTTCTTTTGAAAAAATATGTAGTTACAAATAAATAAATGATACGACTTACGCCCATTCTCCAAATAACTTTCAGTTGACTTTTGCAAAACAAGGAACATTTCAGACATTTTCGAAAATACCTCAAACGTGAGCATATGCCAGTTTATTCCTACTGGGCACATCTCATCCAAAGATATCCTGCCACACATTACATATCGCATATATCAAATGATTCCATAGTCATCATCATTGTCAGCTACATTCTTAGCTGGGAGATCGCAGTATCCACGTCGTCGTTATCATTATACTCAACTCCTTCGCGGCATCATCTATCATAGCAACGCGGCGGCTGCAGTTTCATTTCGCATTCCTTGATAAATGCGGTAGCACTAACGACAGCGGCGGCAGCGGCTTAACGCTGCGCATGAATTGCAATCATAGAGTTGCGCTTAATGCTATGCGATTTACAATATTTTTAAGCCCTTTTATAGTGTGGGTGGCTCAAAATTGTTCCTTGTTCCTTGCAGCAGCTCAGCTTTGCTTGACGTGGCTTTGTCACATGAATGCATTCTACGAATGTGTGTGCGTGTGTGTGTAATATTTTCAACAGTTTATCTGGCTTCATATTGAGGTTGATGGCGTCATTTTTCATTACTGCAGTTTGTTGTTTTTATTGTTACTTTGTATGGGTAAAAGTTGCTGCAGCGTAAAGTTGCACTTATTTTTAATTAGTATTGTATTTGGATTAGCTTATCTTTGTGTATTTCGATTTGGCGCTAATGGAAATGAAAGATTTTTATTTGTCTCTTTTTGTTGTTTAACTTTTGGAGAGGAAATAAAATTGTTACGCGTTGTTGCTGTGTAGTTTCGCAATTCGTCATTGGAATTCGTTTTATTAAAAATAATAGCTACATTTGGGTACGAGAGTAGTTAGATAAATTATCGAACTTGGCACGAAAACACCATTTTTCCGGATAAGACTTAATTTATTTCGCAACATAACCTCCTTTTAGCTCAAAGGAGAGCTATCCAACGGCCTCCCAATTTGATGATGCAATCCGCATAATACATTTGGTCGAGGTTCTCAAAAGAGGCATTAGGTTCAAAGATGAACTCTTCATATGACTTAATTCTCTTTCCACCAAGCCATTTTTTTCATTCTTAAAGAAGATATAATCATTAGGAGTCAAATCCAGAGAATGCGGTTGACGCAGGATTGCTTCACAAGAAGCTTGGACCTTTTTTTTGGTCGCTCAACAAAACTTTGAAGACCATGTCACAAAAATCGTCTAATTCCCGGCTATTTCAGAAACTTTTCAATTCCTACCAGGCCCCCGACTTGGCAACCCTGGGTGGGCAAAAAATTAATTCATAGGGCAATTTGAACAATCTTGCTATGGCGACTGCGCTTTTGTGAGCCGCGACAGTTCCTGGTGGAAAATAAACTCTTTCTTCGCCATATGCGATCATTTCTGCATCAAATCAGCATCAAATCGAACCAAAAACTTCGAATAATACTGCCCGGTGATTGTTCTTCCTTTTTCAAGGTAATCGATGTA
The DNA here is from genome assembly GCA_949775025.1 of Tricholauxania praeusta. Classification (NCBI taxonomy): domain Eukaryota; kingdom Metazoa; phylum Arthropoda; class Insecta; order Diptera; family Lauxaniidae; genus Tricholauxania; species Tricholauxania praeusta. The sequence goes on along the minus strand of OX459031.1, from coordinate 109,393,205 downwards.
TCAAAAAAAATACCGACTGATAGCAAAAAAAAAACCCTCAATCGACACTTGTAGTTTCATGATTAGGCCGATTCCAGCCCACATTTGTATATTCTCCAAAAAATTTCATAATTCTTCGTCAAGGACATAAAACACCTAAGGGTTAAGCAAAACGCGCAAAAAAAGGAAAAAATTTATACGTAGTTAATTTTTATATGAGGGGAAACATCGAAAGTCTGGGGCCATAGCCGTCAGTGCAAGACTTGAAGGCACTAAGCTAACGTTTTCAGTAAAAAATTGAATCTGTGCGAAGAAGATCAACGATTTGGATTGGCCAGCCCAGAGCCCTGACTTAAATTCAATAGAGAACATGTGGAACGAAGTCAAGGTTGAAATCACAAAGGTAAATTATAGAAATATGGACGGATATTTGGTCTGCTGCACAGAAAGTTGGTATGCCATTTCCAAAACAAAATGCCAAGAAATCGTGAAGAGTATGGGTCGCATGTGTGAAGCTGTTAGCAAAAACAGAGGCTACAGCACAAAATATTTATGATTTTAGTGATTGTACATACCAAATAATCCACAAATGCAATTTTAACATTATTTTTTCTCTTTTTTTCACGTTGTGCTATTTATGTGTCCAGATCATTTCATCAGTTTTTCACATTTTGATCATTTTATTAATGAATTATTGCTGTAGTTAGTGTTGTTATTAAATATGAAGTGCAAACCTAAGAAACAAACACTTGTTGTTTGTTTTATAATATCTACGGTATTGTAGCATAAGAAAGAACACTTTTCAAAAATGTGCTATTTATGTGTCCATATCTACGATATAATAGCATAAGAAAAAGCACTTAACAAAAAATGTGCTATTTATATGTCCATATCTACGATATTGTCGCATAAGAAAGATTACTTAGCAAAAAAAAAAGTGCTATTTATATGTTCATATGTCCATGTATCTACATAAACTGAACGAAAATGAAATATATAAAAATTTTACTCAACTTTTTGTTTTAAGTCTCATTTCATATCCACTGTAATATGTTTTATAAATTTATAATTTAGTTCAATTATTGAACATATCACAGTTTTATCTTCAAAACTTTCTTTAAAATAAAGTAATTTTTAATACAACATTTATAACATTAATAAGATTGAAAACAAAAGAGAATTACTTTGAATGAGACAAACTTCGTGTTGATGAATTAATGTAAATTATTCGAGAAAAGCGAAAATTCCTGGAATTGTTTTATCAAACCTTAGAGGTCTAAGCAAAAGCTTAATTCCATGCATGAAATCTATCTATGTGTGCATATGTCACATTCAAAATAGTGGATTTAAATGTGCAACATTTCTTTATGGGACGATTTCAGTCACTCATTCAGATCGATATTTCTTGGTGACAAAAATGCAATGATGAATTTATTTTAATTTATTTCTTTTTGCCATTTTTTAATTCTGCAACTCTGCAATTAAGTTAATTGCATTGACAAACTAAATTCATTTGGCAGTATATATATATATACTATGTCTATGTATGCCTTCCCGAATATTCTTAAATTTAGATATCCAAAAACTTCAACCACACATAGAATCAAAGAAAACATCAAAATAAACTTGTTGTGTTGCAAAACTCAGAGTCGTTTGCAAAATTTGAAGTGCTGCTGATGGCGTTTGTCGCATGACAAACAAAAATTACACGCACACTTGTACATACGAAGACACGGCTCACACATGCAAACATAAAACACATTCATAGAAAAGGAAACAGTTACAAGCGAACAAACAACAGTAACGACATTCAAGTGAAAATGCCGACAGTTTCAGGAAGAAAATGCTTCCGCATGATGTTGGCAAATGATGATGATGACAACGACGATGATGACATAAAATGCAACTAGTCACAAACAATAATAGGAGCAACAAAAATGTTACCGCCGTAAAATAATAACAGCAACAATTACAAAAAAACAAAGGAGGAATATTTACACTAAACACAAATAATGCCAGGGATGCCAAAGAAATTGCGATATTTACACGTTGCAAGGCTTTCCAATTGTCAACTGCAGGTGCTGCAAACTGTTGCCATAAGCGCGACTTCAATCACCGAAAAGTGCCGAGAAAATGCTTGAGTAGGAAGCCTGTATATCGGAGAAAAAGGAGCGCTTTCGTAAAATCTCGGCCTCACATTCATCAATTTATTAAAATTTCATAAATTTTTGCAACAAAAAATTCCCAAAATTTCAAGAAAATATCACTAAGCAATGTGGCATCCCTAATACCAACACCAACATTAAAAATCCGGAAACATTTTATTTGTCGTTTTAAGCAGAAAAACGGAGCTAGGACCCATAATGAATTGAATGCACATTCCGGCAACATAAGATCCATGAATGCCAGAATTCATAGATTTCAAAGATACGCAACGGTCCATTCGTAAGTTATTGTTAACTTTTGTTGTTGTTGTTGTTGTTCTTAGTAGCTGTTGAATTTGGCACTGCAATAACTGTTAGTGTTGTTTTTGCATTGAGTCTATGTTTACTATGACAATGCATATGTATGAGTTTTTTTCCTGCAGTATATGTTCCACACGTGTGTGTGTGTATCTGTGTAAATTTTGCTCAAGGAAAAACTTAAGCATAAACTTAAAGCCTAAGCATCAGCAACAGTGAAATTCAGTATGAAAGTAAAGAAATTTGCATAAAAAATTGAATTTCATTAAAAAGTTTCCATTTCATGCGTTGTCTATGTATGTATGTGCAAAAAAAAGAATGCACACATACATACGCACCGTAAAACGTTGCAAGCAAGGATAACGTTAAGCTGGCGAAAATGACGCAAAGCAGAGATATGCTGTAAATGCAGACTGGCATTGAGTACATAGACACAATGAAAAATGTTGTTAAAGCAAATTGCTGTTTTTGAATATGACAGACTTTCTTTTTTATATAAATTAAAGTTAAAAAAACTGTGGCAGACGCTGTTTTTTTCATAATAAGAGACGTCTGCCTAGTGAAGATGTTGTATGAAAAGCTTTTTTTGAACGGCAAATGACATAAGTTATCATAGGAATTGAAAATTGCATGGTCTGGTACTTTTATCATACACACATAGGCACATCTTAGAAAATTGTCACATAAATAATTTTTTTATTTTGACTTATTACTTTTACTACTAACGTACAATTTACTTCTGGCAGATGTTTTTCGTTGGAAAATTTTCATTGCAAAATAAAAAATAGCGCGTCTGCCTTCAAATGCATTTTTAATATGAGCGTCGGACTAGTGAATAATTTGTAAGAGAATGTTATTTTTCCAATTTCAGACGCTTTTGTGTAAGAAAATATTACTTAAAAACAAAAAAGGAAATTTTTAAAGTATGGCAGACCTTGTTTTTGTGAATATATCAATAATACCCAAAAAAAAAGCGTCTGCTTAATGTACAAAATGATGTGCAAGTCCCTTTTATACAAAACATCCCATATTTTAGCTGTTCTTTTGCAGCATGTGATATTGACGGTAACAGACTTTGCGATTTAGCTCCTTTTTGATAAAATATTTGTTATTACAAGCGTCTGCCATACAATCAAATGATTTTAAACCTATATTTTTAACTTATGAGTGTAACTCAGATATTTCTAACGTTGTACTTAAGCATCAATTTTCACAATATGTTGCGTACATAGTCAAGAAAATTTCGGCAGATTCATTTTTTCTTGATTTTTGTGCAATGAAAAATATATATGTATTTGATGAATGAAATGACACCAGTCACGGGACATATTTTTGATATTCAGTTATGATAAGCCGTAACAGATTTTCTTCTTTTGTTGCATAACCATATTTTTTTGGAAATTAAAAGCGTCTGCCTTATGAAAAAAAGGGGTTAGACATTCTACTAAGAATTAATATGTTTTTTAATACATGAATTATCACAAGACTCTGAACGTTGTGTTAGATCTCTTGCTTGCAGTGTATAATTTTAACAAGTTTGTGACGAAAATTGTCTGCCCAATGCAGAAAATTATTAAATAGTATCATTATTTTTTTCGGTGGCAGACGTATTAGTTCTGTAGATTAATAAAGAAAATAACACATTCTTTTCATATTACTACTGCGACACTTTTTTATTTCGCATTTTTAGCAAATAAAATTTTTATACGCGTCTGCCACTTAAAACAATGTGTCGACCAGATTATTAACTCAAAAAATATATATAGCAGATGTCGTTTTTTTGTTATAAATTGGTTTTTATTTGTCAAATTCAATTAATTGCGGTAACCCTTAAGGATTCAAAATTAAGAAAAATTATGAAAATTAGAAAATTTTACAACTTCTTTCAAACTTTTTCATGCGACTGTAGATATTTCTACTAACCTACATCTATGTGCATCACCGAACAAGTGCAGCGGCAACATCATCTCCTTCATCTTGAAACAACTAAGTGAGTAGTACATACGACGAAGCCTGTGTAGTATGTTTACCATTTTAATTTAAATTCAAGGAAAAACATTTGAAATTAAAATGCCGAGTACCGAGTTCTCGAGTTCCGACTGTCGTTGTTTTGTTTGTTGTATATGCGTTAGATTCGCATGCAAAAAAGTATGCAATGAAATTGTTACAAAATTTTCGTACACAGACCCAAAAACTCAAAAGTTTGGGTAGGGTAGTTTTGCGCTTTGCCAGCGCGTTTAGAAAAAGCCGTACCAACTGCATATGCTGCTTTGGAATGCTGTATCGCAATAGCGCGTTTGCATTTAGAACGAACTGTAAGAACGAGTATTTCGTAATTAAATATAAAATGTAATTTAACTCCAAATTATGGCATAACTCAGTACGAGTCGTTTTACGTCGTACGTAGGAATTTTCCAACTCACGTGTAGCATGGCATGTGCGTTCTCTGAAATGCTGAAAATGTTGTGTTGCAAATTATTATGCGATTTAATGAAATTAAATAAAAATATCAAGTTTAGTCGTAGCACATACTATAAGATATTTAATTTAGTTAAAATGAAAGTCCAATTTAAAAAGGTTGAATTTAAGAAGAAATTTAGTTGTTTTTAATCATTTTATAATTTTTGTTTTTTATCAAGATTTTCAACTTTTTCGAGGCGTATTTTTTGATGGAATTCATTACTGTATCAGTACCTCAAGATATAGAGAAATTAAATAGCGAAATATCATCAAAACTTCGTTGTGTGAAATAGTTCTTGAATAGCCATGATGGTCTTGCATGTTCCCCGAAAAGCAGGACAGCGTTCTATTACATACACCAAGTCAGCGGTCTCTCAGCTACCCGTGGTATCTATCTGTCTATCAAGAACCCCACTTGATAAATTTCTTCCATTTAATGAGGAACGTAAGAGTAATATCAACACAATATTTTTAAGCATTATAGCAATAGAAGCATTCTACTCACATTTACAGTGGTTTAAAATAGTTTCCGAAAACCTCAAAGTCATGGCCCATTAACGTCATAGAAAGGAGAGAAACAAAACAGACTGTACAATGACAATCTAGCCAAGAAACCGTAGGAAATTGCATCAAAGTAGAAAGTATTGGCTTGGAATTTCTTAGGTTATAAAGGCATATAAAAATCCACTACCAGCTTTGCTTGTCAGACAAATCACATTGACTCTAAAGCTAATGGACAACAATACCTGTTGATCAGAAACAAACTCTTAAGTAACATCGAGCCTAAAATAGAATAGATTCACCTAAAAGGAATAAAGACGGAAGAGCAAAAACTCAACCGAATTCCGTTTAACGTTCCTTAAAATAAAAAAATAATTTATGCCGAAGGCCCGCTAAGTCGTATGGAAAAGCGTCGCGAGTAAATGCCATAATTTGCGAGTAACAGAGGAGAAGCTGTCATCTACCATCACTTACGCACAAAATAAAAATTCATTAATGCGAGTGCACATTCTGTTCGAAGTGAATGCTCTAGTAAATAGAATAAGCATAAAATAAAAATATGTCACCTTCATATACATATGTAGGTTTGATCCTCTGGCAGAATTTCAAAAAATTGAGCCCACTTCGATTAGCATGATACATAACACGACCCAAAACAATATAATAATATGCGTAAAACAATAAATCCGACTATAGTTTCAGTTTCTTCAAAAGAATTATCCTCAGTGACCTTTAAATTATATGTACATTGAAGAATTTCGTATCTTGTTTTATTTTGGTTTTTCCATGAACTTGTTAGAAACTATAGCAATGCTCAAAACATTTGCTAGGAAAACTTCTCATATCTTGTTCTATTTTGATTTTTCCATGAACTTGTTAGAAACTATAGCAAAGCTCAAAACATTTGCTAGGAAACCTTCTCATTTGCAAATTTTTTGTTTTGTAACTATATATTTGATATTAAGTGGGGAGTTTTGTCATTTTGTCGTTAGTTTTTCGTTATGATTCTTAGCAAATTTAGTGAAAGGCAGAATAAATAGTTTTGGTTTCTTCTAAAGAATCATCCTCAGTGACCTTTAAATTAGATGTACATTGAAGAAATTTATATATTGTTATATGTTGGTTTTTACACGAATTTGTTAGAAATCATAGCAAAGTTTAAAACAACACACTAGGAAAACTCCTCACTTGCATATTTTTATATTAAGAGTGGAATATTGTCAGTGTTCTCGTTTGAGTGTCGTTATGGTTCTTAACATATTCAGTGAAAGGCAGAATGAAGGTAGCTTGAAAGTATTTCCCTGAAGTTCACTGAGGGTGACTCTGAAGCGGAAACTGAAGCCATGGTCTGAACTGCTGTCTGATGTGATTGCTATTTATAGCACTAGTCGAGAAAACATGGCATAAAAGTAGAGTAGTTAAATTGTTGGCTGTAGCTTGTACTGAGTTTTGATATATGGGCATTTCTCTGATGTCGCATGCAATGGAAGTACATTTTTAAAGTGGAATAGAAGTTAAAACAGAAACACTTTTATTTTTTTCTATTACTTTAAGGAATAGCCCTTTGGTAGCACATATTTTGTGGTAAAGTTGATGCCAGACGAAATACTAATTCCAAGGTAGAGGCAATAAGAATGCAATTCGAACCTGACGAAAAACGGAAGTATTTTTCAAGGCCATCTATAGAAAAGCAGAAGTCAACAAAACCTGCCAACATTTTAAAATGTTATAGAATAATATCACTTTTTATTATATTTCGTTTGATTGAAAAATCTTATTTATTTTTTTTTTCTTACAAGGCATAATATTATTCGAACGTGAAATTTCGAACGTTATGTTTTTTTTTTCCATTATGGTTCACTTGGGGAATTTTTCATAAAGATTTTAGTATTTATATAAATAATAATATGTATTGTATCTATATAGTAATTAAAAAAACAAATTCAATATATATCTTTATCGAATTAATTGGTGAGATCAATTTTAACAAAGAAAATAGGAAACAGTAGATATTTTTTTAAACGAACATGAAACTTTTCTTTTTGCTGTTAAAACGTTTTTTCCCGTAAGGGGCGCCCCACTAAAACAAATTTTTATCCTCGGAAATAAGTTTGTCCCCTTACCATATTTGATCAAATTTGGTGTAGCGACTCAGTTTTTTCCTAATAGGGGCGGTGCTACGCCCACTTAAAGGACTTAGAGTCTTTACTAACCTTTTTTATGGTACAAACTATCACCTAACCGAATTTCATTAAAATCGGTATAATAGATTAGCCATGGAAAGGTGATTTCCTATCAGGGGCGTGGCACCGCCTACTACTCCAAAGAAAATTATGTTACGCACTGCCTTTTTTCCCAGCTATACCAAAAAAAAATATGCGATTATGTTGTGTTATGGCAGTTAATAAGTGGTTAAACCGTTTTCAACTGCCTGCTCATTACATATATGTTTGCGAACGTGACCAACTTCAATCAGCTCCAAAAATTTAAAATTTAATTTTTTTGCACTCGTTGTTTTATTTTTAATTATTTACAAGAAACTCTGTTTGAACAAAAATTTTGACACACTTGCTGCTGTCATCAATTACGAAATGAGAACAAATAATGTTTTTCTATGTTATTTGTCACATTAGAAGATGAGCTAAAGCAAATTAAAAATTTATAGTTAATAGAGATTGGTTTGATGTTTTTGCATTTTTTTAGCTAATTGATGTTGCAAGAATAATTTTGCGGAATGACTATCACCAGACTTAAATATTTAAGGCAAAATACTATTCAATATTACAAAAAAAAGAAACTGCATTTATGCAAGTTTGCAGGTGGTTTGCTCACCGCGGTAAATGAATTCTGGTGGAAATTGTTTAAATTAACAAAATTTGAATGTTTTTTTTAGATAATATCAGATAGTAACGCTTTTATAATAATTTTTAATTTTTCTGTCACGGTTGGCCATTTGGCGGAAATGCCCATATAGGCAAAGTGGTGATTGTACTTTGCCTGTATACAAATTTAGATGTACATACATATTTTTCGTCTTCTAATACGAGTGGATTGGGAATTAATATTAACAGATTTGTGTAATCGTATACGGTAGGTAGAAGGGCAAACTCCTTAAGTCGCAGAGAGTTTTGACTATGCAGCACTGTGTCAAAGTCAGGCGGGAAAAACTCAGATTAAGTTCAAATCATCTAGAGAATTTTTCATGCCAAAATGAAGACATAAGCTTTAATGATGCTAGAAACATAATAAGCTGGATTGAAGTGAATATTTAATGCATACACGATATACATATATAATATTCAGAAAGTAACTTAAAGTTTGCGAACAACTTCAAATTTCTAGAAGATGGTATGGAATTTTAGCAACTTCCAACCTGCTTTACATCCAGTACTGTAAAAGAGCGTCTTGTCACTAAGCAGCCAACCATCTCCGTTGATCTGCAGAGAAACATGCGAAATGACTAAGAGTGAAAATGATTTAGGAGCTTGTCAGCGGAAGAACAGCAAGAAAGTTCTCGAAAGAGGTTGAGAACATTATTTTTTTTTTTCTAAATTCCGACGTTTGTATTAAAATTCCTGTTCAATCCAACTAAAATCCGTTCTACTAAGAATTTCTGACGCTTATTAAGTATATTTATGTATATTTTATCGGCCAAACTAGTTTTAGGCCAAACTAGTTACCGTTAAGCCTTAAGATATGCAATTAAATCTTAATGCAAAAGCACTCAGGCTAGTGAAAACTAAGGCAGTAGCGAAGAAAGACAATAAAACTTATAAATTTTATTGAATACTTGGCAAGTGGTCAGTGAGGGTAAGTGGACGGCCTTCGGCCGCGGCTCGGGACTTACATCCTCCAATATGACCAACACAGGCTTCGCAGGGCCTTCAGCTGCGATTCAGTCTATAACATATGCAACACCGTCTTCGCTATCGACAGTGCTTCTGTATTAAATTGCATACTTTTAGGCATTCGAATTAACTAGCTTGGCCTAGGAAAAACTAGTTTATTCTAAAAACTTGTTTGGCCGGTAACATATACCATATACCAGAGGCATTTTCAAAATTGTAATATGAAGCGAAGAAAACAACGAACGCTTGAATCAGTTATATGCATGGGTTGGAATTTTCATAGATAACTTCTCGTTCTTACAGGAAATTTGACGTAGCATGACAGTGACCATGACCTTTTTTAAGGTCTTATTCTCAATAAAAATCTAAGAGAGGTTTTGGGCTTGTACGCCATCAAATGCAAAGAAAATTATTAAAATACACAATGGCAACTTCCTTCGAAACATTGAGCACATGATCTGTTAACCTTAGATCCGACTGAACCGATATGCCCGAGTTGCTGATCTCGAATGTCTGCGTCACCCACATAGAGAGATGGAGAGGAATAATCCATTCGTCTGTAAGACAACAGACAAAATTGGGCTTGCTATCATTAAACTCAACCCGATTAGCATGACCGCTCGCGGAGATTGGTTTTTTAGGTCATTAACTCATTTGAAAATGAGTAGAAAAAAGGTGATTCTAAAGTAATTTATTAAAAATATTCTTAACTATAACACTCTCAAACTCTCTACTTCTTAAAACACATTCATGTTTCCATTAGGTATTTGGAACATTTACTTTATTACAACATTTCTGCAACGTCTAAGAATACAACATAAAAGTAATATCTAAACCACAATTAAGATACGAAACCAACTACATACTACTACTAAATTAAACCTTAAGGGCAGTAACATAAAAGCATTTAATTCGATGCCAGTGGAGTATCACAAGTATTAGCTTGGACTATATTTGAATGCAATTTGCTTATTGAAATGTTCTAAATAACTCACCCTCCCTCACTCTGTAGAAATTTTGCACAATTTCAAAATGAAATCCTTTTGCAAAAATATTTTTCCTATGGCTGCAATTTGTTTTTGTTGGTTTTAGTGTGCTCTGGTTTTTTTGGATTCTCTGCATATCGCTTTTTTTTTTTGTTTTTTTTCGTTGCATATCCTCAGGAGTAATTACGAATATCTTTTGTTTTCTTTATCATTTATCTTGTTCCACAACGCATTATTCTGGAAGCTCTTTTAATATTCAGCAATTCCATTTTTTTTCAAGTTTTTCTTTTGAGTTTTTTTTTTGTTTTTTTGTTTTTGCTTTCTTTATTTTATTTGTTTTTATTCATATAAATCATGACAACGTTGATGATGGCTCTGATGATTCTGCTTTTGGGGATGATGTTGTAGTTGATGGCGTCTGTTTTTGTTGCTGATGCTTCTGTGCTGGTGTTGTTTTAACTGGTGCCTGGTGCTATTTGACAGTAAAAGTTACCAGCTGAACTTTTTTTTTGCTACAAAAAATAATATATTTTTTTCAACCCTTAGTCTGATGATACATTTTTTTCAGCAGTAAATAGCCTGATTTTAATGTTTCTGTAGAAGATTTACAGCAGCTGGTAATCATAGCGGATCGTTTAGACCACTATTTTTATGAGAAGTTTCTGGATTCAGCTCTGCTTCGAAGTCTCAGTACCTAAGTAAATGATCCGATATCTTGCATTCCAAGCCGAAGAGACTAGAGATGATAAAGCAACAGATTTCCACAATTTAGCATTATCAGATAACCGAAATTCAATCCAACTATTTATCTTCAGCCAATTCACTTGGCAACTCTACTATCGCTTACTGCTACCGTTTGTTGATGATTATGATGCAAATGAGCAAAATCTGTCTGTCTTCTCATTTGTTGGCATTGCTGTCTGTCTGTCTGTCTTTTGTATTACAACCTACAAACAGGATTCTTTTACTGCTAACTGTATGTACTAGAACTATACGTGCAGGACAAGACTTTAAGTCTCAGTGGTTTTATTCTTTAGCCAACCAACCAGCCAGTCAGCTGCTGCTGCTGCTGCTTCTGCTGGGTAGGCTTTTGTTATAAGTCATGGTCTGGTATTTTTATGTTATTATTGCTACCGATGATGTTTGTTGTTTGTTGCTATGAGTTCGCATTTACTTGTATTCTAAAGAAACACATTAATATTCTTGGATTACACAGCAGTAAAGCTTTTGTTGTTGTTTTTTTGTTACTGCTGGAATGCTGCTGCGGCATCATCTTTGTTTTGTGAAGAAAAATTTCAACAATTTAAATAAATGTATTTTATGTCGGAATGATGAAATATTTTCATATTTAAAGTTAAGCTACGTAGAGAGTTAGAGAATGTTCTGTTGGTTGGATATTTCAAAAGAAAAATTGCAATGTGTAAATTTGTTGTTAAAATGTTAATGGATTTAATAACTGACTTTAATTAAAGCACGCTATTTCATGGAAATAACCTTTTGTTAAAGTATCAGAGAGTTCAATGAAAATCAATATTAAAAGGTCGCCTAAAAATATGCAATGCAAGATATTGAAATTTGCGGTATAACTGAAAGCTAAAAAATATTATTACTCATGCTGCATAGTTTTAGGCACTTGAAATATAGTTTGTTATACGGCACTTCTGTTGACTTAATATAATAATAGTACACACGCACATAAAGGGTGATCCAATAAGAGCTGATGTTCTCATCGAACGTTTCCCTCAATAAAGCGATTGTTTCTCCAGCTGTATGGCATGAGCCAAACCAGAGGTCGGCTACACCAATATCATTTATCGGGATACATTGTAAGCTCTTGGGTTGCTTCTGGTTGTTCATCGGCCCAATTTTGCTTGTTAACATAGCCGTTCAACCAGAAATGAACTTCGTCGCTAAACACAATTTATCGACATGGATCAATTTGAACTTGTTGTAAGGCCCATAAACCAAAATTAAAACGTACACCAATATCAACCGGCTTCAATTTTTGTACGAGTTGCATTTTAAAAGCCTTCAGACCAAGACCACGCCTCAAGATACGCCACAATGATCCATAAGAGATAACCAAATCCTGAGATCGGCGATGAATCGATTGTTCACGGTTTTCACGAACACTCTCTGCTACTGCAGAAATATTCTCAAAACTACGGGCTATATGCACTCTAGTTGAATGATGAATGTCCAATAGTGTAAAATTGGTTCGAAATTTGGTGATGGTGTTACGAATAGTGCGCTCAATTGGACGCTTATAACGACGAAAATGATGTTGAAGAACTCTATAACTTTTTCTAACTGATGACTGATTTTGGTGAAAAGTTTCCACAGTTAATAAACGTTGTTCCGAAGAAAGTCCATTCATGATTGAGTCGTATTGAATACTGAAATAAACGTCATATGGAGAAGCCATTTGACACATGAAAGCTGTCAAAACAACCCAGTTGGAAAAGGGACCTCGCATTGGATCACCCTTCACATGGGTGGCTATAATAACATATTGCCAGATAAGGGCCGACCTCAACATCTCCATCTAGATGCCTCTGCTTTACGTGCGCCTTCTTCAATCAGTTACACCATGCAAGTGTTTTCTCAACCTAGCCCTTCCATCGAAGGCATGATCTGCTTTATCGTCATCACTCATCGGCTTCCGCGACAAGTACATTTTTCGCTGGACAAGATCCAGACAGGACAGACGGGAAGTTATAAGATTGACTATGTCGATTTCAGTGTAGAGCACATAACGTTCATGGATTATTCGAATACGATAGTCTCGTCGACGCCAACTGGATGAATAATTTTCTCTCGAACTTACCAAGCGCAGCTGCATCGGTCTGCGGCACAACTCATGCTTCTGCGGCTTGGAGTAGCACGGGTGAGATGAGCTTCTTGCAGTGTATCAGTTTTTTGGGCAATAGAGGTCTCAAATTTTTGCTTATTTGCATACTGAGCCCATATCGAAATCTATTAGCAAGAGGGGCTGACATCGTTTTGAGTATTAAAGGCGGTACCAATGTAGGTGAATTTGTTGACAACTTCGAAGCAACCTAGGATTCTATATGTTGCGTCAGTTTGTGGACAACAAATTCTTCGTTTTCTTCGCTGACTCTTTTTCGATAGCAGATCGAATCGGGTGTCATCGGCATATGCGAGAAGTTTGATGTTTTTTTTTGTACAAAACCGTACCATTACTAGGTCCACCGGCTTTTCGCAACACCAGTTCCATCACAAAGTTGAAGAAGTTGCAGGATAGTCGATTGGCTTGCCTGATATCTTGTACATTATTAAATGTTTAGGAGAGATTCTTCCCTGGACTCTGACGGAGCTGGATGTGTTTGTTGCTCAATGTCATGCTGCAAAGCCGCACGAGCTTCGCAGGTATACCGCATTCAGACATAGTGGGGTATAGGCAATCTGATATCAGGCGACCAAAAGCAGCTTTATAATCGATAAAAAGCGGACCGATCGCAAAAAAAAAAAAAAAAAAAAAAAAAAAAGATGATGAGTATCGATCTGGGTTTTTTCCAGTATTTGGCGTAGTGTACATAACTTGCTGATGTTGAACTTATCAGGTCAAAAGCCGCACAAAGAATAGTGTGTTGGCGAATTAAAGTTAAAGGTAAGTAACAAATTGTTGATTTGAAAAGAACACCCAAAAATATGCAACGCAAAACACACAAATTCCTCACACATATGAAACATAAAAACAATTGTAGCCTACATTGCATATTTTTAGGCGCTTGCTTAAGACATTTGCCCACAATTGCTGCATAAGCAATTGGTTTTATTAGACTTAGAAACTTATACATTTTGAACAACTCATGCAGCCCCAAATTGTCCCTACATCTAATTTGACTGAATTAATCTCCGTTGTTATTAAAAAAGTTTAACCACTAACTATAGAAAACTTTTTGCAAACAATTAAAAGTTGACAACATACTCGTAGGTTAATGTCTACATCCATTGACAGTTTCATAAGAGCAACACCGACAACAACTCCACTCCAAGCAAAGCTTATCAAAAAGTTATAAGAATACAACAACAATTAATAATAACTTAACTTTCATGTGCGATTGAGTTCATGCCAAACAAATTATACTACTGACAACCAAGCGACCAGAGATTAATTAAATCCACAAAAGTTTGACAAACTGAATTTAATAAATTAATCTTGGAAGTCAAAAGACTCATACCATGAGTAAATGGTTATTTTTGCCGTTGAATGGTTGCGGCATGTATTGTTACAACGACAAAAACATTAGCGATTTCATTATCGCTAATAGTTTGTACGTATAAGTTGTTGCAAATGTTTATCATGGCATAGTCAGTGTAGTACGATATGGCAACATAGGACGTAATAGCAGCCTATGGTGAAGCACGTGTTGTTAACGTGTTTTCTACTGCGGTTTAATCTGTTCAACCAGCAAAAACTACAAAAAATACAGCTAGAAATATGGCACCTTTTTTTTGACGAATATATCGATACAAAAAATTATTGTCATACTGAATTGGATTTGCATGGATGTATGGTATAACGAAGTTCAATTTAGTCCAAGGATTATGTTTTGTTAGAAAATATTCAAAGCATTGCGTTAGAGAAAATAAGCTGTTTATTTGACCGACAAGTCAACCGCCTCTAGAAGAACTTACCTGTGTGGGCAGACGAAAATTTCAACCAGTCAAAGCACTTACTTTGGAGTACTATCAGTTCTTCTCCTAGAGGTTGTACTACTTATTCATCTGAAGGAAATACCAGAGAGCAAAACCATATAGAGATATCTTCTAAATAACTTCTTCCAAATTCGTTCAACTCGACTGAACTTAGTTCGCTTAGTTCGATGTGTTCGTACAGTGGGAAAAAAGTCGTATCTCGAACTTATGAGTTGCATTCGTATAATACAGACAAGAGGTCTGCACGAGTGCACTTGCTGAGTCAACATAATATTGTACTCGCTGTCGAGTACGATTGTTCTATTGACATTCTACGAGTCATCAATAGACCAGCACAAAACAGCACAGTCCCACCACATGACTTGACTTCGTTTATACTCTGACTCGTATTTCACCGTCAACGTTGTTCAAGCCGAAAAAAAAAATTTACCGAATATGAGAAAAAACAACCAATACAGCGAGTTAAGTGAAATCTTAATGAAATGTTATAATCATTGATGGGCACCAACGTACACGCAAAGTTATGTTCCATGTAGAAGTACAACAACCATATGGAGCTCTACCTCTGCTGAAGTAGAACTGAATCGTTATTGCGTGCTCACATTTGTATACGCATACATAAACGCTCTCTCACTACTCTCGATTGCGCTCTCGTTAGAACTTCCAGAAGAACTTGTGCCCATTTATGGTTATGATTTGTTTTGCGTTTGTCTTTTTAAAGTACCTGTCATTTACATTGATGTTGTTGTTCAAATTCACCGCACAAAGCAACACGGCACAGCACTCTTGTCTCAGCAAGCACACTAAGAGACAACAAGCCACTCGGTGCGGAACGACGAGTGCTTGAACTCGTAGGACATTTTATTTGCGAGTGCAGCACTCACCGCTCTTGCTTGATGTTTTGATTTCTTTTGATTTGATTTATGGTTTTCATGCACAAGGGCTAGTTGGACTCGCAATCGTGGCGAGTGGCTTGATGGTCGTTTCAAATGCACTCGTGCAGACCTATAATACGGACAACGAACAAGCTCAACGTGAGTTGAGTAGGTGCAATCGATCTGTACGAGTTTGACTCGTTACATATAGCAAAAGTTGTAACATGTTCGAGCAGCTCGTTGCACACAGCCTTATTTTAAAAGTGGTATTAATTGTGCCTTATTTCCGGCAATTTGAAAATGTTTAATTCAAAAATATATATGTCCAAATGTATAAAAATATAATCTTTAGTGGTCTCGCATGCTTTTGGTAGCAGTAAACGTGGCTGAAATTCAAGTGTCTTGAATTTTTTGGAAAGAACTGAAGTCACATAGTTTGAAATTTTTTTGAAGGTCATATGTTTTGTCAGGGGATAGCACAAATATCGACAACAAAGATCGTAAATGGGTTTGGTTTGGATTTTTTTTAGAAAAAAGTTGTCATTAAGCTTAAAAGGTCAAAAACTTATTTATTTGATCATTTTTAAAAACTACTGTGCATATGGCCTTAATCGATGGAAAAGTTCAGTTGAAAATTTGGGATGATATACAAAAGAAAAAAATTTTGAGTTCATGCTCTTATTACTATGATCACAAAGGTTAACTGATATTAATTTTTATGTTCTCGGTATCCTGGTTCTTCCTTACTCAAAACAGAACTGCCAATAAGACAAAAGCAAAGTGAATCGCGGAAAAAAATAACAAAACGGTAATTTTGACAAGTGCAGATAATATTGACTATATGCGACATTGGTCCTGAAAGGGTTAAGAGTCTTTTAGACTAATTTAATTGATGAAATTTTCGTTGCATCAAATAGCTTGAAAGGATCTCTATTGAAAAAAAGAAGAAATATAAAAATATCGAGTTTGTGCAAAAATCCTTCCATATACTCTCAAGCATTCACTCGAGGCGTTATATGTGAACTACACGATGCTTCACTTTCATTATGTTAATGTAGCAAAGTTTCAAGCTGTGTTAAAAGTATCGAGTAGTATTGAAAAGTATCGAGAAAGTCTAGAAGTAATAAAAACATCAAATAATATCGGTGATCTCGATAAATATCGGGTTGTATCGAAAATGTTGAAAAAGTCATAAATGAGAATTAGCCGAATATCTTGGAATATACGTAGTCAAAAAATGCTTAAGATATCGAAAAAATTTTTCAACGTCGAAAAATTTTGAATTAAAATCGAAAAATGTTGTATTAAAGTTGAAAAGTATTGAAATATTCGAAAATTTTTTAAAAATTGGTTAAGTCGATAAATTCATTTTGGAAAATTTCGAAAAATATAGTAATAGAAGTAATAGAAGAAAGATGTAAGTTAAAAAGTTGATAAAAATTAATACAGTCAAAAGACGTAATAAGGCGAAAAATATTAAAAATTGTCGAAGAGTCGAAAATTGTTAAAAGTTTGGAAGAAATGTTAAATTAAAGTCGAAAAATGTTGAATTAAAGTCGAAAAATGTTGGATCAAAGTGGAAAAATTTTGAATCAAAGTCAAAAATTTTTGAAAAATTAGAAAAATTTAAAAAAAACTTAAAAATTTTGGATATTTTGAAAAAAACTATAAAAACAAAAAATCGAAAAAATGCTGAAAAATTCGAAAAGTGTTGTAAAATTCAAAAGACAAAAAATTGATAATATGTACGTCGAAAGACGTAAATAGGTGAAAAATATTAAAAATTGACGAAGAATCAAAAAAAAAAAAATTGAAATAAAGCCGAAAAATGTGAAATCAAAGTCGAAAAATGTTGAATCAAAGTCGAAAAAAGTTGAAAAATTTTAAAAAAGCCGGAAAATATCAAAAAGATTTCAAAAAAAACGATTGAGCTCTGAATCAAGCATTTTTATTATATATGTATCACATGTCATATATCAGCCAATTCACTCAAGTATCGATTTAGCTTCATACCCGCCAGATCTGATGATGTTACCACATCAAAAAGTACTAATGACAGTCTATTCAAAATAATAACAACAAATGCAAAAAAACCCTACATTATACAACAACAATAGTATGCGGCAAGTGACAACACTGAATTTCAATGTTGCTAACGTAACTGCTATCATTTTGTGGTAAAAATATCAAATATCCTTTGGCAGGACATTAGTTGTTTAAGCGCAAAAATTGTAGTGGCAATACGATAGAGGTAGCAACAAAGAAAAATCAGGGAATGAGCACAACAAAAAAAAAAGAAAATGTAACAAAGTAATTGTAATAATGGCGAAAATGTTTGAAGTTTCAAATAAAAAAAAACACAAAAACCAAATAACGAAACAAACGTTAAGGGAGATTTCAGCGAAAACAACAACCACAGCAGTTACAATAACAGCGGTGGCAGCAACAGCAGCTGTTGCCAAAGTTATTGAAGACGTTAACATAATTGCGTTATTACGTTCATTCGTTCGCCCGTTCAGTGCGAAATATTGAAACAGGTAATAAACGCGAAATGAAAGTGATAGAAAAATATGAAAATTGTTATTTTCCCGAGAAAATTGTAATAATGCCAAGAGTACCATACGGTATGAAGATATCAAGGTAAAGAAAAAAGTCTGATTGAGAAAGTTTTACTCTCGATTTAATTTCATTAAATGAGAGTGATTTGAGGGAAAAATGGGGCATTATTTGCTGTCAGGCGCAATGGGCGGTAATTGAAGGTAATTGTAGGCAAAATTTGATCAAAGAATAAAAGCAAAATAGAATGGGTTTACTAAGGAAAAAATTTCCCAAAAAAAGAAAGAAAGACTTAAGAGCTAAAAAGTATAGTTATCAATCAACTTAGCGCCCATATTGTGCTTTGGTATCAGTTGTTTTTATATTTAAATTAAAAATAAATATCAATTTAGCTTGCAGCAAAATTCATTTAATATCAATTAAAGCAAAACTTTGATCAATTTTTCAATAAAAAAACAACTGATGCATCATTTAACTTAACACATATGCTGCAGAAAACTTAATTATTATTTGTTTAAGTTTCCATATTGCAAACTTTAATCCAATTAAAAATCCTTGCAAATGTAAGAAAATAACATTCACATAGGCAGCATAAGTTGAGCCTGTAGAAATTTCAAGAATGCCACAAGGCTGTATGCAGCAAAAGTGCATGAAATGTGCGTGAAAGCGACTGCGTGTGTATTCGTTCATGTGCGTATAGTGAATAAGTGATATTAAATAGCAGTGGTACCCCACACACACACAGACATTGACTCTCAATGAAGCATGCAATGACTGTGAAGACGAACGAAGTGCCATCATTCACGCACGTTCAATCTTACAAATATCTACAATAAACAAATAAATAAAGTGTGCATTAAGCCAGTAGGAAAAAGTCTGAAGGTGACTTCAACTATTATGAATCAATACACAGAAAAGATTCCCAGCGGCAAATCCATGAAGTACTCTGATTTTTGTTGTAAGAAAAGCTATACCCTTTGTGTTGCATGTTTCACAAATGAAATTTTTGCTGTGATATTTTGTTTATTTGCTTGCTGGCTGCCTGCTTTGTATATGGAGCTGTAGGCAGTCTGCTTGCTGGCTGCTTGCTTTGTATATGGAGATGTAAGAGCTCTTGCCTGTTGGATGCATGCTTTTTATGTGGAGATGTAGGCAACTCGCTAAACTATACAGGCACTTAGTAAGCGATGTTTTAAGGCAATCCACCTTTCGTTTGTTACACATTGTATATAGAGATGTAGGCAAGCTGCCTACAAAGCGGCCTTCCCTTTGCAAAAAGAATTTACATATTTGCCGCTTTGTTATAAATAATTGTCAAACAAATAGAATTGAGAGAGTTTAAAAAATTTTATTCGTTTTGCTCTCAAAGGCTTAAATTGCATTGACTCCTTTCTCCTTATGAAAATCATTTGAAGTTATGACAAATGCAGTCCTCGAGCTCCCGTTGAAGTATTATGGGTATTCTTAAACTACATCAACTTGTAACTGAGTCTCTTGCTGTATCAGAGCTTCTTAGCAACATACATTTCAATACTAATCGGAGAAGTGCTCGTACTTCTTATCAATTATTTTATCAACCGCTTAGCAGAACAAATCATATGGCTACATGGTAAATTTTTTCTAACATTTATGACTTGGTCTGAATGGAGAAAGTGTGAAAAAGCTACGAAAAATTTATAAAAAAAATAAGAAGCATATCTTTTTAATTTCCATAATTTATTTTTAATAAGCTTTTAACTTGATTTCAAGCTTTGAGCTAAATAGCTAAGAAGGCAAATAGCTGTAGTAGCTAAACGCTATTATTACTGGTAATGTACTTAGGAAATATTAATGGCTAGAAGACAAGACACAGTCCGATCTTTCAAGCCCATGGGTTAGCTCGCGTGCTTAAGTGAACTTAACTTACAGTTAAAGCTTTATGGGAGAAGCCACGCCTCATTGTCTTAACGCGTTCAAATGTTTCGAATCGCTTGGCACAAACAATGTACACCCATGCATAAAGTTACACAACTACAACTTCCAAAGATGCCAAGATATAGCATATACAGTATTTTTGTTGTATAGGTGGTGCCACGCTTCGTTATCTTGTCTCGTCGAATTTACTTGAGGTGATAAACATAGACAATATACAACCAAGCACCAAATTTAAAAATTTATACTATCATCGACCCCAAGATACATATAACGTTTTAAGTGTTTTTTTGTAATTGAAGTTGCCACACCCTCTTCTCTAGTATCGTCCAAATTACATGAGGCGACATAACATATAAACTCTAGCACAAAATTTTAAAATTTCTGCATTTATAGCTGTAAAGATATAGCGTTTAAAGTATTATTGTTATATACGAGAAGCCACGCCTATTTTTCTTATCTAGGCTTTATTTCGTTAGGTGCCTGACATAGACAATATCCATTCCAGCACCAAATTTCAAAATTTCTGCTTTCATAGCTGCAAAGATATAGCATTTATGGTATTATTGCTATATGGGAGCAGTCACGCCTCTTTTTCTAATACAATATATATTTCGTGAGTTGCTAAGCATGAACAATATACATACTAACACCATATTTTAAAACTGCTACTACCATAAACGCAAAGATATAGAGTTTTAAGTATTTTCGTTGAGTGGAAGTTGCCACGCCCCTTATTTTGTCAAAGTATATTATAGCCTAATTTTGCTCAGGGATAATGTAGCTTTCTATTGGTAGAAGAATTTTTAAAATCGGTGTAGTAGTTTCAGAGGTTACTTCCTACATACAAACAAACAAATTTTACTTCTTTATAAAGGGTTTTTCAATAGCGGTGGGTAGATGTTAAAAGTGAATAAGACAAGTTGTGTGTGAAATATCAACAAATTCTTTGATTTATTTAAAAGGCCTATTGATGGCATTATATGTGGAATCTGATATCGTTCAAATGACCGCCGCAATCGTGAGCTTCGATTTTCGATGGCTCTCACGCATAGATCAGGCTGAATTTGAGCGATGGCATGGGATATGTTGAGTTTGAGGGCACCAGTCACTTGCGGCTTATTGGCATAGCCATGTGACTTAAGGAAATCCCACACTGTAAAATCTAACAAGGTCAAATTGCATGATCTCGGTAGTCAGTTCACATTGCCTCTCATAATAATAACAGCAATAACAGAGTTTAGATACTATAGCTATTAGCCTCCTTAGCTATTAAGCTTGAAGCTTTAAATCAAGTGAAAAGTTTATTCAATTAATTATGGAAATGAAAAAACCATGCCCACAAATCACTCGTGCAGAATGTTTATTTCGGCATAAGCTGTGTAGCACCATTCTGTTGAAACTTTGGGTCAAAAAGAAATTGGTTATCATCGTTCGGTCCCGTTGATGGTGATGAACAATGTCAATGCCGTTTTCGAAGGAGTACGGACCGATATTGCCGTCAGCACACAACACACACCAATTAGTGATTTTCTGCGTATGCATTGCCACTTGGTGAATCTGATGAGAATTGATATTGTCCAACGGCTTCTTTTTAAACAAAAACCATCAGGAGTTCTCGATAGCAAGAGTCTTTGATTTATTATTTTCTTATAAACATTTCCATAGAAAAACTTTTTACAAAAGAACCTGATATTTGAATAATAATTTCATAAAAAATTTTCATTAAACTGCCTGCATATCGCATGAGAGCAATTGCTCCTTTTATTGTTGCTGGTTGATCTTAATACCAAAAAAAAAAAATGCACCATTAAGCTCGCACAGTTAAGCAGCTTTTCACATGCACACACACACACACACAGCTATGAGCTAACATGTATTGCTCCACTTATAGGTTATTATTGTGAATGTATGTGTGTGTATTTGTTGTTTTATAATTTTTGTTCATTTGTTGTTGTAGCTGTTGATTGCAACAGCACTGTTCATGTTTACAGTTCACTGCACGTTTGTGGATATCGTATATAAAGAGCATGAGGTGCACACATCATTTACATACACGTGTACGAGTACATATGTAGTGTAGTGTTGCCAACGTTACATGTTTTATGGCAATTATTCCTCTACATTCCGATGCTGCATATACTTCAGAATTCATTCATTCATTCATATTTGCTGCATGGATTTGCAATTTATGATTGATGTTTTAACAACAACAACAAAAAAATAGAGGAAAATCCACCTATGGTGGATTTCAAAAGATAGAAAGTACGTCCAATTTTTTGTTATGAGTTTTCTCTGGATTATATTTAAAGTTATTTATCAGCTAAATATTTTCGGATTGCATTCGGGGACTGTTGTTTAGTTGAACTTGCTAAGTTATACTGACAAAATTATTTAAGGTAATGGATTAAAATTTCACACAAATAGTTAGTAGGGATGATTCGGAAAAGCACTTGACAAGAACTTGGAGAATTTCAACAAGAGAGAAATATTCAGAGTAATGAAACCAAATTTCACACAAATACAAGAAATGTTTGGCTTAGTATCAGAAAAAAAAGTTGGAGAATTTCGAAAAGAGGGCATGGCAGCTTCCATACAAGCAAAATTTTTAAAACACTACATAAGTAAATGTTGTCATATTCAATGTTAGCACGTTTAGTCAAATCCGCCAGCACGTAGTGTGATAATAATAAAAAGCATTATTTATTTTTTTATTTATAATAAGTTTTTTACTTCATTTAAAGCTTTAACCTAAATAGCTAAAAAGGCTTATAACTGTAGTAGCTTAACGCCTTTACTATTATTAATGAAGAAATATCCTTTTCAATTACTGGTCATTCCATTTTGAAACTTGTAAGACTTTCTTTATACATTTTAAGCTACAGCTGTTGACAACTAATTGGAAACGAAATCATTTGATGTGTTATTAATGTTTTTCTCATTTATTTTTCTATGTGTACCAGAAAACACATAGGGACATAAAGCCATAGAAAAATAACATAATTGAAATCAAATTCATAGCATAAAAAAGTTGTGTGAGAGATTATCTGCTCAAACCACAGATTTGACTGAGTCAACTAATTGGAAACAAAAAAAAATTCCAAAAATTAAAAGAAAAACTTTATAAAAGATTCCAGAAACGATATTTTGATACTTTTATTGCTTGTAAAGACTCTTTTTGACCGAATTTGATTATTAGCATATCCTTAATCATGGGTAGTGACCAAAAGTTGTAAACCGGATATGCGTAAGTCAATTGTTGAGCTTCGAAAGACGGCCATGGCAACACAGCTAAATTTCTCCGGAAAGATGATTTTCAGTGTACTTGACCATTTCGTTAAGTATGATACAGCAAAAAATGTTCCTAGCGAAAAGGGACCTCGTAAGACTTCTGAGTACATGGATCGCCAGATTGTGCACAAGGCAAAATTGGATCCTCGTAAGACTAATGCAGACATTCAACGCAAAATAATTGATCAATACGATGCACAAAATATCCAAACGACCTATCGCTCGTCGATTGGTTGAGGCTGAACTCCATGGACGAATTTCACGCATGCGCTCATTGGTAACAGATAAGCATAGAAAAAGCCGCATACAATTCGCTAAGACGCATGCCTGTTGGCCGCTCATTAAATGGAAGTATGCCCCCTTTTGGACGTCTTACATATTTTCCACCATCTAGGCCAAGGCGCTTGATCTTCGCTTTGTCGCTCCAGACCACATACTGTCATTTAATGAACGGACAACCGGCATGCGTCTTAGCGAATTGGATGCGCTTTGAAAGACGGCCATGAGAACGCTTGCTTTTTGGCACGAAAACACTTGCACGCTTTAGTTTTTGTGAATTGATTTAGAATTTTTGACTAAATGATCAAATCAATTTTCGTGCACTTTAAACGACCACAGAAAAATATTGATATTAGGTACAGTAGTAACCTTTTCGGTTGTTTACTTCCTAGCATCGAGTCAACCGTTTCATTCTTGGGAAAATTTCGCCTGCTTGGGGAACGTCCATAAATTACGTGAGTTAAAATAGGGGAGGGGGGAATGGGTGCGGAAAATCTCACCAAGGGGGAGGGGGGATCAATAAAAATCTGTCGTCAACTTTTTAATGCAAAGATTTTATAGAGAATTTTATAGCAGATTACATTTAAATATTATAAGGCAAGTCTCACGGAAGGGAAGGGGGGAGGGGGTTGGGTCCCGTCAGAGCTCACCAATTCTCACCAAGGGGAGGGGGGTCCAAATTTTCAAAAAAAACATCTCACGTAATTAATTGACGTCCCCTTATGACATACTACTCCAATCAGTACATTGCAGTTTAACATGACGTATGATCAACATTTAATTATTTATGTAGGAAGATGTTCAAATATGAGGTATATTTTTAAATATATCGCCAATTTTTTTACAGGTACTAAATTACACACAGGTTTTTTTTAATATAAAGTTTATAGATTCCCATTTATTAAAATGAAACTCCACATCAGTGAATGAGTTGTTTTCTTTACTAAAACTAATTTTAAATATGATGAAAGTCATTCAAAAGTTGGAAGAAAATTTTGTTCAGAATACTGTCGAGAAAATTCTCTGACAAACAGCGCTATTAAAGTTATCATTGATAAATTTAAGAAAAACAGTTCAGTTCAAGATCATAGAAGCAGTATATATCATCGTAGTGATCGTTCAAGTGAAAATATTGCAGCTGTTAGCACAAGTTTTGCTGAAGAGCCAAGGACATCACTTAGCTTAGCACTTAAATTTTTTATGATTTTGTTTATTTATAATTTTAGTAATTTTGTTAATAGTTGCAAAATATGCCATAATAACAATAGACAATAATAAACCTTTGTAAGAAATAATTTAGAAAAAATTTAATTTCTTAAGAAATAACTTTGACGTTAAGAAATTTTTGAGAGAATAATTTCCAGAAAAGGCGAAAGATTAATATGAAACCAACACGGCATAACTAAATAATTACACCAGCATGAACCTAACGCTATACCCCAAAACATCATTTGGCAAATTCTCACTTAATTCTTTTCTTTTTTATTATTTTTATATATATTTTATAGCCTCTTCGTTTTGCAATTTCCCCACAAGTGAAATGTTTTGCAATGTAAGTCACTTTTTTACACCCTTATTAGACTGTAGGAAGCTACGCATTGCCTGCCATCAGAATCAGATTTGATTAATTGTTATGCGGCTGACATGTGACACAACAAGTGCTATATTTGGCATTAAAACAGTTACATTTTTTGGCAACAAAATGTGTTACAAGCAGTAAAACGGGTAAGTTTTTGAGGCAAGAATTTTGTTAAACTGCTAAGGGATGCCACAAGATGACCTTGTGACGTTTCTGTGTAATTAATTTTATAGGTAAACGAAACAAGCAGCAAATGCGTATGAGAGTATATATAAGAAAATTGTTTGGAGCAGCAAAATTTTGAAAAAATTTATATAAAAACTTTGTAAGAAAAGTGTAATAATTTTTGCCATATTTCATATCATTAAATTTAAATTAAAATTTTAAGGAATTTTTGTATTTATTTTTGACCAAACAACTACCATTAGCAATTTGTTTACATTAGTTCTGCACTTAAAAGATTTAATTAGACGCAAAATAAGAAAAACGTCTCCATAATATCCTCATACGACGCTAACTAAAATCCTTACAAAGTTGCTTGCAGTAAACAAATTAATTTCTTTTTAATTTGTATGCGAACAGTAAATTCTTTTTATATCCTTTGATAAAAGTTATAAATCTATGTTTATTACTTGCATTGCAGCGTACATATATGTATGTGTACGTGCGTGTATGTGTGTGTGTGTGTGCTTAGCACTAAGAATCCTGCAAATGTTTACAACTTTATCTTCATTTAGCTTTCTATACTTTTGGCTGAGAATATCGAATATAAAGCAGCAGTGAAGCAAAGAGCAGTGCAAAATAAAGAGGAAGATTGGGAAAAAAAACTTCGAAAAGAAAACTTCATCCTTAAGAATTATGTTGGCTCTGTAGTTGCTGTAACTTCTTTGCATGTGTTTGCATGTATGTTTCATTATGTCTCTATGCAGCTTTCACTTTTAAAGCTCGTAAACCCAGTAAATATTTGCCATCGCGGTAGAGTCATATTTAATCGCTGAGGCAATCATTTTGCTAGCGATGTTTTTTCGGGAAAACTGCCCAGGATTAGCGACTCGTCAAATCAATTGCTGTATGAATCATAGGGAAGAACTTCCTTAAAACTCAAGTTCAAATGTTTGCTGTTGAAGGAAAAATAAAAATCGTTTTGTTGCGCTATTTTATTATAATTGCAAATGCTGACCCAATAAACTTAATAAAACCTTGAAATTGAGGACCAGCCTGGCAATATTTACGTATGATGTCGAATTCATGGAAGCTGTCTGCAACTGCATCAAATATTTGCGATAGCTCCAAGTTAAGCTTCACACGTTTTAGAACTTGCTGAATGTGACGGCTTTTTCTGAATTTTATAATTTGTAAGAAAAAAACTATATGAAGTTAATCTATCGCGTCTGCCTCTGATATATCATGTTAAGGGTAAAAGGTAGATCGTAAAAATATAAAGGCAGACGCCTTTACTGCTGCATTTTTAGTAACAGCAATTGTTAATTTGAAAAAAAAAACCCTATTAAGTTATTTTATCGCGTCTGCCACTGATTTTTATGTTAAGGGCATGGTATAGAAAACAAAAATATAAAAGGCAGACGTACACGCTGCTGTATTTTTAACAACAGTAATATTTAATATAAAAAACTCTAATAAGTTATTTTATTGCGTTTGCCTTTGATTTTTGTGCTAAGGACGATAGCGAAAGTATGAAAGGCAGACATCTACGCTGCCAAATTTTTAATATCAGTAATTTTTAATATGAAAAAAAAAACTCTTATAAGTTATTTTAATGCGTCTACTTTTGATTTTTGTATTAAAGCTATCATACGATACGAAAATATAAAAGGCAGACGCCCACACTGTTACATTTTCAATAACCGCAATTGTAAATATGTAAAAAAGCTCTATTAAGTTATTTTATCGCGTCTGCCTCTGATTTTGTGTTAAGTGCATAGTTTATATACCACGCTGCTATATTTTTAATAACAGTAATTGTTAGTATGAAAAAAAGCTCTAGTAAAATATGTAAGTAATTTTATAGTTTTTTTTTTCAAATTTTCGTTGTCTCCAGTATTGCTTCTAGAAATTGAAAATACTAGAGGCAGACGTATAGATCACTGCTTTTCAAAATATATGGGATTGTACGTGTCAAAATCTTCGATTTCGTTCGATTTCGTATATTGATTTTAGGGAAATAAAATTTTTCCGAATGTATTTAATTATATAGTTGAAAAACTTAGCATTTCCCTTTCAAATCCCACTTTGAATTATAACGAAACCTTTTTTCTCAGGGATGCCGTACTAGAACTTATGTAGATTTGTTTTTAGACTTGTGTAATAAGCTTCAATTAGCAATATTTTGGAGAAAAAAAAAATTGAAGAAAATTATTGAGGCCAGCATCAGCAGCATTAAGAGAAAGAAAATTTCCAAAAAAACATCAAAGATGAAAAAGCAAAATGTTGTTCGATTTGGCATGGAATGCCCCAAAAGCACAGCCCAAAAAAAAAAAAATACATAAAAAAATGCAAAAATAAAAAAGTAAATTCTTCACAACAAAATTTGTATGATATTAGGTCTATATAAATACATATGTATATCCTTAAAAATATGCAACTGAAAAGCTGAAAAACGTCTGCCTTAGAAAAATCAAACGTGAAACCGTCTGCCTTTACTATTTTTATGTTTTCATATGTAAAACAACTAGTGAGCCAAGAGGCAGACGCGTTAAAATAATTAAGTACTTAATTTTTATATACATGTTAGTTATATAACAATTTTTAAATGCAGCAATAACTAAGTGGCAGAGGTTGTTTCTCACGTTTTTTATGACATAAGCTTTATAATTAGCACAAACTGCCTAACAATAAAATCACTAAGTTTCTATTTATGAAAAAATTTTAATTATTCTTAAACGCAGCAACAAAAACGTCTGCCTTTTGCATTAGTCTGTTTTTATGTAGAGGTACATTTTTTTAAAAAAAAGGCAGACGGTGTTGAAATTGTTTATGGTACCCTCTTTTTTTTCAATTTTAAAGGGATCACAAATAATAACGCAGAGACAACGCAATGACGGAGGTTATGCGTATTATTTGTGTTACCTAGAACTTTATGATTTTCAACGTCTGCCGTACGATCAAATCATATAGAAATTTCAACAATCAACAAAAACTTAAGCAATGCCTAAAAGTATGCAATAACAAAATTAATTTAGCCTAGTAATTTCAATAATCTTTCAAATGTTGCCTGGGTATGTGCAATGTACGACGTGTTTGTGTGCTAGTTCAAGAATGTGTGCGTGTTAATGTAATTTAAGCACAGCTAGAAATTGAATTTCTTCACACATTTATCACAAAATAACGAGCTATAAATGGACTTATAACCACATTAACAGTGCACACACACATGCATTCATCCATACACAGGAAAACACCTTTCAGTAAAGTCCTTTATAGATGCAAAAATAACAACAAAAATTTTATGTTTTTGTTACTTTTTTTTTTAAGCACAGCTGGTGTTTGAAAGCAACTTTCTAGCAATTTTGTTATAAAAATTTGATAACTTTATATTAAAAATGAGATTTCAACTAAGCATTTGGTACAGCAACAGTTAAGGATTGCTGATTGGGTTCAGTTATCTTGAAAGGATCGAAATAACTGCAGGTAACAGCATTATTGTGAACATAAAATACTTCAGTTTTTAAATTTTTATTTAGCTACTACAGCCAATAGCCCTCTTAGCTATAACGTTTAAAGCTTTAAGTCAAGTTAAAAGCTTTAATTTCTGTCCTGTCTAAACAAAAATCACTTCACTTAAAAAATCCACTACTATTTTGCTTAGTAATGTAAATTTAATTGGATAAAATCTACACTTTTGATAGAAGGAAATAGCAATAGCAATCACTTTTTCAACATCTCCATAAACCTTTTGACTTTTAATAGGAAGCACCATTAAATAACATTTACTTAAACTAAACTTCAACAAACTGCTACTCCTC
Organism: Tricholauxania praeusta; assembly: GCA_949775025.1. Lineage (NCBI taxonomy): Eukaryota > Metazoa > Arthropoda > Insecta > Diptera > Lauxaniidae > Tricholauxania > Tricholauxania praeusta. The sequence continues at coordinate 109,363,812 of OX459031.1, read as the reverse complement.
AACTGCTTTTTTTTCTATGTTACGTCTTGCAACGCCCATGAACATTAATCATTTTGACATACGCTCTCAAGCACATCCTACAAATGCTACTGCACTCCACGTTGCTCTCTCTCTCTCTCTCTTTAACTCTGTTCAATTGTGTTATTTACTAAAATTTCACCAACTCGTTTTTCATTGAATCCGCTGACAATTGACTTGACTTTTGCACAAACTATGCCATCAAAAGTTAACTATGTACGAGCACTTACCAAAGTGAAGCAGCGAAAAAAGAAATACGTTAAATAAAACCGTCAAAGCCACATTTTTCTTAATAGCAAATTTTATTTTATAAGAAAATATGCGAGCATAAGTCTAACGCCTACCAACCCAACCTATGCTCCTATCACTGTGAAATCTACCGACATTTGCAGAAAATTTGTTACTGAAACTATTAAATATTTATTTAATATTCAGCTCAACGTAGTTTATGACGGCTATGTTGCCGCTCAAAATAATAAACTCAACTGCAGTCAGGGCAGGAAAGAAAAGGAAATCTGTCAAAAATGAAAAAGAGAAAAAAAACATTACTGCCAACTTACAGCAACAATCGTTACAAAAATGATTTATGTTGTTCTTAGTAACAACATTAGACACATTAAATGAAAAAAAACAGTGGCAGCAGCAAACAACAAAACTGGAATGAAATTGGCAGTAGAGAGAGGCAAAAAGAAATTTTTCATTATATGAATAAACAGCAAAAAAAAAATCACTTAAGTCAACTGTATTTGCACTGTCAAAAAATGGTTTGCAAAACACTAATAACGGGTGATTTTTTTGCTATTTGTTTTTTCAGTGCAAATTTTTTGACGTTTTACGCGTGATTCATAACATGTGTTAGAACCAAAAATACTCAATAAAATTTGCCATTTTAGCATGATTAGACTAATAAACAAACAGCGCTTTCAAATCATTGAATTTGATTATCCGAATTCGTGCTCCGTGAGGAACGTGAAAATGAGAAAATTTTTCTTCAGCGACGAAGCTCATTGAAAATCGCAACGTAACAGTCAATGGAGCAAGGTACCATGCGATGATTACCGACTTTTTTTTTGGCCCAAAATGATAGAATTGGACTTGGTTGACATGTGGTTTCAACAAGACGGTGCCACATGCCACACGGCACCAGCTACCATGGATCAATTGAGAGGCGAGTTTGATGAGCAATTAATCTCACGTTTTGGAGGATCAAGATCACGCAATTCGACCCCACTAGACTATTTTTTGTGGGACTTTGTGAAATCTCTTGTATACAAGGACAATCCAGCCACAATCGCAGCTCTGGAAGACAACATTACAGTTGCTATTGGTGACTTACCGCTCGAAATGCTGGAAAAAGTATGCCAAAATTGGAGCTTACGGATGGATCACCTCGGGTGTAGCCGCGGGCAACAATTACATAAAATAATCTTAAAAAAATAAATGGCAGAAATTGGTGTATCGCTCCAAATAAAAATTTTATTCACTTTTGGAAATCTTTTGTCCTTTTTTTAATGTTTTAAAAACCAAACGCTTAAAAGATCACCCTTTACAAGCAATGGAATTAATATTTTCTGTATCTCTTCCTTGCTTGCTTTTATTAAAATTTACAAACTCTTCGTCATTTATTCCAATAATTAATGGATAAGTTTTTCGTGGATTGTCAACCAGGCAGTCCTTTTTCTATAATGTTCTTGTTGCTAATAATGCTTTTCCGGAATCGGTGGACTTAATTCTCCTAGATCTAATCGATAAGATTGGAGATGGTACTGATTCTGCATTGGTGTTCTAAACAAGAACAATTCCATTGAGAATCGAGAATATTGACCTGCTGGAAGAGTGAATGCGATGGAAACCCTAATTCAATATTGTTAGACAGAATATTATTGTTATCAATGCTATATTATAAAATATCGCTACTTCATCATTGTTTCCTTCAAGTTCCGAGCGGAGACAGGGCTGCTACAAAACTATTCTATCCTTCCTGTTCTGCAGCTAAATATTTCAGCTGTGATCACATTTTCCGCTTTGTCGCTGTTTCTGCTATGAGTGTTGATCTCCATGTTGTTCCAGGTCTTCTAACTCGCCCTGCTTCATGAGGATTCTATTCGAAGAACTGTTTCGCGATGTTGTCGTTTGGTTTCCTCAGTGTATGACCAAAACAATGCCTTTTATGTTGCCTCCTTCTCACACCATCCAACAGCTTTTGACTCACTCTACATCACAATTTCTATTTGGATTTTATTTGCGACCAAAAAATCTTTAGATTATCTTGCAAACACCGATTAAGAAAAGCCTGTAATTTCCTCGTGATTGATTGCCGAGACTTTTTAAGACTTAAAGACATAACGAGAAGACAGAGTTCTCGGTGGATTAGAAAAGTCTCAGCTTAATGCAGATTTGAGACAAGATTTCAAAGTCAATGAAAATTTTACTTATTCTGCTCTTAACGTTTAAGTTCATTCAGCCATCAGCTGATGAAAAACTTGTCAGGTAGTTCAATTTTTCGATCTACTCAATAGACGTCTGCTTCAGAATAATACGCTAATGCATGAAGCAGCCTGTGGCCATTATTTTTGTATTTTTGCTGTTTATCTTTAGACTCTCTATTTATCTGCCATGATTAATACATTTCATCAAGCCTGCTGATGAAATTTTTTCCCAAGAAGCAGATATCATCGACGCAGTTCAAATGATTTAACCTTTCAAATGGTTTCCAGTGAATGCCATGTCTCTCAGTTGTACCTACGGTGGTAGTCAGTACAACGTCTATCGGCAGTAAAAAGATAATTGGCGACAGAATATCCCTACTCTTTGGTGCAATTCGAAAGACTGGAAGAGCTGTCTCTCTGATTCAGTTATGATAACGAGAAGACTCTTTTTAGTATTTCAGATCAGTTTACCAGGACACCTAGATGGAGTTCTGATGATGCTTTGGTAAAACTTTTCAAGCTTTTTTATATTTTCTATATAGTTTTCTACATCGAGTGTTACATCGTCCCCTATGACATCAAATTTATTGAAATCAATTGAAGGTATTTTTGTGAGAAATTTAAATATTCCAATGACGATGACTTTATCTTTTATATCTCCAGATATATGTAGATCTACATACTATTTTCTATTTTCCTGGAATTTCATGAAGATTTTAGATTTTCTGGCTTAAAAGGGATTGATGATACATCTGGTATAGTACTGTGATGAATTCACTATAGCACTTCATATAGTTCTTTGAGGAATTTTCCCGAGTACGCCATTTAACATTTTAGATGAAGTTGTCTGATTGACTTTCCACAAATTTAATTTCAAAGACAGCTGTATAATGTCATGCAGATTTATAATAATACCAAACTTTTCGATTTAGTACTTGGAAAAACTATTCCGAGCAATCAATCGTTATGTTTTTCTAATCAATTAACATAGCGTCTTGGCGACTTGAGGTGATCCATAGTGCTCTATATAGTACTAGATATTTGAACAGAACAGTGGTGGGCACGTAGTGCCCCTATCCGCCCTCATTGCCCGAACCGTTATTTGACGCACAAGCAAGTGACTTGAGTTCAAATGAAAACAAAAACAACACACAAAGGCATAAGTGACGGCACCGCATTGTGTCTTGATGAATATAGCAATTGCTTTTGTTTGTGCTGTTGGTGAATTTGGAAATGACAGCAAAAAAACTTTGAAATTTCGTTTGTTGTTGCTTGATGTTGTTGTTTCGCCCTTTTGTTAGATTTCCATGCCCACCACTGCTTCAGAACATTTTTCAGGTAGTATTTTGATGGATAAGATCAAGTTCCTCGTGCAACTAGAAATTTGGTAAAGTATTGAAAATCTGTTGGGAGCATAGACTTCTCCATAAAATACTTTAGTAACCAAATGATTTTAAGTCCTATATTGAAGTTTGCGTCAGCACACACTATGTATAAAGTTAAGTTTATTTCTTCTTAAATTCCTCACTGTTCGTGTTTATTCCCCCACTGTACATTTCAAAATACATACCAAAAAAAAGGAAACATTTTTAAACTCTCTTCAGCAGGAATTTACTGTCTGCTTAGTGTTAAAGAGCCAGCAAAAAAAATTTAATATTTCTTAACATTCCAGGACATTTGATAAAATATCATATACCACCATCGCGTCGTCTCATGCCCCATACATTCCATTTACTGTCAGAATGGAAAAATATAAAAATTTATTTTGCAGCTGCAGCAAAATAATTTGTATTGTGCTTACGATTCTGATAGTGAATATTGAAGGTGATGTAGTAGTCGATGTTTCCTTTTGCTGTTGCTTTTTATATAATATAAATTTTCTTTCGAAATGAATTTTCTTAAATGATGATAAATGGCACATGATGGCTTTCTTAGTAAAGCTAATGCTGCTGCTGCTGCTGCTGGGAATAAAATGTCAGCTACGGATAATCATTTTGTTTTAAATAAAGTGCAGTATCTTGTTCATACTTTGTAGGGAATCAATATCCTGTTGATAATATCGAATCAAACATAAAATCTCCGAGAATACAATTCAATGAAGATATTGTTTAAGAAATATTCGCCGAGGCATTACCGAAGTAACTTTCAAGTGGAAGCGCATTATAGAGAAATACTCTTTGTTTGATTACCATTAGATCTGAACCCCGAATTACCAATGTTACGTTTAAAAGTGGGCTACTGCTTTTATCACAAAATAAGGCCTTAAAAATACCCATCTCATTCAAATGGCTTGTCATTCAATCAGATTTTTTTGGCAATACATTTTCGGTAGTTTGAAGCCGTATCTCCCTAAAAGCTCCAAGATAATATAGAAACTACCTGTTTGCCCACCCATTATATTTCGGAAAGAAAACAACATTTCCTATAACTTCATCCCAATACATAAGCCATTTTGAAGTCGATCGATATTCATAATCAAAGTATCGCAAGAAGTTTTCAAAATATCCCTAATGTTGTTGCTATTCATCATTACTGTATTTTACTTAAGCCGTTGTTGTTGCCGGTGGCTTTTAACTTTGTTATTTTATCAAGTTCAACTTTTGCAAGTAAAAGTCTTCATTTTCAAAGCTTTCTTAATGTAATTTACTTTATCTTCCATCATTACCTATGTATGTATGTATTGAGCTCTTGCTATTAAAACCAAAATTTTCCTTAGTGAAACTTTCAGGTTTTATTAAATTTAATCAAAACAAAAAAAAAGCATTGACTTGTGCTCTATGAAAATCATTTTGCAACAAATTGTGTAGGTGAGACAACTGAGCGAATTATAATCGGTCATAGGTGACTATGGCAAACAAATATTAGCATGGTGAGGCAATAAGATATGAAGGCTATTCACTCCGGAGAAACATCAAAATTTCACTCAAAAAATATGTGTGATTTGACGAAAGGCAACATGGTATGTTGACTGTAGGGTATTAAATTCAAAAAAAAAAAAACTAGAAAAATTATAGGTGAAACTAGAAAAAAAAACCTATAAAATGCTGATCAGCACGGCTGAAAACTAAATGAAATCATACAAAAAATGTTTCTAAAAAAAGGTTTTCAACGAAATAAAGCTCTTATGCACCATCCCCATGTGCATATGTGTAGTGTAGGGTATTCAAGCATAGTGTGTGATATAAATAGTGATGGAGTTTTTGCTTTTCATTATTTGTTTCTTCATGTTTTTTATTCATTTTTTTGTATCACACATCACACTTACAAGTATGTTTGTGTTTGACAGTCTGACAGCTTGCTTGACTGACTGACAAGTGTGCAACACCTGCTGATGTTTTCGCTTAAACTTTTTTTTTTGTAGATGAGCAACCCCCCGAATCGCAAAAACTTAATGCTCTCCTAATTTAAAGTTAAATAACATACGTGGAGTAATGTATGACTATTGGAAATTCTGCTATTAGTATGCAAAATTGAGCTGCCTCATGCTGTTTGCAACTTAAACTGTTCAATTGTACTATAGAAAGTCATTAAAAATGTCAGCAGAATCAGATGCTCTTAAGCCTTTAAGAGTTTTGATGCTCTATACAAAGCAGCATAGGAAATTAAAATTTAATTGTGTATTGTAAAAAAGTACAGCCACATCCAAAAACCATAGCATTACCCATAAAAATAGCTACATAATATCGGAGGAATAATCTTTTAAGCATTGCATAGCAGCACCTACAAAAGAGCATAAAAACAGGTTAGCAGCAAAGATACTGATATTATAACCATTGAATGCTCAACAACTGCGAATTAAAACAACCGATTAACAATTAAATAACCGTTATTCGAATGCAAAAACAACATTGATACAAAATGGACGGTCAGCAACAACCCACGTATAAATTGAATAAGCCGATAGATGAACAAAGCACCGTTATTTGTGTGCACAAAATTTAACGTAGAGAAAATATTAGCTCATGTGTAAGCAGCAACAAAGCCGATAAACGAACGAAGCACCGTTATTCGAATGCACAAACTTTAAAAAAGAAAGAAGATCAGTGCATGAGTGAACGGCGTCATAGCAAGTCAAACCATAAACAAGCAACAGCTTAGCAACAATACGGCAGTACAACAACATCCCTGCAAAATGAACGGTCAACAACAACCCACGTATAAATTGAATAAGTCGATAAACGAAAAAAATACCGCTATTTGAGTGCAGAAACTTTAAATAAGAGAAAAGATCAATTCAAGTGTGACCAACATCAAAGCCGATAAATAAACAAAGCACCGTTATTCAAATGAATAGACTTTATAGAAGGAAGAAGATCAGCTCATGTGTGAACGGCCGATAAATAATTGAAGTACCGTTATTCGTATGCACAAACTTTAATGTAGAGAAAATATCATGTTATGTGTGACCAGCATCGCAACCGATAAATGAACAAAGTACCGTTATTCGTATGCACAAACTTTACAGAAGGAAAAAGAATCAGTTCATGTGTGAACGGCATCATAGCAAGTTAAACTACTTATAAACTGCAACAGGTTAGCAACAAACATATAGATAGTACAACAACAGCCATGCAAAGTGAACGGTCAGCAACAACCCACGTATAAATTGAATAAGCCGATAAATGAGAAAAGCAGCGTTATTTGGATACACAAACTTCAGAGATGAGAGAAGAACAGTTCATGTGCGATCAACATCAAAGCAAATCAAAACCTAAAGTGAAAAGTGACACTACGTAAGCAATTACTAAAAAATACGATTACTTGGGAAGTGATTCCGAAAGCAACTGCAGAATTTAGCAACGAGCTTCAACGGTATAGAGTTTGTCTCCACTTATACGTTAGGTTCAACGCCAAGTGACGGAGAGGCAAAAAAACACTTCTAAAGCAAGAGTTCAACTAAAAATATTCTTTGAAATCTAATCAATGATTAAGCCTATCACTTACAATTTCATTTTATTTGAAGTTAGCTCTTCATTGACTATAGTATTCATGACTCCAATTATACATTTTGGCAATACCAGTTATATTGGACTGTGATCATCTTTCTGATACTTTGAATCTATGTACCAACAGAAAAATCTTTGTTATGCGACTTTGTACGCGTAGCCTGTTTTTAGTTTGTTCTGCGGCAAACAATTCAAATTTTTTTAGCAGACCTACTGTAATTTTTGATCATTCTTCACAAATCTCGCATTGTTGTTGCTTGGAATGTAAATTGACAAATTCAGAATGAGAGCAAGAGTAAAGCTTAAATATTCCGTTGTTTCTTTTCCATAAATATTCAATTGTACTGCCATGGGAAAGTCAAAAACAAAACACACACAAGTACATAAGCTTACATTTAAAGTTTAAACTATTTTAAAACTTTAATATTTTGATATTTCACAAGAATATCGTGATAATTCAAATTGGAGAATGAGACCAAGTGTCTAAGAAATAAAACTAAATACATTTAATCAAAATTGGTTCAATAATTATAGTGTGATGCGCGAACATCGAAAACGGCTATCATTTTATTTATATAAGTAGATGACTGGGTTCATCAGTCCAATATTGATTATATTTGAAAATTTTCTATACGTAGTGAATACAAATGTCTACGAGCTGTTCCGAGGATTTTACGTAGTACTTTAGCTGATGAGTAAGACATTTATTAAGAGCCACGTAAAAAAAATTTGTTGCAAGCATTTTTAAATAAAAAATCAAAGACTTATAAGTTCAAGGTCACATACCCAATAGCTCAAGTGTTAGAGCGGCCGTCGCAATTCAAAAATGCATACGGTCGGGTGTTCGATTCTCAGTACAACTTAACCAAAAACTGGTCTGATGAGGCTATGTATATGCATATAAATATGTATATACGTGGTAATAGCCGAAACATATGTCACCAATTACCAGGTTAAATTGATCCACTTGTTATCTTTGTCATGTTGGTTGTATAAATGACTAAAAAGTTCATTACAAAAATTATTAATATAATAATTATTAGTCTCAACACAAACCGAAAAATTATAAGTTTGTATTCGATTAATTATAATTTCTCCGAAGGGCCTGTATAATCTAGTGGTTTATTTCAATTTACAAAGTTTCGCAGTTGCACGAGTACCCCACCTCCATTACTATACATAAAACATATGACAATGCCATAAATTATTACCAATGTACCAGTAACAATATTAAATGCTACAAGAATAGGCGGCCTTTTTTGCGACCATTTCAAAAAGTTTTATCTGCTTGCAACATATAACTCGTTCTTGTTCATAATTCAGTGCAATTTTTATGTCCTTTATTTTTTTTTTTTGTTTTTTGCTTTTATTCAGTTCAAGAGAGCACTCGTTACTTGTGTCAATATTTTTCCAATATTGTCGTAAAATGCCTGTTGTTGGCCTTTATCCTGTTCTTCGTTGTTGTCCTTGTTGATATTTCTTTATGTTTTGGTCCGTTGTTTTTATTGTATTGTTGGTTGTTGCTAGCAGCTTGCTGCCAAGTCGTCTGGAAAGTAGCATAAAGTGATAAAAATAACATCCGTAATAATATACAATCATCAAAGCAGTTATTTCTGCAGCAAGAAGAACGTAAAACACTGACAATAGTCCTAAAAGCCTTGTAGATTTTTGGCTATTTTCATAAGGAGCCATATGTTATTTATGAGGTTTTGTAAATTTAATAATAGTCAGCTGGCTTATCGCGAGTGGCGTTATTAAAGATTTTCAAATTATTTAAATATTTGAATTGAAAACTTCAAAACCTTTCGAATTATTGTTATGACTCAATCACAATGTTTTATTTGCTTAACATTTTTCCTTTGCTTAACTTCTTTCCTCTCTTAAAACTCAGTTTATGCAAATTTTTCAATTTCTCTTATTTCACTCGCTAGGTTAGCAAAAATACTATTCAAATCTAAATAAATCAATTCTATAAAATTTGAAAATCTAACTTCATATCGTTACATGGTAGTAGCACTCATTGTCATGATACGTAAGCAATTCCCCCAACTCTACTTCACTAACACTTCAACCAACAGTGCCACTCTTCCCACATGCTATTCAATCACATTGCGCGCATCAATGATTTCCGTTTCCGTATTATGTGGCTCTCTCACTTATCATTCAACGCCTTTACAATTTCCAAAATACACCAAATCCAAATTTGATTCCTTACATAAACCAAAAACAAAAAGACAAAAAAAAAATACAACGACGGCTACTACTGAAAGGAATAATCGAAAACATGAAATCCCTAACTTGAAAATTTTACACAAGCGACCAACGAGCAAAATGTCCACTCGATGTGGACCATATCAATAGAAGAGCTGAACGGTGTAGTAAAGGGAGCAACAACGCCTGGCACGTTCCCCGTAGTAGCAGTAGAACAATGCAACGACGACAACAAAAACATCAACTGTAGAAACAATACGGAAGAAATATTCAATTTTGATTTCATTTACGTTATTGCCACAAAATTTCTATGCGAATTGGCACAAAATCAATTTTCCTATTCGTTGGAAATACAGCAGCAGCAGTAGCGACGATGATGCCAACAACAACAGTTTTTAAGCCGGTCATCCTTTATGCACTTCAGAAGGAGTCTAACCAAAAAGGGAATACCAGCATAAAAACTAAAAATCAACAAAAAAAAAAAAATGAAACCAAATGGAGAGCCATCATAATGCCATGAAATTCTGTTGTGCTGTGAGTAAAAGTAGTAAAACACAGAGAATATATATTGAATTGAAAAAAAAAAACATTCTTATTTGTCAGTCTAAGCTTTGTTCATCACAGTTCAGTTCATTTTTACTGAATATAATATAATTCAATTTAATACAATCCTATTCAATCTAATCCAGTTCAATCCAAAATGGTACCGATCATTAAAAGCAAATATTTTCTCTCAGACTTCAATCTATATCTATACAAAATTTCATCAAAAACGGTCCATTAGTTAAGCAGTGAAAATATATTTTCCTGTCAGGGGCGTGGCACCACTAGTGTTTCACCGAGGCTACGAGGCAGCCTCGTTTTTGACTACGAGAACGAGGCGAGACCGAGGCGAGAACGAGGCGAGATGGAAAAATAAATTTTCCTCGCTTGACCGAGGCGAGGCGAGATCACACGGCACCTCGCCTCGGCCTCGCCTCGGTCTCGCCTCGTCCTAGCCTCGTTTTCGAAACCAAGAGCGAGGCGCGTTTTGACGATTTCTGAACTCGTAAGAATCATATGCAGATTCAAAATATGAATGTAATTTTTATAATAAAATCTATATTTAACTAATATTTTAGTATTTTATTTTGAGTAAACTACTTTGATTTATTTTTAATCCGCATGTGCTTCTTGCGAGTTCAGATTTGGTCCAAGCGCTAATGCACAGAAGTGCTTGGATCGCATCAGCTTCTATGTGACTTCGCCTCGATTGATCAGTTAGGGAAGCATGTAAGGTTATGTAAGGCTATAAGCAAAACTGCATGATTGACAACACTGAATTGAAATTGATTTATTCTAATATTCTTTCTAAGAACCGATAAGGTGAAGCGAAATGCACAGGGTAATGCTAGTATATAAATAAAGATCACAAGATATGTATGTTCGTTGCTAATGGACTCCTAAACCGTTCAACCGACCGACGAAAGATTTGACATACATATATGTTTCTTATGATTTGGGATGCTCCGTAATATAGTTTACGATAAATGGGTGATGCCACCCCCACATAAGAGAAAAACAGAATTCATCATATATTATCAACAACTTGATGCAGATTAATAAAACTTGGTATATTTATAAAAGGTAGAGGCACAACTAAGATTCAATTAATAAAATGGGCGGTACCATGCCTTCAATATAAGAAAAAAATTAACTTTATCATATCTCAATATCTATTTGACGTAAGATTTGGTACATATTTTGCTTATAGTTTGTAAAAGGTTCATAGCTTAGTTTGGCTTGGAAAAATAGGCAATGCGTCTCCTTCCCATATAAGAAAAGAATTAAATTTATCATATCTCATCCAATTCACCAAAAACAAAAACAGATATTTTATTTTATTTCTTGAGGCTTGATCAGCCTATCAGCCCTGATACATATATAATTTTTTATTTATTTTAATAAAAACCTCGTTTTTTTACCGAGGTGCCTCGGCCGAGAACGAGGCGAAGCGAGGCGAGGCGAGGCATGTGATGGCAAGATCTCGTCCGAGGCCGAGGCGAGGCGAGACTTAAATTTATAAAACGAGGCGAGACCGAGATCAACTAGAACCTCGCCTCGCCTCGGCCTCGGTGAAACACTAGGCACCACCCACTAAAAGCAAAAATTTTTTTCAGTAATTAATTGAACTCCGTACCAATTTCGTTAAAATCAGTTAAGCGGCTTAGCCGTGACAGTGTTTTTTCCAACGGGGGCATTGTCAAGCTCACTCAAAGAAGACAGAGTTTTTAAAACCCTCCTTTGGGGTTTAATCTATCATCATACCAAATATCATCAAAATCGGACTATTAAGCTGTGGAAACGTATTTCCCTGTTAGAGGTGTGGCCACGCCTACTATTGGGAAAAAGTTACATTTGGCACTGCTCCTTTTCACAACCTTTCCAACATAAAAAATTAATCGATAATGTTGTGTTATGGCAGTTAAAAAGGGGTTTAACTGCTTTGCCTTCTCAAATTTATATATAGATTTTTGGATGAAGAAAACTAGTTGAGTGAACAACGCGATATGAATCATAATGCACCAAATCTGCGCAACACTGAATTATAAGCGATCAAAGAATCTCATAGCTTTTAAGAAGCCGGATATTAAATGAGTAGTTGGGGTTCTTACTGATAGCTGGTGCTTCCTACAATGACATCTGATAAGAGGAGGAGAAAAGTCTTGAGGATTTACATACTCTGTAACTATCCTGTTCTTTAGATGAATAGGTTCAGACGGGTGGGAGTTACTTTTTCAACAATATAGCTGACTTAGTTAAGAGTAGGATATGTAATATTCTCTTTTTTTTTAAAGAATTGAAATGAATTTCGGAGTAGCTGAGCCATTTGTTTCTTTTGAGGATTTCACTGAGGAACAGCTCTGATCTATACGTGTCCGTAAATTTCGTTACTAGACAGTCCATCTAACCTTACCTAAATATAATAAGCCAATATTCGGCAAGTTTCGCGGGATCTAAGTATTACCAGCAAAGCATGGCAGAGTAATGTAGAGTATAACTTAACTCCTAATGCTTTTGTTTTCAGCTCCTCTTCCAATACAAAAGATGTTGTTTTGAACCAGTGAAAAATACGAAACTTTATAATGGAGAGGCTAAAGGTCTATTATTCAAGACATCATCTTGTTTTCTATCTGAACGGAGCGAAGATAAGTTAAAACAGCAACCAGAGTCTCTTCAGAGATTGATCTTGCACCTAATATTTGATTTTATGGACTAAGATGGCGTATGAAGAAGAAGGTTCAGCCATGTTATATATAAACTGTATAATGGTGTGGATACAGTTTCAAAGTAGATGGTCCAACAGAAGAACCACAGGCGAACTCAGTACAAGACTTCAATCAAGAGTCTGTTCAGTTCTTTGCCCATTAAGTTTGAGAAGAAATAAAGGTTCAACATTCATTTTGGACACTTGACGATTGCTGACACAAAATTAGTGGATCTAGTAAGCCAAAAAAAAAGAAGAAGCAGATGGATACTGAGATGAAATAGCTCGCCTCCCTAGTTATTTATACGTTCACATATAAGGAACAACTTATGTCTTCAATTTAGAACAATTTGAGAACAACAAAGCGGCAAGTTAAGTCAGTATTCTCAATGTGGTGATGTTAGTGTTTATCCTGCTTTTTGAAAACGGCAGAGGCAAATCTTTGTTTCGAGCCTGGGAAATAACCTGACCAGCCACGAACGTATCGATCATTTCCTATTCTTGACTCTTTGGGCAAGTCGGTAGAAAAGATGATCGTTAATTGACTAAAGGAGACGCTTAAATGGCCACACATTTCGGTTCGAGATAATGGAAATAGACTAGAACAAGATGGGTGAGATAGGATGCTAAGAATACGGCACATTAGCAACACTTTACGACATTAATAGTTTTCACTGAGCAGGCTGGCCGCGAATTATATGAGCACTTCGAGACAACGGAAGTCCTAAGTATATATCTGCTCCTAATAATCGATGATAACTTTGAAGATACTGTTCTTCTGCATGAAACCGATGTTGGCGTGAAGCATTATAGGGCCTCACACTAACTACAATGGCGTCTTAAAGATAACCCTTAGTATTCAGAGAAGACAGCGAAGATGAGAGACATCAGAGAAGATGAAAAACATCAGTAAAGATGAGAGACATCAGAAAGGATGAGAGATATAAGAGAAACATTGAAGATCACTCTCAGCATTCAGAGGAGGCAGCGAAGATGAGAGACATCAGAAAAGATGAGAGACATCAGTGAAGATGAGAGACATCAGAGAAGATGAGAGATATAAGAGAAGATGAGACACATTGAAGATCATCCTCAGCACTCAAAGGAGGCAGCAAAGATGAAAGACATCAGAGAAGATGAGAGACATCAGTGGAGATGACAGATATCTGAGAGGCTAAGAGATATTAGAGAAGATGAGACACATCAGAGATTATGAAAGACTTCAGCGGAGATTAAATTGCCCTGATCGCGAATACATGTAATTTCTGCAATTGGTGCTGTTTTGATCTTTAATGTTACTTATTTCTTTTCGATTAATTCTTAACCTTATGGCAAATATCGAGTCATTCTACAACTTAAAGTTAAGCCTTTTGCGCATAATCTCCACTTCATCTTTAAATGTTTTTCCACTTTACAAGAACGCTTTCTTTTCTATCGAATTCTTCCCCTTTTTCGAGAACTATTATTTCATAATTACCACTGCTGCTATTTTGATTACTGAAATAACCTCGAGCAACTTTCTTTCCATGTATGGCATTTGAAAAAAATAAAACCAGTGTTGCCGATCCACAAACAATAAGTACACTACACAAACACGTATTGAAATACTTTTTCGCTCCAATAGCATAACCGTGCTATTCACCGTCTCATACAACGAAGTGAGTTCGATGATCTATTGTCGTATAACGTGCGGCCAGCTAACGTTGCTTTCGGAAAGGAAAACCAAACAAACACACAGACAAAAATACAGTCACAAAAAAAAAGTATTCATACAGTTTGACTAAACAAATGTCCGCCGGCAAGCAATGCAAGGCACCACAGGCATTGACACCATAACAGAGTTTGAGACAATACGACGCGGTGACGTTGGTTGTCGGTGACAACAGTTTCGCTGGTCAAGTACACTGTAGATTTTGGTGACCAAATACGTGCCACTCTGTATGGCGGCTAGATGGCGCTGCAAGTGAAAAAACTACAAAAACAAAGCAAAGAAAAAAAAACATTTCAGATTTATTAGCTGCTGTATCATGCGGGGTGTGTTGTCCGGTGTGGTAACACTAACGACAACGGCAACAGAGAGGATGACAATATTGGAGCTTAGAAGGAGGTCGTTTATTTGATAATCGAAACAACAATGGTGACTTCAATGTTGGTGCACATAAATTGTTTGTTGTCTCGTCGCTGCCTGGTTGGATAGTGTCAAGAGTATGTGCAGTGGTTAATATTTTGAGAAGATTTGTGCTACGTTTTTCTTAAAAACTTAAACTTTTATTATTTTCAAGAAATAATTAGAAGCTAAAAATGCAAGGAAGACTAACTAGGTCTTCTGGTATTACTTGGTGTATGTGGAACATCCTTTTTCTATTATGTTTCAAAATGTTATCAGATTTGCAATGCATTAAAGAAATCCTCACCATCTACATCCACAAAAGTACTAGAAAGACGGGGACTAACAGATCTCCTATTCCTATTCTCCCGTTAAATGTTTGCATTTGTTACCTTTGCATTATACTTTTCTGTTATTTTGTTCCACTCTTAACTTAAATATTTGGCCTTAAACTGTCACTCAATATTCGTTGTTTTAATGTTCTTGTAATTGTTTCTGTTGTTGCTATTATGGTTGCCATCTGTACTCCTTGTCATGTCACATCACATTTTGTAACCTAACGAAACGTCACAATGTCATCTTCAGTTCTGTTGTGTTCATCATCATCATCAGCACAAACAGGATTTTCATCATCCGCAGCACCAGAAATGTCAAAGCCAAAGATAAACTAATGATAAATGATATTTTTCGATATTGTAATGTTTTAGTTATTGAAATTTTTATTCACTTTTTGGGATGCAAATTTACTTCCAAGAAACGAGCAAGAAGTCCAAAATTTTTAAGTTTTTTCGGGAAAAAAATTTAAATTAATCTCAGTTCTTATAACCCATGAAAAGCTATACCATTTGTGTTATATGTTTCACAAATGAAATTGTTACTGTGATATTTTGTTTATTTGCTTGCTGGCTGCCTGCTTTGTATATGGAGCTGTAGGCAGTTTGCTTGCTGGCTGCCTGCTTTGTATATGGAGCTGTAAGCAGTTTGCTTGCTGGCTGCCTGCATTGTATGTGGAGATGTAGGTAACTCGCTAAACTATACAGGCACTTAGTAAGCGATGTTTTAAGGCAATCTACCTTTCGTTTGTTACACATTGTATATAGAGATGTAGGCAAGCTGTCTACAAAGCGGCCATCCCTTTGTAAAAAGAATTTACAGTTGTGGCTGGGGTTGTGAGCATTACAGTCTACAATGAGTATAACTATTCATCGATGTTTTTTATAACATATTTGCCGCTGGAAAAAAAAGGCATAATGAAGTATGAAGCCAAAGGCGCCAAAATCATTAGTGCGCCCCTGGGGTCTTAAGGCAACTCAATAAGAAAATAGAGAGGTACCGAATAAAGGTCTATACATTTTGGATGTACTTGACGTAGTTGAACTTGTAGAGCTCACCTCTCCTTCTTGGTTTTTCCATTTATTTTGATTTGTGGTTTTTGTGCATAAGGGCTTGTTGAACTCGCAACGTTACGAGTGGCTTGATGGTCGTTTTGAGTGCACTCATGCAGACCTCTAGTTTGAGAAATCTTCTAATTGCTTTAGACGCATTATATCGTACGCTTCGAAACATAAGACATAAAGCAGCCAATTGATTCGATTGCAACGAAATCTTATAGTGCTACATACCTCTCTGTACTCAATACTCTTAATTACTTATAACGGTATCTGCTAATATCCGCACACGATATTTTATCACTAGATAGCATCAGAATTTTCATTCATTCTCTCGGCACAAATGAAATCGCATCCGGTTCGGTTGCCGAAAATCCGCTTTTGGCATGTTTGACTTGGATTTTGATTTCCCTCAAATGTCACGGCTGATATTTCTTGCTGCGTCACCCATTCTCTCTGCTCGTGTTGGACAATCAGTGTTACGGCATTTAACATGATTGATTTGGGGTTTATCAACGTTTTCAACTCATTGGTCTGTGAATTTATTTCATTAATCCAGCAAATGAAAGTGAATGAAGAAAATCAGCGGCAATATTTTTTTTTTTGCTTTCGTAGTTTCTTTTACGGAAACTTTGTTTTTTTTTTTTGACTATATGAGACAGGAAATTACGAAAAGATTTGTTGATGCCTTTATAGCACCAAAGTTGGTCTAAATTTTTATAAATGATTTTTATTTTCAACGATCCTTTTTTTGATTTGATAATTTGATTATTGGAAGTTTTAACAGATAAGATAGAAAGTTTGATAATCAAATAGTTTGATATTTAAAAAGATAACTTATTTGGTAATTTGATTATTTTTTATTTCAACAATTTCATTATTTTTCTGCAGCAAAAGTAAATCTGGAAATCAAAATAAATAAAACAAAAAGCATGTCAATTTGCCCAACCTATGCAATCAGCAATAACTTCGTCATAAGCAAATTCGATATAGAAGTAGTGGATCGCTTTAGGCAGTGTAATAGCACCTCATGGTGGTACCAATAAGGACCTCCCTGCTAGAATCAACAAATACCACAGCTAAGCTACTACAGCTTTTTGTCTCCTTAGCTATTAAGCTAACGTTTTTTTGAGTCAAACGTGCTGACAGTCCTTCTGTACGGCTGTGAAACCTGATTAACCAACAGAGCTCTACTACACAATTTACAATTTTCCACCAAACATTTTTTTTTTGTCCAAATGGCGAAAATCTGGTGGAACAGGACCATCTCCAAGGTCGAATTGCTTATCAGATGCTGTCAAAATCCAATCTTGCTTTAAGTCAATCGGCAAAAATGAAAATGG
Organism: Tricholauxania praeusta; assembly: GCA_949775025.1. Taxonomy (NCBI): domain Eukaryota; kingdom Metazoa; phylum Arthropoda; class Insecta; order Diptera; family Lauxaniidae; genus Tricholauxania; species Tricholauxania praeusta. The sequence continues at coordinate 109,346,123 of OX459031.1, read as the reverse complement.
ATTGGACATATATTGGGGAAATCACTAACTCAAGTCTGCCGGAAAACAATGGAGTGAGACCCTCAGAGCAGCAGAAAACGTCATTCAAAATAATGAAAACATTCATATCAAGATATTGTTCACACGGTAAGCTTTTCGATCTCGTTTCGATATGATTCCGGGGTCAGGCTTAATGCGATCTTATTTTCTTCCAATTGACGACACATTTCACTGTTACAATGTTCAACAATGCTGTAATCCATTTGATGTCGGAGTCTGCTCTTATGTGCATCAATTGCAATCCTTTCAAACGTATTAATTACAAGATTCCTTAGTTCGAGCTCAATTGGCATGTAACGTTTCGTAAGCCTATCAGAAATCTTTCACATAAAATCGTGCAAAGTTCCAGTTACGTTTCAGAAAGCTTTCATTTTTATTTCAGTTAGCTTGTGTGTGGTATTTCATTTGAAACGTTTTTGAAATTATTTAACATTAAAAAAAGAACAAACACAAACAAACTCTTTTTATTCAGCATCACTTGCGCTGTTAATTTATTGCGCCATCGGGACTCTGAATTATTGTTTCATTTACTCGCGTCATCACTTTCGTTGATAGTTAATATGCAGCTATTTTTTGTAACGTTTAATTTATAATTGACAATTAACTATACTTAGCATAGCATCAAACAGAGAATCATAAAGTATTTGATATTAAATCACGAACCTTTCAGAAACACTTCAGAATGATTACATGTAAAAGATTTCGTATAGAACGTGTTAAAAGGATTTAATTTGAAAAATTCAGTAAATATTGAATTTGGACATTACATTTGAAATATGTAAGAAAATTTCTGTATTGTTTCGTTTGCATCATGAAACATTTCTGTTACGTTACGTATTGTTTCTGAAACTTTCTGAATTGTTATATGACGAGTAGAAACGTTTCAGGCAAATTTCAGCTATAAAAATAAAGTTGTATGCAATCAAGCCCTTCCTACTACTACCAACAACCCTGAAAAGAATTCTTGTTGTATCACCATACAATTCAATATAGCGTAGCCTAATGGTTGATTACAACAGGAACCGATGCCAGTTATGAAAAAGAAATACAAGCAAAAGTAATCAGAATATTTTTGCGATGGAAGATGTAATTTATTCGTTTAAAAAAACGATCTCATAAGTTAAAAAACAACATTTACTGCTTTTATATTTTATTGCACAGACACAATGCATCACTTACGCATTCCATATATCATATGTTGAATATGTGGCATTCACCGAAAAAAACTTCACAATCCTTGTGGCGTATTTTGCATACCACATATCCTTCATATGAGTAACGTCGCGCCTTCATTTTACTGACTCTATTTTTGGTTTTTGGTACCATGATACTTTTGGTGTATTGGCGCATACTCCGAATTCGTGCTGCTGCGCAAATTTGTATTCCCCAAAAGGATATTAAACCAATTTAAATAAATATGCCAATATAAGGAAACTTTAATGGTTATTTAATGGCTTTTTCGTGAGGGTAGCCATTAAAAATACAAAAAAAATAAGAAAACGACAAAACAAAAATTAAAACAAAATAGCAACAAGGACAACAACTTAAGCGTACGAGCGAAAACAAAAAAAAAAATAAAAGAATAAAAATTAAAATAAATGCTGCTGCAGTGGAGAAAATATTTTAAAGGAAAGGAAATCGCTTCGCTTCACTTGACTTGACTTCAAAAGGTACAACAGCATACATTTTAATAGCTTCACTTCATACCATCGCACCGTTTGTACGTCTGCATTTTGACATCCTCACGTAGGTTTCTTCCTGTATCTCTTTATCTGCAAATGAATGAATGAATGGCACTTGGGAGCACAAACGTTACGTTTAGTCTTTAAGTTCGTATTCTAAGCCATTAAATATTCATAAAAAAAGTTCAACTTTTAATTGCATTTGAAAAAAAAAAAATCATCACGCAATTTGATAGTCGTACGAGTATGACAGGATTTCATCATATCAAATGGATTGTTATAAGCTTCCATACATAATTGCATTACAGTGCATTTTTGTATGTTATGTCACCAGGAAGCATAAAAGATAAAAGTCTTCTATGCTTCCGTTGTTACTAATTCTAAGAAAATTTAAAGCTGACGTCACATAACATCCGTTAGCATGTTGTTATACCCAACACTCAGCGCATATTCACTTTGTCATTCCCGTTGTAACGCGTTATCCCTGAGTCGATTAAGCTTTGTCCATCTGTCTGTGGAAATCACGATTACGGGAAAACTAAGCAAGATAATGGCATTAAGTTTGATACACAGGCTACACGTTTACGGACACGCCTACCGCCTATGCGAATAGTACATTTAAAACGCTATTCTGAGAGAGTTATTTCATGTCGCGCAGCCAAATTTTGCACAAATACTAAAAATAATTTAAGCAAACAAACTCTGGAGATAAGGTTAGCACATTTCAACAAGAAGGCGTTGCATCCCATACAAGTAAAATCTTCAAAACGCTATACAGAGAGAATTATACAAGGCAATAAAACCAAATTTCACACAAATAGTACGAATAATTCGGAAAAGCTCAGGACAAGAACTTGGCAAATTTTTAAAATGGGCGTGGCACCCCTCGAATGAACGAACATTTTTAAATTCTTTACTAAGAGAATTATTTAATAGTGCAACTAAATTTTATACATATATAAGAAATAGTTCGATCTATATTGTCATATTCTTCCAAAGAAGAACAAATTGCTTTGTCCAAGCCGTTGACTATGATATCCAAAGATGGAGGAGAACTATTTATTCTAATGCTTCGAATAATTCTTTCATTTCGCTAATGATTAAAAGAAGAAGTCATAAGCTCCAATGTGAGATATTTTGGAAAGTTCTAAGACTCAGAACTTAGAGTCTAGGGCCATTGAAAAATGACTCAAATTGCTTGCCTTTTTTGGGGGTTTCAACCCCATTTTTTCAAAAAAAACTGTACGCTTTGGTAATTCAAATAATTTTTTTTTTTTGTTTCTTCTAACATAGTATATATGTACACATGGGCATTTCCACGAAAACGGAAGTTTTTGTCGCGTGCGACACCTTGGTTTTTTGCAATTATCTTGAAAATGAAAAATTGCTCAAATTCAACTTTAGCACCAATTATAAAGCTAGTTATGAGCTTTAAGTTAATCCTATTGTCAAAATAAAAATCTGTTTTACTTTGACTTTTTTTACTTTAAATGTGTTCGACGGTCGAACAGGACACATGGAAATGCCCATAACTAATTCTTTCTTACTTCGAAATTGACGCAAATGCTCTTCAGATGGTAGGCATGTCACAATTTTGGTTTACTAAAGTACTTTGTTTTAATAATTCAGCTGACTTAGTCACTACTACGATTTGTTATATCCTCCCATTTAGTATGGAATTCAAATGGATGTGGTAGCAACGTAGATAATTATTATCAAAATAATTATGATCTTTGTGTGTCCGTGAATACGCTTACTGAAAAACCCGACTAACCTCTCACTCCACATCTCTTTACATGTATACCTAAGTACCTCTCGTCCACTATCTTTTTTGCCTTTCAGACAAATGCTCATTCATTGAAGAAGCAAAACCAAGCAAAAATTAATGATCCGATATGCTCTAAAATTGCTCCTGATCTTGTGATATAACTTCAGAAGCATTGTCAACTTTGCACACTTCGACTCTAAATGAAAGTACCCATCATTCATACAGTGGCATATCGTCCATATTTGGGGACTCCCTTGATCTCGCCCAAGATGTCGCAAGCCACACATTGTCCATCCTCTATAATGATCGACGAACGAATGGATTGAGCGGTCTTTGTTGTAACTGCCCATGGAGTCACTTCTAGTATACCGAATACTTCGGACCATCCACGATTCACCGTAAGAGATTTCTTAATTCAGAATCGTCTCGAAGAACATAAAAAATTCTATTACAAAAAAAAAAAGTTTTTTAATGCTGATAATTCCAATGGATAATGTTTTTCATTCTCTGACTTTTTGTTTTGTTTCCAATAACCGATAAGAAGGCTGTCAAATAATTATTGAAAGTATTATTACACAAATTGCGCATTGCCTTTAAAATCACCAATATTATGTCAGATAGAACTTCAAAACTAATGAAATAAAACAAAATAAAACAAAAAAAAACAATTTTTAAATTAAACAAAAGCCAAATTTTGGTCAAATGGAAAATAAATTAGATGAAACCCCAAAAGAAACCCCCTTGTCACAGCCTAGCTCAAATATACAATTTGAATTAAGCGATACGGACATAAGTAGATCAACTGTTCCGGTTTTCTTAAATGAATCATCTGATGAGTATGAGACAGATTCAGAGGAAAAGAAAATTTCAAAGAAACCAGGAAAATATCATAAGCGGCCAAATTTACTTGATCAAGCGATACGTGATATCAATGACAAAATGGATAATTTGCGCAATTGGTATGAATTGATAACAAAGGATGGTATCGGTTTGCATCGAGTTCTCATCGATATAGAAAATTTGGACAGAAATGCGTTACTTAATCAAAAGCAAGATATACATGATCGGACAGTGCTCTTTGAGAGTACCGCAAATGCTATGGTCAATTCATGCTCTGAGTTCTTGAAGGCCACCCAAACACAAGCGGAAAAATGGGCCGATATGCTGCAGCAACAGGTTGAACAGCGTGATCATCTACAGGGCATAGTAGAGCAATTGGCAAATCACCAGAACACACTGGTGGAGAAAGCAGCAGAAAACCAAATAACTTCATTGCCTAGATCTACTCTTGAAAGGTACGAAGAGGAACCTGAGTACTTCGATGCAACTGAAATTGTCTGGTCAAATACTATATTACCACCCAAAACACTTGACTCAGCTGAGAGTCGATATATAACGCAAATACAAAAGCGTTATACCAATGCAAGCGAAGCTGGTGTACAATCAAGTCCATCAAAATTATCTCTGCTGCGGTTAACAACAAAAGAATTCGATTATGTTGAATTTCCAAGTGAAAAATCAAAGGCAAAGCTGTCCGTTAAAGAGCGTCGCACGCGTATTCCCGATAAACCGAACTTACCGCTTAATCTATGGTCGTTTCTGAAGAATTGTGTCGGTAAAGATCTGGCGCATGTGCCGATGCCGGTGAACTTTAATGAGCCCATATCAATGCTGCAACGTTTGGCGGAAAATTTCGAATACGCCTACCTGCTGGATAAGGCTGCCGAGTGTGAAGATGAATGCCAGCAACTGGCCTATGTAGCGGCATTCTCGGTGTCCAATTATTCCAGTACCGCCGATCGTATCGCCAAGCCATTTAATCCACTACTGGGCGAGACATACGAATGTGATCGCACCGATGATCTTGGTTGGCGTTCTATTTCCGAGCAGGTTTCACATCATCCACCCATATCGGTGATTTTTTGTGAGGGATACAAGTGGGTGTGCTATCAAGAGTTTAACATGCGTAGTAAATTTCGTGTCAAATATTTGCAGGTAATGCCGAATGGAAACACATATGTGGAGTTCAAAAACACAGGACACAAGTACATGTGGCGGAAGGTGACAACAACGTTACACAACATCGTTGTGGGTAAATTATGGGTGGATCAAGAGGGTGAGTCAGAAATAATTGGACTTAAGGCGGCAGATGGTTTGCGATGTGTGCTGGACTATATACCGTATTCGTATTTCTCAAAGACACAGCAACGTTGTGTCAAAGGTACAATCATCGATCGTAATGGTAATGTGCCAATGCTATTGCGTGGCTCTTGGGATAGTGAAATGGGTATTTTACCGGTTATTTCACAGACGGGAAAAGGCAGTAGTACAACTTATAAAACTGGAGAGTACACAGCAATTTGGACTAGGCACAAACCATCGCCAGGTAGTGAGAAATATTACCATTTCACCGCATTTTCATGTCAACTCAATGAATGGGAAGAGGGTGTTGCGCCTACAGACACTCGACGACGTCTTGATCAACGTCTAATGGAGGAAGGTCGTTGGGATGAGAGTACCGCAGAGAAAACTCGCTTGGAAGAAAAACAGCGTGATACGCGTCGTAAAACTGAAGAATTTATTCGTCGCTCAACAAAGAGCCTAATGCAACTTCAATCACCAAGTCAACCACCAAGTCGATCAACAAGTCAACCACCAAGTCGATCAACAAGTCAACCACAAATTGAACCACAAAGTCAATCTTTAAGTCAACCACAAAGTCAACTACTAAGTCAACCAAGTTTGGATACCACGTTTACTCCTTATCAGCCAGTGTGGTTTAATTTTAGCCCCGAGGCAGACACTAACACTTCGATGTATATTTATAATGGTACCTATTGGCAGGCCAAGGAAAATCAAGATTGGTCAAAATGTCCGGATATATATTCGTGAACTTAAAATTTCTTTTTGGTTATGATCATGGTTATTATTTTTCGCTGTTAAATTAAAAATTAAAAAAAAATAGCTTTTAAAAGTAAATAGTGATTTATTTGGTCATACGTGATGTATTTCGTATCGCATCGTTTATTGTTAAAAACTATTTTCGAAAAAGGGCCCAAAAAATGCTATCCAAAGTCTGAAACCTTACATGTTGATTTTATACAATACATTTTCGCCCTTTTTCTATCGTTTGGTAAGCAAAATTTTTTGCGAACAGACTCTTAATGTCCACTTTAGCTTTAAGCCAAATAGCTAAGGAGGTTTATAGCTGATGTAGCTAAACTTTATTTTTATCTTTTGAAGTCTAGAGATGCCACAGGTTTTCAAAATCTGATTTGGAACTAACATCAGTCCAAAATGTGCCCAAAATGTTTCGGGAAATTTAAGTATAATCTATATTCGCCATTTAATGATCCCGTTCATATGAACGGTACCGGTACTTCAACTCCAAAGTAAACGACATCACTTCCGCGGTAACAGATCTGAAAGTGATCTTGGCTTTTAGCACATTCGTAGTTCTGAGTGCCTTCGATGATTTAAGGAAAAATGTTGCAAAGTTGCCAGCCACAGTTTCAGGCTACACAATATCCTTTCAAATTTATAATTTGATTGGCAAGTTTCGTGTCTAACTTTTGTATATAACTAAAGATCCATAAAGCGTAATGACATGCACTTAAAAGTTTTCCATCTTCCTCGATGCTGAGCATGTCCTTTGCAGTTTTGTAGACCAAGCGATTTGCTGTCGATAGTTACTTTCGCTTTGCAATGAATGTTTGGCCTGACTTTTTCTGGAAACCTTGTGGCTGTGAATTCAAAATAATTTTAGTTGGAATATTTATTGTTTGCTCGTTTGTTTGTGCTAATGCAATCGATGTATTTTCACCTTTTGAACTAAGTATGTCTACATCATTGTGCAGCTCATAGACTTTCGTTTGTAGGGTTAAATATAAAATGCAAGATTTTCTTCTCACAAGAGCTGAAATCAGTTCCGTTTCAATGTTCATTATCAAACATTTCAGAAATGGAAATGAAAGACTTCTGAAACGTTACTGAAACGTTACAACATTTCATGTAAAATATTTCTGAGAAGTTTACGAAACTTTATATGCCGATTGGAAGATCGCTGCGTGAAAACGATGATGTCAATATCGTCTACTCTTACGGCCAGTTACAGTACCGAGCTTAAGGTAGAGATATACAGAAAATTCTACGCAAAAAAAAGGCTAAAAAGAATTGTCCTAGATCGAGGATATTGAAAGGTTTCACGAACGTAAAGACGTAGGAAACTTCTATAAAAGAGCCAAACACTTGCAGAAGCCATCAAACACGAACTGCGAGGTCTTTGAAATAACTCTTCATGAATCACGCATCATTTTAAGTAACTTTCAACTTTTTTTCTTCTTGTCATGATCGATTCTACGCGTAGATAACGAAATAATTGAGATATGTAAAAAATTAAACACATATCATATACTAAGGACCACACCAAACATTCTCAGCATCATTAGAAATCATTCCAAAATTTAACAATACAACCGCATTAGTTGCATAAATTAATCGCATGCAAATTTAAGTGCCATGAGTAAATACCCGTATAAATAATATCGGTATCATTATGTTTAAATTAGAATGGGCCAATTATATGCAACGACAATAATTGTGCAACATTACAAACCATTAATTGTGCTGCATACATTAAACAAAGGAGCAGCGCCTTAGAATTGCCGACGATAACAACAATTTTTACAAAACGTATGATGGCATTATGTTGCAACCAACATACACACACACACTCCCATGCATATCCTCACAAGAATTAGGACATACAATCAAATTAGTAAACAATACCAAATTAACAAGCAGCACCAGCATTAGGGCAACTACAATTTCGCTTTACATTTTTAATAACTTTATTTAGTCATTGCATACATTTAGGCGCACTTTACTCTCCCATATGCTGCACAGTGTGTGTTGAGTGCAGCATTAATGGGTGTAGTTATGCGCCGCCTATGAAATAGGATAACCCAACAACACCTTGAGGCGAGTTCAGAACATCTTGAATTTAATTTGCTGCAACACTAGCAGCATCTTCTTTTGCAACAGCTGTTGCTTTGACTTTATAGTGGTGTGATATCGAAACTCCATTAATTTCTAACCGAAATTGTTGCTGACGATACGTTATGCTATTTATATGGGCATTTCCACGAAAACGGAAGATTTTGTCCCGTGCGACACCTTGGTTTTTTGCAATTATCTTGAAAACGAAAAATTGCCCAAATTCAACCTTAGCATCAATTATAAAGCTAATTAGGAGCTATAAGTTAAACCTATTGTCGAAACAAAAATCCGTTTTTTTTTTTACTTTTTTTATACTTTAAATGTGTTCGACGGTCGAACAGGACACATGGAAATGCCCATATGTTAAGTACTAGAACAAAATGTTGAAAAAAATTGAATCAAGTCTATATAAGTTGATAATGGTTGAAAGGTTGAAAAATGTTGAAACAGTTGAAAGTCACTGAAAAAGTCGATAAAATATGGAAAAGTTTAAAGAGGTTGAAAAATGTTGAAACAGTTGAAAATCACTGAAAAAAGTTGAAAGAGGTTGGAAAATGTGGAAACAGTTGAAAATCACTAAAAAATTTGAATATATATGAAAACTAATGAAGAAAGTTGATATGGTTGAAAGATGTTGAAAAAATCGAAAAAAAACTGAAAGAGTTTGAAAAAGTGAAAATGTTGAAAAATGTTGAAAAATGTTGAAAAAAGTTGAAAGAGGTTGAAAAATTTTGTATCAGTCGAAAATCGCTGAATAGGTCGAAAAAATATATAAGATAATGAAGGAAGTAAAGAATTTGAAAAAAAAATTGAAAGAGTTTGAAAAGGTTGATAAGAATTGAAAGAGGTTGAAAATGTCGAAAAAAATATTTAAAATATTGAAAAAAGTTGAAAGAGGTTGAAAAATGTTGATATAGTGGAAAATCGCTGAATAAGTCGATAATATATGAAAACTAATGAAGACAGTTGAAAGAATTTGAATAAGTCGAAAAGATATGAAAAAAGTCGGAAAATTTTGAAAAAATTGAAAATGCCGATAAAAATTGGAAAGTGCTGATAAAATCGATAAAAAAATTGGAAATGTTGAAAAAAGTTGAAAAATGTTAAAAAATGTTGAAACAGTTGGAAAAGACTGAAAAGTCGATAAAATATGGAATATATTGAAAAATATTGATTGAAGTTGAAAAACTCGAAAAAAGTTGAAAATAAATCAAAGAGGTTGAAAAATATTGAAACAGTTGAGAATAGCTGAAAAAAACAAAAATATATGAAAACTAATGAAGAAAGTTGAAAAAGGTTGAAAAAGTTGAAAGAGGTTGAAAAAGTTGAAAGATGTTGAAAAAGTTCAAAGAGGTTGAAAAAGTTCAAAGAGGTTGAAAAAGTTCAAAGAGGTTGAAAAAGTACAAAGAGATTGAAAATGTTGAAAAAAATATGGGAAATGTTGAAAAAAGTAAAAAACCTCGGAAAAAAATGAGTCGTGTTGGAATGTTGAAAAATCAAGTTGAAAGAGGTTGAAAAGTCCACAAAAGTCGAAGAAGACGAATAAATATTGAAAATGCTAAAAAAAGTTGAAGGAGTCGAATAATGTTGGAGTGAAAAAGTCGAAAAATGTTAAGGAAAAGTTTTTAAATGCCACGCCCACTTTCGCAATTTCGCTTTCTATTGGATCAAACATGTATCTTCAATATCTAGGAAAGCAGATAAGGATAGCTCTTTATTTTGAAAAGTTCTATACTTCCTAGAGAGTTCAATGCAGTTCCAATAAATCGGCCCTTCGAGTAGGCGTACTTACTGAGATGTGGGCAGCATACATAATTTCATACTGCAGAGTCTTTCCAACGTTTTTAGAGGAAGAGGTGATAATTGATGTAAAATTTTTTTAGATGAACGTCAAAGTTCTTCATTACCGGGGGAATAATGATAACTTTCTTCATCATCTAAGCTTCAGGAATGTTGGAAAGCTTAAGGCGGCTCCTGCTCATAGCTGTTAATCTACGAAAAGTTAAGTGCGAGATGTTTTGTGAAAGATAATCAGCATTACACTGTCAGAATCTGAAGACTTGAAATCAAGGTAGTTCAAGAAAGTTTGAGTTTGAGAACATTAGTATTGCCTAGTGCACGTATGTAATTTCTGGAGAAGTAAGTATTCAGTAAGAGGTTTAGAGATTCTTTAGTAGACAGGGGCTATAAATTTTTCTAATAGACTTATAGTTGTTGTTGTTGTTGTTGTTCTTTTGGAGTCGAGTATTTAGTAAAGAAGTGGAACAGACCCTAGTGATCTCCTGTGAAAAAGATTTACGTCGTATAATTGGTCCTGTATGTGAGGACGGTGTTGGAGCAGAAGATTCAACCAAGAAGCTTATGAGCGGTATAAAGGACGTAGCTCAAAATATAAAATCCCGACGACTGAATCTTTTCAGATGATCTTTCAACCACAAGCTGATTGGCGACATTAGTTCACAAGGAAAACAAAATTGATTTCATCTATAAATTTAATTATGTATTCTTTGTGATTACCTTCAATATTTAAAACCCCAAGCTAAATAGCTAAAAAGACTAAAAGCTGTAGTAGCTAAGCTCTATTATCAGAACTATGGCATTACCTTCACTAAAATGCATTTGTACTTAAATATTTTTGTTTCTCACGTAAGACTATACACCATCACCTGTTAGCTATAGAATTTTGGTATTGTTTTCTTAATGCATTCATATCCTTTTGGCGTCATTAAGGATTCGGGTCACTTACAGTATGCAGCAGCCATATAGAAATAATTACTTCAGCTGCCAGTATTGCCTCCCCACTGATGTTGCTGCTTTAGTTGTTTTAATCAGATATTCATAACATATTGTGCTCAAATCCATTGCAATGTATGGCATTGTTGTTGTTTTTGGTTAGTTGCCTCGAGAGTACATTAGTTGCACGCATACATGTTACATCTTTGTATGCATGTATATTTGTATGCCTATGCAATTCCATCGATTGCACGATTTTGATGGATATGTATTTGTTTAACTCAAGTACATATAATTAAAAGATAAGCACCGCAATCAAAACCACACCAATACATACATATACTATACTGTAATGAATGCGTATGTATATACTGTTTTGACTTTAGGTTTTGGCATTTTAATTAAATTTGATATCTCACTTCGCAACTGAAAAAAGACATCTTCATATTAATTATGAACTTTTAAATTAATTATATTAATCAATTAAATTTGTTTTGAAGGGGGCTGTTATGGAAATTACTCAGCAAATTAAATGCTCTTTAAATATATTTTGTCTCTATTTACATGGCCAATTACATGTAGTTGCAAGAATGTGAGACTCAGAGTTTCGTTTCCATTCCCGTCGTAGCAGTTTCTTCAAAGCATCTACAAGTACCGTACCCAGAAATTTGGTTCAAGGGGACTTCGGGCATAGTTTGTTTCTATGTGCAAAATTAAGTTTTTTAGCAATTTTAAAAACTTTAATATTTTGATATTTAACAGGAATATCGTGATAATTTTAATTGGAGATTGGGACCAAGCGTCTAAATAACAAAACTAAACAAATTTCATCAAAATTGGTCCAGTAATTTTTGCGTGATGCGCTAACATCGAAAACGGCTATCATTTAATAATAATAATAATAATAGAGTTTAACTACTACAGCTATTATAGCCTTCTTAGTTTTATATTGATTAGCAGTTTCGGTGATTTTATACGCGTAGCCTGTTTCCTATTTGAAAAGTTCCCATATTTGAATTTTGAATCCTAAATCCATATTCTATATTTGCAATAATTTTGCTTTTATACTGCTTTTCTTTAATTTTCTTTTTTTTTCTTAATTTTTTCAGAATAAGCTCGAAATCTCAAAAAAAAAATTGATGGAAGTGAAATTTTTTCATGAGAAATTTACTTTCTCATCGACAATTATATTCAATTCATTGAGTTTCGTTATGTAAATTGATTAACTCTCAGCTGAAATTTCAGCACGAATAGCTCTCCCTAATGAATTCAGTTTGTATAGTTACACCATCGAAAAACCAAAACAAAATGCACAAATGCAAGTACATTAACTTATCATTAAATGGTTTGTTGTGCTTGCATGCTTGTTCCCATTTGCGCAAATAATTTTTTTAAACAATTTTTTAACTCTAATAATTTGATATTCAACAAGAATAACGTCGAAATTTTTAATGCAGATTGAGACCAAGCATCTAAGGAATAAAACTAAACAAATTTGATCAAAATCGATTTAGTAGTTTTTACGTGATGCGCGAATATCGATGGACATAGCTTTCATTTTATTTATGTATATAGGTTTGTGCTGGAAAATTGTACTTACTTATTATATGTCACAGTTGAATTGATCTGCCTTTGTTTTTAATACTAACGTGAAGGTAAGCGCTTTATTTTCATAGCAATCAGCACTTTCGCCGATACGTCACTTATGGGGTTGACTAAACGGAATTGAACTTATCAGTGAGATGAAATAGTCATAATTTCTGAGTGTCTCAGTTATGTATTAAAACTTCACAAGAATATTTCATGAAAGCAGTCTCAGGAGTAGGCATACAAAAATAGTTTTACATAAGAACACAGTCATTAATATTACAGTTTAGCTACTGCAGCTATTAGCGTTTTTAGCTACTGAGCTTTAAATCAAGTAAAAAGCTTATTAAAATCATGAAAGTGAAAAAATTATGATTGTTATTTTTTAATATAGTTTTTTCTTAGCTTTTTCGCAATTTCATCAATTACGACAGATAAAATTAGTTGAGTGGAGCAATGGCAACATCGTTTTGAACAAAAGAGACATAGATGGAAAACAGAAATCCAATAAATATCTCAAAACAACCAATTTTAAATCGAACATTTAGAAAGGCCATGCATATACATATATTACTGGGAGTCATAGGCGTCGACAGTGGATGGGACAAGGCACTTTTTTCCCTCCCCCTCGAAAATATTTGGAGGAGCATCGACCCCCCAAATATTTTAGAGAGCAAACATCGATACTTGGAAACCAAGTATGTACAAAACAATTGCACGGGGAGAAAAAATAGCTTGAGTCAACCTGAAATCAAACTCTGTTCAGTCTAACAGAATAATATTGCGTTTTCAACGTTCTATTAGCCTGCCTGTTACGCTGGATCAGCCTGGCGTTACAAGGTAGACAAATTCCCTTTCGAACCAACTTGGGAATCAAGATAGAAACTGAAACTACCTTATGTTACTATATAGGTTAGCATGTATGTACTTTTACATTCTCCCCCAAGAAATGTCACTTAAAAAGTTTTTGAAAGTTGTGCCCCCCAATATTTATTAGAAGTCTCCGACTCTGGGGGCAGTTTTTCTGAACTTGAATTTAAGCAATAATTTGTTTAGAAAATGCTGAATATTTTGAAGAGAAGAGTGAGTTCTGCTGAAAAATTGTGAATTCATTTTTAATATGATATTATTTTCTTAATCTAATCATTTCTGAACTTTATAAATGTCATTAAATCTATTTGACCTACATATAATCCTTGTGAATGAATTCAAAATTCCCTTTTGTCTACAGAGTATTAAAATTAATTTTGTAATTTTATGATATAAATAAATTTTGCAAAAATTTAATTATGAAATATGTGCTAACGTTTAATATGCTTAACAATAAAATAAAAATTAATAAATCAGAAATTCAATTTTGTAACAAAGTGACATTGACATAGATATCTACACGTGTACAAGAACGGTTCGACAGTGAAGGAAATGAATGAAAGGATGTGCTCAAAAGATTTTAACTAAGTAATTTGATAAAAAAAAACCAATTTATGAAAGCGTTAAATTGGAAAATAAACACATTAGGCTGAAGGTCATAAAATATCTCCATAATACGGTCATCTTTTTCATCGTTAGAGAGATCCTTATAAATTTTGCAAGATGATCATGGTTTTTCCAACTGCTTTTGATATGTTACACTATGCCACAAAAAAATAACAGCATCTTCCTTTTTTTTCACAATGATGCTGCTAATAACACGCTTATTAATTGTAGCATTAAATTATTGCTTCAACAGATGCAATAGTTTGGCTTTGATTTGGCTTCTCTGCAGCCAAACCGTGCCCATATATATTAATATCTTTGTATAACATTTGTGCAATTAGTAATTCATATTTTGCTTAAATGTTTCAGATACATGTATCACTGACAGCAACATGGAAGAAGAAGATGTGGCAGCAGCAGCAGTAGTAAAAGTCGGACAACAGCATAGATGTCGACAACAATTATAATTGCAACAACAGTAGGAGCAACAATAACCATAAGAATAGTAATAGGTATCATAACTACAATACACAATACAGCAAATAATGAATTACATGAAATATTAATTACGATCCAATTAAACGCTTTAATGCGTTCTACCACATAAGCAAGAACGGCAGCAACAACATTCACAAAACACAAGCAGCAGCAATGAGTGCAAGGACTATACACATACACGCAAGTATGTAAATATGTATGCATGTTATATGTGAGCAGTCTGCTTAACCTTCAGTTGAAATGTATAACATCATTTCACACAAGCTACTCCATGGGGGGCTTGCAATGATACATAAATTTCCAAATGATATATAATGAATTATTGTTAATTTATCAGCAGCTCGAGTATTATCAAATTTGTAAGATCCTCTTTTGATTATGAATTTATATGATGAAACTTTTAAAAGAAAATGCTGACGTGAGTGGATGTAGGTACATTCTTTTGCGCTTTAAGCTCGTGGGTCCAAAAATGTTTCCGAAAAACTTGATGACCTTTTTTGTTCTCACTTTCACATTCAGATATATGTCATAAAGGAGATTTACAGGGCTATTCTGGCAAAGACAGCTAAAAGTCTTAAGAAAATATTTTGTAAGACATTTTGTTAGACACTTTGTAAGACTTTAGATATTCTAGATAGTCTTACAGATAAAGCTTCTGAATTCCCCACACAAAAGCTTTCGTGGTAAACTTGTCAAATTTTGATTTTTTAATTTTAAACTAATATAATTACAAAAAGAATAATAAAAAAACCGGAATCCACCAGGCAGCGTGGAGAAGTAGTTAGGACTGTGAACTCATATCTCCAAGTGCGTGGGTTCGAGTCCAGTCACTAAAAATTTTTTTTTTTTTTAAAACATATGTATATACATTTTTTTAACACGCCAAATAAAAACAAATTATAATTCCCTTTAAACTAAATAGTTTTTCTAACGTTTGTAATGTAAACAATACAACTGACAAATTAAAGACATGCTACGAGCAGGTCTTTAAAATTGTCTTACGAAAGACAGAAAAAAGCTTTCAAGATAGTTGCCAGAATACCAAAACGTCTTAAGTAAGACTTTTGTCTTACTAAAGACTCTGGTGAGTTATAAGATAGTTGCCAGAATAGCCCTGTTATTTTAGTCAGTCAAAATATTTATTTAAAAAAAAAAAGTCCTCACTTTATATTCCAAAACCCCTAGCAAAATTATTTCATAAAATGAAAACGCGGACCACGCGGGACGATGAATCAAAAACGCGCACTTGTCCCTCGAAACATGGATCATATGGTCACGTTAGTCTATGGACACAGCTGAAAATGTCCAAGTAAATTCATATAGTTAGAGAGACGACAGTAGCGTCATTACACCAAAAGCTTGGGAGGGGAGGGGGACAAGAGTTTAAATAACATATCGAATCGATGATATTTTGAATTGAAACGATTTAATTAATAATAATATCAGACCCTTGGCGGGGCCAATGCCCCCCAGCCCTATCAAATTGACGCCTCTGTGGGACGGCGACACAAATGCCTTGTTACTACCAAACGGATGAAACATGTTTATTTGTATAGTTCGTGTCTCGTTCTCAAAATCTGACTTGTCGAGTAGAGGTCTGGCGCTCGGCAGTGAGCGGCTATAGTGTTTTATCAAAATTTGCCCGAACGATTTCAAAAAACATTTCCCAAACGAATGAAAATTACTGAAGGGTATCTAGGCAACCCCTCAATTATCGGAAAATATTTTCGTCCGCTCACCGCCGAGCGCCAGACCCCTACTCCACAAGTCGGATTTTGAGAACGAGACTCGAACTATAGAAAAACACGCGTTTCATTCGTTTGAGAGTTCCAAGTCATTTTTGTCGCCGTCTCTCTCATTTTTCGACTTTCAAACATTTTCGAAATTCCTCAACAATTTTAAAATAACATGTTTCAATTTTTTCGAATTTTTCAACGTTTGTGGACTTTTTCAACATTTATCAGCTTTCTCAGTACTCTTATTTTTCAACGTTTTCAGCACTTATCCGACTTCTTAAAAATTTTTCAACATTTTTTGGCTTTTTCAACATTTTTTTCGACTAATTCAAAATTTTTTGTTTTGTTCAACTCTTTTCGACTTTTCCACAATTTTCAGTTTTCAGCAAATTTTTCGACATTTTCACATCACATATCTTCACAACACTTTTTAAATCTCTCAAAATTTTTCCACTTATCAATATTTTTGGACCATTTCAGCATTTTTTGCTTTTTTCAAAAATTTTCGACTACTTCAAAATTTTTCGACGTTATCGACTTTTAGCTTTTTACGATTTTTTGAACATTTTTTAAAATTTTTCGGCTTTTCCAATACTTTTCAAACATTTTAGTATTCAAGTCTTTTTTAAAAAAATTCCGACTATTTTAAAATTATTTTTCTCATGATTTTGATTTATTCAACATTTTCGACTTTTCAACATTCTTGTTTTATTAAAAAATTTTCAGGCCTTTTTCAACATTTTTTCAGTATTTTTCGACTATTTCAAAATGTTCCGATTTTTTCAAAATTTTTCGACTTTATCAAAATTTTTCGACTTCTTGAAAATTTTTCGACTTCTTCAACATTTGTCGACTTCTTTAGAATTTATCGGCTTTTTCAACATTTTCCGACCACTTCAACATTTTTCAAGTTCTTCAAAATGTTCCGACCTTTGGGGACGTCTATAAATTACGTGAGTCAAAAAAGAGGGAAGGGGGTCCGAAAAATCTCATCATGGGGAGGCGGGTCAATAAAAATCTCACGTCAACTTTTTAATGCAGGGACTATACATTATTATAGCAGATTACATCTAAATATTAAAAGACAAGTCTCACGAAAGAGGGTGGGGGGGGTCCCGCCAGAGCTCACCAAATCTCACGAAGGGGCGGGGAACCAAATTTTCAAAAAACCACCACCTCACGTAATTAATGGACATCTCCTTTCCATTTTTTCCCTTTCTATACGAATACGACGACACATCAAATTTTTTTTATATTGTTACGAAATTTCTGTCTCTTTGACGATAATTTCGATCTCTCACACTTTTCTGAGTTCGATCACTGGATTGTGTAACAATTAAAAACACACAAACTTATTTAGTTATAAAATGGTTTATTTTATTAACGTTCAAATTCTAATATTAATTTAACACTGTATAGAAAACTGTTTTGTTCTACTACGGATCACACTGTATTCACTTTATTGCTTATTGTTTCGCTGTTCTAACTCAACTGTTCTGCTTCGCTGGTTTAATTCTACTGTCTGTTCAGCTCAGATGACAACCCTTTTTATACTGCAGTCATCACTCTCTCGAATAATCCAGTACCTTCTAAGTGGCGTATATTCTACCATTATCTACAACCCACCAGTGCTACTTTGTAGCGTGCATTCTACTACAATCCACATTTCACCACAATACACCAGCATGGCGCACTGACGTTGAGCTAGCTATTATGCTAGATGTTAGATGGCGTTGTACGTTGTACGACGGCGATAATTTCTCTCGGTTGTTGACTTTTTATTGTTTACTGCAGCGTCTGTTCGGTTTATTATTTTTAGCATTTTGCGCTAGATGGTGCTAATATCGTTTAGTTTCTTTTGTTGGTATTTATTTCAAGAGTCTTCTAGCATAAACCAAATTTCGCTACAATATTTTTCAATTTTTCCAATATATTCCGAGCATTTTAGCATATTTTGCGGAGGTTTTTTGAATCCATCGATTTTACAAAATGTTTCGGCTTTCCCAACATTTTTTGACATCAAAATCTTCAACTTTTTTAATATTTTTCGATAGCTATCTTCAAAATTTTTCAACGTTTTTTGACTTCAATGCTTTTCGCCCTTTTCAGAATTTCCCCAATTATTCCAAATTTTTTCCAATATTTTTTGACCTTTGCATCATTTTTTTTCCAATTTTTCGGGTTTATAATTTCTTTTAACTTTGCCATACGAATACAATGAAACAACATTAACTTCACACATCATACAACAAATGCTTGCAACCACCTGCTTTCTTTTGTCTTGGAGCACAAAGTAATCCGCAGTCGACCTCTTTGAGTGACTTATCCCTCGTACATATGTATGTATGTACTCACACAAAAAAAAAAAAAAAAAAAACGTTTTCATATCCCCATGTTATTTGCAGCTAAAAGGTTTAACTGACTCTACTCTGATTTACTTGTATTGAGATTTTTTGTGTATTAAGTTTTGGTCTTTTTCTCATTTTTGCTTAAAACAATCTAGCAGTAAATCCTTAAAAACAACAAATGTGGTTATCAAAATTTAAATTTAGAAACATAAGGATACATAAGAACATAAAAGTTACAAATCCCTTTACAAAAATGATTTGAATGAAAGCTAAAGCAATAACCCAACAGGAAAAGTGATGTAGCAGCGTTGGATAGGGTATTTCGAAGTGGCATCGATATCATTCCAGAAATTTCTATAAAGAATCGGAAAAAAGAAATGAGTACTTTATTGACTAATAAAAACTGCACTATTCGATTGAAAAAGGCCAAAAATGAATGTTTGACTCTGGGTCATTAAAAAAGTTCAAACAATTTTTCGATAAAATTATTTACTTCAATCAATCGACTTTTTGAAAATCAGAGACCATTTCGCAATGAAAAAAATGTATTTTTGTAGCTTGTACTAACAAAGAGCTACTGTCGTTTTTCCAACTGGGTATTTTCCAACTTATACACAGTCAAATACCTTATTTTAAGCATATTTTCTTTCAACTTTTTCAGATTTTTTTTTTTTTGT
Source organism: Tricholauxania praeusta (assembly GCA_949775025.1). Taxonomy (NCBI): domain Eukaryota; kingdom Metazoa; phylum Arthropoda; class Insecta; order Diptera; family Lauxaniidae; genus Tricholauxania; species Tricholauxania praeusta. The sequence goes on along the minus strand of OX459031.1, from coordinate 109,326,581 downwards.
TTTTTGTATCTTGTAACCTTTTAACAGTCAATTTGTTGGGCTCAACATCGTGACTTATGCATAAAAGTTTGTTTTCTTTTTTAACCTTTAGTTTATATATAATTTTCTTCGGAATGGCGTTTTTTCTAAGCGTATTTGAGGTGTGAAATTTCTGCAATGCAAAGTTCTTAAGAATTGTAAATCAGATTAAGACTCAATCCATATGAATTCGAATGAAATTTTTACAAAAATTCAGTTGATTTATTTTGTATCAGAGCTTCTTTGCTCAGGACATGTGAGATTAAACATGTCAAAAACAAAATTTTTGGCCAATGAAATAGAACTATTTGATGAGCACCATATTTTTCCAAATAAATTATAAGAAATTTCGAATCGTCTCAGTAGAATTTTGAAATAAAAGCTATGACCAATTAAAGAAGTCGCATTAAAACCATAGGTATAGAATGTTTTCACGTAGTAACGATGATTTTATTTATAATAAGATCCTTCAACATATACGTAATTATTTGATACATTTTTTATTCAAAATATACTATCATAAGTTATTAAAATCGAGCAGCAAGGAAGCCCAGATTGGATAGCCATACAGTAAATAGCGATTCAAACCAAACTTGTCTCTTGAACTTGCCGTGATTGTTGATGGGTTGTCTCTCAAACTATTTAAGTACTAAGAAACCATTTACCTTCGAAAGGATATATAGGCAGGCAGTAGGATGCAGATATGTATATTAACGTTTGCATACGCTTAAAGTCAAAGATTGTAAAAATAATCATTTTTCCTTTTATTTTTAACACAAACAACTTAAAATTCATTTTGAATTTAAAAAGTAATGAAAATAACATCACATCACAATCACATTGAATTACAAATTAAATCTCTTTAAATCAATGTTGATTCCTTTTGAATTCAAATCAAATACATTTCTCTTTAATCGGCTTTCACGCTAAATGATTGAATCTATATAAATAAAATGATAGCCATTTTCAATGTTCGCGCATCACGCAAAAACTACTAAATCAGTTTTGATCAAATTCATTTAGTTATATTCCTTAGACGCTTGGTCTCAATCTCCAGTTAAAATTATCATGATATTCCTGTTAAATATCAAAATTTTAAAGTTTTAAAATTGCTAAAAAAATTAATTACACACAACAAACCAATCGCTTAATGGAAAGTTAAAGTGCTTGTGTGTGTTTTGTTTTTGTCTATTCCATGACAATACCAAGGAATGTTTATGGAAGAAAAATAACTGAATGTTCAAATTTGACATTCGTTCTTATTCTTAATTTGTCAATTTACTTTGCAAAAACCAAAGCGCGTAATTTGTGAATAATAATTAAAAATTACAGTAGGTCTACTAAAAAAAAATTAAATTGTTCGCCTTCGCAGAAAAAACTAAACACAGGCTACGCGTACAAAGTCGCGGGCATCAGCTAGTCAAACATAAAATCATTGATTTTTTCGCTGAGTGTATACATTAGGCTGTATCGAAAAATTAACATCAAGGCCCAAATATTATTCAAGGGGGCGGGGCACAGTTCTAAATGGGACAAAAACGCTGAAATTTGGTTCAGAGACAGATTGAATTCTGAGTAAAGATATTTGTTTTGAAAAGCGGTGCCACGCCTCAAACAGGAAAAAACGTTTTCACAGCTAAATGAGTCGATTTTGATGAAATTTGGTAAGGAAACAGATTTAACCCTAAAGGAAAGAAAATTTTTTGAAAGTGAACGGTACCACGCCCCCAATAGGAAAATATGTGTACACAGCTTAACTTACATATGTACCAATTTTGATTGAGTTTGGTATGGAGATAGATTAAACCTTGAGAGAAGGTACTTGTTTTAAGCGAGTGGTATTTGTTTTAAGAAGGTGGCGCCACGCCCCTAATAGGAAAAATTTTTTTCTTAGCTAAACTGATTTACTGATTGGAGATATGTGTACTGAACTTTAACGAAGGGATAGAGATAGAGATAGAGATAGAGATAGAGATAGAGATAGAGATAGAGATAGAGATAGAGATAGAGATAGAGATAGAGATAGAGATAGAGATAGAGATAGAGATAGAGATAGAGATAGAGATAGAGATAGAGATAGAGATAGAGATAGAGATAGAGATAGAGATAGAGGTAGAGATAGAGATAGAGATAGAGATAGAGATAGAGATAGAGATAGAGATAGAGATAGAGATAGAGATAGAGATAGAGATAGAGATAGAGATAGAGATAGAGATAGAGATAGAGATAGAGATAGAGATAGAGATAGAGATAGAGATAGAGATAGAGATAGAGATAGAGATAGAGATAGAGATAGAGATAGAGATAGAGATAGAGATAGAGATAGAGATAGAGATAGAGATAGAGATAGAGATAGAGATAGAGATAGAGATAGAGATAGAGATAGAGATAGAGATAGAGATAGAGATAGAGATAGAGATAGAGATAGAGATAGAGATAGAGATAGAGATAGAGATAGGGCAACATGAACCATGATTTTATTTCTGGGAGCGATGACAAAAATAGCTCTTTTTTATATTAGTTTTTAATACCAAAAAGTATTTTTTTGATTTTGTTTTGTCACTTTTTGTCTCGAATTTCTCTTATTTTTTTGTTGACCAGTGTTAATTGCATTGAAATCAAATTTCTCACACAATCGCATATTTTTAAGTTTATTATTTACAATATTTTATTACTTCAAATGAAAAAAATGTAACCATGACGTATACGTAATTTTAATTTGTATGGCAAAAACTAACAAACTAAGGGCTTTCATCACAAATGACTAATTCAAGAGTTTATTCAGCTTCAATAATTTAATAAAATTGAAACAGAACAGATATAAACAAAAAATGAAATATAAATAAATTCATTATAATAAATAGAAGAAAAAAATGCAGTAAAACTTTTTTCCACTATGCTAAATTTTAATTCAGTTGAGTTGCTAAATTGATGCAATGAAGCATTCCATTTGACGCAGCAACAACAGCAACAGCGACAACAAATTTACAGCTGCTGCAGTCGTCAATTCAATTGAATTGCAAAAGGAAGGCATGACAAAATGCACGCTTTTAGAATAAAAAAAAAAAAATATGAACTCACTGCATGACGGCGGCAAGCAGGCAGCTATGCAGTCAGTCAGTCAGATAGCAAGTACTTGCATGTGTAGTTTTGTTGAATGCAAAAAGTTCACGGCATGTTAACTTTTATTTGCATTTCACTTTTATATGGCAATGCTGTGTGTGTGTGTGTGTGTGTGTGCTGCATTAGTGTCGCACAGCATTTGTGTTAGTGTCGCATTTGCCGACGCATATGTTGTTAGCGTTGCTGTTGCTGCTGCCTTTGAAGCAACAACTAAATTCAATTGAGTCACAGTCAATTGACTCTAAAGAAGCAGCAAAGGCAGCACCAACAGCACTGCTGACTGATAGTTTTACACCCAGCTATTTTAGCATCATTTGCACTACGTTGCACTGCATCATTCGTTGTTTCTTTTTTTTTTTGCTTTAGACTTTAGCTCATGCATGTAGCTATTGCTTTGTTAGATTTTTTTTTTTTTTTTTTTGCTTCAGTATTTGTCTTTTTAGCTTTAAAATTAACTTTGGGATGTCATTTAAATATCAACGTCAATATAAAAATACTAGGAATATTGGGTAGGCTTTTTGCCACAGATTTTACTCTACCTGATAATCATATAGGTCTAAACAGACACAATATTATTATTATTACTTGCTATAAGGTATGTCTGAATGAAAGTGGGCAAAATAGCAATAGTGGGTGTGGCACCTCCCATTAAAGTAAAATACCTTCAGTGACATATCTATCGAAATATGTGAGCAATCATACTTAAATTTTGTGTTAGATGTTGTTTATAGAAAGCTATTCCTAGATCAAAAACGGACTGGATTGTACCCGTGGGTGTGTCACCGCCCGAAATTTTGAGACTTATTGCGGCATATATCGCAAATTGTAGCAGCTATTGCGCTAAAATTTGCTATGTTGTTCACGAATATAATTTATTGAACCAAAAATGGGCTGAACTGGAAAAGTGGGCGTGGCATATTTCACCCTTTTAATATTTATTCGATTTGTTTCAACATTTTTCATATTCTTTTGACTTTTTCAACCTTTTAACTTTTTCCAATATATCCCATATTTATTTGTTTGAATTTTTCAACCTCTTTCCTTTTTCTTTATTATTTTCTTTATTTTTTCAAGTTGTTCTTCGATTTTGAAATGTTTCAACATTTTTCATCCCTGTTCAACTTTTTTTGAGCTTACAAACGATTTCAACATTTTCCATATTTTTCGACTCTTTAAACTTCCTTCCACATTTTTCAACATTTTTCAACTTTTTTTTAAATTTTTCAAACTCTTTCAACTTTCAACAACATTTTGTGTACACTTGACTAAGTACTAGTAAAATAAAAAATCAATAGCTGGCAGTATTAACGCGGTTGCAAAGGTACACCCTAAATGTTTCAAAATGCAAAATATTGCTGGAAAACAAAAAACGTTCTCGTACAAGGCTGGTATTCGAATAGGTCTTATTTTCTACATTTTTAAATGAAAAAAAAATGCCACACGATTCTCGCGGTTGCAAGTCAGGTGAGCCTAAGGTGGGGACTAATGTGAAGATGCTGGGACTTAAAGTTTGAGAACGGTCAGCTGAGGTGAAGGGCGTGGGGCTCCAGCATCAAATAATAAAAGTTTAATAAAAAGTTGGATGACGTACCTAGCTTTAGAGATATAGCTATCGGAAGTTTGAGATATAGCTTTACCGAAAATCATTATAAGTTGGGAACACCTGAACGGATTTCCAAAGCAAGGATGTCATATGAAAGATAATTTAATAATGTATAAAATTGGTGCAGAAAATTTTGAAGTATTGTACATACTTTTTGAGATATAACAATTTTTCTGAAATTTAAGGTTTTTTTAAAAAAAAAAAAATCGATATTTTTCGAATAAATGTGTTATTCACCTCTAGTTTTATGCCCTTTTGCCCCCTTTGAAATGATGTAAAATTTATGAAAACTTTTTTCAGACCAACATTTTTCCCGCAGGAAAAAAATTAAATCAATAAATTTTTTTGGAAACGGTAATTATGCATGTAAGTATGTTGAAACATTTTGGAAAAATTCGAAAAATGTTGAAAAATTCGAAAGATATTGAAAGTAACGGGCGATTTCTTAAGCGTTTGGTTTTTAAAAATTAAAAAAAGAACAGAAAATTCACAAAAGTAATACATCAATTTTAGCCATTTACTTTTTAAAGATTATTTCATATAAATGTTGCCCGCGGCTTTGCCTGCGGTATTCATGCATAAGCTCCAATTTTAGCATACTTTTTCCAGCATTTTGGCCTTATATAGCTGATTTGTCCACAAGAGTCACATAGCACCAGAAAAAATTGTCTAGTGGTGTCAAATCGCATGATCTTGACGGTCAGTGGACTGCTCCAAAACCTGAGACTAATTGCTCACCAAACTCGCCTATCAATAGATCCATGGTATCACGTGCCGTGTGACATGTGGCACCGTCATGTTGAAACCATATGTCAATCAAGTTCAATGATGCCGCCGGCCCACAAACTGCACCAAACAGTGAATTTTTCAGGGTGCATTGAGAGCTCTTGAACTGCCTCTGGCAGTTATTCAGATCAAATTCGACAATTCTGTTTGTACCTATTTCGTCGCGAAACACATTTCTCAGGGAAGGGCACGAATTATGATAAAAAAAATTCAATCACTTGCAAGCGCTGTTCGTTTATTGATCTATTTATAGTAAAATGGCAAACCTTATTGAGCATTTTTAGTTCAGACATGTATTACGAATCACATATGAAATGTCAAAAAATTTACACTGAAGAAACAAATAGCAAAAAAATCAAAATTTTGCAAAATTCGAAAAATGTTCAAAAATTCAAAAAATATTGAAATTATAATCGTAAGCATGAACGTAAAGTATACAGACAATATTCAGCAACATATGTTCCCTTTAAATTCGCCAGTAAAGATGTTTTGGCAAGAAACATGCTCTACGAAGAGCATAAAACATGAGGCATTATTGCCAGAGATTACCAATTCTCCACATCAGTTTTTTGGCCACATTTCTGTTTCATACACTTGGAGAAAAGATATATTTTCTTGTTGGGGTGAACTTTTTTGTCGATAGTGCTTATCCGTTGATTATTTATAATATTTCCAAAAGAAAAATGGCATCTATATAAATAAAATGATAGCTGTTTTCGTTGTTCGCATATCACGCAAAAACTGCTTGATCAATTTCAATCAAATTTATTTAGGGTTAATCCTTAGACGCTTGGTCTCGAAATACAATTAAAATTATCACGATATTCCTGTTAAATATCAAAATGTTTAAGTTTTAAAATTGCTAAAAAAACTAATATTAAATAAAATAGTAATACAAAAATAAGAAAACCAATATATATAGTCAACTTTATGAATTTATTTTTATTTTAAAACCCAATTCTATTGGATTATCAAAAAATTTTAACTCCACATGATTGATTCTCATGCTTGATTAAAACTTTCAAGTTTATTTGCAAAATTTCAAATGATTTTTGCTATTCAAAATAAAAATTAATAAATACAGCAAACAAATTTTATAGCTCAAATTGTATAAAACTTGCAATGTTACTACAGATAATTTCACTTTAATTAAAATAAAACATGTCAAAAGGATATTCAATGATAATTGCATACTGAATTTGTGCTTCAGAGCGGAACAAACTCTATAATTTTCCATGCAAAAAAAAAGAAAAAAACTTTTTAAATGCAGCAACATTTGAAATAATTTAGCGAGCACATAAATGAATATCAAATGTCAAAGTTTTATATATGGAAAGTTTTAATGAGTGACAAACAGACAGACAGACAGTCAAATAGATATTATAAACGAAAAGGCTGGCTGCTATGTAACTAAATTATAAAATATGCTGGCTGGTCAAACATACGAGCTCGCACAATGACAATGATTATGACAAAAAGTGCAAATTAAAATCTAAAATAGAAAACAGAAAATGTACAAAAAAAAAGAGCATGAAACCAAAAATCAAAAACGCTAATGCGAATCCAACAAATAAAATGAAGTTTCAAAATTCACAGCATTTTAAATACACATTTCACAAATCACCGCAAGCAAGCAAGAGTCGTTGCTAAAAGTATGCGCACACATGCATGCATGCAGCCAATTGCAATGGACGCAACAAAAGCAGCAACAGCAACATCAACAACAATAACAGCTGCTGCTGCTGTTGCATGAGGTTCATATTTGAGAATTTTAAATTGCCCACTATTTGATTCGGCATTGCGGTCGTTGGTGGCGGTTCCGCTGCATTTGCGTTTTGGCAACAGCAACATCAGCAGCAGCAGCATCGTCATCATCAACGCTGCCATTAAGCGCGCAATCGTTAGTTTGCAAAATTTTAAAATTAAAATTAATGACGATTTTATGTGCTCATAATGTGATACGCCGCTATAGTTGTGAAAATGCAATGTCACACATTAGAATACCTGGTAGGAAAGTATTTACGAAGTGCACGCAGTCATTGCATTATTTTATGTTGCGCCTAGCTATTGTCAGGGTATTTGCTGGTATTATAGATTACTGAGCAACAAACATGCCTAATTTTGAGTGTTTTTGTATTTTGCAAACCATATGTTAATTTAAACGATTCACTTTTATCGAAGCTGCCACGCCTATTTTTATAAACCAAACTAATTTTTATTAGAAAATTTTTTTGTTTGAAGCTTCCTTCACTTAATGCCTATGCATTAATTTTCACTTTTATGTTAGAAATCACTGCATAATCCAAAGTAATCGTTCGATCAAAAATCAAAGGTCACTGATGATTCCATTTAGCAATGGATGAAACTAATATGACTAGCCTTATCCAGGGATTTGTTCCTTTAATTTTTTTTTTTTTTTATAGCACATGCTGTACTGAACAGTAAGCTCAGTAGAATAATTTTTATAATGGATTTTTGTTTTAGTTCAAAATTAAACGTAATTTTGGATTTCTATCCTTTTAAATCCAAATAATCTATATTTTGGATTTTAATTTTTTCTATGAGAATCGATTTAGCGGTCTTCGAGAAAATTATATTTAAAAATATTTGTGTATGAGGGACACCCTACATATGCACCCTAAATAAAACTTTTTTAAGTTTGTCTGTGCCTTTTAATATAAAAGCCATGTGGTGGAAAGTCCAAAAAAATCGATTAAGCAGTCTTTGAGAAAATGATATTTAAAAAATATTTTTGTGTGAGGGCCATCCTAAATAAAAGTTTTGTGGCCTAAGCTATGCTTCTTAACATAACAGATACGTAATGTAAATTCTGTGTGAATCGATCTATTTGTCTTCGTGAAAATGATATTTAAAAATATATTTGCATGAGGTCCACCCTAATTATGCACCCTAAATAAAAATTTTACCATTCAATATGTACCCCTTAACATAAAAGCCATACTGTGTAAATTTCATGAGAGTCGATTTGCCTGTCTTTGAGAAATCGCTATTTTTAAAATATTTGTGTATGAGGGCCACCCTAAATAAAAGTTTTATAGCCTATGACACCCGCCTGATCGATACTAAGAAACTGTAAAAATTTCATCTAGATCGGCTGGATAGTTTTCGGGTCCATAAAGGACATACAGACAGACAGACAGACAAAAAATGAATTTTATATAATAGATAATATAAGTCTTTACCCGATATTTTTCGAGTTTTTTGATGGTTTCCGACAACTATTGATTTTACGATAAGTTTAGTTCTTTATGATGTTTTCGATAGTTTTCCATTTTTTCGATATATTTCGACACACATACTTCGATATTCTTTGACTATTTTCGATTTTTTCAATGTTATTCGATAAGATTGTATTTTTTCAGTAAGTTTCGATAATTTCTGATAGTTTTTGATAATTATTGATTTATGATTTTTTTGATAATGTACATTTTTCGCTGTCTTTTTGAATGTTTTGCGCAAAGTTTCCACTGGATTGCTTCTGATAGTTTTCGATAATTATTGACTTTTTCGATAAGTTTAGATATTTTCCAAAAGTTTTCAGCATTTATTGCATTTTTCGATATATTTCGATATTTTTCGATAAATTTCAAATGTGTCCGATATTTTTCGATAAATTCAGTTTTTATGATGTTTTGATAATTTAAAATTTTCTGTATTTGTGGATGTTTTTCGCAAAATTTCTACATGTATAGACTTATTCAAAGTTTTTTGACAACTTCGACCGGTTTCGACATACTTCGTGATACTTTTCAGATTTATCGAAAAACTTTGAAGAGAATCGAATAATTCCAAAAATATTGAATTGTATTGAATTACATCAAAAGGTGTAAAAAAAAAACAATGGAAAGTAGAATATCACACATTGAGTTCCAAACAAAATCCATTCCCTATCAATGATACCCAATATTCCAACAGGGTATTCATGCTTTATGACATAAGATATTCTATGGCGCACATTTTTTATTGCACATAGTAACTATCACAGATTTTTCGCACAGTTATTTTTAGTCAGTTTTTTAATAGAAGTCAGCTCGATTTTTTTTTTTTTTAATTTTTATATTGTCCACTGAAATATCAGCTGGCCACAATGTCGTTTAACCTTAAGCAAAATACACGCAACACACAGTTGGAATAAAGTCATAAAAACTGACTGCTGCAATGGTTGTCATTTCCTGCAGCACTGTGCTGTGATGTTACTCTTGCAGCTACTGCTGCAATTTCAACCGGGCTCAACATGAATTTATGCTAAAAAAGTGAAAAACTTTTGCAATTTTTGTGCGAAACGTGCCAAGTGCAATGGGTAGCTTTCTTTTTTTTTCAAAAACCAATATTTCTGCAGTTTTTTTTTTTTTTTCAATTTTTAACTTTTTACCTTAACTTTGTGTCATAAAATTTCTTATTTTTTATTATAACATTCATGCAACTGCTTGTGTTGGACATAAAAAAAATGGCTGAACGTTTATTTAATATCAAAAATTATTTTAACTACAGGAAACTTGATGCAACCGATGTACAGTGGGGATTGTTAACATGATATGGCGAAAAAAGTAATATTCTTCTTCTTTGTGAATTATTTCTTTCGAGAGCACCAAGAACGCGAAAATTGATTTTGATAATCTCCGGCGAATGGCATTAAATTAAACTCAAAGCTTAAATTAAAAGGGGAAAATTTAACTTCAATAGGTTGGCACGAAATCCTGTATCGTACGATCCAAAAAAAAAAAAAAACAACACAACGTAAGGACCTCAATCAAATTCAAAAAGAGCTATCTTAAGATAAATTTATCAACATGATATTTCGATTCATCTTTCCTTTAAGCATTGGTACTAACTTTTTTTTTTGCTTGGACGCGGCACGCCATATTTTCGTCCTTTCAACTTTACAGCTACCATGAAGCCTATTTGTCACCCCTTGCAGTCCAAAGACATCGTACGTAAGCAGGAGCAGTAGAAGAATTGTTGTGTGTATGGAGTAGTCACAGCTGATAAATGGGGTGCTGAGCTCCCCAAGTGAAAATTATTAAATCTTTACCCGAAAACGATCACCAAAGTACCTAATCACATTATTATTCCTTATATTACGCTAAAATTTAAGTCAACCACTTGCTCTATGAAATTGATGAATCAATTCTTCCTCTGCAGCAAAAAATTTCAAAGCGTCTCCATTCGGGGGGGCGATGAAAATCATCAATTTCTTTTGAAATTCACGATCAAATCTTGTGGTCTTTGAAGAACCATTTCAAAACTGATACAGTTCGATTTTTCAAATCTTTGGAAAGCTTTGTAATAGGCCAATCTACTGATGTAAAAATCATAGCAAATTTCTACCAAGACGATTTTGAAGAGAAACGATTAGTCAACGACCGACTAGAAATTTGAAAGACATGGTAAATTTTTTACGGAAGAATCATTGGTATTAGGGGATCGCTTCGGAATATGTGAAATTTGTTGGAACTTAACTGACTATAGCTCTTTTACCAACGAAAAACTATTTTTGACTCTTCGCCGTTTCAAAAATTATTTAAGATTTACCAAGCTACAAAGCCGTTTAAGCCACCTCACTAATTTATATATTTATGATGCAAAAAAATCCCAAGAGCATAGTGCAGCTCGATTGGTATATACATAGCTTAGGAAATAGCCGTCGCTTACGCTCGCCCAATATTTAACATCTAACATTTGTGCCATAGTCTTTTCGAAGAATATTCTCTCTCTCTCTCACACAATTTTTTTATTTATTTTTTTTATTTCTGTTTCTTTTAATTTCTTTTCTTTTATTGCAGCTACAATTTCTTTGCACAGTTTTTGTTGTTACTGCAACTGTGTCTCTGTGCTGTGTTGTTGCACAAACGTGTCGTGCCTCTGGGATATCACTTTGTATCTGTTTGTGTTAAAATGCTTTCAACTGCACGTGTTTTTTACACAAATTACATTTTTAAATACAAGCATTTACTTTTATTATTGTGGTCAGTTAAAAAGGTAAAACACAGCAAGTTTTTGCATACCAGCTTGATCAAAAAGTTTTAGGACTCGTCACCGTGTGGCGCTCTCGTTCGTCCGATTTCAATTCTCTTTTTTTTGTTGTGTTGGTAGAAGTGTCATGGACGTTATGTCAAATTTTCAGCTTGACAGCTTGACATTTCTTGAAGTGACGCCGTATTGTGTGCATCTACTTTTGTGTGTGGTTTCGATTTTTTAAAAAAAAAAAAAAAAGGGACCGCGTTGATGACGCAAAAGACATGCTTTCCAAGGCTGAATCCGACCCAACATTCATCAAACGAATCATTACTGGTGACGAGACGTGGATTTACGAGTACGACACGCAATCCAGACATCAAGCGAGTGAATGAGCCGCGACCGAAAAAACCACGTCGTTTTCAATCGAAAAAGAAGGCGATGCTCACGGTTTTCATGGACTACAGAGGTGTTGTGCATCATGAATTCCTCCCAGAAGGTCAGACCGTCAACAAAGAATATTATTTGGGCGTTTTGAGACGTTTGCGTGAAGCAGTTCGCCAAAAAAGACCGGATTTGTGGGCAAACAACTCGTGGATTTTGCATCACGACAACGCGCCGTCGCACAATGCGATCATTATTCGTGAGTTTTTGGCCAAAAACTCCATGAATACCGTCCAACATCCACCGAATTCGCCTGATTTGGCTCCCTGCGACTTTTTCCTGTTCGGCCACCTGAAGAAACCGCTCCGCGGATCGCGTTACAGCAGCCGAGAAGAGGTCATCGAAAAATCGAAGATGGCCCTGATGGCCATACCGACGGTCGAGTATAAAAAGGCTTTTGAGGACTGGGTCAAGCGTTGGCATAAGTGCATTGCAGTCGATGGGGAGTACTTTGAAGGAGACAATATCGATTTTGATGAATAAACTTGTATTTTTCATTTTAAAAATAAAGTCCTAAAACTTTTTGATCAAGGTAGTATTCTTGCATTTGATAGCTTTGGGTACAACATGTCGTATGAGTAACATTTAATTAAATGCAAAGGAAAGTTTGGCGGGCATTAATGTTACATTTAAAACATTTAAGATTGCAAGGTTACAAAATGTTATTAAAATTTCTTAACTACAGATAATAAGAATTATTTTGATGTGTAAACATCTTAGCTGACGGCTAGGAGTGTGTGCAAAATTAACCAAATATTATTGCTCAAAATAAACATGATGTGTCGTTTAAAAAAAAATAGTATTGATATATTTAGGTAAATAAAAAACTAGCGAAAAATCAAAGTTTGTTGAAACCAAAATTAATTGAAAAAATCAGCAATTAAACTGAAAAAAAAAAAATACCAATGAAAGCTTCGATAAATGGGATCTCCAAAAGCTATTTTCTAAGAGGAAATTCTTAATCATTTTATATTCTTTTAGATTTAATTTTGTTGAAATAATTGAAAAACACCGAACAAATCAAAGTTTGCTTAACCCAAAATTATTAAAAATATAAGCGAAAAATCTGTAAAAAATTACAAATGAAATCTAAGGTAAATGCAACTTCATAAAGCTATTTTCTAAAGGAAAATTGTTTATAGTCGTATATCCTTTTACTAAGAGATATAGTTTTTGGCACCAGATGCAGCCATGTTTTAGTATTTTTCATAACCTAATATCGCTGCCCATACACTACACAATCTGTTGTACAATCTTGATTGTTGTGATCAATTGGAACAGCTTAATTACATTAATCCAACTGATAACAACTGTTAAGATTGTACAACAGATTTTATGGTGTATGGGCAGGAAAAGGATTATATAATGAAGTGTTTGATAAATGTTGAATTGATTGATCATGAAGGATAGTTCTTATACCATAGAGTTATATAGTCTGTGGATGTTCAAGCGCAACGACAAGTTTTCTTTGCGTCAAAGATTCTTAAGGACAGAAGAGTTTGTACCATTTTTAATATGTATGGAAAAATGTTGATTCAACTTGATTCTTTAGCTCTAGTCTTCTATGTTAAAGGGCTGTTGAGTGAGTTTGCTAGAAAATAAAGTCTAACGTTATTATCGTTAAGCTTAAACTTTCCTGTAGCGATGTCTTAGAGAGGACTAAGCATGTTGTATTCAGTCGCGTTGGACTTGAATTTTGCATCTCTTGACAATCAGATGAGGGGTATTTTTACTAATTCAATCAGATTTGTTCTAACACTGGAATACTACAATGATACTTCAGGCATCGCATATCAAGATCTTCAAATTTTTTTTAAAAGTGTTTAATGTCATCTGGTCGTCTTAGGTTGGAAGCGCCAGTGTTAATAAATTCGGTGAACATATTTCTAAAAGTTTGATACTTGAAACTTTTCACTGCAAAACGTTTATTTGGGTAGCTTGAGCCTTTGCGTGCTGCTATCACTTGAATTATTACTTCAAAACCCTCAAGAAAGAAATCAGTATCGAAGTCTATTTGTAACTCGGCACCTTTTGATAAGCGCCATATAAAACGAGGAGTATTTCGGTATTGAAAGGATTCATCAAAAACTCACTAATTTTGCTTAGTTTATTTATTGTGTAGAGTTATTCATTAGCATATTTATATTCTGTCTGCTGATCGAAGCAGGAGTTGATGATAACTTGCTATAAAACTTATGCTTCTTATCAGTCTCTGAAAATCCTGCCTGGCCATATTATTTACTATTGATATTTTCTCAAATCTGGCGTTGAAACGGTTGACACTCTTCGAGCTATTGTAATGCTAACTTATTCAGGTAAAACCAATGCTTTCAATGTGATGGTTATGATGTCCCGAGGATATGAATTTTTAACACACGGGCGTAACATGTACTCTTCTTATCGAGCCTAATCATGTCAATCTAAGCGGCGAAGTCTGAAGGCAATCTAATAAAGGCTTCCAAATTTTTAAAAGTCCTGAGCGCTGTTACTTTTTTAGAGCAAAGGCCGAAATCGATTTTCAGTTCCAAAAGTTATTTTCTACTGTTTCGATTTGTGTAATCATAAAGTTTTTGTTGGGTTTCATTAATTGGACTAGATCCCTAAGCAAAATGGAAGTGCTACTATTTCAAAAAATATATAACTTTAAGTTTAAAGAACTCTGTAAAGTCTGTTTGGTCAATAAGCCACTGTGGACAAAATGTTGTCTGAGTACACTCATGTTCGCAAGGCCAGCCTGTCTATTCATAGGAAAAAAGTTTTATATATAATTTTTTTTCGAATTTTGTAGAAGAGAAACTGCTGAGCATAATGGTATTTTTAATATTTTTTTAAATAGAATTTATTGTAAGGTTTTGATATAAAAAAAACGCAATATTGGCTATATTTTAAAGATTTTGTGATAAGATTTTAATATCTAATATTACCTAAGCTAATATATAGCAAGTCCCATGGATTGATTCTTGGATATCCTGAAAAATTTGGTCCAGTAAGGTAAGGTGATTTTTCACATAAACGGTCACATTTGATATTGTTTCATGTATCATATATCTATACTATTCTATATCTACCAACTTTTTGATACTATATGATAGGCTAAGTTCCTAAACGTCAACAAACTAAGCAGTGTTATGTTTAACATAATGTTTCAAAACAAATCAACCCTGCAATCATGTTGCATTGTTCAAAAACATTGTCATAATATTGACGATTAACAACATCTGTTTGCAAAGCATCAGTATAAATAATGGCGAAAGCAGTAGCAAATAATATTTTAAGTGTAAGCATTTATTAAACTTATGTATTGATAAAATATCATTAAAACACAGAAATGAAAATTTAATTTTCTACTTCCGCCATTTTGAAATTAGCGAATAAGCTGTGCATCACATAAGCATCATCAAAAGTAATGATGCGCAGTTTGCTTTTTTCTGCGCAACATAAGCAATCGATTAACGTTTAGGGCCCCTGACATTGTAAAATTATAAAGGGTTGCATTTAGGTACGCGTCACTTTTTATAACTGAAATGCAAAAGACGTTTAGGAACTCAGCCAAACTTTTCAATACTAGTGAACACTTTCAGCACCTCTTTTGACTTCTTTAATAATTTTCGGTACTTTTGGTTACCATTTGATATTTTTTGCTTTGAATATTTTTTAGCTTTGTTGCTTCACGATTCTATGCGACATTTTCAGGAATTTTTTTGTTGACTATTCGGTTTGACTTCAAACTATTCAATATCAATTGATATTACAGTTTATTATACTTTGGTCTAATTTTCAGTTTTGTTACTTTTGGGCTTTTTACTTGTAATCTTTTATGTTTTTGATATTTATCAAAACACCATATGCAAAGTTCATAATTTGTCTTTTTTGGAATTAAATTGAATGGCATGGCATGCCTTAAATAAACTTTATATTTTCAACAAATTCAAACTAATCACAATAACTTCAACAAACAATTCATAATAAAATGTTCAACAAATTTTGACATAAGAGCCTTACAACAACAACAAAATGAGATAGTAAAATATCATGTTTGTATTTGACAGCTGACAGTTGGTGTTGTTGCTGCTGCTGCTGCTGCAACAATCAACCGTCATCATTGTCAAATGCTTTTTTTGTTTTCACACTGTCATTTCTATATTTATTCTATTCCAATACTCGCATATGAAAAGGACGTTTTAATTTTTATTTTTATATGACATTTTTCATTTGTTCAACATTTTGTTGATTTATTCGGGCATGCTGTCAAAATTTAGTTGCTCCAAAAAAAGAAAATAGCTAAAAAACGGATATAAAAAATCAATTGTTGTTCTTTTTGTGCTGTTTGAGTGATAGATGAGTCAAATTTGACATTTTTATGTTTACTCAAGGATTTTATGGTAAAAACACTTTTTTTTCGTTATTTGTTTTATTTCAACACTTGAAAAATGCTCTTATAGTTAGATGTCCTTGTTACTTTTGCTCATATTTCAATTGTATGCGTGCGTGTTAAACTGTAGATTTCAAATATCATTTTTTATTTCCGGAAATATAAATTTCAAATTTATTGTCAGGATTTATTTATTTTTTTATCTTGATGCATAAGCGTTTGAAGACAGATGATGGGGTGAGTGGAATGTGTGAAGAATGGTAAGAAACCAAAACCAAACTTTAGTGTAAAGCTTCGTCAAAAAAATTGTTATTTTTTGACACATCCTGCTTTAAATTGATACACTCAAGGATTTTTTTTTTCTATCTAAAACTGCTTTCGATACCTTTCACTATATAGTGTTGCCAACACTATACAAAAATTTCTAGTATCTCAAAAAAATCTATATAAGTGGTACTGGTATAACACATTTTATATTGTAGCCTAACATATTGTTTCGAAAGAAAAAGACTTTGAAGCTTTGCGTTGTAAATAGTATTAAAATTTGTTCCTATTTATTACATCAGTCCCCTAAACCAACTTTCATCAATATTAATCTGAAAAGTGAGCATTTTTTATTATTCATCCTAATGTAATAAGTGTTAAATTATGCTATCTGCGAAAGACGTTCTTGATCCAACATGTGCATCAGTCCCCTATCAATAACTTAAATAAATAGCTGCTTATATGAATTCGCTCTTCCCAACGCAAAATCTGGAAACAGCTTCCAAGAGGAACACATCAGATGTGCTTCTTCGTAAGCATTTAATTCGAAACTCTTTTTAATTTAAAAAAAAAAAAAATTTATTCCGCATCTGCTGTGGTTTGAACCTAGGCATTCTGTGCTTTTACATGCGCAGTTTAATGACATCAGCTAAGCCTCTTGTTACATTTAGGCTCCTAAAAGTATATTATATGAGTTTTCAAGTGGCAACTATAGAAATCCAAGACTCACACTACTCATTTTGACAGAAAACTATTGTAGTTTTAGTCTCAATTATATTAATAATTAGAGTAGCTCAGTTGTGCGCATCTCCAAACACACAGGAGGCCTAAGTTCGAATCCGAACGGGACAGATAAAAAAATTAATTCAGTTTATTTTTTTTCAATTTAAGCACATTGGCTTTTACTCAACATCCAAGGAAGCGCATTACAGATGCTTCCAAAAATGTGCATCCCCGCAATGACATCGTATGTTAAAAAAGATAAACTGTTGTGAGAAGCGGATTGGAAGCAGCTTCTGCTTCCCTTGAAGCATATCTGAAGCGCTTTGAACGTGCTTCCGTTTCCCGTTGGGTTATTACATAAGTTTTGGTCGGAAACCGAAAACGGATACATGGCGCCATTTGTCAAGTTTGTGCCTGCCAGCACGGCGTCAGTTCCATGGATAGTATCGATTGTTTTTTTAAGCCATCAACAACTTCAGATAATAACATCTGATGCTAGCGCTGAAATTTCAGTCTGTGGGCCCAAAACCAACCGGCATTGGTTCCGCAATTTTATCGAACAATTTTGTTCAGAGAAGAGGCTCAATGGGTATATCAGTAAACTAAATTGTCGCATTTGGAGCGAAGATAATACACATGATAACACACAGTTTGGTGCGGTCTATGAGCTAGTGGAGTCATCGCACCATATGTTTGATATATCATTTGATTATCATATCTTGATTATTTTCTTTGAGGATATCTAAAGTCGCTAGTCTACGGTGATAATCAAACAACATTCGAGGCATTGGAAGCCAACATTATTCAGATAGCTTTCGATAACTTAAAACTTTTACTAGCTGTATCAACTTTTCGACGATATTCGTTACCATTCGTTGCTTAACGCTACTCGATATTTTCTGTACTAAACGATAGTTTTTAGTACTAATTAAATTACTCTAATCGACTTTCCGATACTTTTCGATTTTTTTTAAAGACGTTAAAGTATACCACACAGCCGCCTCATTAGTTTGATAATTCGTTAGTTGGTAATTCGGTAAAGATTTTAACTGTGAAGACCCTTTTTTTTGTTTTGACTTCAAACTGCAGTTCGCTATGTAACCAACCAACTAATAGAAAACTGTCAGGCACGTGATCTAGTTACTTTGTTACTCGTTATTCTAATAATTTTACAAAAACAAATCGCACATAAAAAGTAACGAATAACGAATTAACGAGGCAGGTGTGAATACCACTGTTGCTTGAATTTCGTTCCTTTTTTTGATCGGGTTCCGATGCTATGCGATATTTTATCGAATTTTCGATGCTTTTAAATAATGTACAATAGCTTTTAAATTCCATCGAAATTTCGTTACGTTGCGGTTTCACTCGATACTTTTTGAATGTTATTGACTTCTAATTAGACAGAAATTAAATAGTCGGACAATTTGTCCCATATAAAGACTTTAAATACGATTAGCCGACAGTATGAGTCAAATTGAATGTGGTATGTTTGGAGTACATGAATTATGTATAAGTCAGAATATATAAATTTAACCAAAATTTTTGGTTTGAATTCCACAAACTCTAAGAAACAACAAAAACATCCTTGTGTAATAGTAAGTTACTATACACAATTTATATTCACATTAAATATCAGTTATTTTTTCTGCGTGTAAACATTTTTAATTGCACTCTAAGGCACAATGCCGAACCGACACTTTGTTATGTTGTGAAGTGTTGGCCTCTCGAGAAAAAACTTTGCATGCAAATCGAAAGCTTGATGGTACAAAAAATAAGGTATTTGACCGGAAATTCATTAAAAAATCAAATCTATTCAGATTTACCCGCTGCAAATTTAATTTTTTTTTTTTTTTTGCAGTACCCTGCCGAAACAGCACCAACTATAGTTGCGTTTTTAAAATTCTAATCTTTGTTTAAGTTATTTAAGTCAAAAAGGGTATCCAAAAAGTTACTTCCAACTGGCAACCCTATTTACCAACACAGCCACACTCACTAGCACACGCAACTTGAATGTTCGACCGTTATGTTAAGTTATTGCCATAATCCAACACATTTATCGGGATTAAATTCCTGTCAGTTGCCATTCACTCGATTTCACTCGAATTGCGAATGAAAGTAACAACGCTACAAAAAATAAAATAAAAAAAAGGGCGAAATGCTGCTACTTCCGTTTCCGTTTTTTACTCCAACGATTGATACCCAATTTTCGTGGAATTCCTGAAATCACACCCACACACACACAAACACAAATACACACAGACATTCTGCCACTTACACACGTAGACATAGAAGACGGACAGCTCGTCTTGTCGTCTCATTTAAAATTGATAACCGTTTTCTTTCCGTTGCTTTAAAGCAGAGCAGCACAAAACACAAAAAGGACGAAATACATAGCTAAGGAGTAGCGAACGAAATACGTACATACTTGCTATAAATTGTAGCAAAATAAAATTCCTTAATATAAATCGCTGCCAATTTAAAATTGTTTTCGATAGAATTTTTTTCTTCTATGTTGTTATTATTGTTGAGTGTTAAAGTTTTTCTTTCAATTTTTGTTGTTGAATTCTTCTAAGTCCTTTTACACTTGACACAAACATCATGTTTCATGTTATGTGAACATTAAACTCTTTCTGCGTAGAAAGAAATGTGCATTTGTTTGTTATTAACGTGTGTTTTTGGAGATGACAATAGCCCAGTAGGAAATGACTTGTAAAAGAGTCGGCTCTTAGTGATTTCACGAAACTACGTCCCTATTCCCTATAGATTTTTTTATGCAAATATTTTTTTGAGAAGATTGTAAATGAAAGGGATAGTTAATGGAGAAATACTGATTTGATTATCTGAAATCATTCACATATTCTACATATATTTTCAACACCAAGTTTAAAGAAGATTCAAGAAGATTACACCTCCAACTGTCTTCACCATACACTGAGGGGAAAATATCATTGCGAATTTGAAAATTTTATTTTCACTTAAAGCTGCAAATTTTGAAATTAAAAATAATAAAAGTAACATTTGTTCACTTTATTTTTAATACAAACCACTTTAAATTCGAAAAGTATTGAAAATAAAATTTTTTTAACTTTACTTCAATGGTAAAAAATTTCAAATTGCATTTTGAAATTGTATTTGAAATTATTCTCTTTATTTTACATTCAAAACTTTTTTCTTTAAATCATATATGACATCACTTTAAATCGATGCGGATTCTTTTTGAATCAAAAATTTTTTTCTTCAATTTAAATATTCTAAGTTTTGGTAATAGATCATAATCATTTATGGTTGAATCAAACATAAGATTTTTTATCAGAGTGTATAATAAAAATTTAATTTTAAGACCAAAAATGTAAGTGTCACAAAGCATCATGGCATAAATTTCTCTAGAAATTATTTTTTTGCTGAATGTCCAGGCTGCCAAGAAATTTGGAGGATTTTGTGATATTATGAATGGGAAAGCAAGCAACCACATCTTAGGAGCCGTCCATTAATTTCGTGAGGTGTTCTTATGCAAAATTCGGACACCTTAAACTCCCCTTGGTGAGATTTGGTGAGTTATGGGTGGAACCCTCCCTCCCCCCTCCATTCCGTGAGACTAAAATAATAAATACTCTCTGCATTAAAAAGTTGATGTCAGATTTTCATTGAACCCCTCCACCTTGATGAGATTTTACCGGACCCCTCCCGCCTTATTTTAACACACGCAATTAATTTGGATGGCCCCTTCCGTGTTATAGCATAATGCATAATAGATAGGAGTAATAACGGCCTATATCTTTCTGAAAAATTCCTGAAACAAACTGAAAACCTTCAATAGTTGAAATAACTAAAGACTCAATATATATTCAATTAAGTTTGGAGACCTACAGCATTTTATCAAGATATAGTGGATCATTCTACAATTATCAAGTCAACTGGTACATTTTACAACCACACTCTCTCATCTGGAATCAAATTTCAAAAGAGAAAGGTTATTGGCGTACTTAAGCCAGAGAAATCACAAGACAAACTTGAAGTTGCTGGAAAATCTTTCCACGAACCCTTTGCAACATAACCCCTGGATTAACTGACTTACTCCAAAACCAAATATGAAGCAACTATTTAGCTAAAATAAACCTACGTATCATATTTTTCGTCTCCGTCACGAAGTGGTCGGAAGAATTTCCAATATCCGTCAGAAGCAATGTCGATGAGAGTGGAAAATAGATTGCAGAAACTTGTCCGCAAGAAACTTCATTATTGGCCCAATTATTAGTGTTTCGATCTATCAACGATAATATTTGTATTTTATTTTGGCACCATGACTGGCATGATATCGCTAAGGACCGGTAATTAAAAGTTGTTGAAGTTAGCATTTATTATGTTATCTTCATTTTCCACGGTTCTTGCAGTAAACTAGCCGTATGGAAGTAAATTCTTAACTTATCCAAATGATTGCAATATTATGCTACTACGTATCTTTCATTACAGTTAAAAGTTCTTGCATGGTGTTATATTGGTACTATATTGTTGTGAGACTTGATTTTCTTCGGCTTATGGGTCGCACAACCAATAAAACTGTCCTTTTTACTGTACTGTTTAGTTCCTCAACATAACACCATATGATTATCAGCATACAACAAAACTTTAACGGGTTGTGTGTATTAAATGGATCTCCATTTTTATCAGCCGATGCTAGTTTTTACAAAAACCTACAACATTTTCGTGCAATCCTGAAATCAACAGATTTTTCCATTTGCTAAAACTGAGTATATCAATACGCCTTACACAAGCTTATATTGACATTCGTTACTTGCCATTTCGCAAGTATGCTTTTACAGTTCTTGCTTCAGCCGCCGTGAAACTCATTGAGTTGCATTTTCGTGCAACCCAGAAATCAACAGATTTTTTCCAATTGCCAAAATTGATCATACCAATACGTACGCGTTACCCAAGCATTTCACTCTTATATTGACATTCGTTACTTGCCATTTCGCAAGTATGCTTATACTGCTCTTGCTCCAGCCGCTGTGAAGCTGATTGGATTGCATTTTCGTGCAATCGCGAAATCAACAGATTTTTTCCATTTGCCAAAACTGATCATATACATACGCCTTACACAAGTATTTCGCTCTTATATTGGCATTCGTTACTTGCCATTTCGCAAGTATGCTTTTACTGCTCTTGCTTCAACCGCTGTGAAACTGATTGGATTGCATTTTCGTGCAATCCAGAAATCAATAGATTTTTTTCTATTTGCCATAACTGATCATATACATACGCTTATACTGCTCTTGCTCCAGCCGCTGTGAAGCTGATTGGATTGCATTTTCGTGCAATCGTGAAATCAACAGATTTTTTTCATTTGCAAAAACTGATCATATACATACGCGTTACACAAGTATTTCGCTCTTATATTGGCATTCGTTACTTGCCATTTCGCAAGCATGCTTATACTGCGTTTGCTCCAGCCGCTGTGAAACTTTTTGGGTTTTGTTTTTAGTTTTTACATCCGCGCATTTATATTTGCTGCTCCGCTTGTCGCTTTCCTACCAATTTATTTCGTTATCCATTCCAGTGTAGTTATATGCCTATTTAAATATATTGTGGTCGTGGAATTTATTTGCTGGCTTAAAATTATTTGTTTACTTTGAACTTTCCAGTAGCTTCGTGTGTTTGTTTTTAAGAGCGTGTTGATATAATTTGCAATTTTTTAGTAAAAGCAATTTTGTAGCAAATATATCGCATTACATACTTTAAAATATATTGAAATAGGTAGTTATAAAATAATATTTTTACAGTGCCGACAGTCTTTGATGTCCATATTAATGGTATTGCAAACACTATGTACAATTTCTCACTGAGATTGCGTGTGGAATGCAACTCTGCGTGCTTATTATTTTGTATGAAAATAGGTATGAATTTATGTATGAATGTAGCTCTGTATTCGTGATATTGTAAATATTAGTTTTGTTATATATTGAGCAATAAATTTTTAACATTGTTTGTATTTCAATTTAAATCGTCCTAGCGTGTTGTATATCATTTTTTGTTTTTCGATTTCATTGTTTTTGATGTTTGCGTGCCTGACTAACATAAGTCATTGTCGCACAGAATCTGCCATATTTTACAGTATCAAATGATACTATGTGCTGTAATGAAAACATTTTTCATCGAAGAAATATTTAGATGAATTTATTGTAAACAAGAATTTTTATAAAAATAGCTGTTACACAACGTTATGGGCAGATATTGAAATTTGTAATTCAAAATGGAATAAATTTTGATGAAATTATGATTCAAAATCAAGTTAAGTCTTTTAAAGCCATATATATAGCTGGGCACCGTTTATCAAATAGTTAACTTCGCTAATCGCCAATTCGTTACTAAAAAAGTTAACTTCGTTAAACGTTAAAGCGTTACATTTCAGAAGATTTAACGCAAGTTAACGTTAATCGTTAATTCGTTAACGCGTGATAAAAATTGCATTTGTTATATCGTAATGTTAGTGATCGTCTATAAAAACGAGTAAATTGCCAGTTATTGCCACAGTGAATATTTTTTTATTTATACTGAATACAATTTTTTTTTTAAAGCAAAATATTCTTGGTTGCTTAGAGCTTATAAAACCTGCTCCAAAATATTATTAAAAGATGCAGAAGTTTTTCAAATTTACACTAAATGCGTATATTTAATGCATTTCTCTATTAGCAGGTATCCAAACTAGTGCTTCATTCAGTTGGTTTAAATATTTTATACGTTAAAATTCAATGTACCATGAAAACTCTAAAAAAATCACTACTTCTCTGCTATTTCTCCACTAATTTTTGTGCACTCTTTTCAATATTAAAAATAGTTAGGTAGCAGAGTTTCCAAATTTTACTTCATCTGCAACGCATACCCGAACGAGGAGTAAAACTTAAAAAATGTTTTTCGTGTTTTTTTATATTCTACCAAATCTGTTAAATGAGCAGAAAATTCTATTTGAACTCAAGTTCGCGTTCGTGTGTAACGCCAAAAAGTATGCAAAATATAAAGCAGCTCGTTAAACATGCAAAGATACGTTTCGTGTTAAAGTTTTCATTGGCCTTATCAACCATGGCATTGCATAGCAAAGCATGGCATAGCGTGCCAACTACGAGTAGCGTTGATGCTCGAACTTTATTTTTGGTTTTTTATTTCATCTTTTTGTTGTTTTTTTTTCGATTTCAATGGAAATCCATCAAAATTGCAGCGACATTCACCCGATCCTTTTGTCTTAACCACTTTTTTCAGTTCATCAATTTAAACACTCGAAAAGGAAAACAGAAGTTGATGCTTTTGATAGTTTGATGCATTGGAATCTACCTAATTTTGATTGTGTTTATTCAGGTGGACGTTGTTTGAAAACACCATATCAAAGAAATTTTAAAAGGAATTCAGGAGTTTGAAAACATTTTAGTAATTTGCTGTAATTTGAGTAATTGCTGTAGCGATAATTTATGTAAATATCAAATGAAGTCACTTTATACAAAGTCAAGCAAATTATCAGGTTTAGTAATATAAATTGTTTACTGTAAAATAAGATCCACCTCATTTTGTATACGTAGGAATAAAGCGTCTATGATTGTTTGAATACGGTTGCAAGTGTGAGACTAAAACTGCATCTACATCCGAGTAAGAACATCAAAATCCTTTTTCGAATGCAAAAAACAACTTGTGAGAAATTTCCACTTCATCTGAGCCATATTTTGCGTTCACTCGCAAAACGACAGCAGCAAGGACGATGACGTAGATATCACTGCCGATACCCGATGCTTTTGGTATTTGCAAGTTGTTGGAATGGATGGTTGAATTGTAGATTCATTCATTCGACTCTGGTTCAAGGGTTTCCCTACTATCTCCTTTTTTTTTTTAATTTTTTTTTTTTTAATTTGTAGTGGATTTTATTTTTACTTCCATTCAAGTTTTTTTTTTTCATTCTTCATTTAGTCTAAGGTAGAGGTGCGTAGATGGAGTTGAGTTGCGTTGAGTTGAGTTGAGTTGAGTTGAGTTGAGTTGAGTTGAGTTGAGTTGAGTTGAGTTGAGTTGAGTTGAGTTGAGTTGAGTTGAGTTGAAATGGATGGAGCTAAACATAGTGCTTCCGATCGTGGAAAAATATTTCCTTCCTAAGAGATGTTTTCTTTTACAGGCTCATGCCATGTTACGGGAAGAGGAAGGGCTGGCATAGTTTTCAGCATTATTTATTTTAAAATAATTGCTTGTGCACTTACCCTACTATACATAATCTAACAGACAAAACAGCAGCCAAATAGCATTTGTTCGTTTATTTTTTCTGCTTTTTTTGTATCCTGAACAATTTGGATTTTAATTTTTCACAAAGTTGCTTAACCCTTTAATTCTAAAGATTATTTCAATAGAAAAAACTAAGCGATACAGTTCTGCAATAAATGCTAATTCTGAGCTCAATAATTTCTTTCTATTCCAAGCACTTAATGAAGTTTCATGTTCTATGTTCATGATACCTCTTCTATCATTTTCGACTACTTCAAAATTGTTTTCTTTAACAAATTCCCAGTTCAAGTAAACAAAGGAATAAAAAAATAAAAATTCCAAAAAGGTTTTCGTTTACTGCTGCTGCTCAAAACAAGTGAAATTCAACTTACGAGCTCTGCTTTTCAAGTAGAAGCGATAAGGGTTGTGTTGAGCTTTAAATCAGCGTATGCTGCTGAAACTATGGCAACACTGGCTAGCTGCAGTATGGTATCTGTCTTTTTTTCCATTATAAAGTTGTTTATCTTTGTCATTGTTTATTTACGTAAAATTTTCTGCAATTTTTCTTATTTTATTTTTACATCTTCGTATTTCATATCCAATGAAGATTTCTTTCAATTTTGATGATAAATTTTTCAATTTTCAGTGAAACTGAAATTGTGATTTTTATCATGGTTTATTCGCTATAAGCATTTCAAAAGCTATTATACTTAGTATGGGTATTCACGTCGACTCAGAAATGTGTAATAGAAATTGATATACATATGTATAAGTATTGTTTTACTTAACGTGTCCAACGATTTTGGAGTAAAAATATGTACAAAAAATCCTTAGGCTCATGAAAAATGTACTGCAAACAGTAGGTACGTTATTGCAGCAACCGTGCTAAATCAAAAAACGACCATGTAAATGTTTTCTCCATGTTCGTTGTTCTGCGTGGGCATTTTTACGTTCATCGAACAACGATTAAAACAACGAGCGCTTAAGTCCAACAGTAGACATTTTTCGACTTTTCAAAACTTTTCGGATATTCCAAAAATATTTGACTATTATCTAGAGAGAATTTGGAAGTTATCCATAATGCAGTTTTCTTTTTAAGACCCTGAGCAATTCAGACTACACACAAACAAAAATAAAACCACCTGACCCAATATTTCTTCGGAAATAACGCCCTATATCTGCTTTCTCTCACAAATGTAATTTTTTTATACTACATATAATGTTTTTCATACAAAAAAAGGTCCAAAACTTTAGGCAATGATTAATAATATTTTTGTTTGGTCACTTTACCATTTTGATTTTTCAGCGATATACAAGTATTCAGGAGAAATTTTTTTTTTAACATCCACTTCCTTATAAAAATCTGGAATTCTGGAATTTATAAAAGTTTTCTTTCTAATATTTTGGACAATTTTATTTTCGCCATGAATTCATTTTTGCTTCTGTGTGATTTTTCTTTGTTTGCTCAAGGGCTTTCGGTTATTATTTATTTTAATCCGTTTGGCTGGTGATTTTTTAAATGCTTGGTTTTTGAAAATTAAAAAAAGAACAGAAAATTTGCAATAGTGAATAAAATATTTATTTGAAACGATACATCGATTCCTGTCATTTATTTTTTAAGGATTACTTTATGTAAATGTAGCCCGCGCCTACGCTTGAATCCGTGGTCATTCTGTAAGCTTCAATGTTGGCATACTTTTTCCAGCATTTGGGCCGGTATCTTTGTCCTGGCTGGTTTGTCCCTGTACACGAGAGATTTCACATAGCTCCACAAAAAACAGTTAGTCTAGTGGGGTCAAATCGCATGATCTTGGCGGCAAATGAACTACTCCTGAACGTGAGATTAATTGCTCACCAAACTCGCTTCTCAATAGGTTCATGGTATCGCGTGCCGTGTGGCATATGACATCATCTTGTTGAAACCACATGTCAACCAAGTCCAATTCTTCCGTTTTGGGTAAAAAAAAAAATGTCGGTAATCATCGCGCGGTACCATTACTCCATTGACTGTAACTTTGCAATTTTCATTTTCTTTGAAAAAGTACGATCCAATGATGCCGCCGGCCCACAAATCGCACCAAACAGTGCATCAGGATGCATTGGTAGCTCTTGGCTGCTTTTCAGACCCAACTCGGAAATTCTGCTTATGTCAATAAGCCAATCGAGCAAAAAACAAGTTAAGGTGTTATCTTCGGCCAGGCCGAAACTCACATACCCTACACTGCACTGAAAGTACCTTTTAAATAAATGTTAAAAAGACGTTGAATAAGTCGAAAAAAATGTGAAATGTTAGAAAGGTTGCCAGAGGTTGAAAAATGATGAAAAAGTCTATAATATATGCAAAATGTTGAAAAAAGTTGAGAGGGGTTGAAAAACTCTAAAAAAGTTGAAAGAATTTGAAATAATTCAAAATTGATGAAAAAGTCGAAAAAATAAAGAAACTAATGAAGAAAGTTGAAAGAGGTTGAAAAAGTCGAAAGAATATGGAAAATGTTGAAAAAAATCGAATAGAAATGAAAACTTTGAAATATGCCACGCCTACTTCTCCAATTCTGCCAACATTTGTTTCAATAAATTATATTCGTGATCGACATCCTCATATTAAATTTTAACACAATAGCTTGTATAGTTTGCGATACATGCCGCAGTTAAATCTAAAATTTAGGGCGGTGATGCACCTACTGGTACAATCCAGCCCGGTTTTGATCCAGAAATAGCTTTCCATAAGCAAACCCCTTACACCAAATTTTAGTATGATTGCTCACATATTTCGATAAATATGCCACTTACCGTATTTTATTTGTATGGGAGGTTCCAAGCCCACTGGTGCTATTTCAGTCACCATATCACCATTCAGATATACTCTATAGCAACTGGACCACTTGCATTAAATTTCATAGCAATTGCTGCTATAGTTCAATTAAAATAGCACTCACAAATTTATGTTAATATGGGAGGTGCCACGCCCACTGATGCAATCCCGTCAAAATTCATTTATTTTAAAAGTTTATAGTAACAAACATCTATGCACCAAATTTTATGAACAATAAACGTTTTTTGCTTATATAGGAGGTGCCACACCCATGGGTACTATTTGATCAAATTTTTGTAAAAAGAGACCTTATAGCAAGTTTATCTACCTCATTAAATTTCATAACGATTACGTTGTTAGTTCTCTTAATATAACGTTTATAAATATTATGGGCGGTGCCACGCCCTTCAACGATTTTTTTTAGTAAAGTGGCTAACCTTGTATTGATGACTGCTTTCAGCGGCACAATCCTAATTTGAATTACATGTGCACACACCAAGTTTCATCAAAATCGGTGGACATTTTTTTTAAGATTAGCCTCGGTAAATATACATAGAGTATGGGCGGTAGGCGTGTCCGTAAACCGATTTTGCCCATTTTCAATAGCAAGATGCCTGCAAGAAGGTGTGACCTGTGTGAGAAAATTTCATTCAATTAGCTTTCTTGGTTTTCCCGTAAACCTGATTTCAACAGACGGACAGACAGACAGACGGACATCGCTAAATCGACTCAGGTGATGACAGTGATCAAGAATATATATACTTTTCCATACCTGCCACGCCCCCTTATATGTGTTACAAACGGAGAGACAAAGTGAATATACCCTCGGTGTAGGGTATAATGAGCCTCGTCGCTGAAGAAAATTTTTCGCATTTCTCACAGAGCACGAATTTTGATAGTAAAATTCAATGATTTGCAAGCGCTGTTTGTTTATTAATCTATTTATGGAAAAATGGCAAACCTTACTGAGCATTTTTAACGTTGACATATGTTACAAATCACTCGTAAAGTGTCAAAAAATTTACACTGAAAAAACAATTAGCAAAAAAATCACAAGTTATTTGCTCACAATCAAACTTTTTCCTGCATTCATTACTTAACTCATTGTATGTTATACACAATATAAACTTATGCGAGGGTAATCTGCAAAATCTTGAGCGTTAATAAGAAAAATTACGTTACTTATGCTGCCCACATCATTTTCATAACTTTATAAGATTTGGTAGTTAATTTTAGCCATTTCGAACGCTTATTATCTGTTTGGCAGTTGTTTGTATATAGTAGAGTAAATAAAATGAATAACACCAGCTGCATTTCATGGTTCACAAATTTTCAGACTTCCTTAATAACATGGTACAATTTTTACAAAAAATTTCATAAATTTTTATTTTCAATAAAAAAAAAAAAGTTTTCTCTTTTCATTACTTTTATTATTTTGTCCGTCCGTTTGACTTCCTTGTTTTACATAATAAAATTGTTATAGGCCTGGAAATGTTCGTCATTTAACTGCTTCTAATTAAATTTCATTTCATGCATAAAAATTCATATACGCGTATGAATATTTTAACACTTAATATATGCGGAGGCTGCTGATTTTTAAGGACTCCTACTTCCTGCTTTTTGTTGCTAGATGCCATTCTACTTACGCCTTGTCAAAGCAATAAAAATTTATTAAGTATCAATAAAATACTTGTTATGAGTTGGTAGAAAATTATATTCCCCTCCCCCACCCATCTTAATAAAAATAAATAAACGCAACGTTGGCTTACAGTGTTGCCCACCATCAACCATTTCGCTTTGCATGCTACCGAATTGATTTGGGAACTTTTAATGCAAATCCCTAAAAAACGAAATTGAAAAAATAAACTTTTTTTTTTTGCATTTCATTTTGTCAATTGAAACATCAAAATCTACAAAATATTTTTTATGAGCGCTAAAAAATAAATGCAAAAAAAATTTGGCATAGATGGAAATCCCTATTTGCAAAGTTGTTAAAAAGTCACTAGGGCAACCCTTTTTCTACGAAATGTACTTTTTTTCTGTTTTTTTTTTTTTTTTGGTGGTGTTACTTGAAGACAACTTTCTTTGAATGGGTTTTTCTTTATTCAGGCCAACTAGCAAAAAAAAATATGTAGGAGAGGGAAAAATATTAAAATATTCCCGGTGCTTAACATGTAAAGCAATTGACGACATTGACATCCGTTGGGAATGTCAGCGACAAAAAAAAAAGAGATGTTGAGTTTTTGTAGAAAATTCAATTCATTCTTAAAACTAAAAAAAAAAAAAAACGAATTCCTTTTTATTGACAGCACTCAAAGTTTTTATGATTTTCATAAAATTTATTTCAAGTTATTAAGTTACCGAGGGAACCTTTAAATTGACTTTAGATGCATACACATGAACATATGTACGTATATACTAGTAATACATATGTTTTATGTTGGAAGCTTTTAATACCATATTAGTACTTACTTTTTATATGCATTCATACAAATTAGTCCGGGAAGTAGCGTTGCACCTTAAAAATTTCCTTTTCAAGCGTCAAGATAATTACCCATTTTTGAAGCGAATCTTCGCTGGGAATGACAAATGTTAAACACAAGAGATCATGGGGTTAAAAAGAGGAACCAGCTCAAGGCACTTCGAAAGCACTTCTTCAAAAAATATGATGGTATCTACTTGGAGCGATTTCATGGGAATCGATTTTTTAGCTTCAATTGAATACCACATACCACAGTCAATTCTGAAGTGTACTATCATAAACTGGACAAATTTAGTGATTCACTCAAACAGAAAAGACTAGAATTGGTCAATAGAAAAGGTGTTGGACAATACGAGACTTCATACAAGTTTCATGACTTGTCGAAAGTTTTTACAGCTTTACTACTTTATACTACTACACCCATCATATACTCCAGATCTGACAACTTTGGGTTATTACTTGTTCTGGTCTCTATAAAAATTTTTAAATTGCAAAATCTTTGCTTCAAATGACTTGAAACTTTTGGCCAGCAAAAATCAGAAGTTTTATAAGCGTTGAATCATGCTACTGCCAGAAAGATGGTATAATGTATTGGCCAAAATAAAAAATATATAATTCAATAAAATATTTATACACTACAAGAAAATTTACCTTCATTTGAACTAAGAATTTTAAATTACTGTCACACATTTTATGTTCTAATAACTTTAAACCAGCATGTGTTTCGAAAAAGTTTGTTATTGATCAGATAAAAAATGTTTTAAAATCAAAATAGGGTCCAAATATCATATATTTTTTTTGAACTATTGAAAGTTTTTCCTAAATTCAAAAAATTAGATCCCATTTCGGTTTTGATATTTTTTATTTAGTTTATTTTTTACAAACTAAAAATTCGCAAATAAATAAATTAGATACACCGAACTTTCAGTGTTGGCCCACTTCTAAATTGAAACCCAAAGTATCATTTACCATATAGAAGATAATATATATGAAAAAAATTCTTTGGAAGATGAACTAATTCCTAACATTTAGTGTCCTTAAAAATTTTTCGTAGAGTTGATATATAAAAAGATTAAAAATTACAAACTGTATTTAATAATAATGTGACAGTTTTAGACACTGTTATATATATCTCGCGGAAAAAAAATATTACATGAAAGGTCCAAGTTCATCGAAAAGAGCATAACCTTTTTTACAAAAAAAAAGGAAAACAACAAAAAATAAAAACAAAATGGATTTTTTTCTGAATCTTTGAAATATTCCTAACCTCTGAAAGCTAATGAGCTGACGAAATATGATCTTCACGAACAAAATAAACAGGTACTTTTTTATGGAAAATTTTATATTCTTTCAAATAGGCTTGGTTCCGTTTGCATACGATTTTTCCTTCTCGACATATAGACAAAACTGTCTAATGAAACATTCTTTCCCATATAAATCGTATGGAAAACTAAAAAGCTCGATGAACCACTAGTAAATATTGTGAGCTCTCCTTGAACAAGAATTTTTTTTATGTACCTGCAACTATTAAACCTCTTTGAAACAAAATAAAAAATGTAATATCCCTGATATACATGTTCAGTGCAAATGGGATGCTGAAGTTTGAATATTTTACAATAGTTGAACAAGAGCAATTTTTTCAATCCATTTAGGTACCGGCATTTACGGTTTAAATGCTATTTCAATTAAATTCATGTGTTTCTACTGAATTCAAGGTTAGCAAATTTGTAATAAAATATATAGAGGAAAATTAAACTTTATACTTAAAATAAATCGTGATAACAAAGAAAGAGTTACTTGCCCACTGTGACCTCTTTACGCAATTGAAACAGCGTTGCCAATAGTTTCGGAGCAAAAAATTGTAAAAGAACAGCGCACCTTAGCAGGAACTGCGATTCACATACACTATGAAACGATTTTCAAACACATATTTAAATACATAAAACAAGCACTGGCAAAGTTTTCGAGGAAAAGAACTATAATTTTAAACACTTCTTGCTTTTTATATACTGCATGTGTGTTATTATGAAGTAAGTGTCTTATGAAATAACATTAACATTTGCATTTAATTACAACAAAACACTACACTTGCACTAGCGGCTCTGCCGACGGCCCCGCTTTAAATATTGTAAAATTTAGCATTTTTATTTAATTTTATTAAAATCTATTTTGTAATTTATCACTAATAATTCAGAAAGGCTCGAATTAAACAAATTTTTTTAAATTTAGCTTTATATATCAATGCGTAATAAGCAAAATTTAACTTAAGAAAATAACACGTGCTTTGCAATTGCAATTAATACTAACGAGTGACAGTTGGTAGCGTTGCCAACTTTGTTTTCGAAACTAACGTTCCAAAGTGAATGAATTCAAACCAAAAAAAAAGGGGAATTCGATAAGGTAATAAGTCCATTTTGCCGAATGTGAAAACAATGGAAAAAATCAGGTTCACAGTGATGGCTTTTTGGTAGACTTGTACTTTTTTCAGTACATTTATGTTGTGAAAAATAAGCGTCAGTATATGAAAAATTTTTAGAACATCCTTCTGTTTTTTTATCAGTAAATTTTAGAAAATTAATTTAAGTTTTAGAATGGCTACTTTAAAGTTTTTTTTAGTGGACGTGATCTTAAAGCTTAAGCGCTGAAACTCATCAAAGCGCTTAACTTTGCTGAATGGGCAATTGAAATGTTATTAATGTCAAAATTACAGCAAATAGGATGACAGATGATTGAAAATCGATTTACTCTCACGTTTTAAAGATGGCTCCAATTTTAACATACTGGCTCTTCCTAATTACTACACCTTTATTATTACACCATGCATACGAGTATTTTGAGAAGGCTTTGGTGAATTGAAACTCTTTACCGATATCATGACGAAGGAGTTTTACTTAAACACTCTTCATAGCGAATTGAAAAAAGAATGCTCAGAATATCGGTTCCACTGACACTCAAAGCGCCGAAAAGGATACAAATTGCACCAGCACAATATTCCTATGCCCAAACCACTCTTGTGCATGACCTGGATGCTGTATAATTGCAGTAATGTGATAGGCATATCAGTCCAAAATCCCGATATAACCCAATCGAAAATAAATGGGGACACTAAAAAAAAGTTCCAAGACGTGCTCCAACGTGCTTATTTTAATTTGATAAAAGGTATTAAGGAGGACGAAAATCTTTCCGTTCAGTATACTTAGCGCATTTCAGTACATTTTCGGTACATTTTGACTATTTTTAATAAATACCTTTTTTCTGTTTTCTTATTAGTAAATTTTTGAAAATTATTGTAAGTTTTAGCATTGCTATTTTTAAGTTATTTTTTAGTAAACTTAACTGGAATATGTGTTAAAAAATCGAATAACCTTTTTGTATTTTTTTTTTTTTTTTTTGTAATAAATTATAGTAAGTTTTTCATAAAAAAGTACATTGACTCTTCATTCAGTACATATCCACAAAACCCAAATATCATCGCTGATCAAAGTTGCTTAAATTAAAATTTAAGTAGAAGAAATGTTTAAAATATCATTTAGGGAGCGTTCAAGTATTACGTAACGCAATTTGTAAAACGATACGATGCGGTACAGGGGCGGCAGGAGGTGTCGAACAACGGGTGTTTTGAAATAAGTTGTGCATAATGAAACTCTTTCTAGATTAGCTACAGCAATAAATATTATATTTATTCTATAAGTAAATAACAGCGGTTTACTTTCAAAGATCTTCAAGAATTGCGTTACGTAATACTTGAACGCTCCCTTAGCTAAATATGAATATAAAAATTTATCATAATTTTTTCTTTTTAATTTTAGACAAAACCTGTCAAAAAAATCAATAAGAGTCAAAACTTATCGAGAAGTTGATAAAACTTGCAATTTATCGGAAAACATCAGAAAGACCGTTCATAATCGAAAACTAACAAAGAGCATTGAAAAGTCGAATCTTATTGAAAAGCATTGAATATGTCGATTGTAACCAAAATATATCGAAAAACCCCAATGGTTTTAAGCTTATCGAAAAAGGTCGAAACTTGTCGATAAACATAGAATAAGTCGAAGGGCATCGATGCAGCCGACCTATCGAAAAATTCGAGAGAAAAGTCGAAATTTATCGTCAGAGTTGAAACTTATCGAACCATATCAAAATGTCCAAGCCTATCTGTTAACATCGAAAAAATCAGTTTAGTCAGAAGCTCTCGAAAAATAACAAATACGTTTAATAGTTCGAAAGATAACCCACCTAAGCTGAAAGCTTTAAAACAAAAGACATTGAAAGATATTATGCAAATGTCTACAAAGCTTTGAATAAAACAACTTTGTTTAATTTTATTATTGTTTGGAAATTTTTTATAGAAACGTACCTATTCTATAAAACATTAAAGTAAGTTCATAATATAAGAACATTTCCTTGAAGCAGAAGTTTTTATAGAAACAATTTTTCTGACGCTATAAAAATGCAATGCCATAAATCTGCAGATTCAGCAGTTTATAATTTGTTTTATTGCATCCTTTTAACGAAACCATTTGCAACAAAAGTTTACTGAAAATTCGTTAAGTCCTTTCATAACCCCAGTCTTAAAATTTCCCTTAAAAGCTCAAATAGTAAAAAAAGCTTTTCGATATTTATCACCCCAGTAAAGCAAAGCTTTAACACACCAAATTCTATGACAAAAAAAAATATTGCAAGTTTGCGGCGGGAGTTTTTTGGCATGGATGAAGCCGCGGATTAGTTTCGATTGCCTCCTGTTATTTTTTAAGAAATTCAAAGCTTAAATAAAAGTGAGAGTTTACCACTTAAAGGAAAAAAAATCAAAGTGTTTTTATTAGTTTGCAATTTAAATAGGCGTTGCAATACTTTCAGTAGTCTAGGTAGGCAAAACTTTACGAAGCCTTCTTCAATAAAATTTGTTGAAATATTATGAATCCTTACAAGTAATAAACTTGCAATATGGCATGAATTGATAATCAATTCGGTATACATTCACACTAATGATCTTGTTTCTTTTTACGTTCATTACACTGAGCATAGAACCACTAGCATTCACATCACATATTCCAAATGTCCTTCTAGTGGCCCAACATTTCATATTTTGGTGTTTCGCTAAGACCGCGATCAACCGCCTTGCTACACGAACGCAGATAGCAACTTAGAAAAACTTCCACTTTCTTCAAAATTCCACCTCAAAACTTTCAGAATCCAAAAAATAATGAGTTTTTTCAAAACTACAGCTCAAAAATTTAAAATGAAGGAAAGCACGAGATGTAAATTCAAGTATTGTCTATGTTCCAATGAGAAATACATTCAGTTCAAAGCTGTAAGAAAAATGATGTTGAGTGCAACAATTCTTGGCGGGATATGCGAATTTAACGATGTTTCCTTACGTTAGTTTAGAGAATGTTAAAAAATTTAAAATATGTAGACAAATTGGATAAATGTTGCTTAAGTTTAAATAATGTATAAATGTTGATAAAGTTGAAAAATGTTAAAAATGTCTAAAAAATGGAACAGTCCAGAAATGTTCATAAGACAAAAAATACTAAAAATTATTCTTGTCTAGTGCTCCAGCTTAAAGTTTAGCATCACCTTGATGAAATTCGATGCATGTTCAGAACAGATCCCATGAATTACACCGGTCTGGAAATGAGAAGGTATGAATGTTGTTGAGTAACTAGCCATTTTTTTTGGTAATTTAACCTTAAACATCTCAAAATACTTTTGTGATGGACCAATTTTGACGATAGATCAAATTCTGCGCAAAAAAAAATTACTTCAAAAAACTTTGGCCAGATGACCTTAGACATGTTTGCATAGGTCAGCTATTTAGTTTTATTACGAAATCTGGATGGTTCAATAAGAGGGTATAGTTTAGCACCCTGTGGTATCACAATGGACCAAGTTTGGTCTAAGTGAGTCGGTTTTTGTAACTGACTGCCACTCCTTCCTAACCTAACCTATCCTTGGACAGTTGCCCAGCAACAAATCCTTTCAGACCTATGTTTTTAACACCAGTATACTGGATTAGTTTCCAAAAATCAGAATTAGGGCTCGCATTTTCGTAGATGAGGCATAAAGAGCATATGCGTCAGTTGCTTTCTAAGCAACGCCTCTCTATATTTAAGTTATGATTTGAGAAATATTTTGAATTATTATAAAAATGATATATATTACACTGATCAAGTACTTCCCATAAGAAAAATATCAGTAAAATCGAAGATTTCAATATCCAGCTTCTTTCGTTTTGATATTTTATGGCCCGTGCTGGAGTCTGAATTTTATACAATAGTTGAACGAGATCAAGTAGTTTTTAAAAATAAAAATAACTAACTTAAATTTATTGCTGGTGTTATTGCCGAACGAACAGTTCCAGAAAATTTGATTCAAAATTTTCAACCTATTCTAATACCGGCAATTTACGGTTAAAATGCTATTTCAGTTAAAGAAGAATTTTACTTTATTCTTAAAATAAATCGTAAAAACATAAAGAGTTACTTACCCACTGTGATTTTCCTTCCACAATTGAAAAGGCACTGTCCAAAGTTATGCGTTAAACAGAACGGGTGACGATTTCCCTCTGTTAAAATTATGATATAGAACGGAATTGCGGCGGTCGACTGGAAACCAGACGACGGGTACCCGTCGACTTAGATTTAATTCAATTTTCACCTTCAGCAGGCGACGATCAGTTTTGCATTTTGAATCAGCCTGTTATTTTTTTTATTTACGTTTGAAATGTCAATGCCAACAAAATGGCAGCATTAAGTTTAACTGAGAAAAAGTCTTCAAAAGCACTGGAAAACATCTATGAGAAAGAACAGTGCAGCAACTGCAATGCACTTACACTATGAAACGATTTTCAAACACATATTTAAAAACATAATTGAAATAAGCACAGGCAAAATTTTCGCGGAAAAAATTATAATTTTAAACACTTTATGCTTTTTATATACTACATTTATGTTATTATGTATTATTATAATATTATGAAATAGCATTTACATTTGCATTTAATTACAACAAAACACTGCACTTGCACTGGCGGCTCTGCTGATGGCCCCGCTTTAAATATCGTTAAATTAAGCATTTTTATTTAATTTCAGTAAAATCTATTTTGTAATTTATCACTAACAATTCACATAGTCTTGAACTACACAATTTTTTTAAATTTCACTACAAATATTAATGCAGAATACGCAAATTTTAACTAAAGAAAATAACGCGTGCTTTGCAAATGCAATTCATGCTAACGGATGACAGTTGGTAGCGTTGCCAACCTCGTTTTCGGAACTTAGATTCTAGAGTGAATGAATTCAATCAAGAAAAGGGGATTTTTTCGATAAACTAATAAATCCATTTTGCCGAATGTGAAAACGATGGAGAACAAACCGGATTCAAGAACTTTTAGTCCATCAGGGTAAGAGGTTAGAATTTTTCTAAACGTCCTCGATTTACCTTTTTGTCATTTGGTGATCTTAGTCATAGTATACCATTAAGTGACTAAACACCATTTTAGCACCTGTTAAAGATTTTCTTAATATTTCCAACTCACAAATTGTTGATTGAGGAGGCATATGCCCCTGACGACTTCATTTGAATCCGACGCGAACAAAAACTTCTTTAGAATTTGGAACCAATGGAAATATTAAAGTCTTGAAAATTTACAATTGCTATAGCAATTTAATCCTGCATAATTTTCAAAATAAAACGAGCGCAGTTACTATCAAATTTACCCATCCATTCCAAGATGAAACATAAAACTAAGTTAATTCAGCTATCGTAAAAGTTTTGCCAATTTTTAGTGCCGTAACCTGTAATACAAATTTCACCAAAAACTTCTTTACTTAACTTTATAAAAAAAAAGTAATAGAATATATTGAAAAGAATTCCGAGATGTCAAGTCTCTTCGTTGTTGTCAGAAACTAACTGCATATAGCCGAAAAGCACCCATTCTCATTTATTTTAAAGTCAATAGGGTGGATTGAATAAAAAACTGTATTAAATATTGAATAACGAAATTTTTATTGTAAATTTCATTGCATGAATTTCTCATACGTTTACACAACATTTTAATTTTGAAATATTTCTTCATAATTTTTTTAGGTAATAAAGTTATGTATGTTTTTAGTTTACTTTATCATTTGTATATTATAATTCACCAATTCAACTTATCTTACATAGCTTTTTCAGACATCAATTGTATGCACTTATTTTAATAAGTTTAACTTGTATATATGTATGTGTGCATGTGTACGATTAAAGTTGGTATTTGTATACATTGGACATATGTATGTATTTTTAAAACGTTTCCTCTGAAAAGAGTTGAATAACTTAAAAAGAAACAAATTATGTTATAAAATGATTAAATAAAATGATAAAAATTTGAATTTATTTTCATTTAAAATGATAGAATAGTGTGAATATTAAATATAAACGACACCTAAAACTAGGCAACAAAAATTATTAAGCTTTCACTGCTAATAAGCAAGGAAAGCTATAGTTATTTATGTTACATAGTTCTGGGCGTTAATTTTGCCAGTTTGTGAAAATGTTTTTAATTGACCTTTCGTATATTTAAAAAAAAGAAAAGTTTTGGACAAATAAATTGTAAATAAACTTCTAAGAAATAGTTTTAAAAAAATGTATCTTTCTTTTTTTATTTCTATTAAGAATCGTGAATGCTTATGCATAAGTCCTTAGTTATCACATCTATATCATACAATTTAGATTTTTTTCTATTCTATTAGAATTTTATTTATTAGTTGTTAATCTTAAAATGTTGATATCAAGTTTTTGCTGAATGCTTCCTCCAAAGATTTTCTATTTTGTTTAAGTTTCCTGATTTTAAGGAAGTAGTATTGTATATGCATACCCTCTTCAATATCGCGCAGATTTAATCATATAAGTTTATTCTTTTTTCTTAAAGCTTAGTGTTTTTTATATTGCCTAGTTTTCGGCATAAGAATATTATATCTTAACCTATGTGATTTTTTTAAATAAAGATTGCTTTTAAGAAATGAGAACTTAAAACACTTCATTGCTTATAGCAGTATGACAACGGCCAACAGTAGTGAAATCTATGCCACTTAAGAGCTACTGTTTCTAAGGTTAATTGTTTGTATTACAAAGTCCGTTTCGAGTTAGACGCTGTTGAAGCTGTTACTCCACTCGATAGAACTTCAAAACTTTTTTGTTGCTTAATATTTATTTTGAATTAAATCAATATTATATCAGACATCAATAACATTTAATGAAAGAGTGACCATGTCTTGTGTAGCGCCGTATTAATACCTTGAGAGACCCGTGGCTAAAAACTGAAAAGGGAGATCCTTTATAAATAAACACAAAAAGAATTTGTATGATAAAAGTAAAAAAGTTCATTTTATTTCATAAAAATACATAAAAATATACAATAACATATTGATCAGATAAAAAATAAAACAATACCAACGCATAAACATCACTGTTCATTTGTCTGATACCAGTTCCCATATGCATTAACACATTCTGTTTGCTGTTGTATTCATTGATTGCTGAAGAACACTCTTCTATGTGCTGACATTGATAAGTAGCAACGTCGTAGGTAGCTTGCATTAAGCTTTCGCACAATTATAGACTCATCCAAACAAAAAGCTCTTAGTCGATATTAAGATCACTTGATGTAAAGTCATGAGCACAAAAAGCTCTCACTTGAAGTTCATGCTCTTCACTGGCACTGTGTAATGGATCCACCATATTGAGAGATGAGTGTATTTTATTTTAATGCCAAAAACTTCATACGTGGCAATTGGTCATTACGGTTTACAAATTTCGTTGAAACAGTTTCAACACAACACGAAAACTTCGAAATTGATTTAAAGATGGAAACCAACAGCAAATATCGGAGATTTTTATTCTCAACTAATTGTTGTTCTGAATCAGCATGCCTTTTAAAATCACTTTTTTTTCTTGAATATCTCAAAAACCGTAGCTGATTGATAGAAATGGTAAAATATCCATTCAAAAAAAAAAGTGGATTATATGTAGATTAAATAAAAACACAAGATTTTTATTTCGCACAACGAAAAGCTACTCAAAGCCACTTGCAATTTGTGCTGGATATATTTTATAAAACATATTGAAAATTAAAAAACAAGTCATGTGCAAAATCATACTTTCAAAATGAAAAAGAAAATAATAAATTAAATAAATATTTCCAACGCAGCTTGCAAACAGAAGACAAGCTAAGGAGTGCTATATAAAAAGCATTTTTAAAATCAATGCAAAATAAAAACTATTAAGTTGTATCTAGTGGGTAAAATTTAAGAAATGCTTAGTATTGTTTTTTATGTTTAAAATTGTTACAAAAAATTTTGTATGCGTGCGGTGCTACGTGTCTTTAAAAAAAAAGTGTGGAAATGATTTTTGTTGACTGAAATATAAGGGAATTTTTGTTTATCATAATTTAGTAATTTTGTGTTATTTTATAAATTCTTAACTTACTACTAAAATATGTAGGTATTTTAATTTTATATATATTTATAAGTAGAAATATCATTTAGCAATTATCATTACGTATCAACACAATTTTTTACTACTTAAGAAATTGAAAATTTTTTTTTTATCATTAAATTTAACATAATTTTATAATTATTTATTCAAATATATAAACAATAGAGCATAAAAGTTTGCAAGAATTTTATTTTTTTTTTTCGTTTTTTTTGTTATATATAATTTTTCTTAAAATTTTAACAGATTTTGCTGATAGATTCCGTTTACAGAAGTTTGCATTTAATGGCTGTTAATATGTTAATAGATTTCTGACATGTTTAAAAAAATTAATTTTTACAATGTGAACTTTTGTAAATTCTTAAATCAATTGTATTGAATTACTGCAGCTCACTCGTTAGTTAACAATCAGGCAAAACTTAAAACAACTAATTTAAGCCAGCTTTAAGAATTTACAAAAGTCATACATTTCGCATACACTTGCAATGCATTTTAAGCATTACTTTCATTTTTTCCCTTGCCAAGTAAAATAACAGCGCCAGCACCAGCATTATTGCCAGTTGAGGTTTGAGCAGCAACTGCTGCGGCACCTTCATTTGGCTCTTCCATTTCATCATCTTCATCGTCTTCATCTATGTCCACCATTGTAACATTATACGGTGGTGGTTCAATTTCAGTTGACGCAGCCTCATTTTCATTACGTCGACTTGACGGCGTTTCATTAGCGTTAACATGCACCGTGTTGTTATTGTTGGGCGTATCGTTATTATTGTCAGCGGCGGTAGCACTATCTTCATCAGCTGGGAAATTAGACATAGCCACTTGATAGGATGGTGGTGGTGCCTGTTTCATATATTGAGCAATAGCTTCATCATAATTTGGCAATAGTGTCGAATAGGCACGTTCCTCAGCGCTCATGTTGCCGCCCGCCATATCAGGTATAACACAAGGAAGCAGGGTGCGCATATTATGTTGACGCATAGTCAAATATTTATAGCAACGCCAAACAATACCAATTGCATAGGCTTTTAGGAAAACAATGCTAACAAAGGCAACCAACACGACCAATACGAGTGCATCAGGTGATAGTTCCAAGAGCTTCTCACGCCAGGGTAAACGATGAGATTCAGCAATTAAACGATGTACAGATTGTAAATAGCACAGGTAACCAGCAGCAGTTAAACTTAATAATAGAAATAAAAAGAAAATTACAATTCCTGTAAAAAAATTCATAAGATGTTTGAGTGTCTTACGTTGTTATAGCAAAATCAAAAAGTTGCAAGCAAAAGAATGGCAACAAATGCGATGGTTTTCCTTTAATGGTACCATAAATCATCATCAATGTAATCGCTATCATGCAAGTACAAACCAAGCCGCCCATGTCAAAGTTTTCTGGAAACACAAAAAAAATGTTGCAATTTCGATATTGAAAAATATAATGAAATCTGAGCATGCACTGCTTACGGAATTGCTTACGATAATTGAGGGAATGATCACGATAGGCGTATGGTGGATCAACTTTGCTCAAAGGTGTTGGCAAAGCGGGTGCATTACGATCAACCGTATAATCATAACTATTCTCCAGTTCTTCCATCATATGCGGATTACGCCAAATTACAGCTAAGAGGCTGAGCGCCAGAATATTCAAGAACTGCAATCAAAAAGAGGAAACAAAAATTATATATAAATCAAAAAAAAATAGAAATAGCTAATGTACGTCAATATAAAAAATGGTTCGGTCATTAGAAATCTAATGCAAATATTAATTAAATCTTATTACCAAATGAGGAACATGGGCACACGAAAACTGTGAATATGATCAGAAATCTTTTTGAAACCAATTGTTTTAAGTAATAAGGCTTTCACACTGGCATTAAAAATAGCCCGTTATTCATTTATCTCGTTTTTGCGTCACAAAATCAAAAATAGCACTTTTCCTATACAAATCAAACGTCAAACCGAAACATCTAGCAGTTCGTTTTCTACAAAAACCATTATTCTTTCTCACACAAAAACTGGCGCTATTGTGAATAAATTTTCAGGGATGTTCAATTTTGTCCACTAATGTATAACAATCAAAATTGTCATCAAAAAGTAAACAAACAAACAAAAAGTAAACAAACAAAAAGTCAACAAACATACAAAGTAAACAAATACAAAATGTAATCTCAAAGATATGTTAGTATCTTTGTGTTATATAACATATGGAGTAGTTTTATTTAATAAAATGTGTTTAGAACACTGTTAGGCAAACCTACACAGATACATGTTAATGTGTGCACCGAACGTAATCGAGTCATGCCGAATAATTTTTCGCAGCGTACACGACGAGTATACATACATGCAGCCTCGGCTTGAGTTCTGCCACAGTCGCCCGTGGGAGGCAGAATGTTTAGAAGATGGCGGAAAAATTGACAAGTAAATTTTCACTACATCCTGATCAAAAATAGGTTAAACGTGGCCAAGAGTACTAGGCACCTTGTATATTTTGCTATATTTAGACCTATTTTTGATCGAGAACTTGTGGAGTTTCCTAAACAAGCAGCAATCGATTGAATGTATAAAGAAGACTTGAGTGAAATTTCCCAATATATATTATTTAACAGTATGAGGGGGGGAGGGGGGCCAACTAAATATTAATTTTGTAAAGAAACTATTTTATATAAAAGTTATTAGTAATAATTTTTTT
This sequence comes from Tricholauxania praeusta, assembly GCA_949775025.1. Lineage (NCBI taxonomy): Eukaryota > Metazoa > Arthropoda > Insecta > Diptera > Lauxaniidae > Tricholauxania > Tricholauxania praeusta. The sequence continues at coordinate 109,282,575 of OX459031.1, read as the reverse complement.
AAGAGTATTCTGAGTGGTACTGGCAGAATTGAAAAAATATAGGGGTGCTTACTACCGAATACTAATAATGTATTAATTTTGACCACGGTTGTATATTATACGAAGAGCATTAACACAAAACAACACAAGAGTACCCTTATAAAAGATGCATTTAGTATTTAAATGAGGCTCAATGACATTTTACCTTAATTTTTGTCAACAAACAACCATTTTTTTAGTCAGATAAAAAAAAATAAACCAATTCGCACATACTATTGAAATTAACACCAATTTTAAAAAATTATATACGCCAAGCATTTCAGCAATGGGCAAAATTTTTAAATATGAAACTAAACTTGTTACAAAGACAAAAAAACTAAATGCGAAATAAAAGCAATTTTCAACGGAAAAACATTACAATAATATTAATTGCAGAAAAAGTGAAATTTGCTATAACAGAATTTTATTTCCTGAGCCAAATTTGGCTCCATTAGCTAGCGCTCACCAACGCTGATGTACAGAGTTTACATTTGTAATTACATCTTCAATGTCAATTAATAATTTTATTATTGATATGTTAATAAAGAGAAGAATCTACATTTAACGCTAATCTTTCTTAATTCAATTTCAAACGCTATGACGATAAGAATTTCATGTGACATAACTAAAAACAACTTCTGTTTTGTCGCATATGTATATGGAATACAGAATTACTGGCAAATGAGAATTAAAATATCACACTCTGTCTGAATATTTTATTTATATTTGTACACCTGCTACAGAGCAAAAATTGTGGGCATGAAAAATGTATATTTAATACAGGAAAAAAAAAACTTGATATATTTATTACAAACTATGCATAATTAATTTTCAAATGTTTGTTTTTGAATTCGTCATCGTCATTTTAATACGTATGCAAGTTTACAATTCATTTTTGCATTTGTTTGCACAAACACAGTGAGCTTTTTATAAAAATGCAAATATTTATTTTACGTCAACGAAACGTCGTAATTTAGAAATGATATATTTATCACCTTAATCTACGACCAAACAGCAGCCTGTTGATGATTTTATTTTGTTATCTTTTTGTGCTGCTTTTTGTAGTTTTATACACGATTTTTTAGTTGATTTTATGAAACGGTTGTTATTCATCGAATAAAACTCCTCATCAAGGGTTAGTATTTGTACAAGCGTATAAAAAATATAACTTAAGTTTATATGTTTCATGTTTACAACATTTTTATGCTTGTAATAAACACTCTGTAGTACAATGAAAAAAAAAACTAATGGCAGAGATAAAATATATAGTTTTAGAAATTTAATTTTACGGTGATATCAACTATCTCAAACTCCCTACATTGGTTACATAGAAAAAATATTGATTTCCTTAGATTTTTATATGAAACGCTCAAGTCTCAATTTATCAAAGTTTTTGAAAATTATTCTACAGTATAATTGGTATGAGTTCTTTAAAGCCGTCATTTATGACAAATCATTTGTTCGCAGTCCATAATCAGTTTTAAAAATAAAACAAACATTATAATTTAAATGATGCAAACAAGGCTTCAATGTCGCATATGTCTGTAATTTTACAGCTTCGAGTTAATACACTTTGTATTTCGTCTGAGTTAAACAAAAAAAAATTCTTTTATCAGACAACAGAGTCATAATTTTCAATACCCACGTGCGTATAAATTTTTTTCTTTTTTAGTATGCATGTTACAAGATAAAAAATAAAAGGGAAAAGAATAAAAGTGTCAGCCATGCTTTTTTCTTAAAATTAAGTCAACAATCAAAATTCATCATCACGTTGATAACAACGGAAATAGATAAAGTTCCATTATGATGCTTTAAAAACATCATATCATGCTATGAATTTCTTTTACTTATATATTTTATGTAATTTTATACATATATGCACATATCATTAATTATTTTATTTTAAGGATTAAGCTCAATCGATAGAAATATTTGACGTATAGTATAGTTTTGAAAAATGAAGAATTAGAGAGCGAAGGTTACGTGGGTGGAAGGAAATCATCAAAATAAGCCAACATGGAACCACGTTGTTAATTGTTCACCCTTAAATGAAAAAGAAAAGAAAAAACGGTTAAGGGAACGAGAAGCTGTCAAAAAGGAATCCTGCCAAATTGTCCCATGAGTACGTGTGACTTAAGGGGGGACCGTGCTATATAAAGTCCGAAAGAAGCTGTTTTCGTGAAGCGTTTTTAAAAGGGAAAAAACAACTGAGCCCAACGAATTTTTGTGATATTCATATGTACATTAGACCGTAACAGAAAAAAAAATTTCACCATACTCTAACGAATCTGAAGCATTTTTGCAAGGCAATTTCGAAAAAAAATTTTTTTTGTTTTGCCGAAAATATGGTCGCGCTCCTCGAGACAAAAACATCGATACATCATGTTTTAAGATCCGACTCTAAATACCGGTGATGTGACGAAAAATTCAATAAGGGAAAAAATTAAAAAAGTTTTTTAAAATAGTTCGAAATACTTCCGTTGGAAAAGTTTACTGATTTTTTGTAAGCTTTGATTTTCTGACGCTAGTATGGTACATTAAGATGGTAAGATCTGAAATCTGGTGGGTACTAGTACTAGAACGGGGTCCTTGATGTCAGTGACCCTTAAAGCAAAAAGATCTATTTGAGGCAAAAGCATTGATATATCATACTTTAAAATCGGACTGTAAATGCTGATGATATGAAGAAAAATGTAGATGAGCTCTCGAAGGCAACATTTCTAAGCCAAGCAAATGAACAAGACTTAACTTCTGGTCGGAGTCGAGGCCTTTCTGAAATCTCTGCCATTCTTTGGGAAATAGCAACCGGTTGCAGTGCAACTCTAGATTAAGGGAATAAAATTCCTCCTACCCGCGATTTTGAGTGTAAGCCACAGCCTTTACTTTTTCTGCAATCTTTTTAATTCAAATAGAAGAAAATAAAATACTAAAAAAAAAAAAAATTTTAAATGTAGTCAATATAGTTGGCTCTTTAATCACGCCCGCCAATTTCTTAAAATCGTAAAAATTAAAACTAAAGAAAGCGCGCATCGAAGTCTTCGACAGTAAAGTTTTTTTCGGCGACTCCGGCCGAAATATTTTGAATTGTCCTCTGCAACTTTGTGTACATACATATTCTTGAATGACTTAGGTACTGTCTTAGCAAAAAAAATCGATTTTGCGGACTTCATAAGGCAGCATCTCCCTTAAGAAAATCTCAAAACTAAAAAAAAACCCTCGCTAAAGCCTGAATTTGCAAGTTTTCAGCTGTTGCTCAGTGTGTTTATTTAAAGCGAAATTTATTTTAAGAAATGTATAATTTATTTTAGGAAACATATAATTTATCAAGGTTGTTTTTAGATTCAAACGTTTCATATTTTATTATTTTAAAGAATGCATTTTAAAAATGAATGCAACAACTCTCTAAAGCCATCAAATCAAAGGCAACAACAAACAAAAAGTGAAGAGCGGTGACAATTATTTAATATCTGAAATAAACATCAAAAGCAGACATGTGATTGCAACAGTATAAAAAAAAAATCTCTCAAATGATTGCAAATGCACGTTTTTAAACCGCTAAATAGCATAGAATTTCTTTGTTTTTTATTTATTTTGTTATTGGAGCTGCTACTATTTTAACTGTTGTGCTATAGATATTGTTACAATTTGAAAACCCCAGACGTGGCAAAGTAAAAGATAGCAAAGCTATTATATTTAGTAATATATTATGCATACATATGCACACTTTTAAATGCACACATGTATGTATCTGTACATATGTATATTTGTTGTAATAAATTTGTGGATGTACAGGCGCAACTGTTCTTAAAATGCTCCACTTGAATTGACATTTAAAAGCTACATTAGGGGGAAAGTGAGTGGAGGCAGGGTAAATGCATACAACAACGCTGAAAATAATGATGATGACGCAGACACCAAAGATTTGTGTTGTATGTGTCATCAACACTAGACTTAACGAAAATGTAACAAAAGCAGGCAGGCTGCCTCCCTGCCTTCTTTAACAATTAGAAATAGAAAAGCCGGCAAGATAGTGACTTTGAATTTTGAAGAGCGCAAGGCTCAAGTGATTTTTCTGTAATGTTTTTTTTTTAACTTTAATATTTTTAAGGTAAACAAAATAATATATTTTTTCAAATCAGAATATATGCTTCTATGTCTTTTCGGCTGTTGAATCCGAGTGGAGTACTCGTTTCAACTTATGTTAGGTTCTATATCTACACCGATTGATTTTTTATGTTTTTCAATTATTAATTAAGCGTTAATAAAAACCATATTTTGGTCCATGTAAACAAAGAAAAAAAAAAAACAGTGTTCCCAAAGAGTATACTAAAATTTGTACAAACTGTGTTTTTTGTTTAGTCAACTCAAATTCTTGAGCACAGTCAACGAAGCTAAAAATTCGGCAATTGGAATGATCCGATTTCGAAGTTTATTTTTTCAATTGCTTATTATATAACATTATTTGAAATTAGAACCAAAATATTGCTTACTTTCATTTCTTTGGTGTTGTACTGAACAGTGGGCTTTAAAATAATTATTATTGCAAACTTTTATTTTTTTTTAGATTTTTTCTCAAATAAGTTATGCACAAAAATTTATAAAATAATTTTTTCACTAACCCTTATCCAATTGCCTACAATTTGCGTTAAAAATCTGATAGTAAAAAGAAAAATGCTGAAAATATCATATCATCAAACACAATTGGACACAATTTGAGCAAGGAAAATTATTAATTTGAGCATGAACTTTAATTTATAAATCGAATTTTTAAGGTTTTGATATGCCGCACAGTGGTAAAACTGTTGGCCAAAACAAAGTTTATAGTGTGCTTCATTTTAATTTTTTCAGGCCAATATCTCGTGAACTAAGTAAGATAGTGTGATAAATGTTTTAGCTAAAAGTTATAAGGTTTCTAGGGTGTCAAATGACAGTGAATTTGTCTTTGAACGTGAAACCAATTTTCTAGGTCGATTCAAGGTCATCTGTGATTTTTTAAATATACATTATCATTAATAAATTTAAGTTCTAGAGAAAAATTTTCACATAAGACATATTTTTTCCATAGAATAAATCTGGTATTTACTTAAAAAAAATTACCTCGAATTGCCCTATAAACCAATTTTTAAGGTTACTTTTATTTGACCCATTAGAAACCTTTTAACTTTTGATTAAAACATTTATCACTGTCTTACTTAGTTCTCGAAATATTTGGCTGGGCAAATTAAAATGGAGCAACCGGTATATTTGAAGTTTGTGACGATTGGCGATACTTTCAGACACAAACCAAAAATGTATTTGTACCAACAGTGTTATGTCAAATAAGTTTAGAAATCTAATAACGGGTGATTTTTTTGCTATTTTTTTTTTCAGTGTAAATTTTTTGACACCTCACGCTTGATTCGTACCATGTGTCAACGCCAAAAATGCACAACAAGGTTTGCTATTTCACCATAAGTTAACTAACAAACGAACAGCGCTTGGAAATCATTGAATTTTATTATTACAATTCGTGCTCTGTGATAAATGTGATCCAAAATGAAGATCCAATTTTTTATCGAAAAATTTTCTTCAGCGACGACGCTAATTTTTGGCTCAATGCGTACGTCAACAAACAGAATTGCCGAATTTGGTCTAAAGAACAGCCTGAGGCAGTTTAAGAGCTGCCAATGCATCATTGGACCGTACTTTTTCAATGGAGCAATGTACCGTGCGATGATTAGCGGCTTTTTTTTTTGCCTAAAATGGAAGAATTGGACTTGGTTGGCATGTGGTTTCAACAAGACGGTGCCACATGTCACACGGCACGCGATAACATGAACCTATTTGGAGCAGTTCATTGGCCGCAAAGATCATGCGATTTGACCTCAGTAGACTATTTTTTGTGAGGCTACGTGAATACTCTCGTGAACAGGGACAAGCCAACCACAATTGCAGTCCTGGAAGATAACATTACAGCTGCCATTAGTGAGATACCGGCCGAAATGCTGGAAAAGTATCGCTCCAAATAAATATTTCAATCACTATGCAAAGTTTCCGTTCTTTTCTTCCAATTTTCACAAAACCAAACGCTTAAAAATCATCCTTTAAATGATTTTCTTGCACCATGAGTTTAGTTGTTTTTTTATATTTAAATACAAATAAGTTTAAGTTAATACACAAAATTCGCTTTAATCGCAATATATTCGGAAACACAAATTGGCGCATACAGTGCCCAACACATTATATCACCATCAAAAAATATATCTGTTCAAACTTTTATTCACGATAAGAGTTTATACTAAAGAAATCTTTGCTCAATTAAGGTGTTAAATCCTAATTAAATTAGGCAAGGCAGTAAAAAAAATTAGGGCATCATGCTGTGGTCGAGTAAAAACTAGTAACATTCACCCCTTTTTTTTCTCATTCTTTTTATATTATTCTATGCTCTAATTTTTAACCGAATACTTTTTTATCTAAAATTTTATTAGTTTTTGTTTACATGAGTTACCAACATTTAAATTTAATCATTTAATGGATTAATAAATAAATAAATTCAATCTCATTGTCTAACATTCTACGTTTCGTGCTATGGTTACTATCAAATTACGGAAAGTGTATTTCATAAATTCTCTATATTTAACTAAAAATGTACATATAAAACTGAATTGCATTATTCTTAAAACTGTGATGTCATATAAAAAAAATTAAATGCAGTTAAAATTAACACCCCCACCCCAATTTATGACAAAACGAAAATCGTGCTCTCTAGACAAAATTATCATGAAATCAAATATGAATTCATTTTATTTTTTAACTTTTAGCTGATACTGAATTTTCAATGAAAATAAATTAATTTTATTTAAGAAAATCTTTCTTAGTACCTACTTAATCTAGGGATCCAAAAAAAGAAAAGGAAAGCGCAATAGTGTCAAATTCTCTCGAGTACTAGAAAAATTTATTTGAATTCGCAAATCATGAAATCCGATTTCATTATCGTTTTGCAACGGCAAATAATAAATTGGCTTTTAAAAAAATAATTTTTCAAACTGAAAATCAATTTACTTCGTTTTAAATTAATTTCTTCATATGAATTTAAAAAGTTTAAGTTTTTTTTAGTTAAATTTTGTGCAAAAATATTAACATAACGTGTTTATTTTTCGCTTTTTTTATGCATCAGAATTTATTTTCGCTCACAAGACCGGTTAAAACTGATAAGCCGCTGAAGAAAAACTAAAAAAAAAGTTGCTGCTAACACTAAACAAAGAAAAACTAAGCCTAAACAGAGTAATAAGATAACAACTAATCACTCATTTGGAATGCAAAATTAAATCAACATTATCACAAGAGACTGTTCTAATGTTAATGGTAAGACCACTCACTCACTGCAACAATTCATTTTTCAGTTGTTGTCCTTTGCAATAGTCATTGCAAGGTTGTTATGCTGTCGAAAAAATAGAATCCCCTCAAATGCATAACAATGTGAAATTTTGTCTTATTAAAAGGACAATTTATTGTTAGCGATAATAATGTCAGCCTGGAGATAAAGCGAAGACTAACTCTTGCTAATAGGTGTTACTATGGTCTCAGTAAGCAAAACCGACAAAACTGACACTCTACAAGACGCTCATCTTACCCGTGCTACTTTACGGCGCAGAAGCATGGGTTGTGTCGCAGACTGATGCAGCCACGCTTGGGGTGTTTGAGAGAAAAATTCTTCGCAAAATCTTCGGTCCTGTTCACGTCGGCGACGACTACCGTATTCGAATGAACCACGAACTGTACGAGCTCTACGCTGACATTGACATAGTCAAGCGCATCACTATTCAACGTCTGCGCTGGCTGGGACATGTTGTGCGTATGGACGAAGAAGCTCCGGCGAAAAAGGTGTTTGATGCGGAAGCCGCTGGGCGACGACGAAGAGGAAGACCATGCCTCCGATGGAAAGACCAAGCCGAGGAAACCCTATCCACGCTTGGTGTGAATGATTGGAGAAGGCGTGCGCAAAGCAGAGGCGCCTGGAGAGAGCTTTTGAGGTCGGCCGTAACCCGGTAACGGGTTGTTATGGCCACCCAAGTAAGTAAGTAAGTAAGTAAGATAATAATGTTAAATTGACTTTTTAATTAAGTTGAAATGATTTGTTAGTTTTAAAGATGTTGCACAATTTTTTTGCGCCGTTATCAGAAATAATAAATTTTATCATCCTCACAATTTTTTTTATAAATTTTTTTTTGCTCAGATAAAATTTGTGCATAAATACACAAGAGTATAGTAAACATTATTGTAAAGTCATAAAGTTTGTAAAAATTAAATGGACACAACATAAGAACGATAAGAAAATGCCAGGCCAGGCCGTTGCGCCTAAATGTTATGGAAGTCATTGATCACATTTTAGTGAAAAATATAAATTTAGAGGCTAGTTAACTTTAAAATTACTCAAGCGTTGTGTTAGGAGCTCATAAATATCACTTTTTTTTTAATGGACATTAAGGTGAAGTGCTCAATTAAGATACATCCCAGCCAGCATTTTATGAAATTTTCGATCACATTCGAGTCTTTTTCGAGTTCTCTGTCTGATTAAAATTGTCATTTTCTGACATACATAAATAATACATTTGTCAGAAGAAAGTGGTACCCTTTCTGCGGACTCTTCTTGAAGAGTCGTTTATGACCCGTTTTTCTGATTTGTTTCGACTCATTTTCTAGTCATATTTCTTATCATTTGCGAGTCTTTTTCGTGTCATATTTTAGTCATATTTCTAATCATTGGCGAGTCTTTTTCAAGTCATTTTATTTTATTCTTTATTTTTTAGCCGTTTTTGACTATATATTCCTATAATTTTTGGCTTATTTTTCTATTTGGCTACAATATCTATGGCGAACCTTAAACGTTATCATAAATTTTTTCGTATTCACGTTCCTTCGCGTGTCCTTGCCGTTCTTTTCATCATCATCAGTCCTATATCTATAATTTTACTTATTGTAAAAGTATTGTATATTATATTCTTTTTATAAAGTTATTGCGAACTACAAAACAGAACGCAATTTAAAATACTTATTTTCAAGTTCTAAAGTCACATTCGAATCATTACGTCCCAACCATCCGATCACATTCGAGCCTTTTTCGAGTCCTCTGTCTGATTAAAATGGTCATAAATGCGCTAATTTTCTGACATAAATAATACTTTTGTCGGGAGAAAATGATACCCTATCCGCGAATCTTCTTGAAGAGTCGTTTATGACCCGTTTTCTGATCAGTTTCGAGTCATATTTTTAATCATTTGCGAGTCTCTTTCGAGTCATATGCGAGTCATATATCTTATCTTTTGCGAGTCTTTTTCGAGTCATATGCGAGTCTTTTTCGAGTCATATTTTAGTCATATATCTAATCATTTGCGAGTCTTTTTCGAGTCATATTTCTAATACATATGTGCTATTTATTGTTCCTATAATTTTAATATATTTTTTTAATAATTTCACCATTAGGAATTATGGTTTTCATCGAAACTTATCACACAAGACGTTAAGTTGGAGCTTATAAAGATATTCTTGGCGTCATTGATTTCATACAATGAGTTGAGGTAGAGTAATTTAAATGCTGCATAGAAACATAAAATGCAATAAGTTACAAACAGTGCTGTTAGAGGCATATTCTCGATGGTCATGAAAATAAGATCCAGAGTCCCTCTTTTTAAAAGTAGTTTTAGTCCCACTTCGTTGAAAAGAAAAAATTAAATGAAGTTGAAAGTTTGGGAAACACAATTTGCGATATATTCATTCAAACAATAAACTGTGCTCAAAAATAGTAGCATGTGATGCGTACGGAAATCGCTTAGGCACAACGTCATCTTAAAAATTATATAGTAGCTATTTTTTTAGTAATAAATACCAAAGCATTCGAAAATTTGTTTTATTTTATACTCCAATTTAACCCTTAAATGCATAGCGTATCATATATGGTACGTGACTAAAATCATAGCCAAGTTTACCCAAACAACCTGCATCGCGTTAAAATTGCTTCAACCTTGTAGCAGGCATTACAGGCTTTCACATACAGTGCAATTCCCCATTACGGACAGCCCCCATAACCGGACAGCTCCCATAACCGGACATATTTCAGGGACACTCACTAACTTTTCCATACAAAATACATTCCGATAGCCGGACGCTCCAATAACCGGACAGAAATACTGCTACGGTGGGTGTCCTGTTATGGGGAATTTCACTGTAAATGTCTTTTCAGCTCTCCGATGTCCACTTTAAGTTACCAGTAAGCTGTCAAAGTGGTCGAACGTTGTGTTTACAAATAATTTTAAAAGTGACTCAAATATTGATAATTTCCATTATTCATTTCCATATTTCATTATTATTCATTTTTCATTAATTTCTAATAAAAAAAAAAGTTTCAAAAAAAGAGTTTTTCATTTCAAATATGTATATAGGCTTAATGCATCGTGTACCATATTTGGTACACTTCACAAATCACACTTTTTGAGTTTTTCCGGAAAAATGGTGCATTTCCCAGGAAAAAGAATGCCCATTCCGTGGTAAGCGTCTGATTTTACATAAAAGGAGCTTGGTATCCATATTAGGGGCTGACCCCATGCATTTAAGGGTTAAAAGCTTTTAAATAAATTTTTCTAATTATAAAATGTGAGCGCACGAAATCAATTTGTAGTCATTTTTAAAAAGCTATAATTGCAATTTTTAATGGCTATAGATAATAACCCGATTCGAGTGTCGTTTATTGTTTTCATGTATCTACAGTTTTTAAGTTTTTTTTTTGTGTTGTTCAACACATTAAAATCTGTACGAATTCGTTCTTAAATCAAGAATGAAAGTTGAAATGGGAATTTGCAAAACTTTCAAACTTAATGAAAGTTTGACAAGACAAGCAATAAGTAAGATAGATCTTTTTTTATTTTTTGAGATACACCCTTTTGGCTTAGTAGGGTAGTATATAAACACCAAATATGTCGTAAAATTAAAATCAAATAGTAAGAGTCAAATTTGGATTCCTTGCAAGCAAAATGTTGCGCCGCAAACAGTCCTCGCTTACATGAAAACCCAAAAACTATTTTTTCTTACTTCAGCAGAAATCAAATAATCCCCAATTTATAAAAAAAAATATTTTTCATAAACAAATTCTTTCTTATTGGCAATTACACTTTGTGTATTTAGTTTCCACTTTTTTCCCATTCCAAATCCCCCTCAGCATTTTCTCTGCTATATTCACTTACCAAATGCCATAGTCCAATCATAATGGTGGCTGTGTGAACGTGTAGGCCAAAACAGCACGTCCATTCCTTGCTACGTGGAGGACCCATTTTGACGCGAATCCTTAGCATTGCATGCGCCGGCGACGGCTGAGGAGTATAACAAATTTACAACAGCACTGTTTGTTGTTGTCGTTTTTGTTGTTAGTGCAACGTCAATAGATGGAAAATTCAATTTTCCACAAAAATAGTGAAAGTAGGCGTTGGTGCTGCAAAATATAAGAAAAAAAGAACCAGAGTTAAAATTATTTTTGTAACACAAATTTCTAATAAGCAAACAATTTTGATTTCTTATCGAACAAAAAAAAAACACACAAGAAAATATAAATAGCAGAAGTTGGAAAAATTTTTCATTTGACCTCACTTTATTTTTTTTCCAAAATATGCTAATTAAATTCATGTTTCACACTTTTTCATTACGAAATTATTGAAGCCTTACCTTTTCTCTTGTGAAATTCACAAATATTATTATGTTAGTCACACTTTTTTGCACTAAAAATTTAAAAATATATTAAAGAGTTAATTTTTCACTTGTGTTCACTTGTAGCAACGCAGTTAAATTTTTTCCGTGTTCGATTTTTCCTTTGCTTTTTCTCGCATCCACAAAGTCGATTAAATACACTGCGTTTTGTTGTTGCAATTACACAGTGACAGTCAATTGGCAACGCAAAAAGTACTTGACACAGCTCGTCGCCTTCAGTATAAGCAATCAAAAATACAAACTGTTTGAGAACTGTTGGGAATGGCTTCATAACTGTTACATCTTCAGAACATGAGAAATCGACTGGTTTCTTAAAAAGAGCTAATTATCAAATTTCTCCTCGCGTCTATTACATCGATTGACATTTTAAGCAGCGCTCTGTTGTTGGCAACTCATACAGTGGTTAAATGGTACAATGTTATGCATATTATTCCATTTTGGCAATTTCATAATTCAATACAAAGTTTTAGTATGAAGAAACCACTTGTGTCAAAATGTGAAAACATTGACATATGATTTTAAATACCAGAAAAGCAGAATCAAAAACATTTTTGATTTTTTAAACACAATTCTGACAGTTGACAGAAAATATGTCACCGGTAAGATCTGTTCAAGAACGCCAAATTACGATGGAAGACGGAAAGTCCAGCTGTCATTTTGTGTTTACAAGAAAATAATGTTTGTATTGAGATATTTTAGAGTGTGACAAACACCTACCGATCGTCCACTAACGGATGGAATAGAATTAAGTCTAAGTCGACGGTTAGCCGTCAGTGAACTTTCTGCTGTCCGCTGCAATTCTGTTCCATTTCAAGCGATTGTGTGTGCTCTAATTTTGACAGCGGATGACCTTTGACGTATTTTCCGTCGTCGGTTGGAATTGTGTTTGAGCAATAAATGGTTCTGTTCAGAATATAAAATTGAAAAAACAAACTGTTTCGAGTAGTAAGCATACAGTCACAGAGCTATTACAAAATTTGAGCGCGTTTTTGAAGTGTGAAGCAATGTTGCCAGATTTTTTTTAGGAAAAACTTCAAATTCTGAAAAAGAAAAATTGTAAAAACTGCTATCTCCAAAATAAACCAGATTTTTCTGGAAAATATAAAAAGTTTGTGATTGTTAAAAGTTGATTTTATAAAAAAAACTGTGATTTGCAAAAAAAAAACTGCTAACGTGTCTAAAAAACTTGAATTTGCAGGAAAAACTGCTAATATGGTAACACTGGTGTGGAGGTACTTTTTTACATTTACAATGAACTGCAGAGTTTTTTATTCCATTTAGAATGTGCAATAGAAAACACAAACTGTTTAGACTTGAACAATTTGTTTGTAAAAATAAACACAGATTCTACTGATTCGTTTGAGCGTATACGATCAAGAATACAATACGTTCCACAATCGAAATATTATTCTTTAAGTTTTTTCTCTGCGGCTGTCAATCGCGCACAAGTGCTTTGTCAAACTTCAAAGTTCTGTCAGCTGAGCTGCGTCAGAAGTGTCGCAGAATTCATCGCGTGTTGAACAAAATTTGTGTTTGCTCCCTAAACTTTTATGGAATAACTGCGTGCGTGAGAACATTAAAGATTTCGTAATTATTTGAATAGGAAAATTATAAGTGAAAGATCCACTACATCTAGGATTAAAGCTCATACAAAATGGTCTTAACCAAAGAATATCGGATTTGCATGCCACTCACAGTGGAAGAGGTTAGAAAAATACATTTCGAACAAAAAATAAATTATTGCTATATCACCTGTACCATTGTACCCTCACCCGTATTGCGAATATTTACTTGCATTACATTTCCTTATAAAATAAACAACAATATGCAGCTGTGGATATTGCAAATATTTCATAGAAGTTATATAAATTTTGTGTTTTTTTCTATTGCAGTATCAAATTGGACAACTTTATATGATTGCCCGCCACAGTTTAGAACAATCCGGTGACGGTGAAGGTGTTGAAGTTGTAGAAAATTCACCCTGCGAAGATGACGAATATGGAAAGGGTCAATACACAGAGAAACGGATACACTTGTCCAGGTGATTTTGAGTTTAAGATTTGGAGTCAGTAGATGAGTGGAAATTTTAATTTATAAATTTTAAATGCAATAGGAGGGTATTAGTTTGGCAACTAAGTTAAAAGTTCTGCTAAGACTATGCAATATGGAGTGTTTTACTTGTTAGGGGACATCCATAAATTACGTGAGTCAAATTGAGGGAAGGGGGTCCGGAAAAGTTTCACCAAGGGGAAGGGGGGTCAATAAAAATCTCAAGTCAACTTTTTAATGCAGAGACTATACATTATTATAGGTAGCAGATTAAATTTAAAAACTATAAGGCAAGTCTCATGGAACAAAGGGGGGTTTCGTCAGAACTCACAAAATCCAGCCAAGGGGGGGGAGGGGGTCCGAATTTTCAAAAAAACATATCACATAATTAATGGACGTCCCCTTAGCTCAAATTTTTTTGCAAAAACTAAAAAGTTGTTGTATAGCTTAGGCGTTTTTTGAATGCTTTGTAATAACGTTTATTTTGTACAGGCCTTTCCTTTATTTTCTTTATTTATAAAAATTGTGGTATAGTTTATAAAAGTTTAAGACATTACTGCACGAATTAATTATATGATTACCACAACAGTTGTAAATTTTAATAATTTTCATACTCTTCGCAAATTGAATGGATTGTCTGAAGTAGGAGCTCATCATTTGAAAGCTTGTTTCTTCTTCCACAATTATGATAAAATTTTCTTTAATATCTTATGGTCTCAGTAAATTTAAAGCAATAGAAGAAACGAATTATATATCTGGTCCGTTCCTGAACTTGTCAAAATTGTTCAGATTTACAGGACTTAGCCTCAAAAACGTCCCTGTAGTCGAAAAACCAGTAAATGATAGCGGAAATGTGAAAGTAATTGAGCTTATTTATAAATTATTTATTCTGCATAGTTGATTAAAAATCTCTTATTCATACATAACGTACAGTTGATGTCCACTAGAACAAATGTCCAGCTCTGACGCGCGATTCTCAGTTTTCTGATAGCTTAATTCTACATTTCTTTAACGACTGTAATTGTTTTATTCTTTTATTTTTCTTTCATTGTATGAATGTTTTCTGACATCGGACACTATTTTATATAACAGAAAGATTCTTTGCTCCAAATGTTTTACTTTTTTACCCAACAGCAATTTTGTTCGTATAAGACGCGCGATAAATATTTAAATAAATTAAGAGCCCATAATTTTTGTTTTTGTATACATATTTGTTTTGGTTTGTTTATTCTTGACAGGGATGGAAACCATTTCGACAACTTGATTCTATCTTTCTTTAACTAAAATTGAATGCAATGGAATTTTTGTTTGGTTCTTATATCTGTTTTGTTTTGTTCTTTTATCTTTTTTCTGCTTACTGCTTACTCGACATGTAACGTTTCAGAAAGTTTCACAAATATGTAGTACTTAACGTATCAGAAATGTTTCATTTGTAATATTGTAAACGGAACGTTATAGAAATTTTTCTTAAATATTCAAAATGTAATGTTTTACATGCAATCATTGTGAATTGTTCTGAAAGGCTCTAATTCAACGTTTGTTAAATCTTTCAAATTATATCTTTCTGACACGTTATAAACTAAATCTTTCACATGTAATCAGTCTGAAGTATTTCGGAAAGGTTCCAGGCTTAATGTTTCCTGAATTGTTCTAATGAAATCTAAAGTATGTTTTATGACTCGGTATTATTTTTTTGTTATATGCATTGTATAAATACGACATCAAATGTAGATACATGGAGAATAAAAAACAGTGTGAATGTTGCCAAGCGGGTTCTCTGTTAAGTGTAGTTTTGTGTTATCATTTTCAATTATAGAAACAAAACTATTGAAAATATCAGCTCCTAGTTATGTGGATAAAATGTAACAATAATTCAGAGTTCAGCGCAAGTGAAGCGGATAGAAAAAAAACTTCAAAATATCAGAGCCCAATGACGTAAACAATTGGTTTGTTTTTTTTTTTTTTTGCCTTAATATTAAAAGGTTTTTGTAACGTAATGTAATCAAATGGCAGTCATTGCAAGAAGTTTTCTTAAATGAAAAGAAAAAATTTCTGATACGCAACTGAAACTTATTAAGATTTCATTTGAAAGATTTCTGAAAGGCTTACGAAACGATACACGCCGAATGGTTGAAAACTATATTGTATAATAGAAAAATAAATAGAATATAATTCGAACAATCCCAAGCAATGCTCATCACACACAAAATAATTATGCTACTTCCAGGTTTCGCAATGAGTCTAACGACCCGGATCCTCAACGATCCGGATTTAACTGCAAACACTGTTAGCCCAGTTTATCGTGATCCTCAAGCCAAGTATCTCCATGTATACATATTAGCCTTATTCTAGGCCTATCCCTTTTTCGGAAAATGGATAGTATTTTTCCGGTCTTACAGCTATGTCTCCTGATGTATATCAGGCATGCATGTGAAAGTAGAAACATTTGTAAATCCTTTAGGGGTCATCAATACACTCAGAGCATTATTATACAAAACTTATAAATTTATACCATGCGTAAAGGTTTCAATCGACCATAGTGTGATAGTTAAAAAACCAAAATTCGGCCAATTTTCGGATGCTTTCCACAAAATCTAAGGGAATATTAACCAAAACGTATATTAAATTCTTCAAAATAAACAAACATCTTGGAATACGCTTGAACAACCGTCATACTTTGACCTTGATTATCTTCCATCGGTGTTAGTCCGCGTTAGGCAATCTGTACTAAATAATTGTGATTAATATGTACATATATTATGGTGATTCAAAACATTTTTTTTGTTTCAAAAAGTTTGCAGGTACGTGAAAGAAAAGTGTTGGTGCAAGGAGAGCTCATAATATTAATATTTACTGGTGGCTCGTCAAACATTTTATGTTTTCCTTTTATTTTAATTATGTTAACTTTAAAGAATGCCAACAATTTTAAAATAATTACTCGTAACTATGCAGTTGCTTCAATTTAAAATTTTATCTTTTCTCTATTTGCAGTCGCCTGCCCTATTGGATTCAAGCAATTTGTCCACGTGTTTTTTATGTTACAGAAAAATCGTGGAATTATTATCCTATCACATTGACAGGTAAGAGAGTAGAAGTAAACATTTTATACATTAATATCCTTTGCAGTGTAAATTGCATGTTTGTTATACTTGCTATATTTTAAATTAAATTCTACCCCTCCTCACTACATTGACTTAAACAGCATGCCTGCTTATTTTCATTATTCCTCCCACGTGTGGTTTATTTTTAGTTTATTCTGTTTACTGTATCCTTGAATAAATCCTACGCTCTATTTTTTTATTTTCTAATGACGCTGTTGCGCTTTTATAAATCATTTCATTGCTTTCGCTATTTTCACACCTTTTGTATGCTCGTTATTATGCTTTTTGTTTTGAAAATAAGACAAAAGAAAAAAAAATTCTGCATTGTAATAGAACAGGACTGCATTTTGAACTTTAAGCAACAATTTTTCAATGCTTTAATTGGGTCAATGTAAATGCATTTTTGAGTGTAAAAAATAATTATGTATTTATAGTCTAGAAGTAAATCATAAGTACAGTTCAATTACGAATAGAAAAAAAGCAAAATATTTTCATTTACTTGTAGCAACGATATAAAATTATACTTCTTAAATTTTATTCCAAAATATTTTAATTGCTTCGCAGCGTAGCGGAAAACTTAGCGCTTCTTTATGTATATCGATTCGTCTCGTTTCTTCTCTAATTTTTTGAAGCCTGAAAATATGCAATTTTATTGTAAATGCAATCAAAGCCTGTTCTAATGAATAACCAATTGCAAATACAAAAATTGTGCAAGCATATTTTTAGGCTCGAAAATCATGGACGAGACGATTCGTGGTACATAAAGAGCTCCTTAAAGTTTTAAATTTTAAACTTCATATTTTCGAACCTCTGTTCAGAGTCCGGTGACGTAATTAGATAACAGCGATTTTTTGATATGATGATTTTGTTTAATTTTTCCCTAAGTTTACAAGATTTCTGTAACGTTTCAAATGTTATCAATGTTTTATTGCAGACATTGGCACATTACAGGAAGCTTACTTAAAGGAAAATGAAAGATTTCTGAAACGTAAAATTTCATTTGAAAGATTAGTGAAGGTCTTACAAAACGATACACGCCGATTCAGTGAAAACTATTTTATATTATATGTTCGAACCTCTGTTCAAAGCAATGATGTTGTATAAAAATACAGTCACGCCTTCTAAAACACTATACAAAGGGTAATTCAATGGAATTAATGAAAGATTACTTCTCCTCAAATATAATAATACAAAATATTAGTGAGTAATTCATTACACTTTTTGGATTGCTATAAAATTACTACAGAGATAGTTCCCTTTCCAACTGTGAACTTTAACTAATCTCTTTTCTGTGTTTGGGCTATTTTTTTTTTTAAATTTGAAACAAAAATCTGATGAGCATTTTACTGAGTATTTAAAAACTTAATTAAGTATTTATCAATTGAAATAGTAATTTATTCCGAAATTTAACAGAGTATAAGTGCATTCAATTATCAAACAAAACAATAAACAATATAATGAATATTATTCTCATCTTAAAAAGTATAAAATAATGATTGATTTTATGAACATGTGTATTCATGTCATACCAAAATTTATTGATGTGTCTAAAAATAAAACAAACGAAATCAATATAAGCACTTAAAAGATCTATTTAAATGTTTTTTTTTTAATGGTTTCAAACAAAAACAGATTTATAAGCATTCAATAAGATATGCACATTCTTAAGCAACACACATTAACCACACGTTTTCTTAATGATTTCCTTTGCCATATTTTGATTAAAGTAATTTGAAAAACGTAAACGTACAAGAAAAATCATTTGTTAACAAATTATTATTTTATTTTATGTTCCCAACGAGCATATTCGGTTATAAAAAATTTTACTTGCGTAACTTAGGATAACAAATTTTTCTTAAATTTTTGAGTTCACTCTATTTGAGAAAATATGCAAACTTTCGCAAATCTTCTCAAATGTATGATAGCTTAAACACGATTTGTAATATTATGCCAGCTTAGTCAAACATTTTTTTTTTTATCAACAGCATTTTGGAAAAAAAAAAAAATGTTGACATTGCTTCACAATCGATGATAAAAAGTAAAAAAATAAATCAAACAAAATGAAGTACTTTACATGATGGCAAATAACAAGTGTCAGCGAACCTTATGGGCTTTATATTTTTATAAATATCACACTAACGTATAGTTAAAAACTTTAGCTCCCCCTATGTTTAGTTTTAATTTGTCCTAAATAAAACCAACATTGCATGCGTGTGATTTATATCAACTGTTGCATTGCATGACGCAGTAGCTCATGCTTTGGTTGACAGTTTTTCTGTGCCGTTGATGCCAAGCATATTAACAATTGCTCTAGTGACTTGTCAAAACTATACACAAGTTATTTATAGCCAAGGAATTTACTTATTAAATGGATTTTTGTTTAATATACCCTTAAAGTAATGCCAACCAATCCTCTCTTTTCATAACCATACATTTGTGTATGTGATTTATTTTGTTCACTTAAACGCATTAGGAAGAGTATCTATTATTACATAATTTTATCACGTTTTATTTTTACTGTTCATTATTAATTGAATTGGTTTTACTTTCTACGAGTATGCACTTGCTTAAGGTATTTATTTAACATTTTGTTGCTATTAATCACTGAAAGTCAACTGCTACATTTTACCTTTTAGATAATTATAATTAATAACTAAACTAAACAAGATAAGACTTTAGTTTATTTTTGCCCCTATTTTACTTGTTACCTTTTATAATAGATAACCGTTTTAACCAGATTTTTATGTCTTGCATCACTTTGTTTTTTTAAACACTTATGTACATAAATAAATATTTTAGTAAGATTTTTTACAATGACTTTAAGAATTAATCCTATTGGCTAATATATGCACGCGTCTACAGGAATATGCAATCGTATATCGCAAGAAAATTTTAATAATATTTAATAATATATAATTAGCAAAAAGTGTTTTTCGGCAAGTTACTTAATTTAAAACAAAAAATCCCAAAATTTAATGAGACGATTTGTATATGTTACCGGCCAAACTAATTTGCAATCCAGATTTAAAGCAAAAGCATTGTGGATATCAAAGGCCAGCCACAGTGAGGCTCTAGGCTTAACGCTAACTAGTTTGACCTAAAACTAGCTTGGCCGGTAACATATATACGCACTAGATATAAGCGGAGTGCCCGCTATATAGCAAGTGCTTAAGATTACATAATAAGATGTACAAGAAAGATAGTAACGCATTTTGGTGAAACTAACCAACCAGCGTTGCCTCGCCAATGCACGAATTTTGCCTAGTTTTTTTTTTTTAATTGAAAGTCTATAAGATTACAGCTTGAAATGTATGCCAAATGATAGAGCTCGAAAAGCCTTAACAGAATATATAGGATTGCCTTGTCGAATCCTGTCCCAAACCGAATCGTCTTATAATAATAGTTATAGTTGTACTAATCGTTGTTGTTTTCCATTGTTTTTGTCCATAAAAACATAGCTTTCGTAAGAATTCATTGAATTAATTTTTTTGTTTTTTCTTTAAAAAAGGTGTAAATATAAAAACAAGTTAAGGTGTTATCTTCGGCCAGGCCGAAACTCACATACCCTACACTGCGCTAAAAGTACCTTTTAAATAAATGTTAAAAAGGCGTTGAAGAGGTTGAATAAGTCGAAAAAAATGTGAAATGTTAGAAAGGTTGACAGAGGTTGAAAAATGTTGAAAAAGTCGAAAAAAAATTCAAAATGTTGAAAAAAGTTGAGAGAGGTTGAAAAACTCTAAAAAAATTGAAATAACTTGAAACAATTCAAAATGGATGAAAAAGTCGAAAAAATAAAGAAACTAATGAAGAAAGTTGAAAAAGTCGAACAAATACATTTAGGATATATTGGAAAAAGTTACAGAGTTGAAAAAGTCGAAAGAATAAGGAAAAAGTTTGAAAAAAACCGAATAGAAATGAAAAATTAGAAATATGCCACGCCCACTTGTCCAATTCCGCCAACTTTTGGTTCAATAAACTATATTCGTGATCGACATCCTCATATTAAATTTCAGCACAATAGCTTGTATAGTTTGCGATATGTGCCGCAGTTAAATTTAAAATTTAGGGCGGTGACACACCCACTGGTACAGTCCAGCCCGGTTTTGATCTAGAAATAGCTTTCCATAAGCAAACCTCTTGCACCAAATTTTAGTATGATTGCTCACATATTTCGATAAAAATGCCACTTACCGTATTTTACTTGTATGGGAGGTGCCACGCCCACTGGTGCTATTTCAGCCAATTTTGATACAGATATACTCTATAGCAACTGAACCACTTACATTAAATTTCATAGCAATTGCTGCAATAGTTCACTTAAAACAGCGCTTACAAATTTATGTTTATATGGGAGGTGCCACGCCCACTGATGAAATCCTGTCAAAATTCATTTATTTTTAAAGTTTATAGTAACTGACATCCATAGACCAAATTTTATGAAGATTACTCTCATAGCACACTATCTATAACAATAAACGTTTTTTGCTTATATGGGAGGTGCCACGCCCACAGGTACTATTGAACCAAATTTTTGTTATAAGAGACCTAATAGTAAGTATATCTACCTCATTAAATTTCATAACGATTACGTTGTTAGTTCTCTTTATATAACGTTTATAAATACTGTCGGACGTGCAACGCCCTTGAGCGAGTTTTTTCAGTAAAGTACTCGAGATTGTATTGACTGCTTTCAGCGGCATCATCCCCAAAATTTTTATGGAAATCGTTTGTGCCAATTCTGAGATATACGGAATCAAAATTTTTAACAGTTGAAAAGTGCCACGCCCATTCTCTCGATTCCGCCCACTTTTATCTCAATTCAAGATATATTTGATATGTATTCGTTTACCAAATTTCATCGCAATATCTTGAGCGGCTTACAAGATATGGTAGTTTAAATGATAAAATTTAGGGCTGTGCCACGCCCCTGTACGACCTTTTGGAAACTTGAAACCCAGCCTAATCCTAATTTGGTTCACATGTACACCAAATCACCAAGTTTCATCAAAATCGCTGCAACTTTTTTCAAAATTGGCCTGGGTAAATTTACATAGAGTATGGGCGGTAGGCGTGTCCGTCAACCGATTTCGCCCATTTTCAATAGCAAGATGCCTGCAAGAAGATGTGACCTGTGTGTGAAAGTTTCATTCAATCAGCTTTCTTGGTTTTCCCGTAAACCTGATTTCAACGGACATACAGACAGACAGACAGACGGACATTGCTAAATCGACTCAGGTGGTGACGCTGATCAAGAATATATATACTTTTCCATACCTGCTGCGCCCCCTTCGAGGTGTTACAAACGGAGAGACAAAGTGAATATACCCTCGGTGTAGGGTATAAAAACTTACAGCAAACTATATATCATTTTAAAAGGAATCAATTAAGCTTTCTTAACATGCTAAAAAAGTTTAAGGCCATTAGCACATTTTTTGGAAAAAAATAAGGTTTTTTGAAAAAAAAATTGGTCAAAATTTCAGCAATATCGTAATATCTCCAAAATTATTGGTCACATTTCAAAACTTTGCGCACCATTATTGTAGCCCGTTAAATTATCCTTCTTATTACACCCATCTTTTCTATTTTACATTCAGGGGTTCCCAACTTATAATCATTTTTCCAAAAGCTATGTCCGCAACTTCCGATGTCTATATCTCTGAAACTAAATCCGAGCGACTCTTTTTTATTATTATATTTCTTTATTTTTAATCCCCTATTACCCCTAAAAAAAAAAAAAATTGGACAATGGTAGCTAAAGTAAACCTGTTCCGATATTTTCTTGATCTTTACAAAAAAAAAAAATATTTTGATACATAACATTTTTTTTTTATTTTTTTAGAAAAATTTTTCAATTTAAAAATTTTTTTAAATTTTTTCAAATACACATTTTTTAATTAGGCTTATATGAAAGCTTGATTTATTAGCTTTTAGAACATTAAGAACTTAAAATGGGCTGGAAATGGGTTTTGCGAGTTTTTGAACGTTGAGTTTTAAGTAAGTGGGCGTTCAAAGCCCATGCCATTTGGCGACTAGCTTCCTGGAAAATTAAGTTTTATTGTAGTTTTTTTATAAAACGTCCAATATTTTTGGTGCTTGACTTAGAGTCACCTGAGAGAGTTACCTTCACTTCAAAGTTCCAAAATTTCAAAGTGATAGTGAAAATTTTTAAAATAACATTGAAAATTTATAATGAAAGCAAGCAAGCAAGAGTTGATCGATTATAAAAACTCCCATAAAATTTTACTAAATCATTAATTAACTAATTCATTCATTTCATTATTGGATATTGAAGTTAAATTAAAAAAAAAAACATTGTCATTGATTTGCTTAACTGCCTTGACTACTAATTTTTTGCATATTTTTTCTTATCTTCACATATATTGCACCAAATTTCTTACTCGCCACAGAATACACTGTAAGTAAACTAACAAACATTTTTTAAATTGTGTAAGATTCGATTAAATTTGATTTTGATTTTCAGTGTTCTTTTGTTCCTAAACTAAATATATCAATCAAGACCAAATACGAAAACAACAATGGCTCCTCAGAAAACGTAAATCTACAGTTCAAAGCATTTCATGTTTAGAGCAAATGTTTAAACCAAGTTTTATTTATTTATTAGTGCCTTTGCCTCAACGAAGACCAACTAAAAAATCGCATCATTGAAGAAGTTGACATTGCATACGATGAGCTTTCCAGTCCAAAACATTACAAAAGAGAAGAAGATCCTAAGTTTTTTAAATCAATCAAAACAAGTAATTTATCATATTTATAAACTGTAAAATAATTTTACTAAAACATTTCTTATTTGTTTTCAGATCGTGGACCATTAATTGAAGGTTGGCGTGAAACTGATACACCTATAATGTGTTCGTATAAAGTTGTGCATGCTTCCTTTGAAGTTTGGGGCCTACAAACAAAAGTTGAAGAATTTATACAACGATCGATACGTGATATTTTATTACTTGGACATCGACAAGCATTTGCTTGGATTGATGAATGGCACGGTATGACAATGGAAGATGTACGCTCATATGAGCGACAAAAGCAAGCAGAAACTAATGAAAAACTCAAAGTGGCCGCTGGAGTAAATGATGATGGTAGCGGTGATCAATTACCAAGCCATGCAGTAGAGGCTACTGAAAAAATTAATGCAGAAGAAATTGATTAAGTTGATATGCAGTCAATTATATATATCTTAGTAAATTAGTTTTTATTAAAAATTTAGACCAAAAATGTACTAGATATGTAAATTATTACAAAAATATATAGGTGTGTGTGTATAGAACAATTGGATAATTTGAAATCCATGTAATTATAAGTTATATCTTAGGATGCTTAACATAGCAAGAGCGCTTTAAAGCTGTCTCTCAAATAACAGACTCAACAGTACATATACGTAAATCATGCTTTTTATATTACTAAATATTTTATTGTTGTATAAATTTATGCAGTTACTCAGGAAGTTTACAAATTACATGCACATAGATACTTTTTTTGCCAACTGTTTGTAGAACAAATTAAATACATTACAATGAATGATTAATTCTAAAATGCACAAATTACAAAAGAGTTTACTTGTAGTAAGAAGTAGTTTCTCGTAATATAAAATATGTTTATTTTTTTTTGTAACTGAAGCACTTTTTTTGCTTGCCTAATGTTATTATAAAATACTGTTGCATTGTCTTTGTTGCAGTTAATTTTATGACTTAATTTTAATTGAATAAAAATGTGTTTTTCTGTGTTAAATTAAGGCTATTTTATTTCTTTTCAAAAAGTAAACGCTTACTGTACAATTTTCAGTAAAAAAAATAGATTAAGTGACAGAGTGTGTAAGGAACTTCCGTGAAGAATTAGTGTAACACTTTTTTCGGGTTGAAAAGTGGGCAATGTAACACAGAGTTTCCTATAAAACCATCGTGGAACAATTTTCAATTGCCAATTTTGCCCATACCTCCGCTGATGTACACATGGTTAAATGGTTCATCTCAGAAAATTTGAATTTCACCACTGACATGCCGAAGCAGGAAAAAGAATAATGTGTTAAAACAAGCAATCTAAAAGCGATTTCGCAAATAAATTTTTTCATAGCCTTAAACAAGGACTTAAATCCTATAGGCTCGAATTTTCTATTTGAATTTTGAAATTTTTTGAAGTAAGTAAATTTAACACTTTAAGAAATTATTTGTTAAACAACAATTTTTCATTCTAGCAGTATGTGCAGCAAGTTCATACTGCTGCAACTATACCTCCTGATTATCATCGATTGTTTTGCGTACAAAATTATCTTCCGAAGCGATGTTTAAAGACACCCACTTGTTCGACATAAAGTAAAATTTTTGAAATCTTAAGGTAGTTGGATCTTTAAGGACACTCACCGTGCAGCTTGTTGGGCATTAGAATAAATTTCTTAAATATCCGCATGGTGAAAAAAATTATGACAGCATTTGACATAATCAACGAAATTGTGCACCAATTTATACCATCAATATTGGATAAAATCAAATATCCATTTGCATAAGATAGTGACTATCATGAAACACACTAAAAAAAAGTCAACTACAAAGTTAGTGATTACTTTGGTGACAAGAGCCAACGTTATTACCTTAAATAACGCTCAGTCGCTAAGATACCGACGCCCTTACAGCTCGGAATATACAAAGCTGTTTTAAAATCAGCGGAACGTATGGAAGAAACTATCATGAAGAGTTGAAAAATTATAGCTGGGGTCTTTCTTTTGATGGAAAATTTTCGAAATGACGAAGTTCAGTTGATTTTAATAACAATCGAAAGAAGGAAGTAAAAATAGTTTTGCTAGTTCTTGAAATCATAAAGCATAAATTATGTTATCGGACTACCCAAGCGCTAAGAATGAAAAGCAAAATGTATTGGTTACGCTGCTATAGAGATATTTGAAATCAATTGGCTTTTTCTCTGCCACTATTCCAATGTTTTGGATTTAATCTAAGGACTTGTTATGAATGATTTCTTAAAAAAAAAATTTTTCCCCGAAAATTATATACAATTTTGTTTCGAAACTGCTGAATATTTACGACCAATTTGAGCAAAATTACAAGTAACATGAGAAAGTGATAGAGGTAATGATCATCGAATAGCGTGGTGTATACATATATCATAAGTAAAAAATACGCCGAAATTTGGATTCCAAGTATTTTTTTTACTTTAGTAAATAAGTAAGGGAAAAGGGATCACAAAAACAGGACTAGAGTGAATACCCCTAGTAATTATCTTTATTTTAAGTAATTTTTAATGTTTTTTGAAAGTTCAATTTACGTTGTCTATTAAATTTGAAATATATTGAAATGCTTATGGATATAAAATTATATATTTTCTTTTCCAATTTTAGAAATTAGTTTCTTTCCTGGGAGCGCGGTTACAGTAAAATTACCCACGAAAATTTTTTCATAATTTTTTTACCTTTTCTCATTCTGCAACAGTACGAACATATGTATACATAGTGGGGTGTTTATTTTAAAAATTTTGTAGATTTTTTATGTATTTTCTTTGCATATGTTTTAGCATGGTTCTTAAAAATAAATGTCACAAAATTTGAGCTCCGATTTGGTTGAAATTTTACTAAAGAAAACCGACTTACTAAAACGTAGAAAAGCTCTGCCTTAGTTGCCAAGATAAAGCGTTTTAGGAATTTAAGCTGTATGGGAGCTGCCACCCCCTGTTATCAAACTACGCCCACTTTTTTCGTGAGGCTGAAACAAATTAAAAAAAAAATTTCAAAATTTTCAAAAGAAACCCTAATACATAAATATATGATTTTTTTAAATGCACACCCCATACTTGGCTCCATCCCCAACATATATTTTAAATCAAATCGGAACTGGTTTCGTATTGCGTTTTTATTTTTTTGTTTACTTTTTTGTTGTTAGATTATTTTATATTTAATTACACTATGCGACAGTCATTTTATACCGAGCGATTTGGCAGCAGTTTGTATCTAGGCTCTTTGATTCCAAGAACCGCCAAATAAATAAATAACTTAAGTTGCCGTTTTCAAGATAATACAAGCTGACAAAATTTTCCTGAGCTAATAACCCAGAGACTAGACCATACTTTTCAGAAGTATGCTCAGAATTGCTTCATTACATAAGGTTTTCGAGGTGTCCTAACCTAAAAGTGCAAAAATCACCGTTTTCTGCTATTTTGGAGGTTATGTTACACCACAAATTGATTTGTCATAACAAAACTACTAGCAGCATCTGAAAGTACTAGTCTTTCCCTTCGAAATTCATTTTCGATTGTTCCGATCCGATTTTTGGTTCTCGAGATATATCAATTTCAACAAGGGCCAAGTTTAACATGGGCCATTTGGGCTAGGTTGACGAAATACTACAGATTGAAATTGATATGTCTCGAGAACGAAAAGTCAGATCGGAACAATCGAAAATGAATTTTGATGGAAAAAACTTGTACTTTCAGATGCTGCCAGTAGTTTTGTTGTGAAAAATCTATTCGAGGTGTAACATAACCTCCAAAATAGCACAAAACAGTGATTTTTGCACTTTTTAGGTTAGGATATCTTGAAAACCTGAGGTAATTTAGGAATTCTGAGCTCGGATTTGGACTTAGCATGCCAAAAGTTTTCGGAAAAGTATGGTCTATGGCCTGGCTTAAAAAGCTTGTCGGCCTGTTTAAGTTCAGCGAACATTTTTAACTTTTTTTAATGATCTAATGTACCGATTTAAACTATTTTTGACAAAGATTAAAGACGAAGCACGCGCGCATAGCTTTTTGATACACCACATTGAAATCGGAAATGAAGTTTTGCGCCATATTATTAAATGTAAAATTTAGAAACTCAGAAACTTCTAAAAATTTTGCTTAATTTTTTGTATGATAGAAGAGAAATTTTTTAAATTTTTTTTATTTTTATTTATTTTTAAATATTTTTCTTATTGAAAATTAACCTGTACGAGTTCATTTTCGAATAAGGCGCAAAAATGGCCTGCTCGATTTCACTTTTGTGTACCAAAAATTCGTTTATATCGATTAATTTGGCAAAGTGCTCAGATAAAACAGGTCAAAAATGCGTCTGTAACCAACTCGAAAACGGATACTTTTATTTGAAGATTTTTGGAATCAGCGAAAATGTTAAATCGCTCATAACATGCTGTAGATCTTGTCGTACAGTGTTTTCTTTTCCAAAAAGTAATAAGCTATTTAAATATTTGTTTTCTTTTTTTTTCTGCAAACGTGTTAAATTAATTAGTCGTACATTTTCTGTAAAACTTTAAAATATCTGTAATACAAATATTGATATGCCAACATAATAAGTTGCTAATTTAATCATTTCTGTCACTTTATACGCGTACAACGGCAATAAACAATTGCACGAAAAACTCATGAAAAAAATAATTTTCCTTTTAAAAAATTATAGTGATAAAATAAAATATAAATAAAATGTTTATTTACATTTAATTAATAACGTAAAACATTTAAGTTTACCAAGCCAATTAACAATAGAACCATAATTATTAAAAACTTGCTATAAAAAAAAAGATAACGCGCCGCTCTCTTATAGGCAGCAGCTTTTTCTCATTTCGCAAGTCAGTTAAAAGCTTTCAGCCCTCAATTTATTTTTCTAATTTTGCAAAAGCTACGCACACAGCTGATAGATTCTCATGAGATCGCCATCGCAATAAAAATGCTGGTGACAGCCAGAATCAAAACAAGTGAAAAACCCGCGAATTATCAGATTTTAATCAGACAAAATTTAGTTGGCGTTTTGAGTTTAATGAAGGGGCATAAATTTTTCATTCACAAATCATTCCACGGTGCATGAAGTTTAAATATTTTAAAATTTACAAAAAAATATTTAAAAAGTTTCCTAAGCAAATTTAAAATAAATTAAAAATAGCATTAAAATTAAATTAAAAAACATTAATGGGAAATTTAAAAATTAAGTTTTTCTTAAATTAAATGCTAATTTTAAAGTGTTTTGGCGGAATTCAAAAAGTTTAATAATCGTATTATATAAATAAAATAAAAGAAAAAAAAAGTGGAAAAAAAAAATTAAAAAAAAGTGATTAAAAAAAAGAAAAAATAGTGTGAAAAAACAGCTCAAAAAACCCATAATTTTTTTTTTTATTGCATGCTGACATGTTGACCATAAATCAGTGGCAACAAACATGGCTAATCTTCAAATACTTGGTGGCTTTACAGCTGTTCCTGCTGTTAGGGTGCGTGTCAAAATTATTTAATTGCTTAGTTTATTTTTAAATTTTTTTATTTTGCTATTGCTAGTTGTTTTTTGTGTTTTTTTTTTTTTTTTGCTTCTAAGAATCAAAACAATAAACACCACAGGGGCACTTCATTAAAACATTAAAAAAATAAATAAAAAAATTATATACATAAATGGGGTATTTCAGGCGAAATTTTAAATCTGTGATCACTTCAAATTTTTTTGAAATTTTAATGTCTTACTGTATCAACACATTAATTGCTATAAAAGTATAGTTTAATGTTTTTTTATTGTTTTCGGTAAAATCAATTTTTTTTATGTTTTGGAAAAACTCTAACGGAAACAGTTGTCTAAATTTATGAACTGTCAGAGAATAATAAAAATATATTCCTTGACACTCAGGGCAAATGGCATTGCAGAATTTAAAATATTTTTGATTTATAAAGGGGTTTTCAATAAGAGCTCTACAAAAGTTTTTTTTAAATAAAACGAAAACGGTTTGGGATATCAATGAAATTCTTTATTCTTGTAAAAGAACATTCGATGCCATTATGTATGGAACTCAATTTCTTTTGCATGGCCACCACGGGCACGCCTGCAAAAGTTCAGACGCTGAACCCAATTTTCGACGGTTTTCAAGCCTAAGTCGGCCGATACTGCTGCAATTTCACGTTCGATATTCATACGAAGTTCATCAATCGTCGCTGGCTTGTTGGCATAGACCATAGACTTGACGTAGCCCCACAGGAAATAGTCTAACGGCGTCAAATCGCACGACCGAGGCGGCCAATTGACTGGGCCATTTCGTAAGATAACACGTTCACCAAACTTGGTTTTCAATAAATCGATTGTGACATTCGCTGTGTGGCTTGTGACGCCGTCCTGTTGGAACCACTTATTGTCCAAGTTCATATCATCCAAGTTGGGCCAAAAATATTCGGTTATCTTTGAGCGGTAGCGATTCCCATTCACAGTAACGTGCCGGTCTTGATCATCACGGAAGAAGTACGGCCCAATGACGCCGCCGGCCCATAAACCGCACCAAACCGTAATTTTTTCGGGATGCAATGTTGACTCATGGAGTACGTGTGGATTGCTGCCTGACCAATAACACAAATTTTGCTTATTGACGAAGCCATTCAGCCAGAAATGAGCTTCATCGCTGAAGATGATTTTTCGATGAAAATCCGGATCATTTTCAAGTTGTTGCTCAGCCCAATTCACGAACATACGACGATTCTGGTGGTCAAGCGTCAATTTGATCTTGTAAGGATGTACGCCAAGATCTTTTCGCAAAATTCACCACAACGACGTCACAGAGATGCCCAACGCTTGAGAACGACTTGTGAGAAACTGATTTGGGTCTTCCTCAATTGATGCGCTAGCGGCAGCAATATTCTCGACACTACGGGCACTTCTTTGTCTCACTGGCACGGGAAAAATTTGTACTGTGCCTGTGGATTCAAATTTTTCCACTAGACGCTCAATTGTTGATCTGACAGGACGATTAAGACAACCATAAATTGGACGTAGCGCTCTTAAAGTTGAGGCCATTGACTCCGAATTTCGGTAGTAAATTTTAATAATTTCGACTCGTTGTTGGATCGTATATCTTTCCATGATGAAATGGCAAACCTTACTGAAGAGAAATGTCAAAAGAGCGGGAAAAAATATGGCGTCGTTTGCTGTCCCTATTGGGCTACTTTTGTAGCGTCCCTATTGAAAAACCCTTTACATGGGTGCAAATTTTGAAGTGAAAATAGTAAAAATAACATTTTTTCCCTTTATTTTTAACACAAACAGCTTTAAATCGATTTGGATTTTGAAATTAATATTTTTTTTTAATTTGAATATTTAATATGAAATCCTTTTAAATCAATATGGTTTCTTTTTGAATCTAAATTAAAAAATGTTCTCTCCAATTTAAACATATAAGGCTTTGACGCTAAATCATAAGCGTTTATGGTTGAATTAAACATAAAATCGTTGATTTTTTTTTCCTGTGTAATTCATTAAATGAGCTTTTCTAGGAAACCCCATTATTATTAATTTTTTTTTTTCAAATTCTACATCAAAATACATAAAGTTTGACACCGCCTTCAAGTTGGCACGGTTTTTTTCTAGTAGTTTCAGACTTATTTGTCAAACTAAATAAATTCTAAAGTAGAATTGGACTGGAAGAAAATTTTATTTATAAAAATTACCTCAATAGCTATGTTTTCTACCAAATAAATCAAATTTAAAGGAATTTATTAGTACTATAATTTTTACCAAGAGTATCTGAAAGCTCTATATCAAGTTGAAAATGAAATTTTTTTAGTACCCAGCCACGTTTTTGTAACTTATCACATATGTATATAGCGTCTAACAGGCTGAATTTTTTTCAAAACAAAATATTTTATGAAAAAAAGAAAAATTCTTAAAATTTAATAAACGGCGCTAGTAATTAATACAATGTGTGAAACCTGGGCCAATATGGAAAAAACTTATTTCGACCTTTGGAGCGTTTTCTTTACAATTACGAAATATTTTAGACGAGATATATTTTATTTCTGACAGAAAAATAGTTTATTTCTGGTAAAGCTTATACAGAGTGGAGTACAAGAAGTACAAAGCGAACTGGAGCGAAGTATACGAAAATAAAAGAAAATACGAGAAAATCCATATACAATAAAAATCCGAAAAAGGGCATTCATATAAAAAGTTTAAATGCAGTGCACATGTTTTTCTAGTAATTATTTCTTAATTAAAACAAAAAGAAGTACAAAGGTAGTTAAAAAAACTACACAAAAGTACAGCGGAGTACGCAGTACAAGGGTCTAAAAGAAGTACTATACTGAAGTACGGTTGATCACGTTATGTATAACGTGGAGCTTTATAGCAGATTTATGGCATGTATGCTTTTGCAACTTTAATTGTATTCAAAAAATACCTTTAAATCGATATGAATATCAGTGGTGAAAAAATCGTGGCCCCCCTAATTGGGGTGCTAAAAACATTTCATATTTCGACTCAGGTATTGAATATAAAACTTATGAATTAATGTCCTTGGTATTAGTTGTACTAAAAAATTTATTTCAAATGAGGTTTATCCTATAAGTATTTAAGCCAATTTTGTTATGTCAATTCTGCTGCTGAGTTTTAAACTAAAAAGTCTGTATTCCCTAGACAAAAAAAAGCTTTCTATAATCAGTTTCAATATCAAAGTTTTCGAAATTCGATGTAGAACTAAAAAAAAAATTCATTCATTTCAAAATGTATTTTTTTTAAAAAAAAATGAAGTAATTTTTGGGTTTTCTATTCTTATTTCATAAAAACCAAACAAAAGATAACGACTACTTTTTCGGTGAATGAAATAGTTTTCGAGTAAATAGCTTACGAAGTTTTGGAAAGCTCCAAAAATGGAACAAACCGTAAAATGGGTGAAAAATAATATAACTGAAAAAACACGTTTATTTCATTTTTCATAAGGAATAACATATCGAAATTTCTAAAAAAAATTTTAATGTGTTAGGTTTTTATAATTGAAATTTCACCTGAAATACCCCATATACAAATTAAAGGCAAACAACAAAGTGCTAAATTTGTCATCTCTGATAAAACTAGGCAAACTATGTACTTTTTTGTTTAAAATTTAAATATTTTTTTATTCAATAGAATGCGGTTTTTGCTCAACTTTAGAGCAAATTTTATTAAGTGAGCCAACGACATGAACTTTGCCACAATTTCACAGCGTCTGAAAAAATGTTTATTCGATTAATTGGGTATCGTAAACAAAAAAAAAACGAGGCGCACTTGTCCAATACTCCCGGTATATAAGATAATGGTTATAATCTCAATAACTTAACTGCAAAATTTATCTTCAAATTAAAAAATTGTTGCAACTTTTATGTTGCTGACTCCCCAAAAGTTGAGTAAACCACTTTGGACATTAGGCTTTTACTTAAGAAGAATCGCCCCAAAAAGCTGGTTTGGAACAGGATTCGATAACACTCTTCTCTAACACTCTTCTTCAACACCTATACTTAAGAAAAATTGGCCCAGAAAAGGAAATTTGTTGCACCCAACCAACAGAAAATATCTTTTGTTTTTCCAACTTGCAAAAATTTTGCCACTAAACAAAAAAAAAAGGTCCTACCAAAATGAACATATTTCACATTCATTTGCATCAATTAACACATTCCCTCATTTACTAAAAAAAAAAATGCTCACTTTCGATTCTCCAAAAACCCTAGCAAAATAAGATATACACGAGAACCATTTTTTCACACCCCAAATGATTTCAAATAACTCAAATAAGGAGTTTATATGTAAAAAAAATTTCTGGTAAATCGAAAAAACTTATGCTTCTGGCATAGGTACTGATTGTTGGAATAAAAGAAAAAACATTTAAGATCTAAGGTTGGTTGAGCTTTGGGAATGATATACTTTAAGATAAGTCGACTAACTTGCCAAGGTTCAAAGGAACTTTTTGCATATTAATCGTATGTACTAAATATAAAACACAATAGTTTGCATTTCAATAACGTCATAATAAACAAAGAACAAAATGATAAAGATTACTTGATTTGTTTATGACGCTAATGATTTTTTTTTGCGCTAATTTTTTAGTAAACTTTATCTCTTAGAACAACCAGTGCTTGTCAAAAAATAGGCTATGTACTCAATAGCTAATCACAGCCAAACAATAAACAAAATACTCTCAGATTAATAACAATAAAATTAATAACAATGCTAATATAGCCGGCTTAGCTTATACATATAAGGGTGGCCCTAAAATTAAAAGGCATTGAACATTTTCGAAAATAAATGCTCTCTACTTTTCTAAAAGTTCATTGTTTAAAAACACCAGTTTAACAATTTTATTTTGAAACACAAATTATAGATTTTTTTAAACTAAATTTTACAAAACTTTTATATCAAATACACTAAAATGTTGATTGTTTTTTGTGACTCATTTTCTATTTGGGTAAAAAATATCTGAAAATAATAAGAGTCATTGAGATTAAATTATATGCCCTACAATAGACATTTCTTCGCATTCATAGTTTATCACACACGAGCCACAATCATAAAGTACATTCAAGATGAAGTAAAAACCTTGTTAATCATGATAAACTTCTAAGAACATTTCTGTAAAAACAAAATGTTGACAAAAGTTATACTAAGATAATCGAAAAGGTGATGTTAGTAGATAAAATTCACATTTTATGCATGAAAAATTCAAAAAAAAAATAAAAAAAACCATTACATGTAGTACTGAGAAAAAAAAATCAAGGATTTGGTCTGGTGTTTGATTAAATTTTGGTTACCCTAAGTCCGGCATTTGATTAAAAATTACAAAAAGAAATTCAGATAACATGAACTGTTTTGCAGTTTAAAAGAAAAATTATGTAAATAAGAAAAAATTAAAATATTTAGTCAACATTTTTGCGCCACAGCAGGTCACAGATCATGACTTTAATAATACGAACTTAAACATCGTATAAAGTGGTGTATTTAAAGAAGAGGAAAAATGGCCATCGCCCCAGGAGAAAACTCTTGGGGGGGAAGTGGAAAAATTGTGCCCTGTATTCATTGATATTAAATTTTAATGTGATTTTTCAATATTTGCTGAAACTTATGTTAAGAAAATCTTAAAAAATGTTTCCAAGGCTTCTGCCTCTGCAGCAAATTGGTTCCTCGCCTCGGCAACAAATGTTCAAGGTGTATGGGGCATAATTTTCCAAACGTCCCCGCCAAAAAAAAAGTTTACCGATAGGGCTAATTTTTGTACTATTTGGTGGTGGTACTTCTGACACCAAAAATTTATTTATTTTGACAAATATGGTCTGAGCTGTACGAAAAAAAAATTTGTTGCTTTAAAAAAAAAATATTTTTCTGAGTATTTTGACCAACACTAAGTTCTTTTTACTCAGTGCGATTTTTAGTAAAAATTGATAGCTTACTTACTTACTTACTTGGGTGGCCATAACAACCCGTTACCGGGTTACGGCCGACCTCAAAAGCTCTCTCCAGGCGCCTCTGCTTTGCGCGCGCCTTCTCCAATCATTCACACCAAGCGTGGATAGGGTTTCCTCGGCTTGGTCTTTCCATCGGAGGCATGGTCTTCCTCTTCGTCGTCGCCCAGCTGCTTCCGCATCAAACACCTTTTTCGCCGGAGCTTCTTCGTCCATACGCACAACATGTCCCAGCCAGCGCAGACGTTGAATAGTGATGCGCTTGACTATGTCAATGTCAGCGTAGAGCTCGTACAGTTCGTGGTTCATTCGAATACGGTAGTCGTCGCCGACGTGAACAGGACCGAAGATTTTGCGAAGAATTTTTCTCTCAAACACCCCAAGCGTGGCTGCATCAGTCTGTGACACAACCCATGCTTCTGCGCCGTAAAGTAGCACGGGTAAGATGAGCGTCTTGTAGAGTGTCAGTTTTGTCGGGCGAGAGAGGTCTCTACTACTGAATTGCTTACTGAGACCATAGTAACACCTATTAGCAAGAGTTAGTCTTCGCTTTATCTCCAGGCTGACATCGTTTTGAGTGTTCACGGCGGTGCCAAGATAGGTGAATTCCTTGACAATTTCGAAAGTATAGTTGTTCGCATTAACAAAGGATCCAATACGCCGCGTCTCCCTGTTTGTGGACAGCATATACTTTGTTTTGCCCTCGTTCACCGTCAAACCCACTTTCGCTGTCTCTTTTTCGATAACAGAGAACGCAGCAGTAACATCTCGCTTACAACGTCCAATGATATCAATATCATCGGCATATGCAAGGAGCTGGACACTTTTGTAGAAAATAGTGCCATTACGATGTACACTGGCTCTTCGCAACACCCCTTCCATCACAAAGTTGAAGAGGTTGCAGGATAGTGGATCGCCCTGTCTGAAACCTCGTTCGGTATCAATGGTTCGGAGAGGTCCCTTCCTACTCTGACGGAGCTGACTGTGTTGCTCAACGTCATTCTGCAAAGCCGCACCAGCTTCGAACTCAGACATGGTGGCATACAGGCAATCCCGTATCGGGCTATCGAAAGCTGCTTTAAAATCGATAAAGAGATGATGGGTATCGATCTGTTTTTCGTGGGTTTTTTCCAGGATTTGACGTAGTGTGAAGATCTGGTCTATGGTGGACTTACCAGGTCTAAAGCCGCACTGATAAGGCCCAATCAGTGTGTTGGCAAACGGCTTAAGTCTTTCACACAGTACAGTCGACAGGACCTTGTAAGAGATGGCAAGAAGACTGATTCCCCGGTAGTTAGCGCAGATTGTCGGGTCACCTTTCTTCAGTACAGGAAAATTGATAGCTTAGAAGACAAAAATTGGAAATTTTTAAGCTTAAAAAATATTTACGCCATCAATTGCTCAGAGTTCGGAGGAGAAAATTATCTATATTACCTAAAAAAGTGTTTTTTTTTAAGAAGCAATTTCTTAGTTAAGTGAAAAAATCCGTTTTGAGTATAGTGACCATTATTGAACAATGTCGGGACTGAGTGAAAAAAAATCGGCCCGGCACTTCATGGCATGGCATTCCCATCCTTTATTCTTGAGAAAATTTTGTAAGAAAAATTTTTAAAAGTTACCCATTCAAATTAAGAATTAATAGTTTCTTTTAACTCTACGATAGAAAAATAAACTACCCTAGAACATACTGCCCTAGTTATCATAATTTAATCGACATGAGAACATATTTGACAGCACCAATTGATTGGATTTCCAAACGGAAATTGCCGCCAAGTGGCACAATTAATTCGATGAAGTACAAGTAAACTCTAATTAATGGCTGTCAAACAAAATTCTTAATTGTAATTGTTTTGTTTATACTATTTTTCTTTTATTTAAAAAAAAGATGTTACTGCTCCAAACAAAAAAAATGAAATTAAATAAAATCTATTATCTACAGACGAAAAACAAGCACAATTTTCAGGAAAACATTAAACTATAGCTACAAGATAACAACTATTTTTAGCACAAGCGCTGTATTTGTTTAACCATAAACTTATTACTTAAATTGTTGTACTAAATTTGAGTTTTTATCACTGCAACATTCAATAAGAATCGCAGTGTAAACATTGGGATAGTAAATTAATGTTGCGTATACGACATGTGATGCGGAATGCATTTAGGTTTAAATAAACAATATGTTATCTTATTGCTTACAATTTAAGATAAATTACTAAGAAATTAGCTAAGTTTAAATTGTAAAAAGCTTAAAAAATACTCAATACATTTTTACTTTATATATTTTTTTTTTAAATATATTTTTTTAAATATTTTTTGTGAGGATAAAAGTGAAACGTTTTGCATACTTTTTGCATAAACTTTGTAGAAAAAACCTGTGGTTAAATAACTTGCTTTTTTAACTTTTTCGGCTAAAAAGTTCTTAAAATAGAAAAAAACTGTACCTTTTCATAAAAAAAAAAACAGCTGCGTATATAAACATAGACCAAATAGTTGATTTTTACTATCGCATTTAAATATAGACTTTGGTAAACAAAAACGCTGTCATACGTATTATTTTTATTGGAAAAAAATATCAAAAATATTAAAAAAAATAATAAAATTGGTATATTAAAAACTATGCTAATTAATATAAGCTAATAGCCTAAGCAAATAAAAGCATATTTGTTAAAAAATTATTAAGAAAGTGCTCGTGTACGTTAAAGCTTTACAGCTATTAAGGTAGAAACAAGAAATTGATCGAATTATTTAAATTAAAACAAAACAACACTTAACTGTACTGCCATTCCACATGAATTTTTCGGACTCTATGGCGGCAAATTGTTCGAATTTCTTAAGATTAATTCAGATGATTTATCTTCAAAAGAAAAAAAATTTAATTTGAACTAAAATCCAATATAAAAGGTATTAAAATTTGAGGCATCTTTTTAAATTTTAAATAAAAAACATAAATTGTGCGAACTCTTTAGTTATTTTTATTGAAAATTAATAATAATAAAAAACATGTCATTCTAGTGACTGCCTCTGCTAGCTCGGCAGGCTGTCAATCTTTTACCAACATTTTGAATAATTGATGATTCAATTAGTGATATTTGCTCGATGATGTTGCCTTTGAGGTGTTGAACAATTTGAGGACTATTCGCATAAACTTTAATCTTCAAGCAACCACATAAGAAAAAATTCAATGGTGTTAAATCGCATGATCTTGTTGGCCAATTCACGTCTGTTCTTCGAGAAATTCGATTCGATTACTAAGCTTCTCTTTCAAAAGATCCATTGATTCACTGGCTGTTTAGCATTTTGCACCATCCTGTTGAAACCACATATTCTGCACGTCAATATCTTCCAATTGATTTCACAAAAAGTTTCTTATCATCTTTCGATATCGAGCTCCTTTCACTAGGATTCTCTAGGATTTTCTTCAGTGAACGGCGATAAACTGATTTCCTTGACTCTTCAGCAATACTTGTGATAGCTGCAATATTTTAACTTGAACGATGCTAATTTCTGCTTCTCTGCTCTTGAACGGATCAGTTTTTCGAATTTATCAATGATAAGTTTAATAGCACGGTTTGTCGGAGCATTTTCTCTACCGTATTTTGAATGAAATTTTTTTTCAATTTCTGAATAATTTTCACCACATTTAAAAGTTTTAGTAATGAAAACACGTCTATTCGTGAAGCGATTCATTTTAACTCACCAGAATGTATTATCTTCATACCTGAAAAACATCGGTGTAATCTAGTATCTGTAAAAAAAATGGTGGAAAATTTAAAAAAATAAATCAAATTTGAACACCCTTTATAAAAATTTTAAAAAACAATTTTATAATTTAATATTTTTATTGGTACTAGCAGGATTGAAAAAATTAAGGGATGCCTAATACTTCTGTTTTCCAAAAGTTTTTGTATGAAGGGTGATTTATTAAGCGTTTGGTTTTCGAAAATTGAAAAAAGAACAAAACATTTGCAATAGTCAATAAAATCTTTATTTGGAGCGATACATTAATTCCCGCCATTTACTTTTTAAAGATTATATCATGTAAATGTTGCTCGCGGCTATACCTAAGGTGGTCCATCCATAAGCTCCAATTTTGGTATACTTTTTCCAACATTTCGTTACATTTTTTGACTTTTTCGATAGCTAGACTTCTCTACTTTTCTAACATTTCAACTTTTTCTACAAATTTTCGACGTTAGCCGTCTTTTCAGCTTATAAAGATTTCGGTGACAATTTTCCAGTGTTCAACATGTTGCTATATTTCGACACTGCTTGATACTTTTCCATACTAACACAACTAAACATCATTGAGTACACACATCAAATGTTGTTTAGTTAGCACAAATGTATCAAAAAAACTAAAAAGATTTAACTAGTGCGCTGTGAGTTCTAATGAGAATCTTAGTATATCTTTCATGTGAATAATATTTGCATACTAAAAATAAAACAAAGTTATTTTAGGTATCTTGTGACACTTAGCGCGTGTTACTTTTATTTACAATTCTTTTTTTCTTGGAAGAAACAAAACACAATGCTTAAATTAAAAAAAAACTGTTAGCTAATTAAACCAAAAGTTGATATGAAAAAAGTACAAAGCACAAAGTACACGTGTGTGTCATCGAGTTCAAAAAGTAGTTTAAATTTTACTATTGTTTTTTAAAAATGTCTTTCAGTGAGAGAAGCAGTTAATATGCTAATAGTGTTAATTCTACCAAAAAACCCATTAAATTTGATTACTTAGTTTTTTTAGTATTTTCGCTTAGCGTGGCAACACTACCTATATATTAAGAGTGATAATTACACAAGCAGACAAGCTTTTTAACCCAGACACCAGCCTATACTTTTTCGAAGACTTTTGGCACGCTAAATCTAAATCCGAGCTCAGAATTGCTCCATCACCTCAGGTTTTCGAGATATCCTAACCTAAAAGTGCGAAAATTTCCGTTTTCTGCTATTTTGGAGGTTATGTTACACCCTAAATTGATTTTTCACAACAAAACTACTGGCAGCATCTGAAAACACTAGTCTTTCCCTTCGAAATTCATTTTCGATTGCTCCGATCTGATTTTTGTTTCTCGAGAAATAAATCTCGATTTAATTTTAACTGCTCAAATTTGTCTAATTAAACATCAACATTCTGTAGCCGAGCTAGCTATTTGTAACTAAATTTAAATAAAAAATAATTATGTGTTTCTGGATTTGGACCGACGCGTTCTACATCACAAGCAAACGTTCTAACAACCGACACAAATATAATTTTTTTTTCTTTATCGCTAAATTCCATTTCAATTTTTTAATTTGTCGAAAAAATTTTTGCAGTAAACTTTTTGTTTTTTTTTGCCTAACATTTCGCATATTTTGCATGTAGAAATGTAGGCAGAGTGTCAATCATCAGCTAACGTTGTATATGGAGATGTAAGGAGTCCTGCCTGTTGGCTGCATGCTTTGTATGTAGAGATGTAGGCAACGCGTTCAACTATACAGGCACTTAGTTAGCGATGTCTTAAGGCATTGTGCCTTTCCCTTACTACACATTTTATATAGAGATGTAGGCAAACTGCCTACGCTTTGTAAAAAGAACTTACAGTAGTGGCTGGAGTTGTGAGCATTACTGCTTACAAAGAGTATAACTATTCATCGGTGTTGCTTATAACATATTTTCCGCTGGGTTCTTAATGTTTGAACACTAACTATTTGTAAGGTGTTTAGAAAAATAAAATACTTTTTCACAATATTACAAAAAAAAACAACTTACTAGTTATACTAATTGTAAATAAAACTAAATTGTTGCTATCGAATATACCCTTACAATTTCGCTGGTCATATTACAGAAAATATTAAATAGAAATAT
The DNA here is from genome assembly GCA_949775025.1 of Tricholauxania praeusta. Taxonomy (NCBI): domain Eukaryota; kingdom Metazoa; phylum Arthropoda; class Insecta; order Diptera; family Lauxaniidae; genus Tricholauxania; species Tricholauxania praeusta. Next base: position 109,241,649 of record OX459031.1, on the reverse strand, counting down.
TGATTATAATAAAAAATTAATAAATTCAGTTACGACGACAACTGCCGATTATGTAGCTCGTTAATTACAAGTGTTGTTGTCATAGCTGTTGGTAATTAACTGTTGTTAATTATGGGATAAATTGCGTCTTCCTAAACAAAACTTTTTTCTTTTTCTTGGTTTGTATGCTACATTTGGTTTTTCTTTTGTTTGACAATTTAGATTTAGGTTTGTGTTTGTCACTTTGCTTTTAGTTTGTTTTCTACATTTAGGTTTTGTCGCCACTTTGTCTAATTTTTCTTGTGGTTTGATGTGACCTTTTAGCACTCGCGGAAGTCGAGCAGACTGATGAAAGGTTTTGTTCGCAGTGTACGGCAGTTTAGTTTTTTTTTTCGAAAATTTAATTTTATTCTTGAGAACAGATCTCACCCGTTGAGTACTTAAGAGCTCTTAGTTTCGTTGACAGCTGTATTTCAAAATGAAAAGCTGTATTTCAAAATGAAAAGCTGTCAGCAACAAGCTATGCATTTTTTTTTAATAAATCAATTTACTAAAAAAAAATTTGTTTACCTTAAGTTAAATTTTGAAATACCATCTAAAACTTTGTTGCTTAACGATAACACAGAAACCGATTCACAGACCGATTTCTTAAGGGAATATATTATTTTACTATATTTTGGACACTCTTGGGCGTTGTAAACAACATATTATAAACTTTTATCAGGATATTTTTCAAAAAATTCTAAAGATTTCTATACATGCACTAAGAATTTCTGTATTTTATAAGCCAACTTTCAAAAGAATCATAAAGTAAATTTAATGACATAATTATTATTTTATTAAAGCATGGAATGCAAACGCAGTCATGATGAGATAAAAGTTTCGCGCCAGTCACGACTTAACGTATTATGAGTGGAATAAAATGAAAAATTAATATGTGACAATTAAATTATCACCCGTAATAAAAAGGTGCGAAAATATCTTTGCACAATTTTCATACTCCAAAGCGTAGAATAAATATGGATAGGATCATTGTATTGGTTTCACACTTGAAAGCCAAATACACTTTAAAAAAAAAATTTTATCTATCCTATAATAAATTTTTCACTCCTGTGAACCTAATGTTGAATCATACTTGTTTTTTTGAACTTCGAACTTATAAACTTTTTATATGTATTGCAAAGAGTCGTTGACGTTTGAGAGGAGATCATTGATAAAAACTAATAAATAGTTTGGTACCTATTTCGTATTTGTACACAATGGTAGTTTATGGTTTTAAGCTTCTTTGTTAATTATCTTGTGAGCTTTAAAAAAAGTTACTTGTGAAAAAATCATGCAATAAATCTTTTTTTCAGTGCATATTATTTTTTTTTTTTTTTATCGAAGAGTTTATGAAATACTGAATATTTTCCAGAACAAAGAAATTAGCGAGTGCTGCGGGGGCTCAATATAAACCTACAAGAATCATCTTTTCGATAAAACGCCAAAAGTTTAATATAAAAAAAGACTTTAATTAAACTTTAAATTTAATCGAATTCAAATCAAAAATATTTCTCAAAATTTTCGCAATAAAGTGATAAAATTCACGTATTTTGAAATGTTTGACAGCACGCGTTTTGTTAAAAGCTTTCAGACTGCAGCAAGTGCGAAGAGTTTTCTAATTAGTCTTATATTCGAGATTCGACCGATGGTTTCAAATATCTTCAATTTGGGAAATAATTATACGCTTCGATATCTGATGAGTTGCCACGGGCTGTAATATTCTCAGTTTTGCTTATTCTATTTTTGTATCACTCCATAATATTTAAAAAATAAACACTAAATTGGTAAACTTCAAAGCACGATAACTTTGTCAAATGTCAACACAAAAACATAATTACAGAAGCCAAAGTGGCCAGGTTTGCCAAGTGGCCAATCCCGGAACTTTCTGCCAAAGCTTGAGCCCGTTAGGAATTGACAAATTTCTGAAAATTTCATCCGGAACTTGTATGGTTTTTGTTACTTGTACTTTCATTTTTTACCATTTTAAGGAAAAATTAAAAACAATGCAAAGAATTTCCCTCATCTTACAAGGTTTCTGTAACGTTTCAGATACGTTTCAAATGAAATCAAAAAGCGGAAATTGACACGTTGCAGAAATGAAAATGAAACCTTTTTGAAATGTAACTGAAATTATGTAAAATTTCATGCTAAAGATTTCTGAAAGGTTTTCGAAACGTTACATATCGAGTGTGTAATATACCTTTGTTTAAATTGAAAAACCCCGGAACATATTTTGCACCAACTCATTTCTCACATATTGGTTTTTTGACACTACGCGATTTTGCTGTATGAGCGATAAAATAATATAAAAATATTATGAAGTAAAGCACCCGAAAAAACTGTTTAAAAAATTTGGTAACTTTGAAACATAAGCCCTTTTTACGGCAGCCGATTTGCGATAAAATCGATGGCCATCGATCTAATAGAAACGATTATCACGAAACCAGTTTTTTGTTAATTTAAAGTAAAAAAAACTCAAAACAAAACTGATTTTTATTTTGACAATAGGTTTAACTTATAGCTCATAATTAGCTTTATAATTGGTGCTAAGGTTGAACTTCGGTAATTTTTAATTTTCAAGATAATTGCAAAAAACCAAAGGTGTCGCACAGGACAAAAACTTCCGTTTTCGTAGAAATGCCCATATATACAAATGCTGTTGCTAAATATATCCCCGAGCTATAAATTACTATGAGTTTGCATCCAAATCTAGCAAATTAAAAGTGACATTTTTATCACACAAAAGCATTTTCTATATCTTTATTTCCATATGATAAAATTTAAGCCTTCTCTAACAATTTTCTTATCATTCCATTTCTATAGCATTACTACCGCTGAGTACATTCCATATCATCATCAGCATAATTTAAATTGTATAGACTGGCAGCAAGCACCAGAATCAGCTGCGGGCAATTGTACACGCTATGGACGTTATGGGGCGTTGAGATGCTATGGTGGCATGAATAATTTAAACTTAATAATGTAAGTAATAGAAACTCATTAATGGCATTACTTTCTCATTTTATCTATCAAACAAATTTTAGCGATCAAAAAGTGCGTAAACTGGAAGAAGTCATACTCTGCGGCTGGCCCAGTGAGACGTTTAATCCTTTAATTGATTTGCAACCATTTCCAAAAATACGCACACTAACCATTGAATACAGTGGATTGAGAGAAATTGTTTTTGATTTTCCAGAAATGTTTTTTCTACAGGTTAATAATGATAAAATACACTAAAATAAAATGTTGAATTCAATAACTTATCATCTCTGCTTATTTCTATTACCAGTATATAAATATCTCTTGGACCAATTTATCATACATCAATGCACGCACTTTTAAACGTGTGCATACGCTGAAAGTTGTCGATTTGCGTTGGAATCAATTGGTACAGTTGGATGGTCCATTACTGTTACCGCGCTCTTTTGAACAGCTTTATTTAGCTGGTAGGTTTGAAATTTTTTGGAATTATCGGTAACCTGTTTTTAATCTTCTACAGTTGCATAGGTAATCCCTGGAATTGCACACGTAATTTAAAATGGTTGCTACTACCAGATAAAGGCGTCTTTGTTGCCGATCGCGAAAATCTCATTTGCACAGATCGCAAGTATAAAGATCGTCGAATAATAACTGTGATGAATTATAAAGTGGTAAGTGCTTGATTATTTTTTTTTTAATTTTTTTATTATTATTTTAAATTGCATTATAGAAAAGAATTTTGTTCCGATTTTGCGACGGTTTTTTGGAAAAAAATAATGGCCAATCTTAATGTTCTCCAGTAACTTTTTAGAGTAGTGTTGTTAGTCCTATTTTAAGGAAATATGAACTATATGGAAACTATGGAAACTATATTTTGGGCAATAACAGGTGACTTTTCTAACCAGTTTTTCTAGTAAGCTAAAATGCTGCTATGTCCTTGGCCCTATTTCTTTCTAAGTTCTCATAGTATAATTTAAGCGAAAATTAAGGCAAAATTGCACAGTGTATTATCTAAAAAAATTGAGTGAACTCAGATTTCCCCATTTTTTTACGCTACTGCTCCAAAAAAAAAAAAGGAAAAATCTGGAGTGCTGGAGTACTGGAGATTAAGGTAATGGTCAAATCGGATGAAAATATTTTTCCGGTAATTGGGCGGCTACCTAGATGCCCCTCATTAATTTTAATCCGTTTGGGAAAAGGTTCTTAAAATCGCTTGGGCAAATCTGGACAAAACGCTATAGCCGCTTTTTCTCCGATTTAACCCCGCTGCTGCTTTAAGTTTTTCTCCCATTTGATATTCATATCTATGTATGTAGAGCTTGGACAAAAATATATGATACTTCGATACTTTTGTATCGAAAAATTAAAGTAAGTTACTCTTATTGAACGAAAGGACAGAAAAATCAATCATTTAACGACCATTATGCAAAAAAAAAGAATGAACAGACAGGGGCGATTCTATTGGGGTCTGACACCCAAATTTCGTAATTTTAGAGGTCTCGCACCGAACTCAGTGGAAATTTTTTTAGCACATCAAGTTGGTTGCGAAATATCAATGCATTTAGTGCTATGCATCAATAGTGGTATTAGTGCAACCATTATTATTAGTACCAATAGTGATAGATCTTTAGTAATACTCAATCTGCGCATGATTAGTGATTAACTCTCCTGGAGCACTGATCATTACTAATTAATTTAATATGTGCCGACATAAAATTGGTGAGATTTGACAGTAACCATCAGCAAAAATGTGACTAAGAAATCCTAACTATGTATTAAGTGTTAAAAGTATTCACTAATGGGTATTTGTCAACACTGATCAGTTGGCATCAGGTGGCCATAGCGTTAAAACTTGCCACTAATGGGTGCTAATAAAAACGCTAAAAGATAATTATTAGAAATAGATGGGTACCAATGAAAACTGATTAGTCCTCATAAGTGTTCATTAGTTAATTTTAGTAAGGAAAAACAGGCGCTTGATTCAAAAATAGACTGTTAATTGAAAGAAGTTGAAAAATAAAAATCAAAAATTAGTGATTAGTGCCCATAAGTGTTCATTTGTTCATTTTTAGTAAGGAAATACAGACGCTTAATTCAAAAACAGACTGTAAATTGGCAGAAGTTGTATAATAAAAAGCTAAGATTAGTGATTACTAGTGATTAGTGCTCATAAGTGTTCATTAGTTAATTTTGAATAAAAAAAACACAAGCGCTTAATTCAAAAATAGACGGCGAATTGGCAGTAGTTGTAAAATAAAAAGCAGAGAAACGTGAAGATTGATACGTAAAAACGTAAAATGCTTGAAAATATTGAAATAAATTGAATGAAATTGACTAAATAAAAATCGAAAAAGATTACTTAATTTTAATACATCTCAGTAAGTTTCAATTAATTTTTAAAATAACAATATTGTTTTTTCACTAAACCCTCCAATTTTCTTTTTGTTTTCAGATTCTCAAAACTGAATGTCAATCTCATCCAGAACTAGAAAATTGCAGCTGTATTATGCATCACATCATTCCAAAATCACACATTCCATTATACACTGTCAACTGCTCTAATTTGCAACTGCAACGTTTGCCATCATATCTGCCAGAGAATACAACAATGTTCTATGCAAATGATAATCTTGTAAGTAATTGCACTTGAATTTCGAAATAGCAACATATTTTTAATTTCCCAACACTCTAAATAGATAACAGATGTTTTACCGCTTAGTAATAATATACACTATCGTCACGTGGTCGATGTGCATTTAGATAATAATCATATTGAGAGCATTGACATGCTTGAAGGTGGCTATTGGCTGGAGAATTTTCGATTGCTTAGCTTGCGTGGCAACAAATTACGCAAGGTAAGCAAAAACAAAAATGATAATTGAAGTCAACTCGAAGAACCGAAATAATAATTTTTATTATTAATGAAAAATTAAATTCCTTTCAATTAGATTCCCGTTTATGCCTTGGATAATGCACTTGAGGACAATCACAATGCAAATCTTTTGTTGCTTAGCCAAAATCCCTGGTTTTGTACTTGTAAATTTGGTATGCATTTTCGTGAGATACTTATGAAATATAATTCAATTTTACGTGATGCTTTGAATATAACATGCACCTACAAACGAGGCGATGAGCTGCGGCAAACAAATGTACTTTCACTAACGCGACAGGATGTTTGCAAATTGGTAGACGAAAGTTACATTTATCCGCTGGATTGGCTTAATGCTGTCTTAGCAAGTTTAATTATCTTTATTTTGGTTAAATTAGCGTATGATTATTATTATTATAAAAATTATGGGCGTGTACCGTGGATTGTATTGAAGCTGCCTTAGAGGAGATATTGAGTTTTTGGAATGTAATCGAAGTATAAAGCGTTTGGGTGATAGTCAAAGAACAAAGTGATTAATTGTTATACGAGTACTTAAGTAGACTAAAATGTATTATATGTGTGCTTTAGAAAGTATAATTTAAAAGTATCACTTTTATAAAAATAAAATATACATGATGAAATAAAATCTCATAAATAAGTATCTCTTTTCATGTGCATAATGTTAAGAAAATTAATTAATTTAAGTTTTCTACACATTGAAAAGTATGCCAAGAATATTGTGCTAAATAAATTAAGTTAAATATAACTGAAAAAATGAATAGTTTTATTTGAAAAGTTTTATAAAAATCATTCTCTACAATTAATTATTTTGGTGAATTGTTAAGTTGATTTAATTCTTAACATCTTACTGAAAATGATGCCAAAGCTGAAGCGAATTAACCACCCTTAGAAGCATACCCTATGCCGCCAAATAAAAAAGTTTAGGTTTTTAAATTTATGTAAATAAAATTTAAGCCATTGTTATTTGAAACGTTCACGAATAGCTATTTTATTGAATATTTTTTTTGCGTTTTAATAAAAACTACAATACAAATTAAGCAGCTTACAAATATGTAACTGCGCATAGCTTAATTTTTTTTAAGAATCTAAAAATATAACTGCCTTTAAAATTAAACTTTTAAGTAAGAATTGCACATAATATAAGCTTATGAATTTACATAATAGTTTTTTTTGTTTTAAAATAAAACATTTCATTGACGGAATGTTTAATTGGCACACAATACATTAAAACTTACGAATGTAATTTTGCACACAAGAGCTGTTGAGAAACATTAAATTTTAAAGGTATATAATAAAAATAATATAATTATTTAAATATGGTATAAGCGCCTAAATATGGTGAAGCGCATGCTTCAGTAAATATTCATTAAGTCAACCTTATGAATGGAGGCTTAGAAGTTAATCAGTTTTGTTTTTTGGAACTTAAGTGCTTACACCACATTATCAGACGGAAATCATAAGAGTAATCCAGTTACGAGTACAAATGTAGCAAAATATTTTCATCAGAATATTTAAAATTAAATTGCTTAAATGTTATTAACATTTATTTTATATGTTTCATAGCAAAGCAGAGAATTGAAAGTTTTCAATGTCAAACTTACGAATCTCTGTTTAAATAAACAATTTTATAAAAATTAATTAAAGTCACCTAAAAGAGCATAAAAAGCATAATCCTACTGTAACAATAAAAGATTACTTTTGGATTGCTCTGAGGTTACTCTAGATCAACTTTCCAACTGGGTTACCACAATTACAAAATATTTACTTAAAAATAAACAACAATTTTGGAATGTAAATTTTTAACAAGTAGATTTTTTTTAAGGTTTGTACTTAATTTTAAAATGCATAAAATATAAATCAAATAAAACAAAATAAAAACATTAACAGTCTATTAAAATATTAAATGGTAAAAAAAGCTGCGTAAGAATGCATAAAAAGAAAATAACATAGCGATAAAATATAAAAAGCTGCAATACAAAATAGTAACAGAAATAATTTTGTTTTGGCTCGAGTTTTATTTTTAATTTACTCCTATTTTGATTAGGAATTGAATTTGAAAATAAAAACAGAAAAAATTAGCTCGAGCAAGAACAAAATTCTTCAGTTTTTTTTTTTATAAAATAGTAACCACAAAAAATTATCATTTAAATAAGCTAATGGCTAAAAAATATTGCCAATTTTGAAACGTTAAAAAATCACATACATGATTAAACTCACTATTATAAAACATTCTAATATTCTAAGTTACTGCTTTCTTGTCATTAAAATTCCTTGTGTATTTTCTGTTTAAAGTTAAGAAAAAATACATATTTCTGCTTAAAACATAACTTTGCTGGGTGGTTGTAGTTCTTTCATTTGAATTTGTTGAATTTTTAATTTTTTTGTTTTTTGTTTTGGTAATGTAAGCGAGTATTCTTTATCTTAATATAGTTAAGTTTTCTTAAATTAAAATAACACATAGGAATGATCACGTTCCAGGCGTGTCTTCGCACGCATTGCAACATTACCCATTGGATCCGAGGGTGGTGGTATACCTGTCACCTGACGGACTGGCTCTTTGTAAAAGAATTCAGTACGTCCAGATTTGTAGCCATAGAAGACAGTATCGTTTGGTCTGTAAAAATGAATGAAATAAATATATTGTACTTAAACATTATACGAAAGAATATAATAGAAATTTTTAAATTCAAATAACACAGATATGATGTTGTATGAGTAAAATTTATGTATGCCTAAAAGTATGCAATTTAATTTTAATGCGAAAGTACTGGTTAATGAAGCCGGTGTTGGATATACTATAGATTTAACCGACAGAAGGTACACTTGAAGAAGTACCAATTTTAACACTCTATCAACTCAAAACACTAACGCCGTTTAAAAATATATAAGCTTTTCTATACCTGTTACACCTCCTCCTATGCGTTTTAAGCCGAAGAACAAATTGAATAAACCCTGTGTGTAAAAAATCGAGGGTTAGTGTTTAGCTATTGAGTTGCAAATTAGCAAAGAATGTGTCTTAAACACAAAACAAACATTTGAATATGACAAAAATTGATATTTTCGCAAGAAAATACATCTGTTTACACAACGCGAATATGTCGATCCGATATAATCTCCACACTACAGATCTAGTGGGCGGAGAAAAGCTCAAGGCGGCCGTAGAAAGCAATTTCGGAAGCAAAGACTAATTTTCAATGTCATTAGAAGATGCATGATACACGACAAACATTTTTTGTTTTTTCATTTAATGTTTTAGACCACAAGCTTATCAGCCACCTCTCTTAAAAATGGCGGTGAGTGGAGATTGTATTGTTCATGGAAATTGAGCAAAATTATATTTTAATACTTTTGTCTTAAAATCAGTGGCTAGAGAGCTTCTGCGTAGTTTCACATCTAACATGGTACCTTATGTTTTTCAATTCAAATGCGAATAAGGCCTACACTTCGTTGAACTTAAGCACAATTAAAGCACCTTTTTTTTTTGAACGAAGCGATATGTGTATCAATCATTCAGCTTACTATTCATATCAACTCTTTTTTTTATATGAGAAGTTTTGTTTAATTTTGTTTACCTGAGAATTAAGTCTGTAACTTCACTTCCACTCAACTGCAAATCGTAATGCATGCTCTCTAGTGTATTAATTTCTACGGGATTCCATGGACCATTACGTTGCAGCGCATTCCATTTCGCATCAATGCACATAAAGCTGTAGCCGCCATCACTTCTATCACCTTCAACGTTCACATTCAACAGTTGATTCAAATGAGATTCCATATGCGGGAATTTGGCAACGCAGACATCGAACTAAAAGCAAATTTTATTTAATTCAATAAATATAAGCCAGCACAAAAAAGTATGCAATGCGAAAATAATATATCTACATGTTTCAATTTCTAATATTCAGCTTTGTATAGTTCAAAGCACTTTTACTCAATGAGCATACCATATTTTGCACAATTTGCTGTTTACTTCCAGAACCTTGTTCCAGCAGCAGCAACAACGTCATATTCTGTTGACCACAAATATACAGCTCAACACGTTGCAAATCGCTCTTTGTACTCGTCGTTTTGCTAGCATTGAGCGCAGCAACAGCATCTACTGCATCATCACATTTTAACGAACTACGGCGACGACCAAAAACTTTTGTGCTATCAAGTGGTGTTTGTATTTCCACACCACCTGGCGTTGTATCCCAGCTACAAAATCCACTGGTGCTGCGTTCTTCATTTAAAGCCAAAACAGATAATTTCGCCATAAGTGGTGTCAACGGTATAGCACCAGATTGCTTACGTTGACTAATGCCACTACCACCGCATGGTATTGCTGCAGCAGCAGCAGCATCGCTAGGTGTAGCATCTGAGAGTGGTTTCAGCGGTAGACTTAGTGATTTTTTATCTAATGGTGTTTTTATTGTTCGTGTCTTTTCAGCAACAACAATTTCTTCGATATTCAAATTTCTATCAGCTTTAAAGGTAGCTATCGGATTGCTGCTGTCCTTAGTAACAAGTGTATCATTTAACTTTTTCAGCTCATTATCAAATTCTTTGAATTCATCAATGAGCTGTGCGATTTCTGTCTCCTGTTTATAGTTATCGGCAGCACCATCCCATAATTTATAATAACGTTCAAGAAATTCTTGAAATAAGCTGCGTGAGATAGGCTGCCCGTTGGCATTAAATACGGGATAGGTGGGATCAGTAATGGTGCGTGAAGTTTTATTGTGTTCATCGGAAGTATCTGAATTATCATCATCAATATCTTCTTCGCCTTCGATACCATTTTCAATAAAGTCACCGGGAGTTTCTGCACAACTGCCATTACGATTAACATCAGTCTTAAAGCCATTCGAAAATTTACTTTTAAGTGAAAGTTTTTTGGAGATTTTTTTAATAGAATCCTGTAGATCAGTGAAAGAATTACGACGTTCGATTTTATTCGGATTTATAATAAAATTTTGGAAGAACTTGTCAAAATCTAATTTGATAGAGTTGCGTCGATTGTTGTCTGGTTGATTGCTGACTTTCTTGCCGTTTGAGTTGTTTTCATCCTATTAAAGCAATAAGAAATACATGTATTAGAATTAAAAATAAATATATAACTTGGTATATTTTGAAAACAGTAGATATCTTTTTATGGAAATTTCATTTCACAACATTAAGAAATGTCTTACCTCTGGATTAGCGCAAATGGACATAATATTCTCGACTTGAAGCACTTTATTCTCAGTCATTGGCGTCGAGCAGACGCTAGTTCGTCCAATGAATTCTGGATAGGAATCATTCTCATCAAAATTAATGGAAGCTATACCAGATTCCGGTAATTCTCTTGAGGTCATATTTTTATAACGTAACGGCAGATGTGTAGGACGTAAAAGTGCTTTCGGTCTGCCCACTGGTAATGTTGGCAAAGGCCCATCCCCTTTGCTTCCATCCACTTGATCTGTAGTTATAGTCGTGCTACCTTCTTCAGGTATATTTGTAAATATCAATGATTTATCACGTTTAATTTTACGCTTCGCATATTGAAATGGCAGCCCACCAGATCCCTGCGAAAGCTGTTGTGTTTGTAGATTTTGTGCGCGTTGCGCATCAGCGGCTAATTTACGATATTGTTCTGTTTCAATGTAGATAACAATCATTTGTACACCATTAGGTATATGAAAATCCAGAGAATTTATTTGTTCTGCTGTTGTACGTACATGCAATGGATCGGTGAGCACAAGTTGTTGAGTTATCTGATCGCTAAGTTGAGAAGATACCACTCTATGAAATATATAAAAAATAAATAAATTGGATTAATCCTTGGGCTATAAGAAATTTTTACAACTTACTTATTATGATATAAAATTGCACCACCCAGCACACCTTTAGTCTGTTGGCAGCACTGTAATGTTTGTATGGCATCTAGAAAAATATTGCTTGCGGTCTACAAAAATTTTAAATAAATTTTAATTTGTTAATTCAAAAAAAAATAAGAGGACTGAGTACCTTTGGTATACGCAATTTTGGAGTGCTGTGAAAAATATTTCCTTTAAATTGTAAAATTGGTAGATATGTCTCAAATATATGATATAGTTTCTCTGAAAGATTCTTGTATTGTCCGCTCAATGAAAATTGATCGTAAATGCTTTGCAAGTCTCTATGAAAGAGACGCACCAAAGATGCCAACAACTTTGCGCGATACTCTAACAGATAATCGGAAATATTACGATCGGTTCCAACGGCCTGAAAAAAAAAATTAAGAGTTATTCAAGTGAGAATTGTTTCATCATAAACGTAAGCTCATAAATTGCAATTAAATATATATGCGATCGTTTCCCACTCATTTCTTCTGAGTCTGAAATGAAAGTTTAAATGAAAACACTAACTTTTATACGCACATTAATCAAAGCAACCCAAATCTTTGTATTCTAGCTAAAAATTTAACTGTGCCCAATCTTCGAATGGACACTAAGTCTCGCATTTCTCCCAAGCTTACCAAAATAAATCGCCCAAATTCTTTTAAAATAAATTTTCCGTTTTGTAGTGACAAAATGCGTGGCTTAAAGAAGCAGTCCTTAAGAAAATATGATGTACCCATTAGTTGACCACAAAGTGCAACTTTTTGTGTATCCGATACCCAGCTAGGATGAAAATAAAGCACAGCATTAACTGGATCATCAGCTTCATCCTTTAAACATTCGGTGTCGTAGACAAAAACAATCATAGTTTCCCTGTAAAAAAAAGTAAATGACATTAAAATTTAAAAACACAAAAGTTTATTTTTCTTGTATTTAGCACATAACCTAAATATTATTTGCGAGCATGTGCCTACAAGTATGCAACAATATTTTCAGCTTGTTACTAAGCTGTAGAATTTAAATATTATATTTTGCATATTTTTTTTGATATACCTTTATTTATAAAATTTAACATGGATACCACAAAAAGGAGTAATAAACAACTTTTTTATTATTTTAGCAAATAATTACACAAGACACAACTGCGGGCTAGATAAGAAATTTTGCTGCGATTTTCATCTCGTGTACAAGCTGCGAAGCAATTTTCAAAATTGCAATATTTTATGCGTTTCAATCACTCCAAAACAATGTACATGTTGGTAAGTATATTTTAATTAATTTTTGTTAATATAACTGTTTACAGATTTAAAAATCTAAACACTTTCAATTTTAATAACAACAAAAACTACACCAACATCTACCTTTCATCCAAATATTTATCAATTGGCGATACCAATTCATTTGACACTTTTGTCCAACGTTTCCGTTTTGCTTTGCGCCACTTATTAAACATTTTTCAATTTATTTTCTTTTTTATTTGATTTTAATAATGAAAGAAAAAACTAATTAAAGCCTTAAACTTGCATCGTGGCACACTGTGCAAATAAGCTAACAAATGTTATTAAAATTAATATCAGAACATTCGTTATGTATGACAATTGAAGTATGGGCTATAACTACTACTATGGCTGATAACAGCAGCAAAGTTAGTTGAAGACTGATAAAAATTTATCAAATACTTAAAAATATTGAGTCATTTCATATTTTAAGTTGCCAGCGTATTGAATTAACGCTTCAATAGTTTTATACGCTAAGACAACTTAGACGTTGAGGCGGCGCATTGGTGTTAAAGATACGCATTAATAACTATATAAATATCAATTACAATATGGGACATTTCATTGAAGTATAATATAAATTTGCCACAACTGAAAAATTTTAAGTATTTACGAGTAAATTATTCAATCTGCGATACGTCTGCCACCAACCAAAAGCAAACGATAGCACTTTCACTATCTAATTTATTTTATTTTACTAGCTTACGCTGCCAGCAATTTTGGCCAATAAGATGCTACTTTGTATTATTTTATGGCTTTAGGAATACAAACATTAAGATCTGCCAAATGTTACTATATTTATATATGAAAATATAATATACATAATAAAAATATATAAATGATAAAACAACAAAAAGCAAAGTCATAACAGTTTTTGTTAGATATTTCTTTTTAACAAATAACTAAAGATAAAGGCTTCAAAGAAGCTAACCAACAATACGTACGTATATATTCAACTTAAAATACTATGCCTATTCACAGTTTCATGATAAAATTACCATGTAGATATTAAGATGAATAAGATAATGAATTAAGATAAAACACTGTGGTTTTGTCCTCCTACGAAAATTCTATTAGTTATGTCAAAACTTTGCTTGGTTTAATTGTTTATCATTTTCATTTAACATGAAAAATGCCACCAACATCAGGCAATCGAGATTTACATAATTTTCTGTGCTACAAAGCACATTGGACATAAATTTACCACGCTACAGCACATGCTGCTTAATAGTTTAATCTTTAGAACTTGTGCTGTGCTATCAAGTTTCTATGAAAAACAATAACAAAAATTTACTACATTTTAAAATTAATACCGTAGATAAAATGATACTGCGAATAGCCCTATTAAGCATAATTTTAAAATAAAAACGGAAGACATTGCAATTTTTTAATAGCATATATTCATGATCATCTAATAGTATTTAAATTAAATTTATATGAATTTTTATTAAAGTTCGTTAGTGGCTATTTTTAGTGCTGAATCAAAAGCTAAGAAAAAAAATTTAAGAAACGTATCGTCTATGGAATAGTCGCAGAGTTGTTGTTATTATTCATTTTGTAGGTGGAGTTGTTGTTAGTTACTGTGGACATATAATGGGTACGGTTGCGGCATTGCGCTGTCCATACACAGAACGATTTACTGTTCAACTTGGCAAGTTCATATTTATTAGAAAGTTGAATAAAAAACCAAAATTTTTAGTTTTCTGTCGTATCTTGTATGAGAGGGAGTGTTTTATAAACTTCGTTTTACTAGCACGGTCAGTGAAATTACGACTATTGTGGCATGAGCAACTAAGAAAAATGTCGAGCTTTGTTCGATGATGCGTAACAACGACTATGCAACCACACTTTTGTCCCTTACTTTCTTCAAAAATAAATAGCACATTTGCATTCATTGTGTGGTTAACTATACAAAGCGTACCCAAGAAATTAACTGTGAAATGTTTTAACGTATATGGCGAAAAAGAACTGTAGTACGGCCAATTTGAGCGAGAATTCGTTCAGTGTATGGGCATCATAAAATGGTGATTTGAAGTTCAACTGCTTAGGTTAGAAGCAACTATCAATAGAAACTCTACACAATTAGTTAATTGAAATTTGAGTTGACTCTTGACAGTTAGTTGATGGTAGCGAGCGTGTTAAAAATTTTTGTGTGTCACAATAAACCAGCTTTTTTGATGGGGGTGCAGATACGAAATGTAACTGTTGATGAGGACATATAATAGCAGTTTGGTGCGTTGGAATTGTAACTAAGTTGTGTGATTAATACAATGTTGATATAACGTTTGATAACTTCATTAGGAAATTTATAAAACTAAAAAAGAGAAACTAATAATATCATTGCTTGAAAGTGTACACTGTTTTGGGGCATATTTGAATCTATCTCACCCTAACAGAAAGTTTTCTGTAATATGGGACCAGCTATGTAGTATTGATACTTGCCTAAAAATATACTTTTTGATCTTTTTAATACGTTGATTCTTTTCGGGGATATCGCACATTGAAATTATTTTAATTTTAAATTCATATAAACATAGTACAGTACTTTATATGAAGATTTTATTTCAATCTCTCCCGAGACAGATGCATGGTATGAAAGATCAAAAAGCTGAAAAGTAGGAAGCTTCGTTGACATTGTGTATTTCAGTTCCAAGACAAAGTTTATTATTTCCTAAATAAAACTGAAAAATCTATTTTTCATCCAGCAGCGTTTGGAATTTCAGGAACTGAAATCCACCATTAGAATAATTCGCCTCGGTCTAGATTAGATGTTGAGGCAGAGGCGTCAATTGGGTAGGGCAGTGGGTATTGGCCTCCCCCGAAGTATCTGATATTATTATTAATTACATCGATTCAATTCAAAATATCATCGATTCGATATGTTATTTAAACTCTTGCCCTCCCAAGCTTTTGGTGAAATGACCCAACTCAAAAACTAACGATATAATTTGAAATCTGTGAGTTTATTTTACATATAATGAGATCACTTTTTAATATTACATATTTTGCTTAAATTGGTATAGCAATTCCCAAATTAACTCGATTTTTAGGAAAGCTCTGCCCACAAATTTCGAAAGCAGTATGTATGAAATTGTAATCGAAACTAGATTCAGGTAATATTACTCAATTGTTTTCAAGGAATCTCCTAAACTTTAATGAATTTAGCGGTAAACAAACGATAGCAATAGAAAAAATAAAACTAAAAAGCGCAATTTATGCATTTTGAAAAATCAATTTCCCTATCTATTGATCACCAACCTTTTGTTGCTTCTACAGCTTTCGTTCGGAAAATTCAACAAGCCAAAGAAATGCTCGGAACAAATTAATGTTTATGAAACTTTTAGTTCTAATAAAGCTAAATATCTGTAAATAAAATAAAATCAAATTTGTAATTGTTAAAATTCATGCATGCAAAACGAAAAACAAACAGGAAGTCTTTAATTCGGCAGCGCCCATCCCAGTATTTGCACACCCCCGCCAAGGGTAGGTAGTTAAATAAAAATTTTCCATTTATGCTCACTTTGCCATTTTAACTGCGTTTCTTCGACTTTATGTATATCGTTTGCACTTTAAAATTATTAACTTTATGTTGAACTTAATTTAAATCATTTTTTCTTATTATAAAAGTAATTTTCTTTCCAATTGGCTGTGAAAATTCCGCTGCACTTTACTGCACGCACAAATCAAAGGGTGATGGAATTTTTGTTTGAGTTTTCTTATCAGCATGAAAAGTTTCTTATTCGAGATGTCAAATGTGGAAAAACTTATCGATTTTCGAAGTAATGGAAAGTTTACGAAGCACTGTTGTTGCTGTCAGTGAAGTGGAATTGCAAGTTACAAGATTAGGTATGATTTCCAATGAGCGCAAAAATAAGTACTTGATTTTATATCCAAAGCAAATAGAATTTAGGTAATGCAAATATTCAGGAATGCTACGAAAAACTCTTCAATAGATATTTATTTCAATTTGAAATTTGCAAGTAAAATATAAAAAAAACTGGTTTCAGTTTCTATGTCATGTTCACAACATTTTAAGATATTTAAGATTTAAAGATAATCTTGTTGTTTCTCTCTCAATAAATAACATGTCCTCTCAATAATTAATAGCGTGAAAATAATATTTAGTCAGCGTTTACACGAGGAAACTCTAGCCAGAAAGTTTCCTTGTTTGTAGGTAAGAGAGGAAAAACGAAAGGGTGGTGTACAGAATTTTTGGTACCCCCAAATTCTCTTTCGTTATGTTCGTTAGCATATATTTTGCTTTGACTCTACATTTATTGTGGTGGATCGACACAGTAGTTGCTTTAATATTCACAAGCATAAAGAAATGCTAGTTTTCGTGTGTAGACGCAAAACAAATTCATAAAAGGGAATGGACAAGAATTTGTTTCATCGAATTTCCTCTAAAGGCTAAGCTTTTTTTCCTCTATTTTCATTTTTGACATCTCCAGATCCAACTTTTTCGAAGCCATTGTTTACAAATTTTGGTTTTTGTCACTCTCTTTTTCCTATACGATTCTCTCACCAGCATTGTAAACGAATGCAACTTTCAAAATACATGCTTAATCACATGTTCAAATTTATCGATTAGTGGTAATTTGCATTTATGTATTGGGGACAATAACAGCACAAGTTACCGCCTCGTAAAATATTGTAAAATTAGAACTTTTTAATTTTACCAACCAATTTACAATGAACTGTGAATTGCATAAATCAAATTAAAATTACTTCAACTTTTTAAACCTGCAGTTCACTGATTTAGGGCCACTGGAGTACTATCACATAGAAATCCACAAAATCAGCTGGTTGCGTTTGACATATCTCGTGTTATTTCATAACCTCGCGTTTTATTTTCATTCTTTCGCAATTTTACGGTTAATCTTTGGCTATTCAGGGTAATTTATTAATAATTAAGTTTGATAAAAGACATGAATTGCAGGCAAACAATTTGACACAAACAATTCAATTTTCAATCAAAGTGCGACAAAAAATAATATAAAGCTGCAAATCGAGATCTAAAAACTTTCACATTTTTATTGATAAGGAACGGGAGTATACCTGTGCCCGCAGTGATAACGATAACTACTGGCGTCACTACAACAACAACGTTTTCGACCAGCAATTATGGACAGTTTGGGTAATGATTGTACTGAGTTGAAAAAACAATACGATGCCTGCTTTAACACTTGGTTCTCGGAGCGTTTTCTTAAAGGCGATAGTGATGAATCCATGTGTGCTCCAATTTTCAAGGTCTATCAGGATTGTGTAAAGGTATAGTGGTTATACCATTATTCATTGAATGCTACTAACGTTTTATATATTGTAATAGCGTGCGATGCGTGATCAAAAAATTGAAATCCGTGAAGTCGATGATGATTTCACAACTGGTGGCTATGATGGTAAATCGAATCGTACTAAAAGTTGACCAGTTCTTGATAACGATAGAACCGCCACAACCGTGACACCTGAAATGCTGTTTGAATTTGATCATAAGGGAAACAAACGTGGTAGTTCATTTTAAAAGAAAAAATTATTTTAAAAAATTTGAATTAGACATTCAACAATAAGACTCTTTCCTAAGACAGTTGCAAACAGGGCGAACTCCAAAACGACAGAAAGCAGTGCATTCCTTAATTAAGCTCATAAGTTGCAACTATTGCTATTATTTCGGTGCAAGTCGTAACAGTGCAATAAATCAGTATATTATATTTTGTCTTTTTTGTAATTCACTGATAGCACCGGTTCGCCCACTTGAGCCCAGACATCAGACTAAATAACTTTCAAAAATTTGTGTGTGCTTATTTCAAAATCCTAACGTGCCGAAGAAAAAGCGCCCGCGGATTCTTAACATACAAACGGCATTTGGGCTTATTGTGGCTTTTGCCACAAGGTTTGTGGCAAAATGTCTCATGGGCCTGTGTAATTATTAATTTTAAGTACAACTATAGTTGCGATTTTCCATTAGCAATGTTCGATTTTTTTTTCTTGAACTGATGCTTGTACAAACTACCATTTTATTAATTTTTTTGTTTTTCTATTTTACTTAGAAAATAATTTATCTAATTTATTTGAACTTAGTAAAGTCAAAAAAGTTGTAACTAAAATAAACAAGTTAAATAAAAGAGTTAAGGTTATACATTAGATAAAATGAATTCAATGAATTCATGTACTTTAAAACATAGAAGGTGTCCCAATTTAACTTTTTGATTAATGTTATTTATTAAAAAAGACTAATTTCATTCTTAAATACTAATACTGTACTAGTAACTATGGCCTAGGGCTAGTTAAGTTTTTGAAACAAAGACATTCATTCAAAAAGTGAGAATATTCTTATTTTATTGTAAGGTACAAATGTTCGAATTAAGTAAAGATCAAAATGTTAGACAAATGTGACCCACGGCTCTGCTGACAAATTCTTCAATAATTGATATTTATTTCTATTTCCCGCTTAAGGGTGTCCCAATAAAGCGCTGATTTTAGTTTTTGAATTAAACTATACATATACTTACTAATCTTAGCCTTGACTGATGTCACACATGAAATTTTTAGAACTGCAAATCTGGCGCTTTCTTTGAGTACCCTATACTCGTATACTCGTCCAATTCAATTCAAAAAATAACTTAAATACTTAGGTAAAAGTTTAACTTATAACATTAACGTATTAAGAATGTTTAAGCATTTTGTTGGTATAAAAATATGTAAAATAGTTAATTTTATTAAAAACTTTAAATCTTTTGAGGGATACCTAAAAATGTAGTTTTAATTTTATGGTAAAACAGATACCATCAAAGCAGCGGCGACAAATAATGTTTTCATTTTTGAATAGATTAGCTTCTTAAGCAAGGTATAAAAATAATATTTACTTAAAATTTGAGTTATTCAAGAGTAATTATTTTTTAAACAACACTTTACATAGAATTATTAAGCTTATTACTATTCAAAATTAAAGACCACCTGAGTTTCACCCATAAAAGTAGTTTCTGCTAAATATTTATTACGTTGCTTACAGCGGCGTTCATTATGTCCCAATTGGCCACATAACAGGCAAGTTATCATTTTTACACCATTACAGCTTCTTTGCAGCTGTAACTTTTTACAGGAGCGTTGCCATGGTACACAATTGCGTTCTGTGTGTCCTACTTGCAGGCATATCCAACAACGTTGATACGTTTGATATTTAGCGCAATTATGATTCTCAATCTGTGTACAACGACGACATTGTGCACAATGGACGTAAGAAGGTTTAACACAAAATCCACATAGCTCACAGTGACGATAAGTGCTACCATTGAGCGCAGGACACTCTTGACACTTGGTGCAATGACGATTTTCCAAGGCGGTATATTTGGAGCAACTGGCACAGTATTTATATTCTTCAGTTACAGGCAATGTTAAGCGGTTCAGCGGTACATTAGTAAAAATTCGTACTGGTGAACCAAGTTTACGAGCCTCAACGCCTTCATCTGTAAATGTAGTGTGGTTTGTATAGTTTACTTTGTAGTCGCACATTTGTAGCGCTGGCATCACTTGTTGTATATAGGCTGCGTGATAGTAAGGGAAGATCCAGAATATAGGCAACGGTTGATATTGCAACTGATTGATGTCATTGTAGAGCAGTGTAATTTGTTGCAATGTATTTGCAATCGGTTCAGTACGGGTGCCAAAAGGAGGATCTATGAAGATTAGTAGTCGTTCGTTTCTGCAAAGAGAATAACAAAGTAAACTTCAGTAAAAATCACAGTGAAATATAAAAACATTTTTTTTTTTAAACTTATGTATTTAAATTTTGAATAAGCAATTTTTACTTTTGTTATAGTCTAAGTTTTCATTCCATATTTTGCAATATTTAAGATAAATTTACTGCCCGATTTTTCGTACTTTACTTTTTTCAATTTTTTATTAGTACATAAAAAAGTTTTCAAAAACTAACGTAAAAAAATCGTAAAATATGTGTAAAATGTTCAGGTTTGTCGCGTAAAAATCTGTATGAAATTTAAGTTTCATGTCTAAATAAAAATTATATTTATAACGCCAAAACAGGAACATATATTTCGCTAATATTACAGCAAAAGGTTCAAAAACTTGTTCTCGAACTTACTCATGGCACTTTAAAAAAACACGATATTGTTCTTCTTGTTTTTCATCAAAGAAAAAGTTATTACACATGTTATACCAGGCGTAACTTTGATCCTTGTAAAAATAATAGAAGCGATAGTCAAAATCTAACAGAAAGCTTTTCACTTTCTTACAATGAATGCTCAGATAGGCATGCAAGCGTGGCGCGCCAATGCACAGAACTTTGCTGAAAATAGAACAAAGAAAATATGAGTTTTGTTACCAATTTTTCTCGAACGAAAATACCTAATATTCAAGTCCTCAAAACATTTGGCAAAAAACTGCAACGCTTTTTGATTAAAAAAATATTGTGCATGCATTTTATCGTTATCTAGAGGCTGTAAAAATAATGTTGGATCCTCTAGCTGCTCAGAAGTAAGGTTCCGCAACACTTTATGTCCAACATGATGCAGTAAATCTGCGTCCAGTAGAGGCTCGCTGCAGGTGTTGCAAAAATGACGCTGTTTCGATGATGAGTTTTGCAGAAACTGTTAATAAAAAAGAGAAAATTGCTTTAAAGCACGGTGTACACATGCATAAATTTATATCAATGTAATCGTACCCGCGTCCTGCGCAAGCGATACTCTGTTTGCAATTCATATCTGCGATTCCGGTGCTTATCAGTCACTTCGGAGGCAAGTAAATAAAAATTGCAGTATCGTTTGTCACGAGCCGCTGCACAAGCGTAGAAACCTTCCGTAATGCTAGTGTCCTCACGGTAGAAACATAGCGTTGGTCCATGCCGACACTGTGGATGTAGTTCACCAGCTTCGCGATCTTCACACTTAATTAACAATTTATCTGCTATTGGCACTGTAAATTTAATTAAAATTTATTTAATTAATTTTAAAATAAAGTTTTGCAACGTACTTGTCTGTAGCTTTGGCCTAAATAATGCGCTCGAACGTATTTTTGCATTTGAATTTCCTTTTTTACCCATTGCAATTGATTATAAATTGAAATCAGCTGTCAATAATTATGCAAAACTGTCAAAACCATCGACGACAGCGCCCCCAAAACTGTGCAAATAAGAAATGACAATTGGATTTCAAATTATGTATATTATTTTACTATACATTTGAATTTATGACCAGAAAGATCAGATTTCTGTCCAAAACAAAGGATATAAAGAATAATCTTTGGTACTAATGCAATCTTTTACTACCTTTATAACCTTTATAAGTATTTTATTTCTTGGCTTAAAAAGTACTGTAGCAAAATTCATGTAGTAAATTTTGACATTATCAAACTGTCAATTGGGAGAACTGTCAGTTGGAAAATTTTCACTCGTGCTGTCTATCATACTATCGCCGGTTAGCTAGTTTTCACTTTTATACAAAATTTTCTTGAACAAAAATTTAAAATATAGAAAAAATGAATAGTTTGAACAAGGCCGCATTCCGTTTCCTCAATATTGCTGCTAATGCCCAGGTGAATTCACTGAAAACCGTTTTCGGTAAACGCGATCTTACGCGTAACATTTGGCACATGTCGAAAATTCCAGAATCTTCAAATAATGGACATGTTACTGTTTTGAATGTGCATAAGCCTAGTTTAAGCTGCAGTTGCGGCTGTGGCATGAGACATCATGTTCACACAAAGGGTAAGTTAGAAATTCATGTTATTTCTAGAATGTTACATAACCTGAAAATGTGATGAAATTTGTTAAATTAATGATTTTATTAAAGTTTATCTCGGGACAGATTAATTGCGGAAGCAAAATTGAGAATATTATGAAAATATCACTTAGAACCTGCCACCTATAAAATTATCCTTGTAAGGATCCATCCACCTCGTAAGCTCTACAATTATAAAAAGATAAAATCAAACGCTAGAGCATCCTGAACCTTTGCTTAGCGCAAGGTAAAACTATGAACAAAATGGTACTAAACTAAGCCCCGAATAGGGTAGTGAAAGTTCTTCGATCTAAGGTTTCGATTCTGTAGGAATAACAGATATCGGAGTTTTCCATGTTGTTAAAAACCTTCCGTTACAACAAATCCCACCGCATTGACAAGTCCGATCTTTGCAGTGCATAACTACACGGCACCGCGGGCATATTTTTGATTGGACTCACAGAATACTCTTGAGTTTGAAGAAAGAAACGCATCCGTTTTCTGTTGATTTTCTCGCCGTAATTCAGTTCATGGAAAGAGCTTCTCGATTTCGAAATATTTCTATTTAGCTTCTTAGACCAAGATTCTTTAAAATATCAAACTCTCTTGCTCTTGATAGTCTGTTTTCCGAAATTAAATTTAAGGCTAAAATGGCACAGCTCAGACGTTTTTCGATTAAAAATCTAACTTAGAACATCAACTATGTTTTTTTTAATAAAAATTCAACAAATATAATTCATATTAAAATGTTTTTCTTTATTCATATGACAACAGGTGAACGCGAATTAGTTGAGTTTTTAACCGAAGAAATTGTAGCAGAACGTAAGGCACAAAAAGCCAAAGCTGTGCCAACTTCTTTGGATGGATTCAATGTCAAATTGCAAGGCGCTGACGTAGAGCTCATCAAGGAGGGCGACAAGGAAAAGTATATAAGAAGAAATCTTTGTTGTAAAGCTTATTAATTTTTCTTTTTTGCTTTACAGAATTGTCGTCAGCTTCAACGTCAATCACACCGTTGATACTGAGGAAGAACCAGAAGTTGATCCAAATGCTGATAAGCCCGATATGGGTGAAATGCGCAGCAAGCCACAATTCGAAATAGATATTGTTAAGGGGGGTACAACATTATCATTTACCTGCTCCTTCCTACAGGGTACACCACAGGAAGGTGAATATAGTAAGCACAAGTGTTTATTTTGTTTTGAAATTTGATTATTTTTTTGTATGATTTCTCAATTTTCATAGCTCACAGTGAAACTGTTTCATTTAATATTTATTAAAAATATGTTATTTATAATATCCTTATAGATGACATTTTTGGCATTGATGAAATGTGTATCTTTGAAGGCGAGTGGAACGATAAAGTGTACGCTGTTGCCGGTGATGTACTCGATGGTGTAAGTTTAATTTTATTTCCGTGTAAAATTCTTCTAATGTTTGAATTATTCTTGCAGTATTTGTATGATTTACTTATGAATTTACTTGAAGAGAAGGGTATTAGCAACGAATTTGTTGAAAAATTGGCTGATTTATCTACTGCCTATGAACATTCATCATACGTTGGGTTATTGGAGTCTGTTTCGAAGTTTACCACTGGAAAGTAAAGCAAACTTTGTTATATATTCAAGTAGTTTGCAAATAGGATTTTTTTTGTTGTGCTAGTGGAAGAGAAAACACATTTTTAATTTAGATTTTTAACTCATAAATATTATACATTAAGTGCTAAAGTTAACAAGGAAGTCAATGAAAATTAAATGTTTGCTTACTGAGTTGAGTTTTGACTGACATTTTTAATTCTTAAACAGTTAATATCTTAATGCATTATATTTTTATTACTTAAGGGCAGCAAGTGACATATTTTTTCATTGTCTTTCTTTTTATCAGCTAACAAGAAAAGTTGATTTAGTAGTAAACCATAGAAAGTCATAACATTTTTACAAAAATCTATACTTTTTTAGCGTCGATCTCGCAAGTCACGAATCCATTTTTGTGGAGAACAAGCGCATTTAAAAAACAAAAATAATTGTCAAGACAAATTGCCATCATTTCAATAAACTATTAAAAAAAAACACAAATAATTAATTTCGTTGTTGAATTTAATGCCAAAATTTATTTGTTGATTTAATAAAATGTACCATTTTTCAAATTGATGTTAAACAAAAATATTATTTTTATTCATATCTCCTCTTGTTAAAAACGCATTGTATGCAAATTTATCATTTCGAGAAAAAGATCTTTGTTAATAATTGCACTGTTTGAAATTTTTTGCTGCAACAAACTACCAATGTTTGATTCTGAAAGAGGACACTATCCTGATCAGCTCGTCCTGGTTTTTTTTTATCTAAATTTGCCAAGAGGTAAAGAGGTTAATGTTTTAAAATCTCAAAAATTAGCTTTAAGTGTATAAAAACTGCCCACATAGTTTCACAATGGAAAGAACGATTCCTATTAATAATCTATCCATGAAGCTTTTCACAATACTTTACTACAGCTCCATATGTAAGACTATATTTGAAGCCATCTTCTGAGTCCTGAGAAGGTAAATGATCTAGGGTGTTGCACTTATCTTTTCAACGCATCCTAAATGTAATTTCAGTCGCTTTCAAAAGCGGTGTTGCAGTCGATAATGGTTCATATCAAGGCCAAAAATGCATTTATTTGCTCAAACGATAATGCTTTACTTTATTAATACATGACTATTCGGGTGAAAGCTGCCTGTTGCTTCCTAATAAGTGTCTTCAGTTTCTTGCTGACTGGAGAGGAAGATTTTCGTCAAGACCTTGGATGGACTTAACAATAAGATTAAGGTAATTTGACATATGTATATATGTATATTTATTGCTTAAAAGCAGATTCTCTTCGCCCGTTTTATCATATCATCTTAAGATTTATGTTTCTTATATATGTATACTAACTATAAAATCGTTAAGACATAATAATCGTTAATTGGCCATAGAAAAACAAGAAGAAAATGAGAATTTTCGCAACGAAATTATAGAAATTGGATACCAAGGTTATGAGATTTAACATCAATGAATTTCTTTTTATGGGGTTTCTTGAAGATTAAAGCTCATGCGGGCAGTCCTTCAACAACTCAAAAACAGCATCATCGAGCAAATATCACTAATGGAACGAACCATCATTATGCGAAAAAGTTATTAAAAATGTTGGTAAAAGATTGACAGCCTGACAGGAGGTCATTTGAACGACATTCTTTTTGATTATTAACCGGAACCATTGTACTTTAATTTCCAATAAAAATAAATAAACTTACTTTATGTTTTTTATTTCAAATATACCTCAAATTTGAACACCCTATATAATTTTAGACGCAGCTAATATATTTCCAACTATACGGCGGCATCGTTTTCAGTTGATCATGAACTAGACAAGCCATATTAGAAACAATTTTAAATGGTAAGTATGTTACGACGTTGTCTCCCTAATTTTTTTTTACCAAAACAGCAACAGATTTTTGAAAAACTTATGCACTGATTACATATGAATGTCTAAATTAGATAAGAATCTTTCATTGCCGGTTTTGAACCGCACAAGCACGGAATTTCATATCAAAGACGGGGGTCCAGTAGGTATTGAAAAAGCCGGGAATTGCATAAACTTTGTTATATATATGTACTTACATTTTGGGTTTTAAGGAAAAAGAAAAACAGACCATCAAGTTTTTCCCAAAAAAAAAAAAAAAATTACAGTCCCAATAATCGCGTTTAAAGAAACGAAAACTACCAATTGACCTGCTTATTTTGGTTTATGATCAGCAAATATTTTCACAAGAAGCATAAGTCACATTCATTGACAAAATACTGTGCTAATGCTATATTAAATTAAAGTTGGTTTAGTCGCTACCAAGTAATTAGGATTTCAAAGTTTGTTGTGACTGCAGCGCCCTCTATAAATAAATTATTTAATAACATTTGCTTTTACTACAAACTAGAAGACTTCACGCAAAAAATGGCACCTCAATTGTTAAAATCGGCTCAGTAATAGCCGAACAATATCATTTTAAAGAAGAGAAAACAAATCGTCTTATTTCCTGCAGGTTCCTGATCGCTTGTTGTTTTGCATATTTTCATTTGCTAGGAATACGTCGTGCAAACATAACTTGCCGAATTTCATTGAAATTGACCCATTCTTTATCAAGTTACAGGCATTTAAAACTTTACATTGACTACAGCGCCCTCTATGTGCAGTTGATGTAATTATTGTTTTCATCACCAAAAACTAGACGTTCTAACGAAAAAAATGACTCCTCATTTATTAAAATCGGTTCAGTAATAGCCGAGCAATAGCGTTCTAAAGTAAAGCAAGAAACCGCAGTTGCTTGCTGCTGATTATGGTGGCCTGGTATTTTGAAAATTTTACTTATAGATTTTTTTCACAGATCTGAAATTTTTAGCGTAAATGATGTTGGCATAAATGAAGCCATAGCTCCTTAACTACTGAGCCGATTTTAATAAATGAGGTGTCATTCTTTTCGTTAAAACGTCTAGTTTTTTGTAATAGCAAAATTTAAACATAAATTGGTCATAGAGAGCGCTGTAGTCAAAAAGAAAAATCAAAATTACAAATGCCTGTAACTTGATAAAGGGTTAAGTTTTTGAAACTTTAATAAAACAAAGTTGTTCTTCTCTTTAAGACAAAACGAATGACACCTCATTTGTTAAAATCGGCTCAGTAGTTTAGGAGCTATGGCTTTTTTTTACCAACATTATAAACGTGCGTTTGCATCGACCAAGAAAAAATTCTGTAAAAAAAGAGACCATAGCTCCTAAACTACCGAGCCGATTTTAATAAATGAGGTGTCATTCGTTTTGTCTTAAAGAGAAGAACAACATTGTTTTATTAAAGTTTCAAAAACTTAACCCTTTATCAAGTTACAGGCATTTAAATTTTGTTTTTTCTTTTTACTACAGCGCCCTCTATGAGCAATCAATGTTTTTTATTTTTCTATTACCTAAAACAAGACGTTCTAACGAAAAGAATGACACCTCATTTATTAAAATCGGCTTAGTAGTTTAGAAGCTATGGCTTCATTAATGCCAACATCATTTACGCTAAAAATTTCAGATCAGCGAAAAAAATCTGTATGTAAAATTTTCAAAATACCAGGCCACCATAATCAGCTGCAAGCAACTGCGGTTTCTTGCTCAACTTTAGAACGCTATTGTTCGGCTATTACTGAACCGATTTTAACAAATGAGGTGTCATTCTTTTCGTTAGAACGTCTAGTTTTTGGTGATGGAAAAAATAATAACATCAGTTGCATATAGAGGGCGCTGTATTCAACGTAAAGTTTTAAATGCCTATAACTTGATAACGGATGGGTCAATTTTAATGAAATTTGGCAAATTATGTTTGTGCGACGTTTTCCTATCATATGAAAATATGCAAAACAACAAGCGATGAGGAACCTGCAGGAAATAACACGATTTGTTTGCTCTTCTTTAAAATGATATTGTTCGGCTATTACTAATCCGATTTTAATAAATGAGGTGTTCTTTTTTGAGTGGAGACTTCTAGTTTGTACTAGCAAATGTAATTATTTAATTTTTTTTATAAAGGGGGCAATAACAATATGTATTGGCAAAAGAATCATTGTTTTGATCACAGTGCATCGTAAGAACAATTTTTTGAAACTTTAATAATACACAGTTATCCGTCGCAATAAGACAAAAAGAATGACACCTCAATTGTCAAAATCGGTGCAGTAATAGCCGAGATATTGCTTGGCCTGGCGCATGAATTTTCGCTGGTACCCTGCTTTTGACAAAACGTATGAGATGTGCAAAAGCTTTCTTAAAACTAGAATAACTCCGTAACTAATAGACCAATTTGAATGAGGAAAACGTCATTTTATTGTAAATGAGTTGAAGAAGAGAATTCAAAACTCAAAAGTTCTGAAGACTGCCACCAGATGGCACTTTAAGCATTTTGAATGGTTTCAACTTATAAAAGCGCCATCTATTGGCAAGTTTTCAAAGCACAAATTACATCAAAAAAATGTGCTTCTTCTTACAAAAACTATTATATGTCATTTGTTAAAATCGGCTTAGAAATAGCCGAGCAATAACGTTTTAAAATAAAGCAAAAAACCCCGCTACTTCCTGCTGGCTTATGATAGCCTGACATTCTGCATATTTTCATATGATAGGAATACGTCGCACAAACATAATTTGCCAAATTTCATTAAAATTGACCCATCCGTTATCAAGTTATAGGCATTTAAAACTTTAGGTTGAATACAGCGCCCTCTATATGCAACTGATATTATTATTTTTTCCATCACCAAAAACTAGACGTTCTAACGAAAAGAATGACACCTCATTTGTTAAAATCGGTTAAGTAATAGCCGAACAATAGCGTTCTAAAGTTGAGCAAGAAACCGCAGTTGCTTGCTGCTGATTATGGTGGCCTGGTATTTTGAAAATTTTACATATAGATTTTTTTCGCAGATCTGAAATTTTTAGCGTAAATGATGTTGGCATTAATGAAGCCATAGCTTCTAAACTACTAAGCCGATTTTAATAAATGAGGTGTCATTCTTTTCGTTAGAACGTCTTGTTTTAGGTAATAGAAAAATAAAAAACATTGATTGCTCATAGAGGGCGCTGTAGTAAAAAGAAAAAACAAAATTTAAATGCCTGTAACTTGATAAAGGGTTAAGTTTTTGAAACTTTAATAAAACAATGTTGTTCTTCTCTTTAAGACAAAACGAATGACACCCTATTTGTTAAAATCGGTTCAGTAGTTTAGGAGCTATGGTCTCTTTTCTTACAGAATTTTTTCTTGGTCGATGCAAACGCACGTATATAATGTTGGTAAAAAAAAGCCATAGCTCCTAAGCTACTGAGCCGATTTTAACAAATGAGGTGTCATTCTTTTTGTCTTAAAGAGAAAAACAACATTGTTTTATTAAAGTTTCAAAATCTTAACCTTAAACAAGTCACAGGCTTTTAATTTTTGTTTTTTCTTTTGACTGCAGCCGCTCTCTTAAACCAATTGATGTTATTATTTTTCTATTCACAAAAACTAGACGCTCTAACGAAAAGAACGACACCTCATTTGTTAAAATCGGTTCAGTAGTTTAGGAGCTATGGCTTCATTTATGCCAACATCATTTACGCTAAAAATTTCAGATCTGCGAAAAAAATCTATATGTAAAATTTTCAAAATACCAGGCCACCATAATCAGCAGCAAGCAACTGCGGTTTCTTGCTCAACTTTAGAACGCTATTGCTCGGCTATTACTGAACCGATTTTAACAAATGAGGTGTCATTCTTTTCGTTAGAACGTCTAGTTTTTGGTGATGGAAAAAATAATAACATCAGTTGCATATAGAGGGCGCTGTATTCAACGTAAAGTTTTAAATGCCTATAACTTGATAACGGATGGGTCAATTTTAATGAAATTAGGGAAGTTATGTTTGTGCGACGTTTTCCTAGCATATGAAAATATGCAAAAACGCCAGGCGATCATAAGTCAGCAACAATTAACTGCGGTTTCTTGCTCAACTTTACAACGCTATTCCTCAGCTATTACTAATCCGATTTTAATAAATGAGATGTCCTTTTTTGCGCTAAGTCTTCTAGTTTATGGTACTATCAAATGTAATTCAATAATTTATATATAGAGCGCGCTGTATTCAAAACAAATTTTCAAATGCTAATACTTACTTTGCGAAATTATCGGCAGTGTTGCCAAGTGTCCGGTTTTGAACTGCATTTCATGTCAAAGCCGGGGGATCGGTAGAAATTAGAAACATTATTGAAAAAGCTGGTAATTGCATGATTTTTGTTACATGTACTTAATTTTTGTTTTTTAATGACCAAAATAAAAAGTTCAATATGTTTTTTTTCAAACCAAAATTTTATGCTTACATTGACTATTTTTAAATTTTGCTGACCAACAAAAAAAATTAACTTTTTCCTTACAAAAATTTTCATATTTTCCCATAAAATTTTTATTTAATTTTATACCATTTTAAAGAAAAAATATTTTATTTTGTGAAGGCCAGGAATTTCGGCTTTTCGCCTTAGCAATGATGTTACTGACAATGAGCAATGATAAAAATCTACAGTTATAAAAAAAAAGTAAAAAAAAATTTGCATCGGCCGGGAATCGAACCCGGGCCGCCCGCGTGGCAGGCGAGCATTCTACCACTGAACCACCGATGCTTATAAAAATCACGCTCATAATTTCAGCCTTGACTTCAATAGCGGAAGAACAGGTTTTATATGAAACTGCGGTGAATTGTTCGCTTAAATTAACCATGAACCGATTGTGGTAAACAAAATATTGACAGCCTCATTGAAAATTTATGTGATGGGTATGGGGTGAACAAATTTTTCTGTGGTGGTTAACAATTTTGCTGTCTCGATTGGATGATGATTTGATAGCATAAAGTTTTTACACCATGTATTCAACTTTTTATTTAGTTATTTTTAGAAATCTGTTCCAGTACTCAATTATGGCTATCAATAAAAGCTGAGTTTTCTCTAAATATATATTTGGACATTTGCAGGCATATAACTTCAAATCGATGTTTTGCTGGCAAATTACTGCAAATTGGGGTTTTTCGCAGACTTTCGAGAGACACGAAAGCATCAGAGGATTTTTCTTTTGAACAAGAAAATACATACATATGTATATCTAAAGGCTAGTAGAAAGCGTGTCAACTATAGTCAAACCAGTGTCCGGTTGTCAACTGCAGTGTTTTCACCCAAAGATTCTGGGGAATTCCTATCCCTCAACAGGGATAGGACCCAGATCGAGTCGATTTGTATAAAGCCAAATAAAGTCAGCCAGACACCGACTCAAAAGTAAGAAGGACCCTTAAAAACGATATCTGCGTCATTTTTTTTTTCGTTCCGAGTAAAACCAATGGACCACTTTCAATTCTCCTTAAGGGGCTTTTTGACTAAAAAAACGTATTTTTTGCTTGTATCTTTTGTTCCTTCACAGAATAGATACCCGAATTTAGTCGCAAAATTAAGATTGTGTTTTTGCAAAAAATTTGACGTTCAAAAATTTAAAAATTTTTTTCTATTATTCTATTCGCAGTCTATTTTTATGATTAAATATGAAACATATTGATTTAGATGGTATGTATGTTTGGATATTAATTTATTATTATTAAATTCTTTTTTTTTTCAATATTAACAACTAATCGTGACTCATGTTAACTTATATTTACAAAGAAAATTTCATATATAAGTTATTTTTGCATAGTTTATATAAGTAGATTGTACCATAGAATTGTATAATTTACTATAAAAAAGTAGAATGCGAATAATAAGCAATTTTTTTAAAAAAGTTTTTGTATAAAAATAATTTAGAATGTTTCATAATTCAGATAAAAAGTGATGAAAGTAAGTTTATATGCTAAACGCAGTAACAATTGTTACAGTATTAATAGCAAGTGTCTAAAACTATGCAACAAAAATATCTAATTATAACCAATAAAATAATCACAATCAAGCAACAATTGTATTGCATAGTTATAGGCAACTGCTGTTACAAAACGAGCACACTACCATAGATAAATTGTTTGTCAAAAAAAAACCAGTTATAATTTTATTTACAAAATTTCGACAAGTTTTTCGCATAGGTACAAAAATAAATATTAATTACAGAGTTTTTTTTTTTTTAAATTTAAAACTAAGCTTTATATTAAGAAATCTACTAGTAAAAAAATTATTTAGTTACTTTTTTCTTTCCGTTATTAGTTGCAAAATACAAAAAAAAAAAAAATATTTTTATTATTTTGTTAGATTTTGTGGTAAAAAAAAAATATATATTCCTAATTTAAAAATCTCTCTACTAGCAACTAGAACTCTGGATCGTAGTCCCTGGGATAACGCGATCTACTCGCATGATTGTTATACGTGTACATCTGGTGGGCATCGGAAAATGCATCAGGATACTGAGGATGCTGATAAGGTGCCTGATGTGCATACTGATGTTGATGACTATGGTTGTGATTTTGCGTTGAACGCTGCAAGGAATCACCCTTTTGTGAGTAGTTATGCTGTGAGTCATAGAGATAATCACCATGACGTGTTGAACGCCAACTGTCATAGATGTTGGAACCATTGCTACCATGTACGGAATTGGTAAAACGCTGTACAGAAAAACACAATTTTATTTTCAAGCCAAAAACTATGCTAGGAAAAGTTAAATTTTACCTTTGGTTTAATCGGCTGTTTTCCGCCATTCCATGCTTCATCGATATTATAGAAATCATCAACACCATAATTATCAGCGCCGCCCATATGATTGATTTTCAATTCATTTAACATATCGTTAGTAAGTGGAATCGGTGTCTTTTTGGAACGTTTTTGACGACTAAGTAACTGCAAACAATTTATAAGAATTATTCGAAGTATTAAGCGTATTTATTAGTGATACTTACCACAGTCACACCAAATATGACCACAAATATAAGTGATCCAGCGCCAATTACAATAACAACTATGGCCCATTGTGGTAGAAGATCTTCTTCGGAAAATTCTACATGGGGTGCTAGAGGCTTAGGAATAACTAAAACAAAAAGTTTATGCATATCATTGGATTATCAAACAAAAGGAATAGCAGCTTAGGCAAAGCAGAGATTTATGGTTAGCAGCGACAAGTGGATGTAAATGTAGCCATCAACATTCCCCCACTGTACCTTTTCATCATAACAAAACTCTTCAAGATACCAAAAGGAAATGACAAAGCACAAGCACAACTTTTAAGTATCATACTAGGAAAGTCAAATGCATTGAGAACAGAATCGCCCCAACGTTTGCATAAAACGAACACAATTGGTATACAAATAGTTCCAAGACAGACGAAAAAGTTGACGCAGGGATTTTTAGGCTTACGCTTAAAAGTTCTTAAGAATCAGCATGGGTCATGGCATCGCTATCTTCCAAGCCAAAGTACATGTAATTGAGATTTGTATCAAGGAATATATAGACAGTAACTATGCCAAAAGAAACATCTACAGAAGTGAATTCTGCATCGAATTGGGGGAGTTGCGTACCTGTTCATGAAACAAAATGATAGAAATTCCTGAAAGATGGCACCGAGAGAGATTTATTATTCACCTTAGCCATGGCAAATATAACTGGCATTTCATCATATAAGGGAACTTCACAGTCCTGAGAAAAGTCAGTATTAACTTACAAGAAGAATCTGTATTTGAGGTATCATTACTTCAGCAATTTGAAGAGGATTTACAAAATGAATAAATTACCACGGCAGTTATTTCTTTGATGATCTGAGAGCAGAAGCTTTGAAAAGAATGTAGTCTTGTTAAGAAATGGATGGAAATATTTCTTCAATGATCTGAAGAAGATAAGCGACAATGGCATACTGATTTATACAATCTCCTCAATTACAGAATTACGCATTTGAATTCGCCATTGGATCTCCAAGTCTACTCTAACCAGATAGTGGTTGATTTTAGTAATTTCCAAAAAAGAAACCACAATAGATCTCTCAAGGCGATCATTGAAAATAACGTCTCCTCAGAAGGAGGCAGTTCATTTTCAACTCTAGGCTACTCTGAATGAACCATTAGAGATGAACCATTAATATAGCTAATGTGTCAAACTTCATCAAATTTCAAAAAATGCTTGGTATTATTCCTGCAAAGCTTACCACTAAAATCCGTTGCTACTGGATCGATGATGTATTTGCCCATAATGAATGTTTCTTTGACTAGTTTTTCTTCCTTAACATCCTTGAAGTTATCATCATCATTAGTGTCAGTTTCATTTTCAATTTCTGGCACCGTCGGTAGTATTGGTTGTGTTAGCGATTGGTGGAAAAGCTTCTTAATTTCCAATGTATCCACATCTTTGGTAATATTTGCCAATTCAACATAATAATCTACAAGTATGCTGCCTTTGCTAAAGCTATCGATGCGCACTTTCTTGTACCAATTACTTAATTCTGGCGCATTGGTGTAGACCTCATTAAGCTAATTGAAATTAAAAATTATTATTATTAAATATTAATATTATTAAAGTTACCCCTAAACTGTAACCTCCAAGCGCTTACCTGTGCTTCCACTTCTCTTGCAAGATTTTTCCATTCCACAGTATTGTGATCTAACAGCTCTGGTTTCCATGCTACACCATCAATAATTTTAATTGTTGCCGCTAAGTCACACTCTGTTGTGCAGTGTCCCGGTTTGGCTGGTTTTGGTGTAGTTGTTGTTGTTGTCGTCGTCGTTGTAGTTGTTGTGCTGGAACTACTTGTGGATGGCAGTAAGTCATTGAAATCAATTGACACGCCCATCGCTTGTTCCAGTAGTTTTTCAATTGAAATTGGTGTCGTTGATGGTGTTGGCCAACCGGTGAACTCAGTGGTGGCACGTATTGGTGGTCCCTTTTTGATGACAACCGCCGGTGAATTGCCGTTTTCTATCTCAGTACCAGTATCACCATGGGTACGTGGTGTTGTTAAGCGATGAGAGCCAAGGCGTTTGTGTATGCCCTTAGGGAAAACAACTTTGGAGCCACCTATTACAGCGGCTGTTGTGCGCTCATTGAAGGGATTTGCGGTGCTTGTCGCATGCGCTGATGTTGTTTTTATTGTAGAAACAGGATGCTTTGCGTTGGCGCTTGAATTTGCTTTATAACCGGGTGGCAATAAAGCAGCCAAAATATCAACCGATTCTGTATCTTTGGCTGCAGGTGGCTTATAACCTTTGGGCAATATTTTGGAGATGTCAATAACTTCAGGAGCTGCAATAACTGGCTTACTGGAAGTTTCATTTAGCTTAAAGCCTGGTGGCAGAAATTTACTAAGATCATCAATCTTAATTGGAACAATACCAACGGGAATTTTGCTTGCATCCTCTCCATCTTGTGTATCTTCGGCTGGTGGTTTATAACCTGGCGGTAGGAATTTACTGATGTCATTTTGTATAAGTATGACAGGTTTCTCTGTGGCTGTGCCGTTCAGCTTGAAGCCTGGTGGTAGGAACTTGGAAATGTCATCGATCAATGTGACCGCTGGTTTCACAGTCGTCAGCTTATAGTCCTTTGGTAGTAGTTTCTCGAGATTATCATCAAATTTAATCTTACTAAGCAAATCGTTGACATCTGGTTTTGTTTCTGGTTCTGGTGTTGTTGTAGTGGTTGGTAGCCTATAGCCTTTTGGCAACGAACCTGTTAGACCCACATCTTGCGCGGAGACAGCACCGTTTTTGAAAGACCGTCCAATTGTTGAGTTGCGTGCTGGCTTCTTTAGTTCATAATTTTCTTTTGCTGGTACCTCAGTTGTTGTTCTTGTTATAATTTTACGATTCTTGAAAGAGTGTCTGGGCTTAAATCCAACTGGTAGCAAACCAGCCAAATCATCCATTTCGCCCTCATCAAAATGATGAATTCTTACTTTTGGTGCGGCAGTTGTCCTTGGCTGAAACTTTCTTATGTGGGGAAGGAATTTCGAACCTGCGGTGGTGGTGGTCGCTTGTGTCGATAGCTCCATTTGGCTTATGATTGGATATTTACCGGAGAGTAAGCCACTCGAGAGTTCTGACTGTACACGATCCAGTTTATCGATTATGCTTTCTGTAGATGAAGATGACGATGAAGTGGCAGCAGAAGCGGTAGAGTTATCAAGCATTATATCTGGCATGGTTGTTGTTTGTGGAATTTCATTACTTTCGCTGGATTGATCAGATGAGTTGCTATCTTTCTTATTTTTGGTACCTTTTTCTTTTTGCCCGTGTATTTTGCGCTCTAACTCCGATAATGTTTGTTTTGTCTCCTCCTGATTAATAGCTGGGAAGGGTAAGAAACGTGCACCATTTATGCTGCGACTAGTTTGTATGGAAGCAATAACGACATAACTTTCGGTGGCATTGTTGACAGATTCTTGAGCTGGGACTGCTGCACCTTCCGCTGCAGTGTCTTCACTTTTTTCGGCATCAAGTTCGACAGGCTCATTGCCAACATCATCATTATCGGCAAGAGCAGGACGTACTTTATTCTCAGAAAGTATAGCTTCTTCTTCCACAGAAAGCGTTACTGAAGTGGGTGTAACAGGCGCTGGATAGGCTGTAGAGCCATTAACTACGCTCTTCGTAGTGACCACAGACACAACTTCCCGGTCAAGTATTACGTTAGCAGACTTTTTCGGCGTCGTCGGAGGTCCTAACGGATAGAGTGGGGTGATTGTAGTAGCAGACGCTTCATCACCAGAACCATCTTTAGCATCCTCTTCATCTTCATCATCTTCTTCTTGTGCCCCATCACCACTTTCTTCTTCTTCATCCTCGTACTCCTCATCATCATATTCTGCACTTGACTCTACCTGCTCGTCTTGTGATACATGTTCATGTGTGCTCTCTTGTTTGACTTCTAATTTTGGAGCAACCTCATTTGGCATTGCTGTTGTAGCTACTTCTGCTGTGCTTACTTCATCTACGCTGGCGCTTGTCCTCGGTAGCTCTGTAGTAATAGTGTGCTCTTCAAGGTCCAACTTGACCTCTGTTATACTGACTGTTGACTCTGTGGTTGCGCTATTCTCTTCAGTACCGTTGTTAGCAGTTGGTTCTATGATTTTGGCATTTGTTACTGCATCTGTGGTATCTTCATCATCAACATATTCGTACTCGTATTCTGGTGAACGCACTGTTGAAATTTCTTTGCTACCACTAGATTCATCAAAGTAATCATCTTCATCATCATCATCGTCTTCTTCTTTCTTCGCTTCTTTCTCATCAGCTTCTCGATTGTTATCACTTGATTTTGCACCATCCAGTGATTGTGGGTTTGACGTTTGTACCACTTTATCGGCTTCGTCTCTTGTTAGCTCCGTTTCGAGCAAGTGTGGCGCTTCAGTTAACGCTGTAGAAGTTGTCATCGAAGCAGCTTCGTGTAAGCTGAGCTTCTCTAAGATTTCTACATCAGCTTCTTTGCTTGACGTTGTAGAGGACTTAACTGGTCCATTGCCAACGTGATTATGTTCGTTGATCTCTTCATAGTACTCATCGGTATCATCATCAACATCATCATCATCGCTCAAGCTATCGCTTGATTTAACTGCACTTGTAGTTGCAGCCACTTGCTGCTTCAATAGTTTCTCTTTGGTTGAGCCTGGTAACTTTATGCGTCCACTGTTCAAGGCAAAAGGTCTTTGCTTGGCCAAATGTGCCGGTTCATTGATTTCGCGACTTATGAAGACCGGTCGACGTGCTTGAAAGCCACCACTTGCATTGTAGTTGTTGATTTTCGTGCGCCCAAATGCAGGTCGTTTTGCTGCCGATTCATTTGCTTGTGTCGTTGTTGTCGTAGACGTTGATGTTGTTTGTTGTGATCTGTAGCCATTGCCAAAACGATTGTAACGCTTGCTACTGTTTGGCGATGAAGAAGCTTCTGTTGAAGTGGTTGTTGTTGTTGATACAGGGCTGTTTGGCTGAAAGCGACTGCGCGTGTTACGGAATGGCAATTGTTGTTGTGGTTGTGCGACTAGCGGTGCATCCGGATTGAAGTTATTTGGTGCTGCGGGACGGTTGCGACTTGAGCTGGGCACAAAACCATTAGAGCCAAAGGCACGTGTGGCAGGACTGTTGAAACTGGAGCCAGTCAAGCGAGACGATGTAGGTGATTTGTCGCTGGAGATAGTCTGAAAAGGAGGAAAAGTGAGAGCATTACAAAGAGAAATTTTTAATTTATGTTTGAAGCTTGAGAACGATTACATTTTAGGGCGTGGTTAAGTGTTTAGGGTTGCTAATATCTCTAATTAGCACATTTGTAGAGTTTGGGACTTCATTTTTTTTTTGCATTGATTTGAACGGGCTCATTTGAGGGTAGATTTAAGTCATATCAAAATTTGATAGTTATTTATGTTTTTATATAAACATTTGCAGGTAAGCGTGGCGCCACTCACAAAATTTTAAATTTCTATGATAACAAAG
Source organism: Tricholauxania praeusta (assembly GCA_949775025.1). NCBI lineage: Eukaryota > Metazoa > Arthropoda > Insecta > Diptera > Lauxaniidae > Tricholauxania > Tricholauxania praeusta. The sequence goes on along the minus strand of OX459031.1, from coordinate 109,202,973 downwards.
CTATTGGAGTAACCCACTCGGAATGAAACGTTTCTGAAACTTTGCAGAAATCTTTAATATGAAATCTTACATCTTTCAGAAACGTTTCTTAAAGCTTTCGTTTTCACTTCAAAAAGCTTTCGGAAATGTTTCAATGTCCGCTTTGTTGCTTTGAAACGTTTCTGAAACGTTGCAGAAACCTTTCAAGATGGGGGGGAGGGGGAAATGGAAAAAAAATATTATGTCCACGTCTTTGTGACGTTGTCACTTTCTTGTGACGTTTATTGATTTATATTGTGAATCACACACAGAATTCAAAGTTGAACACAACATCAAAGCAGAGGGGCAGCCACGCAATATTCACATGATATAAAATACTGAAGATCTACGTGCAACAAGGTATCTCAGAACCAAAAGTAGGATTAATACTAATAGTGGGCGTGGCCCCTCACGTAGAAACAAATAATGTTAAATATTATAGCAAGTGTGCTATGCGCATGATATTTATAAAACTACTATAAGTTTTTGAAGTAAATCAAATTCAACAGAATTTCATAAGCGGGTGTGGCACCGCTCATCTCATATACACAGAAAATTGTAAGCCATATTTTAAGATTTGCAGCAAATGCGGTCCTACCAAATGGACGTTTGAGCTTTATCTTTGATAAAAATAGCGAAATTTTTATTATCAGCATAAGTGACAACTAAAAATAATTTTCTTCGATTCAACTTAAATTTTGATTTTTTGATTATTCAAAAATCCAACCCAGCGAATTCTTCAAATGATTTTAAAACAAACAAAAATGACATTTTATGAACCTTCGATTTCTTGATTATTCGGCAAACTATTTGGTAACAATTACCCACCAAAAATTTTACCCATCTCTGATCAGAATCATTTTCAAAAAAACCTTAAATTTTAGTGTTGAAATAACATCTTAAATTTCAAATACGTGAGAGATTTTAAATTCATTCATTTAAATTATAATTAATTTCAAAATTTGTTAATACTTCTGAAATAATCATAGCATTTCAACTCGTTCATTGCAAACAAAACAAAAACCAGAAAAAACCAAATTCAAATGTTGAACTCCATAAAACCCACAATGCACGTGATATCCGCACACAATGTCACTCCCAGGCCAACCAACGGTATGAATTACAATTGTTATGAGTCGTCTAAGCCTAATGGTAGTGGCTGAATTAGAGATCAGCAAACCATTAATTAAATGTGAGCAGCGTAAGAAATTGGAGTACGAAATGTTGGTTTAATCGCTTAATTTACTCGCCATGGGAAGCTCACTGCGAGCAGATAGATACCCATACATTTGTCATAATAATAACGACGTTCATGATTAATGTTACAGAAGAGTTGCAAAAAAGTTTAAGATTTCAACAAAAAAGTCGAAACAGAAAAACCTGCATTAACCAAAAAAAGAGTTCTCAAATTATTCAGTTGCAATCGGTACATGGTGCATATGCAGGTAATTGTTGTGGGACATTTGCTTTTTTGTATAAATTTTGGTTACCCTTGTGTCATTATCTACATCTACTGAACGGTTGGTTACAACACAATATTTTGAAATTAATTCCATTAGAAGAATAGTAATGTCAACACACACCCAAGCTCTTAAATGGCGCCACAGTTTTTGCAAAGGGAATTGGGACAGTGTTTTTAATTTTGAAAAATCGATTATGAATAAAATGAGTTCAGTTGCAATATTTTTACTTTTTAACACTGTGAAAAAAAAGTTAGAACGAACATTTTTAAAGATGAGATTGTAAAATAAAGTCGGAAATTTTTAAATTTTCTTGGGATATTGTTTATGAAAATGGATATAGCCATTTTTGCAATTTTTGAAATTATTATATTTTTTTCAAAATTTGAATTCTAGAGCTTTTTTTAATTTTTTTTAAGTTTTCTAATTTTTGCAAATTTTTGAAGTTTTACAATTTTGGAAAATTTTTCAAGTTGAAAATTTTTTTTTATATTTCTGTCTAGGGCTTGTCCCAACCATTCGTAGTATTAGTGTGAAAGTTGGTTGCTCTACCTTCAATAATTTCATCAGTATAGAGTTTCAAGGTTTTTGCATGTATGGGAGGTGCCACGCCTTCTTGTAAAAATTCGCATAATTTTTGTTCAGAATTAATGCAAGCCATATCAAGTATTTGGATGAAAGTTAGTCGCATTACCTTAAATAACTCACACATTACAGCATTTTAAATTTAATTTGTATGGGCGGTAGGCGTGTTTACAGATTTTCGAAACAGCAGTAGTTTTCAATGGGTAAACTTTTTTAGCATTAGGAATTCAACAGAAAAAATCATTCAAATACATTCGCTATAGCTGGGCTCTGAGGTATAAACCTAATTGCACTGGACTATATTGTGTTTTCACTCGAACAGAGAAATTATTTTTTATCGATTATTTTAATCAGCTAAGTGTTGTAGTACAGAGAGTCCTTTGTTTAATGTGATCACCTGACTTGATGGCTTAATATCACAGTGTGATTTTCACATACATGAGTTAATTTTTATTCGTGCCTAACCTAGGTACGACTGCATTTAATACAGTTACCAAGTAAAGCTATGTTTATGGGCATAACTTCACGCTTGGTTTAAGCCGAGACCTATCTAGGATCTCTTGCAGTTCTAAGAACGGCCACTTGGTTGAGAATGCAACTCCACATCGGGCAATTTACGTTAGCATATTACTCTTCCTACGAGTTAGGTTTCAACCACAGCCACCACGAATCCTTCCCATGCGATCTGCCCAATTGGGCTTCACGCACTGTTGGGCTAGGACCGAAGTCCTAGGGGCTCCCAACAACCCGTGGTACCATATTAGTTTGCACCTTCACCTATGGTCAAGCTTAGTAGTTTGAAAAAGGACTATACAAGGAAAGCCAATCTCAAGCACAAGCCAAAGTACATAAAGCACAAGGCTTGAACCCTACGCACTAGCGTAACCAAGCACAGTACAATTTCCTGTCTACTACCAGTTTAGGCTTACCATAACGCCCAAGGGCACTGGTAAGCCCCAGTGTTGTAGTACAGAGAGACCAAAAAATTTCGACTACAAAAAAGAGCAGTATTGCTAAGTTTTTCACCAGCGTAGAGCGAAAACAAGGTTGCAGTTTCCGCCACAGTATTTCATCAGTACCCTTACTTAATACAGTGGAAATTGTCAACATTGCATTATATTGCTTTTTGTATGAACTTATTAAGAACCATAAGAAAGCATTTGTTCTTGTAACTCTTTGATATGGCGAGCTGGCCGATACATTTTAACGCTTGCATCGCTCTTTTGACTCGCCAAAATAGCTTGTAAATAAATACCCTACAGCTACATTAACAGTAAAAGTGGGCGTAAAGTTGACATTTTTATTCATAGAGAATTTCTTAAACTACACTAAGTGCTGGCTGGTTTGACTAAACGTACCCACATTGAATTTGGCAACATTTATTTAAAGTGTAGCGTTTTAAAATTTATGCTTGATGGGAGGTGCCACACCCTCTTTTCAAAATTCGTCAACATTTTATCTGATGCTCTAGACCATAGGTGGGCAAAATTTTAGAAGCTGGAGCTACTTACAAAAAAGCAACATAGACAAAAATAACAACAACGGAAGAAAGCCCCACCATCTCGAAAATAAATTTTCAGCAATAAACCAAAGGCCAATTCCAAGAATAAAGCCAGAACAACATAAGTGTAGAAATAAAAATACACTGATGAAATGAAATGAAAGAAGCTGTCCTTAATATGTGCGCATTGTTGTTTTCTTGTACCCTCGTTTCGGTTTTTTGTTTTTTCTAAATAATGTAACAAAAACAATAATACAAATCCCGTGCATAGCGCGTATTAAAAAAAACACAACAAAAACATGTGCATAACAGTGATGAGTGCATGTGTTTGTTGTTTTGGTAATTTTTCTTAAGAAAAACGAGCTAAAATTTGTAAAGAGCTAAAATTTGCTCATTTTTCCTATTTTGCCCATCGTTGCTCTAGACCGAACCAAAACTTGTATTTGTATGAAATTTGGTGTCATAACTTTAAATAAATCTTTCAGTTAAACGATTTAAAAATTTATTTTTCTTTTTAGGGTACCACTCCTACTTGTAAAAATACGCAAAGCTCTTATCTAGAGCTTTGCCTATAGTTCCTCACATTTGGTTCTATTGCTTTATATAGCTCTGTCAGTATAGTGCTTTGAAGTTTTCGCTTGTATGGGACACGTCTTCTTGTCGAAATTCGCTTGCTTTTTTCCCAAACCTTTTCTAAGTTATTATTAGTACTTGTGAAGGATTTGGTTACACTTTATCAAATATCTCTTTTAATAAAGCGATTTAAATGTCCGTGAACCGATTTCATTTATTTTCAATCCCAAGAGCTTTGTTTGAGATGTAGTCCGAGTATCATTCAATTATTTCATTTCATTTCCCCGTTGTCGATATTTCCAGACAGACAGACACACATACGGACATGGCTTAATTGACTCAGGGTATGGCATTGATCAGGAATATATACATTTTTATGCCTGACACGCCCGCTTCTATGCGTTACAAACGAAATGACAAAGTGAATATACCTAGTGTAGGGTAGAAAAAGTAGAAGGAATAACAACGAGTACTCGTATAAACAGCGAGTAGCTGTTTAGTGCTTTAATCAATCTATTGAAAATTATAAGCCTAAGCGGAGTTGTGATAGCATTTTCTTAAAGACTTTTTGTGCGAGTCCACTTTTTTGCTCAACATTATCGCCAGAAATGTCATGAAGTCTAATCAATTAGCCGCTAGAGATCTTATTTTTGGGACTTCACGACATGTGTTGGCAAAAATCTCTTACAGAAGGTACAAATTTCGGTCTAAGGAGTAGTTGTAAAGTGACTTATGCCACTCTTAGAACTTGAGGCAAAAAAAAAAAACTACTATTCTTAATAGCAGTTTCTTCTCAGCAGAAACTGTCGTGCAGCAATATTATTTTATTTTCTTAAATGTTCATAAAAACAACTTCGTTGTCTACAAAAATATGTGTTACCCTTTCTAATTACATTGCGAAAGTCCTTAGTTAGTTTTCTAGCAACTCAATCTAACTAAGCGACTATTGCACAAAAAAAAAAAAATAAACTGAACATACCACAAGGAATTAACACATTACTGTGGCGCATGCGCAACCTTAATTGAAAAAGCCAAAAAATAGAAAACAGTGGAAATCCATTAGAAATCACCTGCTTGATCGCACAAATATTTTTTTTTGTTTTTTCCTTTACAGCAGGTACTCATTGCTACAACGTGAATATTTAGCATACAAGTCAACGCAACATCAGCAACATCGAAATTAACAAGCGCCCAAAACAACGCAAAACGCAGTGCGATAACAAGTCCGAATCTAAATTGTAACAAAAAAAAAAAATAGAATGAAAACCATAGTTGTTGAAAAAAAAGTTACCACACTTTAAGTCGAAATGAGTTGCAAAAAAAAATGTATTTTAATAACACAAATAAAAGAAAAAGTTCACATTTTTACAGAAGATATTGCATAATATAGTGCAAATACTTGCTTTATATAGAAAAATAATCTACAGCAATATTACTGAACACAAACTACAATAATAAGGTGAAGGGAAATATATTCGTGATTTAGATTTTAAAGTATTAAGCTTTTACTTCTTAGAAGTTCGATGTCTGGACTGTAATGAATCAAAAATACACTTTTCATAATTTATTTATTAATTTAATTAAATTTCTAAAACAATTTAAGTCCCTACAATAGCAATTCATTTTAAATATTTTGAACTTTCTACCATGCAAACATCAAAACATTAACTGACTGATTAAAATTTGCACATCCACAAATAAAAAACCAGCAATCAGACAAAAAAAAAAACAACCAGTTTCACAGATGAAATCGGTGAATTTTAGAATTGCACGAGAACTTTCGTGGTTTTTGTATAAGCCAGCATCGGCTGATATACATAAAAGCAAGTATGTTTATAGCCCAAGAGCCCGCTGTAGAAAAGTTGAGTGTGTATAAGATTACAGGATGGGATGTACAAGAAAGATAGTGAGCCATTTTGGTGAAACTAACGAACCAAGGTTACCTTGTCAAAGTCTGTCCCGGTGACCGAAAATGCTCGAATTTTAGCTAATTTTGTTGTTTTAATTGAAACTCTATAATAATATACTTTAAAATATATGTCAAATGATAGAACTCGAAGAGGCCTTAATGTAATATAAAGGGTTGCATTGTTGAAACCTGTCTCAAACATGGGTTGCTAGCAGTTTTCTTTTAATACAAATAAATAACAGCATAACTTCAATAAATAAGTAATAAATGCGATCACAAGATAATCACAATATTCACTATGAATTGGAGACCTAACAGCAACTAGAACCAACACACCCAATACGGTAGCTGATGTCATCATTAGTGATGCCAAATATAAATTTCGGTATCACGGTTGCACGAGAATGTGCGAACTTTTTGTAGAAACCAGCATCAGCAGATATAAAAGCCTGTCTGTTTACACAGGAGTAATGTACTGTTTAGATCTTAATATATGCTACATAATACAGAGATCGAACTCTTAAGAGGTGCAGCTTTGTAGAACTAAATTATGTACTTTATTATTGGCATTAAAGATAAAACCTAAATTAATACTTTGTGAGTAGTGTCACTACAAAGCAGCCATTTACCCTAAAAAGTAAAAAATGTGAATAGCCAAACCATGGGTTAACTAACGGGTTTTTTAGAGTAAAACTAGAGCAAGTTTCATGTTTATTGAATAATTCGGCTGTAATCATTGAAGTTTTTTTTTTTTTTGATAGCAATAACAAACAAGAAGGCGTTCAACATTTGTTGTTATGTCGACCAAACAGTGGGCTATGTATCCTAACAAATACTATACTAAATGCGAAAGTGTGTGTGTCTATTTATTACGATTTTACGGCTAAAACATCTAACTGGATGGTTAAATGAGTACCATCAAAAATGTTTCTTGAGGACTGACAAGGGACATAAGCTACTTTTTAGCCCAAAATAAAGAGCAGTGGTGTGGCAACTCCCATAAAACAAAAAAAAACCTAATATGCACTTAAGGCAGCTGTATTTCTGGAATTCAATTCATTGCAGTGCCCAGCACCTCACAAAATTTGGTTGGAATTTGAAAAGGGGGCGTGGCACCTCCCACACAACAAAAAATAATCAAAATGCTGTATCTTGGCACCTGCAATGGCAACAGTTATGAAATTTGATACATGGATGTATGTATATAGTCAGTCTTAAGACCTTGCAAAATGTAATTGAAATTGAAGAACAGGGCGTGGCATCTCCCATGTAACAAAAACACTTATAATACTATATGCATGGTAGCTACAGTAGTGAAATTCAAAACATCTATACTATTTATATAAAATTGCTTAAATGGAAATGGCTTGTAACGATTTGGAACAAAACGTATTGAACCAATTTTAATAATTTATTTTGTAAAACAACATAATTGTGCTTAAGAAGGATATTGCATACTTATTTTTTTTAGAGTTTAGTATCCTTTTTTTTAAGGTTAAGTTTTTGCAAAACATCGCACAAAAATTGTCGATTGATTTTTCGTTGCTTATGCTGTTTCTTTAATTCTGTGCTATTTTTTTTTTTTTTTTGTTCTCACTCATACCGTTTGAATTTGGCTTTGAAGTCCACAGAGCAAACTCTCTTTATTTTTTTTTTTACTTTTGAAGAGAGAAAATAGAATGAGATGTTAAGAGAGTAATTTCATTATGATAAAAACAACAGGCCGTACGCAGGCGAAGCCGTGGGTACCATTAGTTGATATCTATGGTCTAGATTAAGTGTTTTTCAAAATGTGGTCGGGATTAAACAACGGGGCGTGGCACCTTCAATATAACAAAAACACTCAAAGTGTTACATCTCCACACCTATAGCAGCTACAGTTGTAAAATTTTATATATAAATGAACATGGTTTGTACCGAGCGACGTGCCTATAGCGTATGAGATTGGAGAACGAGGCGTGGTACCTCTCATACAACAAATATATTTCAAACGCTTTATATATCCTGGTTCTTATAACAGCTTTATTAATGAAATTTGACATACGGACGCAAATTGTTCGCTCTAGGCAACGAGCAAATGTAGGAAGGATTGAACAACTGGGTGTATGCGAGAGAATCCTTTACCTGTCCATAAGAACATCGAATAAGGATATTATGCATGAGAGATAAAACGGTCTTATATTTTCTCTCTGTTGTTCTTATCCTCTCACGAATCATAGTGCCTCCTCAAAACTCATTCAACGTACACGATCAGTAGCGAGTGCTTTCAATTCTCTCAAAATTTTCACCGATTTACATATTTCCTGCTCAAGCAAATGTTTCCACGATGATTTAGGACGGCCGAGTTTTCTGCTAATACGCTGAGGGTTCCATTCCAAAGTTTGCCGGAAGACTTCAGTTGATGATTTGAATTTGATTACTGTAAAAGCTGTGGGTATGTTGAGGAAGAGCAAATTTACTTTTTTTACAAAAAGTAAATTTCAAGCTTTCAGCTGAGTTGAGTAACATAGGTGTAGTTCAATTTATGAGATTTATTAATAGCTAAGATGTCACTGCGAGTTGGGCTAGATTTACAACGTCTCCGTGCCATTACTATGCAGTCGGTTTCGATCTTACTGACTTGGTTCCAACTGGCTAGCACTTCTACCAAACCTAACCTACAAAGCTGGCTGCATTAAGTTGAACAACTTTACGTTGTTTGAACTGAAGAGCTTTCCCACTTGATGCATCTTTGCTATTGGCACTTTTCATATTTATGCCTATGCTAACGAAGCACATTACATCTTTGATTTTATGTGGTTTTAAGTCACTTAAAATCACACATATTTATAAGTTTACTGAAATAATATTGATAAAAAATTTTTCAAAATTTTAAACTTAAGTTTTCCATAGTACCTACTCATAAATCAGACGAATTCCAATTAATATATAGAGATTGTACGAAAAGATACTCAAAGAAACAAACAAAAAAGTGCGAACATAACAATTTCATTTCCAATCAAATTTGCATAAATAAAAATCGCTTTAAAAAATAAACGAATATTGCAACAAAAAAAATTCGCCATTAAGTTGTCCAAACTGTCAATATGGCGCTTGAGAGTATAAAGGCGCTTGAGACATAGAGTTGCCAAACTCAAGTGGCACTTCCATCCAAATGATTACCGCATGCATGAGTGTGGCATGCAAAACTTACCGGTTCATTAAAATGTGTCAAAAATTGCGTTTGCTGCTGTGGAACATTATTGCGTATCGATTGTTGCTGCTGCTGTTGAGGTATGAAACCATTACTCGATGCCGTACTTAAACCGCTATTTTGTCGTATTGCCTTTGAACGGGTAAAACTGTTGATTGGTGTATTGCCACCAGTAGAGACGGGTGCACCAAAGGGACGCGGTGATATGTCATAGTAGTCTGGACTGCGTGTTTGCTGTAAGAAAAATTAAGAGAAAAAAAAAATAGGATTTTCAATTCAAATATTCCATTTTGAGTTTAATTTTGCTGAGTAGTAAAAATTCAATCCAAAAAGACTAATCCAAAAATAAGGGTAACGCATAGAAATGTGCTAATAGAAGAGCTGTCAAGCAAAAATCGGGAAATCATGTCGTATGAGTAACATATGCATTATAACGAGTGATTTTTTTGCTATTTGTTTTTTCAGCGTAAGTTTCTTGACATCTCAGGTGTGATTCGTAAATTGTGTCAAAGCCGAAAATGCTCAATAAGGTTTGCCATTTTCCCATAAATAGACTAACAAACGAACAGAGCCAAAAAATGTATGAATTCTACTATCAAAATTCGTGCTCTGTGAGAAATGAGAAAAATTTTCTTCTGCGACGTATACAGGGGGACAAGCCAGCTACAATTGCAGCCATAAAAAACAACATTACAGCTGCCATTGGTGAGATACCAGCCGAAATGCTGGAAAAAGTATGCCAAAATTGGAGCTTACGGATGGACCACCGCAAGCGTAGCCGTGGGCAAAATTTACATGAAATAAACTTTAAAAAGTAAATGGCAGGAATTGATGTATTGCTTTAAATAAATATTTGATTCAATATTGCAAATTTTCTGTTCTTTTTTCAATATTCAAAAACCAAACGCTTAAAAAATCACCCAATATAGAGAGAGGGCTATTCGAATTAAGTGTTAATATAGAAGTTAAATAAATTTTTTGGCATTTTAATCTGATAACTATTACATGTTGTTCACAAAGCACGTTTTATGACCAACATGCGAGATTTCACACTTTCGTACATTTTCACTTTTCCTTGACAATGAAAGAGTTTAATGCGATAATGTTATTATTATAAAAAAAGCGAAATTTTGAGTTAAATTGTTTTCACTTTAAAGTGTAATAAATAATAAAGACATTCATTTTACTGCTGCTCATTATCTCACCCCATTAACTTCAAATGGCAATGGTAGCAGTTACAGGTTTTTAGCGTTATCAACTGTCAAGTTAGACATGTAAGCCATGCTTTTGCTTTTAATTTTAATTGAGTGACATTTGAAATTGTCAAAGTATGTCCAACAAAAAACAATGGCAACTTTTTTTTATAACCAAAATGATTTTATCTAAAAAGAAAAAAAGCAAAAAAACAAAAACGCTGCTTGATAACTCAAAAATGTTAACAGCGCTAGCTACTGAAATTTCACAGTTCGTTGAATTTTGAATTTTGACAGCTGAATGGGACATTGCATGAGACCCTTGACCAAAAGCAGCTAACATACTCGTACAAAGTTGAAGACTTATTCAAATTGTTTGTTAATTTCTGTAGTTTTTTAAGTGAAAAGGTCAACACTTAAGTAGTAAAATGTTGACTTGTTGAATCTGTCTGTCGGTCTGTCCATCCAAACTTTTTGGGTATATTTTTGTTAACATTTCCTGTTATTTGTTGTTTTAATAGGAATTTTAATAGAATTACAAGTTTTTTGTAGCTTCTTGTGAAAAATGAAGCTGGTAGCTAAAAGTTGTCGAAGGTCGATTGTAATTGTTAGCTTGTTGTATGCGTTGCTGCGTTAATTTGTGACATTATTAACATGCAATTAAGTGTTGCTTTTAAACTTCCTGTTTAATGTGTCCACCACTTAAGTGCGGATATTATTTCGTAAATAGAAATTTTCGAAAGTGAAAGCATACTTCGTTAAAGCTTTTTAAGAAAAAAAAAATTATAAAATATGAAGCCTACTAGGTATGGGTAAGGCCAATAAAATAATAAAGTTGAAATTTCGGTTTAATTAGCAAGTATAAATATTTATAAAGGATGATTTTTTAAGCGTTTGGTTTTAGAAAATTAAAAAATTTACAGAAAATTTGCAATGGTGAATGAAATATTTATTTGGAGCGATACATCAATTTCTGCCATTTACTTTTTAAAGGTTATTTTAAGTAAACGTTGCCCGCGGCTACGCCTGAGGTTATCCATCCGTAAGCTCCAATTTTGGGACACTTTTCCCAGCAATTCGGCCAGTATCTCTCTAATTTCAACTGTAATGTTGTCTTCCAGGGCTGCAATTGTGGTTGGCTTGTTCCTGTACACGAGAGACTTCACGTAGTCCCACAAAAAATAGTCTAATGGGGTCAAATGCCATGAATTTTCGGAGCTCGTAACGGTGCTCGTATTTTGATAATAAAATTCAATGATTTGCAAGCGCTGTTCTATTCACGAGGAAATGGCAAACCTTACTGAGCATTTTTAGCGTTGCCACATGTAACGAATCACGCGTGAGGTGTCAAAAAATTTACACTGAAAAAACAAATAGCAAAAAAGTCACTTTTTACTTAAATGGCTTTAAAAACCCATATGATCTATGGGTTACTAATAAAGTTCAAAGGCATCTTTTATGCTGCCAAATGAATTTTAATTCACTTTCTCGTATCGTATAATACCATAAGTGAATATTTCTGCTACTTCAATGTTTTCGCTCTAATAAACAAATTGCATACGAATATATGAGGGGAAAAAAAAGATTCGCAATTTTTTGATCTGACGATGCGCTTAGTTTTGCACCAAATAAAAACAAAAATGCAACAATTTGAACAACTTTATACATTATAGTATGCACCATGCAGAAAAAAAGGAAGCTACTGCAAAAGATTGCAATATAAAATGTACAGAAATTTGTATTTTTAACGCTTAGTAACATGAAATAATTGCAACTATTAGTGGTGGTGGTGTTGTTGTTTCGATACGGATGTTTTGCGTTAATATGGCGGCAACATCCGCTTGTGCGTTTTCTCCTAACGCTATTTAACAATGAAATTTTTTTTTTAATTACTTTAATTTTGCATTGTCAGTGCAATTAATAATGTATGGCAACATTGGCGTAAGACAAAGTGTATTTTGTATTTTCATTGCAATGACTTAAACCCTAAATATTAAAGCCAAATTCAAGTTAATTTGTTTAATCTGTGAATTTTTAGAACTACAAATGGATTTCTTCTATTTTGACCCATATGCGTATGCGAGGGTTAAATGATTAATAAAGTATAAGAGTAATTTTTTTATAAATAATGCTGTTGCTACTTATGTAGTATATGCTTAGAAGAGTGTCTCATCATCTCCACTTTGAAACAAGTGAGATCTATGGTGTACTCCAATGTGTGCCCATGTCGGTAATTCCATGGTAGTTGAGAGAAGCTCTGCTCTGATTGAAAAAAAAAAAACAAATTGTGATATAAAGATTCTTAAATGTTATTATGTATGGCGAAGTACTTTAGACATAGAAACAATTTAAAACAAAAATGATTAAAATTTAAATGTAAGTTTGTGCCCAAACACCCATTGAAAAATTCTTTACTATCTCCCCCAGCAATTGGTGTCGTAAAATATATTTACAAAAATCGGCTCTAAACGTCCACTTAAAGAGCCACTGGCCAGTTTCAAAAATATTCTCAAGAATTTTCCCATCGATAGGTTCAAATTATTGTTTCGAAAAATGGGGTTCAAACACCCCTTAAGAGGAGTTCCTAAGAAGTGCCTATTTATGATTGTTATTGCACCATTATATTGTTACCTACACTGAAAATGTTTCCTTCCAATAAATGTAATGTTGATAGATTTTTAAAATATTTCTTATCTATCAACAAATTGTGATAAATATTACTATGCTCATAATTGAAAGTTGTAGTGTTGTCCATTGAGTCAAATTAAATATCTTGATATTCAAGCCGATTAAAATGATTTAATTGGAACGAATATATATTTGGTAATCCTAATTTTATTTTTATTTACTTCACATTAATATACTATACAACTCTCAGCCTATATGTATGAGTTAAGTATTAGGGAATTATCGATTTATTTATGAATTGAAATCATAAAATATCGGATTCTTCCTTGACGGTTTTTACTTAAATCCATATACAGTCGACCCACGGCAGTCCGACAAACATTTTACAAGGCGGTGTTGGATTATTGAATTTGTCGGACTATAGAATGCTGCCACCGTCCCCTTGTAGTCCGGGATTTTTTAAAAAGCAGTACGTAGTAATCCGACAAATCATTAAAATGGTGAAATAAAATCGGTACTAACAATATGTAATTGGCATGTCGGATTACAAGTGGTGCCGGATAAGACAGGGGCCGGATTACCTCGGGTTGAGTGTTATTGTATACATTAGCGACAAAACAATATTTCTTCCGCTAAACACATGATTTGGTGATTATTAACAAATGAATGTTTGCAACAAAGAAATATTTGTTTCAACCAAGTAATTATTTGGTAATTATTACCAATTATATGTTTAACTTAATGTTATTCAAATGTAATAAAGTAATTATTACCAAATACATATATGATTAATCCAATAATATTATTTGATTCGGTGGAATGTGCAACATGTTAACATATGTCAAATATTCATTTAGCCAAAATCAAATACAAAATTTGTTAATTATTACTAAATCTCGACATAAATATATGTATAAATTAATCGATTTCACCGAAATTTATCGGGTTTTTTGATGCTTTCCAACTTCGAGTGAGTTTTCAAGAAATACCGAATTTAATCGAATTTTGATCATTTCGAATTTTTTTTTCAATGTTTTGTGAAACTATTAGATAAGTATTATTCGATTTTCCCGATGCTTAAAAAACTGTATCAATACTTTTCTACTTGTATCAACGCTTGCGATGTTTTTCGTTACTTTAGGATTTACTTTGACTTTTCGTTACATTCGACTTGTGCAAATGTTTTCGATATTTTCCTATTCCAGCCTATACTTTCTGAGTTTGTAAACATTTTCCGATGTTTTTCAAAATTAATCGATACTTTTCGACTTTTTCAGTGTTTTTTAAAACTTTTAGTAGCTCCTCGGCTTTTATAGACTTTTTGGCACAAAAATCTAACAAAAGAGCAAAACAACAACATCAAGCAACAACAAACGAAATTTTAAAGTTTTTTTACTTTCATTTTCAAAATTGCCATTAGCACAAAAAAAAAAAACAAATTACACTACAAACAAAAACAATTGCTACATTCGTCAAGACACAATGCGGCGCCGTCATTTATGCCTTTGTGTTTTGTTTTTGTTTTCATTTGAACTCAAGTCAACGCTGTGCATCGATAGCGTTGAAATTCTGCGAGTTTTTTTTCGCTTGCTTGTGCGTCGAATAACGGCTAGAGCAATGTGAGCAAATAGAGCCACTATGTGCCCTTCACTGCTCTACAACATTTCCAACTTTTCGACATTTTTTGATAATTATCCACTTTGATAGACTTTTTCGATACTTTTCGATTCATCGAACCTTTCTATGGTATTTGCATCAGATATATTTTGTTCATGCTTTTCGATACCTTCCTTCTTTCTCGATACTTTCCTGTTTCCTTTATCTCCTCACGGAGCATAGGACCATCACAAAATTCTTCTAACGCGCATGCCTTCATTTCTCACCAACATTTGCCTGATTAACATATTTCCTGTTCTAGTGATCGTTTCCACAATGATTAAGGAAGGCCGTTTTTTCTACTACGCTGAGGATTCTGCTCTAGTGCTTGCCAGCAGATGGTACTTTGGTATCTACTTTTCGACTTTTTATTTAATGTTATTCAATACTTTTCGATAATGGCAGCTAAAAAACATGTCGGTTTTTAAGAAAAAAACATCCTATGACACTTGCTAAAATGTATTGAAGTTACTAATACATTTTACAAAAAAAAAGCGTTTAATTGGTACCAATAAAATTGGTTAATTAAAAATAATTTTTAATTTTTCAACATATTACACACAATTTCCAAAGCCAATCAAAAATTAAATAAATAAACTTTCTAAAAGCAATTCCAAGTCCGCTTAAGTGCTGCGTAGTGAAATCATTTTTCGAGCCAACTTTACATTAATTACCAACAAGTTAACAGCTTCTAGACTTCAACTAAGCAAACAAAGCCCCCCAATGCATTGAAATTGGTTGATCAATTAATGTAGAAATGAAGACAGAAGCAGCAACAGAAAAAAAACTATAAACAAAATTATTATTGAATTGAAGAAATTCAATAAATTGCTGCATAAATTATTACAAATTTTCTTTAATAGATTTCTTTTTGTTGTTGTTTGCTACCATATCATTTTTTGGTTGATTATGTTACCAGCAACAACAATTATTAACATACTACGCTGCAATTGGTAAGCTATTTTTCATTTTATATTTTTTGCCTTGGCGTATTTTTTGGTTGAAAGCAGCGCTACTACGAAATTTTGAAGCGCAATGAGCCGTTGTCACGCATGCGCATAAATTATTAAAGGTTTATTTGTATTTTTTTTTTCTGGGAGGAAACTCTCAATAGCATGATTTCCTTATGTGATTGCAACAGCAACAACAACGAATAAGTTAGCGTAACTTTCACTTGACCAAAAAAGATTTTCTAAATTTCGAGAATTTGTTTGTGTAATGTGTAATGGAAAAACAATCCAGTGTAGTTTTTTTTTTCTTTTATTTTTCCTACAGAGAGTTGCATCAAGCGATTGGTACTACAATCAAGTTAATCAGTTTAATTGTCTTTCATTCAATTATTTTGTATTCAAATTAAACTGAAAACGTAAAATGTTTATCATGGTTTTCATAGAGCTGTCAAAATTACCAGTACAATTCTACCCTACCAAGCGAAAAGGGCATATCTCAAAAAAATGCGTTTCGAGATAATTGATGTTTTGTTTATGTCAATTTGTTGAAATACCTGTAAAATTGAGACAGAGAAAATTTTCTTAGTATAATTTTTATATGTTTGAACTGAGACACCGGCACTTGGAGTAGTTTATTAGACGAGTAACTTTTTAAGCTATCCGATGCCATAAGAATCACGAATTTAAATTTTTTTGAGATATGCTCTTTTCGCTTAGTAGGGCAGAATAGATGCAGCCAAAACTCTCAACTCATCACAGAATGATTTTACTTCTTTTTCTCATTATAAGTAAACAAAGTTAATTAAATTGTAGTAATGTTGAGAAAAATTCACACAGTTTTTCAAAACTCATTCGTTTTTTGAAAATGTCGACATCTAAAAAAGAAAAATCATTGATTTTCTGTTTCATTCAACCTTAAACTAAAGACAAAATGCAAAAAAAAAACGTAATTTCAAATATTTAGCAACTTCGAAATGCAATTTAAAGTTTTTTACACGATTGAAGTAAAGTTAAAAAATGTTGTTTTCAATACTTTTAAAATTCAAACTAAGTTTCAAGTTGTTTGTGTTAAAAATAAAATGAAAAAATGTTAGTTTTACTATTTTCAACTTTAAAATTTACGCCTTTAAGTCAAAAATAAATTTGCAATGCCATTTTACACTGAGTGAACGCTTCATGGGGTACGTATCTAGATAACCCAATAATAAAGCCCAAAAATCCAAAAAAAAAGTTATTTTCCAAAGCTTTGAAAGTGGAAAAAAAAACAAACTTTTACGTAGTTTCTTTGGGTCAATTTTTCTTTATATTTTCAGCTAAAAATACGAACTTTTACTTTCAATCTCTTTAGCCGAAGGCCTATGTTGCTAGTGCTAATTTATCTTTGAATGCACCTTAGTAATTTTAATTATAAGTAACATGTAATAATAATAATAAATACTTTCAATCCCAAAAATAGGTGCTATAATTTCTTAAATTGGTCTTCATGAGTGGTGTAAGGTGTACATGCAAAAAGTTTTGGAACAAACTCCCTTAACTATTAGGTACATAAAAGTTTCAACTAACACACAATTATGAGTAAGAGGCGTGGTCAAGGAAGCATGTCTTTTGATCAATGATGACTAACTCACTTGCTCCCTTTCTGTTAAGCACTAGCCAATTGTTATATTTAAGTTGATTAAAAAAAAAATATTTAATGTCATATGAGATTTGAACCCATGAATCCCATCAACCCATCAGCGTACAAGGCAAAAGTTCTGACAACTGGCATGAAGAGTTTATTTATCCGTGCGGCAGAGTTTGAAATTCATGAAGTTCTAAGTTATATAAATAACACGAACAATGTCTGTCATTGCGTTGTCTTTACGTTATTAATTTAGAGCAGTTTAAAAAATAGTACCATAAACAATTTCATCGCGTAATTAATTTTTGTGTTTTTTTTTAATTTTTTGAGATAAACAAACTTCAAGTGATTTTATTGTATCCGCAGGCAGATTGCGATAATTATAAAGATTACATATATCAAACGATAAAAACAACATCTGCTACTTAGCTATTGCTGCATTTAAAAATTATAATATTATAAACAAATCATTTTATCGCGTCTGCCTGGTGGTTGAAAAATTTTTTTACTTATAAAATCATACAAATAGAGAAGGGAAACGCTAATTTTCTGTAGGCAGACGCTGAATTTTTGAAAACAGACGTTTTTGAGCACTTAAAAGTAATACCATGCAAATTTTGCTATACGAAATTTATATTTTTTTTTTGGTCATTTAAATAATTTTGTTTTTATTTTTCTTGTTGTGTATATGAGGCATTGTACGCCAAATCGGATACCATTTAGCTTTTGGATCTCTAATTTTCGTGAAATTTTTTGTTTTCTTTTAGCATTGGTTGAGACCAGCTTCAATAATTTTTTCATTTACTCCGAAATAGCGTTAATTGAACAGGTATGGCAGGTCTGCCATACAGATCTACGTAGCTTCCATTATGGCCTACAAAATGAAAAATTTAAATTAACGATATCTCGTAGAAAAAAAGAGATATCAATATAATTCAAAGTGGATTCTAAAGGGAAAAGTTTTAGCTTTTCAACTTTATAATTAAATATAATCGAAAAAATTTAGTGTTCCTACAATAAATATACGAAATTGACCAAAATCGACGATTTCAACGCATACAACCTTATATATTTTGAAAAAGTAGAAACCCACACGTCTGCCTGTTGTATTTTTAACTTCTAGGGATACAATACTGAAGACAAAAAACGAAAATTCGTATATTTTGAAAAAAAAAAAAAAAATAAAACTATAAAATTGAAATAGAGTTGTTTTTTTTCACATATTCACAATTACTGTTATTAAAAATGCAGCAGTGTAAGCGTTTGCCTTTATATTTTCGTTATCTATACTATGCCTTTAATACAATAGAATGCAGACGCGATAAAATAATATACTAGCGTTTTTTTTTGCAATTTCAAAATTAATTTTCAAAAATGTGGCGCTATCTTCACTTTACAAATATGTACCACATTACATATCAATATCAATGATGATAAATCATATAGTTAAAATGTTTTCCCGGTTACATAGCTAAATGAGCTTGCTATTTTCTCGTTTAAGTTTTAATACGATTTTCTCTATGATTTTAATAAGGTAATATTCCTAAATTTAAGCTTAGAGTTTATCACAAGCTGTGTGCTTTTTAAATTAAGTTACCTTGATTATCAATAAATCGGAATTTGAGGGCTATACCCCATATACAACAAAAAGTGCGCCAAAGTGCATGGATTCATTTCAGTTAAAAAAAAAATGTAAAACTAAACCTTGAACAATCTCATACAACTAATTAAATAACAATAATTAAAAGCCTTTTTATATAACAATAAATAATGTTATCACTACAATCTAATTACAACAATAACAAGGCAATCGGTATGATTTTATTAACTTCAAAAAATTAAGTATAGCTAATATGAAAGAGACGTTCAATAGGCACTACAAAGTGCACGATATCAATAACAAAAGAAAAAGATAAAAAAATTCCAAATGAATTAAAAAAAAAATCCCTCAAATACAAGACATGACCCTTAAATTGGGATTAAGTGTTGATATCGTAGGTAACTTAAGTTGCACGCCATGACGAATGCGAAAGACAATGAAAAATGCACTTGAAAAATATACAACATTTTGGGGCCTACCCTTTAATCACAGCTAACGAGCTAATAATTTTTGTTGTAATTCTTCAATAAAGTTTTTGGTTGAGTCTTGACAACACTTAAGTTATGGCTTTAAATTAGTTGGCATTTATAAAGCTATTTAATTTTTCAGTTAGGTATACTGTTAACGGACATAGGCATCTACTTTAATGAAAACCAATTTTAGGCGATTTTTATCAAGGTTCATTTTGTTGTCAGTTGTAATTTTGTGTATCAAGGCCAATTTGTTGTTTGACAGTTATATTGCCTATTCGATGTTGAGATTACAAGTGTTATGAGTCCCTTGGGTTTAACATAAAAAAATCATTAGCGGTAGGGCTAAACAAAAGCATTTGCATATTTGCTTATATATTAAAAACGATTTTGGCACAATTTTTTTGAGTATAATAGCTGGGGAGCCAGTGAACATAATACGTATATGATTTTATCATCATTGATATTGATATGTAATGTAGTTCACATTTATGCAAATTAGAAAAAGCTAAGAGTAAAGTGAAGATAGCGGCGGATTTTTTTTAAAAAAAAAATTTTTGCAATTACAAAAAAAAAATATTTTATCGCGTCTGCCTCTGATATAATGTGTTAAGAGTATTGAATAGATAACTAAAACATAAAAGGCATACGTCTGCATTTTTATAATAGCAATTGTTAATACGTCAAACAAATCTTTTAAATAATTTTATAGTTTTATTTTTTGAATTTTCGTTATTCGCTTTCAGTATTGCCTTTAGAAGCTGAAACTACAGGAGGCTGACGTGTAAGTTGCTGCTTTTACAAAATATATGGGGTTGAATATATCAAAGCATCGATTTTGGCTAAATTCGTACCTTAATTAAATTATTTAAACGCGTCTGCCTCTGATGTAATGTGTTAAGGGCATGGTACAGATAACAAAAATATAAATGGCAGACGAATTAATAACAGGAATTGTTAGAATGTAAAAATAAAATTCTATTAAATAATTTCATAGTTTTTTTTCACAGTTTTCGAATTTTTGATGTCTTCAGTATTGCCCCTAGAAGCTGAAAATACAAGAGGCAGACGTGAAGGTTTCCGCGTTTTTCAAAATATATAGGGTTGTACATATGTACAGTGCCGGTAAATGAAATAGCACCGCGGTGTCATTTATGAATTGAAAGAAAATATTTCGAACAAATGACGTTTTTTTCTTCTAATATTTTAAAGTATAGTTACTTGATAAGTACACAAAATAAGCACATGACATTTTTTTCCAAAAAAATAACGGTACTTTCTAGGTTTGCTATTATATAGACCAATTTGTAATTTCGAGCGGTAAAAATAATAGCACTGTTCAACTCCTTTACTTCTCAATATTAGGTATTTACTCCTATTAAAAAAATTTGATCGTAACAAGTAAGTTCCATTATTTTTGTATAAATACTCCAATGATTTTTTCGAGTTTTTGCATTTTAGTGGGCCGTGGAAAGCATTCTACGAGAGAGCAAAGTAAAATTATTGAAAATTCCATTTCGCAAGGAAAATTTTTCGTCAAATTTAAAATTTTATCGGATGTTCTGCGAAAATGGTTTCGAATACGATAAAATACACAAATAAATGAACAACACGAGACCGAATGCCTTCCATGTCCCCCCGGGACGTGAAATGTTCGATACGGCTTTCGATACATAATACGTTTTTGCTTGCTACGGAAATAAAGCAAGTGCTTAGTATAGCAGCGAGTGTATAAACCGTTAAAAGAATACTCAGGGAAACCAACTTGAGTGCCTAGAATCCACGACGAATTTCATTCTTAAAAAAAAATGCATATCACAAATCTATGCATTGGTGCAAAAAAAAAATTTTTTTATGAACCACCCTAAAATTTTTTTTTGCTCCAATCGATTATGAAAGGTTGAAAATGAGTTTTGGATATCTTTTAGAGTAGCTCCGGAACTTGAAAACTACCAAAATGATCGAAAGCGGTCCTTTCCAGGGTCCGGAGCCATCCTAAATGATGTCAAATATTTATATTCGACGTTTACCCATTAATTACAGAAAAAAAAATTTTTTCCGAAAATAGGTCAAAAACGGTTCTTTCTCGGGGCCACTCTAAGTGATGTCCAAAATCCATTTTCGACCTTTTAACATTTATTACAGAAAAAAGAAGTTTTTTTCGAAAATGGGTCAAAAAAGGTCCTTTTCAGGGTCCGGAGCCGCCTCAAATGAGGTCCAAAATTCATTTTCGACCTCTGTTTAACGACTGGTGCAAACAAAATTTCGAAAATGGATCAAAATCGGGCACACTTTGGGACTCGGAACCACCTTTGATGATGACCAAAATCTATTTTCGACCTCTTTCCAAAGATTGGTGCAAACAAAATTTCGAAAATGGACCAAAATCAGGCCCTTTTTGGTACCTTTTTTTCGACTTCGACCTCTTTCCAAAGATTGGTGCAAACAAAATTTCGAAAATGGACCAAAATCGGGCACATTTCGGGACTCGGAACCACTTTTGATGATGACCAAAATCTATTTTCGACCTGTATCCAACGACCGGTGCATAAAAAAAATTTCGAAAATGGACCAAAATCAGGCACTTTTTGGTACCTTTTTTTTCGACTTCGACCTCTTTCCAAAGATTGGTGCAAACAAAATTTCGAAAATTTACCAAAATCGGGCACTTTTTGGTACCTTTTTTTTCAACTTCGAGCTCTCTCCAACGATTGGTACAAAATTTTTTTTTCAAAACGGACCAAAATTTACTTTTTTAGTTGGGACCAACTCTGGTGATGGCCAAAGCCCATTGTCAACCTCTTTCCATCGATTTTTTGCAAAAAAAATTCGAAAATGGACCTAAATAGAGCACTTTTAAGGATCGGTACCACTTTTAGTGATGGCCAATATCCTTTTTAGACCTCTTTTCATTGATTGAAGCAAAAAAACTTCAAAAATGAGTCAAAATCGCGTACATTTTCGAACCGATGAACACCTCTGGTGATGTCATAAAAACCACCTCCCCATCGATTGGTGCAAAAAGATTCACAAAAATGAAAATCTGTGAACACTTCTTTCAAAACAACGTAAAAAAATATTTTTTCCAAATTAATAGTTATTGACAACTAATAAAATATCTCTTATGCATAATAGTTATGACTCAACGTAAAAAAATCCATTGAAAAATAATAGTTATTGACAACTAATAAAATATTTCTTATTCATAATAATTATAAACCAATTTTTTGACATAAAACTTATAATAGTTATGTCCCTGCCTAAAAAGCTCAAAAGCATCTGCTTTCGAAAAAGCAGCGCTGGAAGCGTCTGTCTTTTCTATTTATATGTCTTTTATAAGTAAAAGAAACAGTCAGACAAGATGCAGACGCGATAAAATGTTTAAGTGTTAGTTTTTTTTTTTTTTTAAATGTTTGTAATAGGTACTGCAATTTTTAAATGCAGCCAGAACTAAGTGGCAGACGTTGTTTTTCTCTTTTCTTATGACATAATTTTTATAATAATCATATCTGCCTGACAATAAGTTCCTTAAGTTATTTTGTATATAAAATTTGGAAAAAATTGAATTGCTTTTAAGCGCAGCAACAAAAACGTCTGCATCTTTAAATTTTATGTTTTTGTGTATAGACACATTTTTTAATATAAAAGGCAGACGCGATAAGCAGACCTTTTTTCAGTTTTAAAGGGCTCTCAATTGATAATCTAAAGACAATGCAATGGCAGATGTTTTTTGTATGATTTATATTACTCAGGTGGAATCAAACATATCAATGAATTTTCCCCCTGACTTTTGCAATATACTTTTATGATACATTTTTTTTTTTGAAAGCTGTTTATATGACTTATTAGGGTGATTCAAATTTTTTTTTTTTTTTGTTTTTTTTAAGGTGCTATTGCTTAAAAAGTAAGTTTATGATATGAAGAAAAAGGTCACGAAAATTCAGCTCTATAACTCAATTTTATAAGGTGGCGTCGGAGCCTGTTAGTTTTACAGGTAAATTGTATGGAAAAATTATTTTTTACAAAAAAGGTATCTAAATGAATAGGTGATTAGTGTTGTTGAGCTGAAAAGGGTCGTTTTTTGACGTAATTTCTTACGCTGAATCCGAATCTGGGCTCAGAATCGACCCATCATGTCGGAATCCTGAAATATTTGAGGTTAATTTCCTGAAACATGATGATTTTTGTTTACTTTCGAGGCCATGTATAGGAATCAAAGAAAGTTGATGAGCTTATTTTTAACAAAAGCATCATTTAATACCATCCTTGCCCTTTAAAATGAGCTTTCAAGTGGTGATCTGTGATGTTTCCTTGCAAAGTTATAGCCATTTTAAAGTGACATGAATTGGATCCCCTACTAAGGGTTGCAACCCAACAATATTAACCAACGGGTTTCAAATTCATGTCACCTTGAAATGGCTGCAACTTTGCAAGTAAGCATCACAGATCACCACTTGAAAACTCATTTTAAAGGGGAAGGATGGTACTAAATGATGCTTTTGTTAAAAATAAGCTGATCAACTTTCTCTGAATCCCATACATGGCCTCGAAAGTAAACAAAAAACATCATGTTTCAGGAAATTAACCTCAAATATTTCAGGATTCCGACATGATGGGTCGATTCTGAGCCCAGATTCGGATTCAGCGTAAGAAATTACGTCAAAAAACGACCCTTTTCAGCTCAACAACACTAATCACCTATTCATTTAGATACCTTTTTTGTAAAAAATAATTTTTCCATACAATTTACCTGTAAAACTAACAGGCTCCGGCGCCACCTTATAAAATTGAGTTATAGAGCTGAACTTTCGTGAACCTTTTCTTCATATCATAAACTTACTTTTTAAGCAACAGCACCTTAAAAAAAACAAAACAAAAAAATTTGAATCACCCTAATGACTTATATTCGTTATAGTTGTAGATAGTACTCTTTTTCGTGCTTTTTTTTCGGAAAATTTGAGAAAAAAAGTACGTTCGATTTACAAAAAAAAAGTACATGCAGACTCTAAATACAGTACTTTAACGAAAAGTTTAAGTGTCATAGCTAATACACACATTTCAGTAAAAAATTAAAATTTTCTTTTACTCACCGATAGCTGTGACCCATATGGTGAAAATGCCGCTGATGACGGCGCCTGTGGCTGTTGCGACTGCGGCTGATTTTCATTGGCAATATACAAAAACTGCTCCTGATACGAACCAGGCTGTGGTGTATAATTACTTGAGGATGCACCACCGCGTGTACCACCACCACCTAGAAATGGTGATGATTGTCGCTGACTTTGGTATGAAGCTGATGGCACAAAACGATTTTGTGAGTTTGTTGGTGGAAAGTAAAAATTTTGATCTATAAATAAAATTAAAAAAAAAAAAAATATTAATAACAAGAATATCGTGATAATATTAATTGGAGATTGGGACCAAGCGTCTAAGGAATAAAACTAAACAAATTTTATCATAATTAGTCCAGTAATTTTTCCGTGAAGCGCGAACCGAAAATGGCTATCATTTATATAGATTATGAAAAATACAATGTAGGTCATATCAAGCACATACGCATAATATTTTTTTTTTCATAAAATGATGAAATGTTTAACAAAAAAAGACATTAGAAAGTAAAAACATTAACAACACAACATTGTAAGTGAAATGAAAGGTAATACCTACAGACCGATAATTATTATTTTTTTTTTATTATTGAAAAACCCAAACAATTTTTGGGGACACACTTTACGCATTAACAGTAAAGTTTCAATAAAAATCATTGAAAGTGTTAACAATACCAACAATGTTGATGATAAAAAAAAAGAAAACATCAACAGCTGAGTGCACACAATTGAAAAGTGACAGGTTGTTAACAAAATAAAGAAAATAAAAGTCGTAGCGGACTATAAGTTTTATTAAAAAAAAAATCAACACCACATCAACATCAACATCAACATATGGTACCATGCAGCACAAAACTATCAGGCGTTCAATGAAAGCGAAAGTGTAACAAATTCATAGCGGATATCATCGTTGAGATCGAGAGTTTGAGCTTTCTGCACACGCAGCAAGATGATAAGACAAAACCCTAAAGATATACAATATTTACCTTTGTTACTAATGAAGCAATGGGTGCAATTTGCACTAAATATTGACAGCGTGATAGGAAACTTTTTGGACGAAAATGGGAGCAATTTTTTTGTAAAAAAAAAATGTAAAAAATAATTGAAAAAGGCGTTCAAGTGTAGGCGTCTCATGTTATGTATTTAGGTGCTTACACAAAACTCTTGTGCTGGAGGGTATATGTTAAAATTTGAAGTTATGTTATTTTAATAAATTAAATAAAATGTATGTTGCGAAAACATTAACGTTTGCTCAACTCACTATAGGTTGGGCTTGTTGTTATCACTTGTGTTTTTAATCAAACTTTGGTTGCATCATTTATTTAGCACATGATGCTGAAAAATCAAATTGATGTCATGATGTTGTCAAGTCATTGGAACCAAAAAAAAACTGTAATACGTGATTGCCATCAATGTTTTTTCAAATTATGCGGTTCCTGGCTTCGGTAAGATAATACTAAATTTGATAAAGGAAGATTAGCTCAAAGCGGGATACTCGTGAGTGAGAAAAATGCCGCATAACTTTTGACTGTCGTGTCCAAATTAGTGAGCAAACAAAAAAAATTCTCACCTTTGAATATCTAACCTAAACTGCTGGTCATCCCGTTGTGAAGAAATTAATCTTTTTAACCGCAACGAGAACTTTACCTTACAATGAATGATAAGCGAGCACCAGAGCTATGAAAGACTGCATTCATTTTCAACTGAAATTCATTGAAGTCACTTTTCCATAGTAAAGAATGCAATTATTCTGGAGACGTCATTATTTGGATAGGACGAATTGTGATTGCATTGAAGTCACCTCAAATCACTTTCAAGTCGCTGAAGTCACTTGAAGTCGCTGAAGTCACTTAAAGTCGCTGAAGTCACTTGAAGTCAGCTGCTCTTAAGTAATTCCAAATTCATTTTGAAGTCACTAAAGTCACTTGAAGTCGTTGAAGTCACATGAAGTCGCGTATCAATCGTCCATCAGATTTTTTATTAAATTTGGAACATATTAAACAAAAGGAAATTCTAATTTCATATAACAGGGACCGTTTTTCCGCCCATGGTTGCCACCGCCTTCACTCCCCACCCCCTCTAGCTACGCTATTGAATATGACACAGCTTATAGTACTATAGAGCTCTGCTTAATGCTCGCTCATAAAGGTATTTCTGGAAATGAGAAAGGTGACCTGATCTGATGACTTTATGATAGCGGAACTACACTATCGAGTAGACGGCATAATCAAGTATCAAATAAACAGAAGTTGGAACCTTACCATGGAATATAGAACGTCTTGAAACATGTGCTTTAAGCTGAACCTAAGAACGACAAAAACTCTCTTAAGGCTCAGCAGAGGAGAGTTCAAAACTGTTGTATGAGTACTGACGGTACACTCTGTCATTGACTCCATAACTGCCAGCTATGGTGCACCTTTCAGAGACTTCTACAGAAGTTGTGGAGACGAAGAAAAGAACCATACGGTTAAACATCTACTCTGCGAATACCCAGGAGTAATGAGGAAACGAACGAAATTTTTCGGTTAAGCGCTCTTGAAGAACTTACTGATCTGGAGCATCCTCATCTTTACCAAGACTTCTGGGTAATTCGCAACCATTGAGTAAGTTAATTTCAGGCGAAGGTATAAGACATATACATAATATTACACAAGCAGTAAAGCTGTACAACGAGCCGAGCTCGAAACTCACGAGCCGAACCAAGTTCGCTTAACTCGACTCAACTCATAGTTCGAAGTTTTCGCTCACAACTCGTTATTTTGCTTCTGTTTGCTCCTGCGTACAAGTCGTTCGAAGGAAATAAATGAAAATTGCGGTGCGCCGTCGTAGCTCGAGCCAGTGGCATCATTGGACCGTACTTTTTCAAAAATAATGAAAATCGCAACGTTACAGTCAATAGAACAAGGTACTGTGCGATGATAATCCATATTTTTTTGTTGTCTAAAATGGAAGAATTGGACTTGATTGACATGTGGTTTCAACAAGGCAGTGCCACATGCCACACGGCACGCGATACCACGAACCTATTGAGAGGCGAGTTAGGTGAGCAATT
The DNA here is from genome assembly GCA_949775025.1 of Tricholauxania praeusta. Classification (NCBI taxonomy): domain Eukaryota; kingdom Metazoa; phylum Arthropoda; class Insecta; order Diptera; family Lauxaniidae; genus Tricholauxania; species Tricholauxania praeusta. The sequence continues at coordinate 109,175,456 of OX459031.1, read as the reverse complement.
AATCTCAAGTTTTGGAGCAGTTCAGTGGCCGCCAATTTCTTGCGATTCGACCCCACTAGACTAGTTTTTGTGGGGCTACGTGAAGTCTCTCGCGGGCAAAATTTACATGAAATAATCTTTAACAAGTAAATGGCAGGAATTGATGTATCGCTCCAAATAAATATTTTATTCACATTGCAAATTTTCTGTTCTTTTTTCAATTTTCAAAAACCAAAAGCTTTAAGAAATCATCATTTAGAATATAGCTTGGTTCGGCAAAATTAATCAGTACAACGTCCTCTTTTAGGATTATACTGTAGTTACATACACTGCTGCGAAAACACTGTTTGACTGATATTTCTACTTTTTTGGTTGTTTTTAATATTTTTGACTTTTTTTGCAATTTTGTATCGATTTTTACTGAACCTTTTCAAAGAAAAAAATCCAAAAAAAAATCTGCTGTGCGAAATTTCATCTTCAGAAATATGCAAAGACAGAGTGTCAACAATGTGGCAAAGTATTTTTATTTTTTCCATTATAAAAGCAAATATTTTTCTTCATAATAGCCATCCACCTAGGCTTACCCACTTTGAATTATTACATAGCGCATATGACTCACATACATAAATATCATATTAACATTTTAGCTACTAAAGCAACGCCTTGCATGATATCTTGAAATAGAGATCTCATCTCATAGTCAGAGTCAGCATTTGCTTTGTTGTCTTCATATAAAATATGACTTTGCGCATGTGCGCTGACAATCCTGAAAACTTGAAAAATTTTCAACATTTTCAATAAAATAACTCACAGCGTTAATTTCAATTTAACGCCTTCATGGTTTGTAGAAAAGCTGAGGAAAAAAAATTAGGTGCGAATACCTCTACTGTGTATGGCTGTCTGGCTGGCTGACTGTATGTAGAAATCATCATTGCAGCGTTACCAGATTTAGTCAATTCATTCGTTTCGCATGTTAATTGAAAGAGGTGTTCGAAATTTGTTAACTGATCCGCTGGTGCAATGTTTCAATCAGTGTTACAACTGCAACAACCAATGTAAAAAAGAACCGAAAAAATGCACGACAGTCAGCAAAAAAAAATGAAAAATGTAAAAATAAACAACAATAAACGTGTGGCAAGCGTGTGCGTAAAAAATAAAAAATTAAAAAACAAATTACTAGTACGAGTACGCACTGTCAGCATACAAAAGGTCGTTAAGCAAATTCTGCATGCTAAGATACCATATACGATGGGGCACACTATACCAAAACGAGCGGATGCATGGCTCAAAACGCATACGGTTATTTAAATACCCTACATCTTTTGAGGGAGCGCTGCTGAGTCTGTTTGATATGCGCGCATCTTAGCTGGCGGGTGTGGCAGTGAAACTATACTGAAGGCAAAAAAAAAGTAACGCTCACACAACGCTGGTGTCAAACCTTTCCTTACTTGATTTAAAACTTCAAGCCAAATAGCTAAGAAGGCTCATAGCTGTAGTAGCTAAACTTTGTTATTATTATTAACGTCTTTTTTGCCATGAAAAAAAAAAAACAAAGCGCAAACTCCCAAGCACATTACTTATCATTAAGCGATTTATTATGCTTGCATGCTTGTTGCTATTTGCGCAATTAATTTTTTTTTTACGCAATTTCAAAACTTTAATAACTTGATATTTAATAAAAATATCGTGAACAATTTTATCGAAGATCGAGCCCAAGCGCCTAAGGAATAAAACTAAATAGATTTGATCAAAATTGATATAGTTGTTTTTGCGTGTTGCGCGAACATCGAAAACAGCTTTTATTTTGTTTATATCAATTTTTCGGCTTTTTCAAAATTTTTAGACTTTTTCAATATTTTTCGGAATTCAAAATTTATTATTTATAAAGGCGTGGTAAAACCCTACCAGCACTGTACTGAGCTTCCACGTAGAAGTTGAGCGCGATCTTTGACTCAGTGTGTCGACTGCTGCTGTTTTTGTTACTCATACCGCTAAGTACTCTACGGTTTTTTCCAAAGTTTTTTTGTAAGTTGAACAAAGATTTTGCCGTAATTTTTGTGCTACAAACGAAATTTCTTTTGTCAAATCACTCAAAATGTTGCACAAGAACTGCGCCGAATCGTGCTTGTCAAAATATGCTCCAAAATTTAGAGAGTTGGAACAAGAGGTTAAAATTTCATCTAAGGCCGCTTCAAACATTCTGACTGCTATTTTAGGCATGAAACGCGTATTCGCGCAACTGATGCCAATCACTCAAAATGTTGCACAAGAACTGCGGCGAATCGTGTTTGTCAAAATATGCTCCAAAATTTAGAGAGTTGGAACAAGAGGTTAAAATTTCATCTAAGGCCGCTTCAAACATTATGACTGATATTTTAGGCATGAAACGCGTATTCGCGCAACTGATGCCAAGAGAGCTCAATTTTGTTCAAAAACAGCAACAAAAGCAGGTCTCCCAAGACAAGATTTCTCGAGTTTCTATAGATCTTACTTTCATGCTACGTTTAAGCACTGGCAAACGACACATTGATTTTCGAGAACGACATGCAAAGCAGCCTATAGTATGCAGGATGGCGAATAAAAAACGAGGCAATACCTAAAAAAACGTGGTGCATTTCTGTGAACAACGACAAATTGATGTCCCTGGCTCTTTAGCAACATTACTGCTTACAGCTGCAATATTTTCAATTGAAAGACCACTACGATGATAAATTATGCTTCTTAGATCTTGAACTGAACCAGTTTCTTCAAATTTATCAATGATAAGTCAAACAGCACAGTCTGTCGGAGCATTTTCCAACTTGCTGAGATGCTAAAAATGGTTTGTAACGCTTTGGCGTAGAATATACTGAACCGATTTTAACAATTTATTTTTTAAAATAGTATATTTGTGTTTAAGAAGGTTATTGCATACTTATTTTATTTAAAGTTAAATATCCTATTTTTTTAAGATTAAGTTTTTGCAAAACCTCATACAAAAATGGTTGTTTAATTTTTCATTACTGATGCTTATGCTTTTTCTGCAGTTCTGTGTTGTTATTGTTGTTTCATTTGTATCGTTTGAATTTGGCTTTGATGTTCAAAGAACAAACTTCTTGTCTATCTAACGAATTTTATCAAATCCATTACGATTTGTGCCTTGTCAACACTGACTTTGAATTATAAATTAGAATATTTCAGAACAAGGAATCTATACTTTAAGGCAAAATAGAATTACAGTGATAATATATATACATAAAATTTTCTTGCTTTATATTTTATTTAGAACTACTCTCTTGAAAGTAATTTTTAATGATAATTTCAAACTTTTTTGCAAAAAAAAAACATTTTAAGGAAACCATTTACTACTATATAGGGCATCCCATAATTCACTATGACCGGCAATAAAATTTTTATATTTTTTACGCATTTACTGCAAGCCTCACGCTATGCCACGCCACGCTAAATTACAAAACCAACAATCAGCAACAAATGAAAACGAATCGCTAAATCCTACGCAATTGCGTAGCAGTTTTTATGCATTTTTAGCACTCCATTGTTGAGTTACAACAATTTTTCGCTATGTTTTTTGTATCTTGTTTGATTAATTTATGATTAATCTATTTTTGATGTAAAAATAATTCTTTCAATTCTTTGGCAATGATTTCAATTAAAATTGAATAAAATGTGGAGCTGTAATCGCATTCAGTAAGAGGAATGCAGAACAAATCGAAAATAATATAAATGTAGATGGATTTGGATTTCGACAGCTTCAATATTAAATGAAACACTTGTTTTTCTTCTAAAAAATGTTTAAAGAAAAACTCTTTCAGATGGAGAATCTGTATAATTTAATATCATGTTCGTCCCAGTTTGTGTCAACCGTTAAGGGCGCATTCTAGCTAATGAGGTCCAAATAAATCAAAATTTTATTTGTTGCTTAAGACAGTACCTAAATTTTTACGATTTTACGGAATTGATGGGCGTGATGTGCAAAAAAACTGAAGGCATTGAACGATTTTTATATTCAGTATTGTATTTTCATCTATTTGAACAAAAAAGATTGTAGAAAAGTAGAGCTCTTTAAACATCTTTTATAATGGGATGAAGTGATTATTTTCTTTAAAAAAAAAAAACACTTCTTTCCAGACCTTCAACAGGCTCGATTTTTAATTCTTTTCTGGGATTTGTAAGTTCACCCAAAAAAAAGTTTATGAAAATTAAAAATCTATATATGTATATTACATATTTAATTTTTTTGTTTCAGACAAGAATATCGAGCTGTATCTTTCCTGCCGTTAAATTATCACTTTCATTAAATTAATAATAAAAAGAAAAATATTGTATTCACTCGCAACGTTGTAACACGGGACCTGTTGATAATCAAGGTAAATTTATCCCCAGGTAGGCATCGGAGTGAACGATTCGATCTACCTTCTTTGATTAGAGATTTCAACCAAGTCGGTCATAAAAACTCTTGCCAAACTAAGAAGGAAAAAACCTCTCGAAATAAATTGCTTTGCTGTGTTGAGAATCGAACTCATTGCCAAAAACACCAGACATCCATCGGCAGTACAATGCGTGCCGCTCAACACACTGAGCCATGCGCGGCATATAAAATCGGCTGGCTAGATAACATTTTGTGTTGTTGAATAAAATTTTAATGAAACGGTTAGAAGCGGTTCACTTGTGCTGGAGTATGGTAGATTGCAAACATGTGGTGTGTATAATTTAAAATATGGTGAGTTTCTGTTTGTTCTATTTTTAGCAGTTTAATGCTATCAAGATTTCTATGGTGGATTAGTAGCTAATAATCATGAAAACAGAATGTTTATGCATTTGTTGTTTCAAATAAGCATGATTTTTTAAATATCATTTATTTCACTAAACTTCTTCTGAAGAAAATTTTATATTAAAATTAAGGACAGAAAAGTTTAATATGTGAATTTTGAAGTTTTTTGGAAAAATAATATTCATCGAATGCGCCAATCAATTTAAACAATATGAATATTTGGATATAAAATTGTTGCATAAAACTTGAAAATTAAAGAGCTCCAAAACAACATTATTATTAAAAAATTTTTGTTTTTTTATTAGAAAATTGGAATTTTTTCACATGCACTACTTTTGTAGTCAGGGCATCTGGTAAGCTTAGCTCTAAGCCCATGAAAAAAGCTACCAATTTTCAATGGTTTTCTTAAGTTCTGTATAATGTGTGGGTCAAAATATGAGAATTAAAATTTGACCTACTTGTTGGCGTCATGTTGCCACCCACTATCTGCAAAGCTCAATAAACCAAAGTTTCCGTCATTTCCGATCGAAAATGTTGCTTCAAAAATTTTTTTCATCTACAATTTAATTAATTATTTTAAAAACAAATTGAGGGACACTTTTTTTTCAAATGCGCGCAATTTCTGAATCTTTTTCGGCTGACACCCCTCCCCTCCCCCCACAGCCAATTTTTTAGTGAAAATCATTCAAAAAAAAAATTTTTAATTAATTTTTGTTCAAGAAACGCTAATATTTCACATTTGTCCATTTTGGAGAGTTTTTTTTTCGGGTTTTGGCGACCACTTTAAACAATTTTTGAGACAGATCTTCGTCTTTCGATATCGAAAGTAGAAATTTTGCACAAGAGCGACCGATCTTTCTACAGTGTCGTTCACAACATGTTATTTTCTTATAACGAATTTATTTACTTTTTTTAATCGAATATTTCTCCAGATTGCACTATTGGTACAAACAATTTTTGACATACATATCGTTTCCCATGTACACGGTTAGAAATTTTGTAATAAATTTTAATACTTTTGGGCTTACATATATGACTACATCAGAATTGTATTAAAATTCAATACTGTCTAGATATTAAAATTCATTTTTAATACAAATTTGTATTAAAATTTAATATTCGTTTTTATTATAATTAAAAAAAAAATAAGTCCTATCCACTGGGATTCGAACCTGGTTCCCTTTCAATACAAGGGTTGCATAAACATTTTAACGACATCAGTCAACGTAGTATCATATTTACGTTGGCTAAATGTAATACTTGCGATAGCATCAAATGTTATAAAATATCGTTTTAATGTTTAAGCTGGCATCAAATTAGACAAAATAAGAAAAAAATTCAGAACAAACTTACCCGAAAAAAGTTCATTTTTTCGACTTATAGGGCAAAATGTAGAAAAAAATTCCATTTTTTTCATTTTTTTCCCTGTAAATCGCAAATTATTCATTTTTTCTGCTTTCTTCATTGGTAATTTTGCAGCCACCATTAAATAAGACAACTTTTGTCAACATCGCAATATTTTTCCTACTGGGGATACATCGAAATGAATTTTTACTACTGGGGATATTTCGAATTGAATTTTTTTCGACCTTTTGCCATATAAATCGATAGAATGCAGATTTTTCGGGAAAGTTTGTTTTGCATTTTTTTTTTCTCTTATTCAATGCCTAAAACTTTGCTAAAGACACAAAAACAATATTCATTACGGTTGACTGAGAAATTGCCGTGTGAAAATATTCAAAAAATTTTAAAAATTCAGTTTGAACGATTTTTTTCACATAATCAGAAAATCCTTATATGAGCCAACTTGACAAAAGTAATAATGCAGAAGTTCTAGTTTTTACAAGCACTTTCAGCGGCAAGTCTCAAAAATGAGACCCAAAATCATGTGTTGCACAGTGTAATAAAAGCAATAATACTATTAAATCGAATCGAAAATGCATAAAAATCATACAAATGGATCCGCTAACTAACACACTTTTCCATAGTCCGATTCGGGTGAAATTTTAGTATAAGAGCTACATGAGCGCAAGATATATTTTCAGGCCTGAGCACCGAAAATCGGAACATAATTTGAATCACCCTAATGTCTATCCTAAAAGCAATTTGTACTATAATTTGTTAGCGAAATATTCCAAAAAAATTCAAAAATTTTCAAAAAATTGCTGTGGGTATAAACTGGAAAATCACCCAATTTTTTGCTTTTTGCAAATTTTGACTTAGAAATTAAATTTTCAGCGAAATATTTCCCACTTTATCCGAGAAAAAAATTAGGAAAATCGAAAAAATAAATAAAGTTACGGCTTAATTTAATAGCTATCCATATGAAATGAGTCAACAATTTCATCAACATGTTGCCTCTGTATCATAAGTCTCTCAGCCATTTTATTACCCAGTCATATTGCAACTACTATATGTATTTAATCGTATTTCTTCTACTCAAATTAACTTTAACCTTCAGCACCTATAAGAATTTTTCAATCAGAACCAAGAAGGTCAGTAAGCAATGCATTTTGTAGACAATAATTTATTTAAGTTGCAGTGGCAGCACGGTAGAATTCAATTCATATTTTTTTTTGTACCCTACACACAGTTGTATGTTTCACCCTACACACAAAGATTGTTCTTCCATTTGTAACGCATGAAAGGGGGTGTGGCAGAATACAATTTAAAAGTTACATACTCAACTGAAGCTCGTAGGATTAAAACTGGGTAAAGTCAACCCAGCACGAAATGTTTACCATACATTAGAGCTATACCAAAAACTATTGAGAAAAATTTTCAAAATTTAATACCATTAGATTTGGTCATACCATATCTTGACATCTAAAAGAGGCGTGATGCAAGCAAAAAGTGCACAGAATAAGAAAAGTAGGCGTGTCACACTTTGCACGCTAAGTGCAGCAAAACTATTCACGTATATTTCAGCGAACTGGTTAAGGGAACATTTGATAGAAGCACTGAATTAAAAGTGGGCTAATGGGCGTGGCACCACACATAAAAGCAAATACTTTGATACAGTATGCGCTGAAAACTGTGCAAGGAAATTTTTCGGAAATCGGTAAAGGATACACAAGGTAACACAAGCAATCACTATTCTAAAAAGTGGGTGTGGCAATACTCATGCAGTTAAGCGCTATGCAGAAGTGACCGGGATTAACCCAGCCAAGCCCGGAATTTAATTTCAAAGCCTGGCCTGGTAAGAAATAAAAATTTTCGGATAGCTGGAAATTGGATAATTTTTGAGACAAGGACTTGAAATTTTTTTTAAAGATCAAAAAAAAAAAACTGACTATGACAAATCAAATCAAACTCTGTATAAGAAAAGTGGAAGGGGGTTGTACCACCTATGCAAGCATAAACTTTGTAACGCTACACACTGAGAGCTTTCTTTACTTAATATGTATACTGTAGGGTATTTGGTTTTTGGCTAGGCCAATGATAACACCATCTCTAATTTTATTTAAATACTATTTGCAGTTTATTTGTTGTTGTCAGTAGTCGACTAAGTGATTTTTAATTTTACATTTTTACTCGACCGGCTACTGGAATCTATTCATACGATTGTAATTGAAGAATCAAAATAAACCCAGCGGGAAATAAAAACTTACAGTGACTTTAAGTAAGTGGGCGTCATAAGTGAGTGCGTTGGATACATTGTAATGTAGATTTTTTACGTTCTAAGTATCCAACTATTAGTTTGCAACAATGTCGTTTACGAAACGAATCGCGTTAGCCAAATTCGACAAAAGTGGACAATCAGGTCAAAATTCCAGAATTTTCGCGGACATTTTTTTATGAACGACCTCTTATTGGATGCAACGTTGGCAGTTTGGCGAAAAAAGTTCCCAGGATGTATTATTTAACGTTCTGTTGATATCAAGTTGCTGCCAAGACCAAGTGCCAACAAACCAAAAGTATTGATGCACCTACAAATTCAATATCTTTCTGACAAGTTATGAAAGAGATAATGCCCGAAATGTGAGAAAAAGTCATCAAAAAATACCTCTAAAGGATCGACTGCTTCAAGGTTCTAACGGCTGCCATTTGATTGATATAATTTTTCATAAAAACATGATACATCTGTACTATTTATATAAAATTGCTCATTTGGAAATGGTTTGTAACGCTTTGGCGCTAAATATACTGAGGCGATTTTAATAATTTCTTCTTTAAAACAGCATATTTGTGCTAAGGGAGGTTATTGCATTTTTTTTTTTTTTAAGTTAAATAAGTTTTTACAAAACCTCATACAAAAATTGTTTGATTTTTCGTTTCAAATGCTGCTTCTTGAACTCTGTGTTGCTACTATTGTTTTTTTTTTTTCTCATTTGTACCGTTTGCATTTGGTTTCGAAGTTCAAAAAACAAACTCTCTTTCGATTGTTTTTTTTTTACTTTTGAAGAGAGAAGATAGAATGAGTTGTTAAGAGAGAAATTTTACGGGACGTGCGCTAGCAAAACCGCGGGTACCACTAGTCAAATATACGTTTAATAAAAAAAAGTTTCCTTATGCACTATGTATTTGGTTCATCCTTTAACTTTTAAGGCATTATGTGCTTCATATTTTCTTTTCTTAACCTAGCTAATATATTACTTAAGATATTCAAGAAATTTCCAAGTGGGAAATAAAATTGTTGCATCTTACAGCATGGCATGGTACAAAGTACTGCGTTTGCCGATTGTTAGTTAGCCAAACCATAATTGCAATTATAATGCATATATCTTTTTTATTGTACGACTATCTGACACCAAACAGTGAAACAAGTTACAGCCGTTAAATACCAACCGGTTTCATACATATGTTTATGTCAGTATAATTTATCAAATCTGTTCAAAAAAAACTCGTAAATTTGTCCAAATTAGTTAATGATGTCATATGATTTTTTTATTTTGGTTTTTACTTAAAATATTTGAGTGTTTTTGTTTTGATTATGATGTTGGATTGCAATGCGGATTTTGGACACGATATGAATATAAAACTAATCAAGAACACGCTGAATTATATTAACAGTAGAATTGGACATGACGGCCTTTCAATTACTCACATTTCTAGAGTAAATAGTTTCATTAAAAGTTTCAACCTATAGAATCCGTTAAGTCCACTGAGAGTTTATCTACATTGAATTAAAATTGAAGATCGGTCTGGTCATTTCAGCTGGATTTTTTAACGTAGAATCCAAGTTGAGGTACAAAATTTTAATACATTGTCAAGTTTTTGATATGTATTTGGTAATAATGGATATAAATAATAACAGTGGAATGTACGACAAAAAATTTAGCTGGATATTTAAGAAACTGTAAGAGATTGAACAAAAGAATGCGGTTTTTGAAAGAGCCAGTTTAAAACCCTTTAGAACCTCAAAAGTAACACCATGGCTCTTACGAAAGAGAGTTTTTTCTTTGAACTTAGAAGGCGTGAGGTTTTGCAAAAACTTAATCCTAAAAAAAGAATATTAAGCTTTAAAGTATAAAAAAAGTATGCAATAACCTTCTTTAGCACAAATATGTTGTTTTAATAAAGAAATTATTAAAATTGGTTCAGTTAGTTTTGCGCCAAAGCGTTACAAACCGTTGCTATATAAGCAATTTTATATAAATAGTATAGATGTATGCACTTCTCACTAGACTTCAACTTCTTCTGTTGTGCTTAATTGGATGCTTGGTAACAGGCCTGTGTGCACGGAAAAGTTTTTAGGGATTCCAACCCCCAGGAGGCTTTTAAACAACAATTTTTCAAATTTTCTGAACTTCTTGATTATGAAATATTTGAGGGTATGATACATCTTGATTCATCATTATTGTCATTTGACTAAGCGCGTGATGCCTTCTTATTAATCAGTAGCGTTGCTTATTGAAGTCGAGCGAATCGCTGTATGATACAAAATTTCATGGGTCGACTGAGGCAAAACCTTCGGTTGCATTGGGTTATAGCTCTAACCAACTCGCCATCGTTTCACCTAACGACTTTACAGTCGACTGTATTAAGCTCAGCGGCGGATTAAGGTGGGGCTAGAGGGAACTATAGCCGAGTTTAAGGGGGGTCCTCATTATTTAGGGAATTTAAGATGGAATAAGGACCTTGTGGTGTTTCTAAGAAACGAAACATGATGGTATTTTCTTTGTTCACATAGTTAATAAACATAAAAATACCCTATTGGGGGTTGGGGGTATCTTTTCATATTTTGTGCTTTGCAGGGGAAAATATAATATGTAATTTAGAAAATATGAATTGTTTCCTATTCTAATCATAAATTTTGTGTTTTGGTGGGGGCTCACTTTTAGCTTTTAACGCCGGGCCACGCAAAGTTTTCATCCGGCTTTGATTGAGCTGTTAGAAACTCAGAAAGCTTGGTATCGATTAATATTGATAATTCATATTGGAGAACAGTATAGACTTCAGTATACTATATCTTAATCCGTCATTCAAGCCAGATCACTGATCAAAATAGATATTCGCGAATTTTATAGTAAAATACCACAATTCAAGCACAACTTGAATTGAATTGAACTTGAATTTTATGTAAATCCGTTTGTTAATACTTTTCTTAATATAGTTCATTTCTTTTTATGAAATTTGATGAAAAATTACCCGCCCTTTCCCTCCAAACAAATCCTCGCAAAAGTAAATGCTTCAGTTTTTTATTAGCTGATAATTGAAAGTTGTTACCCTGTAACTCATAGGGTGTTCAAGATAGACCATCCTTCACCCTTACAATTTTTTACTAAAAATGAAACAAGGAATTTAGTTTTCCCGGATGGCCCATCGTAGCCGGCCCAAACTGTATATATAACCATATCGGAAAACTCAAAACCCTACAACAGCAAAAGTAATTTAAACTGGCAAACACAGAAATTTTTTCATAGTGCAAAGACACAAATTTTTTTTAATATTATTTTTTTTTTAGCTACATGTACACGAATCTGACACTAGCTCTTACGAAATAAGTTCCCACAGACAAACAGATTCAAATAATAAATATCAAATAATAATTCCAAAAATAAATATAAAGTGTTGAGGCACAACGAGTGTATGATATAGATTTCAAAATCCACAAAAGACATAATTTAATTGGAGGAATTAAAAAAAGTTTTATAAAACTTTGTCATTCTTTGGAAAAAAAAGTATCCAAAAATGTCTTATTGTTAGTTTAAATTTTTTTATATCGAAATATATAAAATGTCTTTATTGTGGTTAAAAGTTGTGGAAACTCTACAACAGCAAAAGTTATGAATATCGATATTTTTTAGAAAAAACTCTACAACAGCAAAAGTTTTGAATGGCGATATTTTCTAGAGGAAACTCTACAACAGCAAAAGTTTTGAATAGTGATATTTTTTAGATATAGAATACATATTCTTAAGCACATAATTCATGAACATTATTTTTGCTGCCATGCTGTCTTTTTATAATTTATATCGTGAATGATGTTGCTATATTATTTATAACTACAATTAAAAGAAAATTTCACACAGTAAAATACTGCAGGTACCTTAGCATTTCAACGAATCCCAAAAATCAGCCGTCAATTATTACTTATTACGAAATATTACAACAGACAAAACAACGATATCATAATAAAAAATCACATAAATTTGAAATAAATTCCAAGGCATAAACTTACACAAAAGGAAATCTAATCTTGCTAATGAAAAAAAAAATTAGTTTTTATAAAAAAAAAACACCATGAAATAATTCGTGTTCACTTCACTTTTTATAACTCAACTTAAAAAATTTTGATGACTTTTGACATATTTTCAGCTGAATAACTCGTGCACCAGCTGAGAGAAAAAAAAATAAAAATTTAAAATATCAAACGATTGAAGCGAAAGAATTGAATGAAGTCAGCAACCGCACAAGAGCAGAATCATCAGCAAACGCTGCTGCTGTTGGTTCCTTCCTCAACCGCGCACTTGCAATTCCAAAACAACAACAACAAAAAGAAGCGAATTGCAAAAATGAGTCAGTCAGTGGCGCAGTCGCATAGTACGAATGCGATTTGTGTGCAAGTGAATGGGTTGGCATTTTCACTTGTTGTTGCTGTTGGATTGGATTTTTTGCGTTTTTTTGTAATGATGATAAGATACTTTCGGTCCATTGAAAATATCGATATCAAAGATATAGATTTATTCGCTCGATTTCCTGGCAGCTACATTCAAAGTTGGACTGATTATATCATCACGAAATCTTATGAGCTCAAACAACTTTGAAAGGAAAATACATGAAAAAAAGGGTGATGAAAATAATTCTTCGAGAAAGGTTCTCTTTCCGGTTCATTTTTCGAATTTAACAGTTCCAGAGTCGATCTACAGTGATCCGGCCCCTGGCTAATTCGTCGCATCTCGTAATCCGACATGCCAATTGTATTGGAGCAAAGGACTATGACATTATGTACACAGTATGTCCTTTAAATAACCGCACGGGATTTTTCATATCGTTCACGGTCTTTTCACTAACGCCTGATATTCTTGTCAAAATCTCATGACATTAACTACTCCACGCCTACCCCACCGTGTCAAAGCCTCTTCCGCAAAACTATTGAGCAAGGAGATGCGCTCACTGGAAGCAAGCACACCTTCAAGATCATACCCACCACTAGGCTGTGGTGCGATCCCAAGGGACTCTATGTCACGGATGTCCCCATAAAGAGGGCAATCACACAACACGTGCAATGTGTTCTCAAGCACCGCCCCACAATCGCAACCCTCAACTCACTGAGAGCTCACTCATGCAAAAATGCATTGAGGGAAATATGCCCCATCAGCAGGAAGCCCAGAAAAATGTTAAAACCAAATTCCGGACGATTTACCACAAACGTGACATCCCCAACTAAGCCGAACGTCGTCCTGCCTTTCCCACTGTTCACCCATCTAGCCTGCCACCGGGGTGTGACGCAAACATTCAAGAAACTTTTACGTTCCTTTAAAGTTTAAACTCATGCCACCAATATCAACAGTATCTAACCACCCATTCACAAGAGGCAGTCCCTTTCGAATCCTGTAAGCAACACGACAACGTATTACCTCCAAGGGGGTGCTTCCATGAGCACCGGTAAGCCTCCGTAGAGACCGTACGGTACACGGGCATGCTCGCGAGCAGAGCAACACGCTGACATTAAAGTACCTTAGCAGAAACCGCCATACAGGAGCGCCATAGGTTGCACAAGCACCAAACAGCATTCCATATATGTATGGTGCGGACGGAAACAGTCAGATGGAGAAATAAATCATTAAAGATAAGAGATAGCAACATAAATTGATTTTTAAGAATTTGAGAGTTGAATTATAAGATCCGTATATTAATTTTTTTTCTGTAATAGTGCTGTTCGTATAACCCTATTGAAATATAGTTCTTAATAAGTTTTTCGAATAATGAAAATAAAAATTATATAGAAAATTCCCAACATTTCCTTGAGCGTATACAATTTTTATAGCATCTAAACAAAAGTATCGAGTACTCACTATATTTATTTAGCAACAATACGCCGCCGCCACTATATTGTTAACATGATTGGCTGTAAAAAAAAAAAATTGGTGTTGCCAACAGTGCAGTGCAGTGCACAATCAACATGAAGAGATGAAGACACGGACGTTTGAATACTTGAGCTTCATTTTTTTGTACTTTTTCGAAATTTGTTAGATGCTTGAAATAGAATCTTGGCATTTAGCATTGCGTTCGTGTGAAACTGTGGGTGAAGCAGCAGCAGCAGCCGCCGCACCAACAGCTGCTGGTATTATTTGCTGCAACAAAACCACAAGTTTCAGCTGCCGCATTTTTTTCTTTTGATTAAATGTGAGTTGCCTGCAAGATTGGTAAAAATCGTTTCTTACATTTTTATTATTTCAGAAAATTTGTTATTATTGGAGCATGTAACTTCACAACTGCTCGAGTTATTATTTATGATAGCTGGCAATAACAAGAGATTTTTGATTGGTATTGCTCTTGAGAGAAACTTTTTTTCGTTCTTTAGCAATGCATTAAGATCTTAATTATATGTTTTTAATTGGCAATTTATTAGTAATTTAAAATAATAATCGATGAAATTTTTTTGTTTTCTTTTAAGTTTAAATACTTTCACTAAAACTGCATACAAAAATATGGGATTACATCGGCAGATACTCACAATACGAAACGAGATTGATATAGTCATATTGAGGAAACTTTCTACGTGAAGTCTCTCGTGTACAGGTACAAGCCAGCCCTGGAAGACAACATTACAGCTGCAATTGGTGAGATACCGGCCGAAATGCTGGAAAAAGTATGCCAAAATTGGAGCTTACGGATGAACCACCTCGGGCGTAGCCGCGGGCAACATTTACACGAGATAATCTTTAAAAAGTAAATGGCAGGAATATATCTATCGATCCAAATAAATATTTCATTCACTATTGTAAATTATCTGTTCTTTTTTTTAATTTTCAAAAACCAAATGCTTAAAAAATCACCCGTTATAATGTTGATTAGTTAATTTTATGTTAAATAAATTTTTTCACTGACTTAGTTGTAGTAGCGGTGAGCCAAAATCAAGCAATCTTCTCTGTCATTATGTGATATTATTCAATATTCTAACAATGTACTATATACTTTTTTGGAGCCCCCTGAACACTATTTCGATTGCTCCGGTGATCACAATCAAATTTATCAAAAAAAATTGATTTAATTTAAATTGCAAACAAAATGAAAAGAAAAAAAAATAAATCCATCATTGTCACACCCTTTTTGTTGCAGTTAAATAAAGACATGAGTACGTTTAATGTGCAAGAAATAGTGGCAAAATTAAAACCCCCTCAACTGATTTATATGCACTCGACATACTGCACAAAATTTCAATTCCGTGACAATCGTAACAATGCGAGCAAAAAAAAAGATAAATAATTCACTGCCCCAGCAACTGCATTGTATGAAACGCCCCATTCGATTAGACTGCAACTCAACTTCAAGTGAAGTCAATCAAAAAGTAAATAACTGCACTATTTGTTAGGCCATGTACCATGTACCTACAACAACGATTCTCACATAATAGCAAAGTTAACAAGAAATAAATAAAATGCACAAATAAACCAACAATAAAAGACTTTGACTACTTTTGTTACAATTTTTATGAAAGTAGTTTATTTTTTTTTAGATTTTCTATGTGGGCATTTCCATGAATGACTTGCACTTTAGTTGAAAATTAAATAGGCAACAAAAGGAATTAAAATTGAATTTCAATTGGATTTATTCATTTTAACTTTCCTTTTGTAACGCTTTAGAAGAGGGTGTGGCAGCTATAGAGAAGTGATCAGTATCATTTCCTGATTCGATCTAGCTATATTTGCTAATAGAAATCACGTTTGCAGGTTGAAATTTTGCATAGCAGTTACACTTCAATTGTACTATGTGGAGTTAAAAGTCTCAAAAATGAATTAAAGGACACGCCTACAAGCCTTAAAAGCTAAAAACGCTACACTAAATAAATTTCACATAAATAATGAGAATAGTTTGCATAAACACTAAAAAAATTGAGGATTCCGAAAAGAATACGTGGCAACTCCCATACAAGCAAGAATTCTAAAGCGGCAAGACAATGCAACCAAATTTCACCTTTAAACTAAAAATAGTTTGAAAAAGCACTAGAAGAAAATGGGCGGATTTTGAGAACAGGCGTGGCACGCTCGTTCTAAGCAAAACCCTGTAATCGCTTAACTGATAGCTCTTTGAGTTAATGTTCTCAAGCTCACACAAGTATAACAATTGATTTAGGTATGTGAAAATTTGCACCAGTGGGCGAGGCACTTCCCATAAAAATAGCACTAGAAAGAAGTTCAGCGAATATATGACTAAGTCTGTTCTAGTGGTGGTCTCATTTATTATTGTGAAACGCTGTTCGAGATATCGATGAGTCAATTTGTCAAAATCTATGAATCTAACCCAATAGGAAATCAGAAAGTAGTTACCTTCTTGCGACTTCTTAAACATTCTTTTAAAAAAATTAGCGCATTCACAGCTTAATTAAACGAAATGTTGCTTATACACAAATCAAGAGTTAAATAGGGTCCAATTAAACCCAAATATTGTAGCAATGTAATTGCGTCATAATTTTTTTTTTTGCCGATAAGTTACGCATGCGCTACTATTTTTTATCAATATTAATCCATTTTGATTTCAATCTCTTCAGGTGGAGTTATAAGGGAGCACAATAGCTAACGAAAAGTAGCACTTCTGGAGAATTGACAATTAATGAAGAATTATTTTTGTATCAAAAAAATTCCATTTTACGAATTAATGAAATAAAAGTTATGTACTCGACCTTATACAAATATAAGGCGTGGATCAAAATGAAACATTTCCATTTTACAATTTTTTTTTACTTATTTCTTTTCTTGTTGTTTTCACTGAAATCACTGAACTACACATGATGACGCTTTCAAGCAAAAAAAAAAAAACAGTTAAACTTAAAAATCGGCTGTCAAATGCTTAAGCTCTTGAAAAGAAGGCAACAAAACGTAACATTTCCACAGGATTTCCATTGAAATGAAAAATTTTAGTGCGGTTCACCAGAACAAAATATTTTCTATTTCTAAAATGGCAATAAAAAGGTGTTAGATCGGAACCACAGCATTTTCATCAAAGTGGAACGTATACAATTAGGTCCATCAAACCTAGCATTTCTATTTTACAACTTTTTTAATTTATTTTTGATTTTTTGACTGAAACCATGATGACATTTTTAAGACAACAAAATAACACAATTAGAAGCCTGCTATGAAATGCTTAGACTCCAATAATAAAGCCAACAAAACGTTACATTTCCGCAGTACTAAATCAGAACATTTTGAATGCTTTCCATTACAACAAAACATTTCATATATATAAAAATGCAACAAAATGCGTTAAATCGTAATATTTTCATAGAGTTTCCATCAAAACGAAATATATACAATGAGATAAATTAAAACGTAACATTTCCATTTTATGTTTGCAAATATGAGATTATTCAATGAGGTCAATCAAAACGTAATATTTCTATTTTATGTAAGCAAATATTATGAAATTATTCAACAAAGTCAATCAAAACGTTACATTTCCATTTAATTTCGACAACTTATTTGAAGGATGTTTTGCAATTTTATTCGAGTAACTATTAAGTTTTTATTTTCTCTTGTAAATGGTGAAAATGGAAAAGCGCTATTTTGAGCGCCCACTCCTGTAACAGCACGAGTGTTTTTTTCTAAAAGTGAATCTTTATTGGAAACCTCACAGATTTTAGGCAAATTGACTAATTTTGTCGAGAAGTACATAACTTGAAATGGTTTAAGTAGAGCGCTCCTTACTTAAGATTCTCATGTATCACGAAGTTGAAGGTCAAAGGTTTAAAGATGAATATATCTAAGATGAATAAGCCAAATATGAAATAAATGCATGGAGCATAATTATTAAAGTATTAGCATTTAAAATGCAGCAGTCTGCTTTAAACAGTCAAAGGCCTTTTGTTGTGTAAGCCACAAAGTCCTAACAGCTTCCAACATACCTATTTGAGCCCATGCATGGAAATGCACCTAAAATGTTACAAAAAAAAAAAATCTCTTAACCAAGTTAAGTCTATATTTGTTGCATGCAGATTAAATTTCAATGCGTTGCGCCACAACTTGCAACAACTACAATAACAATTACAACAAGAGCAACTACAACAACCAGAGTTTATTATGTACGAGGCATTTGTGTTCTATTACTTAATATGCTTACAGTCAAACGCTGAACAATAACAGCAACAACAACAATAAAGTTAGCAAAAAAGTTAGAAAGGTAATCAACGGCAACAGTGATATGTACAGTAACAACAACTCGCCAAAAATTAAATAAATTAAAGGCTTAAATATTTTATACAAAAGATATTTCTCCAGTTTTGTGAAAGTGCAGAGTTTGGAAAAGCTCGCGAGCGAACGGTCTTTTCATTGAGTTTGGCTCCCGCTCGCGAGCCAAGAGCTTTTCAAAAAAGTGCTGGAGCTCTTGGCTCGTGAGCTGGAGCCAAATTCAATGAAAAAAACGCTCGCAAGCGAATTTTTCTGAGCTCTCCACTTCCACAAAACTGAAAAAATATCCTTCGTATAAAAATGTGAGCACTTTGATCTGGTTGGGCACGCTCGCGCTCATTTGTCTTTTCAAGAGCTTTTCAAAAAAGAGTTAGAGCTCTTGGCTCGCGAGCTAGAGCTAAATTGGGCTTCCGCTTGCCAGCATTAGCTCTTTTTTAAAAAGCTTTTGCAAAGATAAAGGAGCGTGAGCGCGCCCAACAAGAACGGAGCGTACACGAGCCAAGGGAGCTCATCAAAATCAAGAAACTGTTTTGAGTTCAATTTTGGAAGAAAAACCTTATTGCACCCATCAAAAGTGAACGTTGAAAATGATCACTTGGAGTAACCCGGACCGGACTGTTTTTGACCAATATCCGTAAATTTTTTTTTGCATCAATTGATGGGGAAATGTTAAAAATCAACTTTGGACATTAATTGGGGTGGCCTCGGACCGTAGAAGACCTCGTTTTTTAACCCATTTTCTAATATAATATAAATCGAAAATTTACCAGGAGCAAAAAAATTTTTTTTTCGAATTTGGTCAGAAACGGTCGTTTCCAAAATCCATTTTCGACCATTCTCCATCGATTGCAGTCAGAGGCAAAAGTTCAAGTGATTTTCAATTTTCAAAAAGAGCTTAAGCTCGCAAGCGGAAGCTCAATTTAGCTCCAGGAGCTCTTGACTCGCGTGCGGGAGCCAAATTGAATGAAAAGAGCGCCCGCGAGCGAGTTATCCGAACTCTGCACTTCCACAAAACTGGAGAAAAGCTACGCTTCCCATTGATTGGTAGAAGAATTTTCTTTTTCTTTAAATTAATCTTTCAACAAAAAATCGTAAAATCGAAAATTCAACTTTTGTTAGCAAATTAAAATCTTTTTTAACCACTGTGCAACAGCACGACTTAAGACCGAAAGACGTGATTGAATAACATTTTCACACTTTAACGTTAAATGTTACGTTATATATTCTTTATATGGGCTGGATTTAAAGTAAAAAAAATTGCTTTTATTGTTGTTGTTATTGTTGCTATTTTACCTATTATGACTGTTATCATTATAGTGCTTGGTGTTGTTGTTAAATTAGTGGTGTTAATCTAGCGTGGGCTGTTGCTGTGGTTTTTGTCTGCTTGCAATACAACGTTGGACATTTTATTTTGTAGTCAGAGTAGAATGTTGTACGGACAGACAGACACACTGAAAAATAAGTCAGTTAGAGTGAAAGATTGACAGACTGACGGACAAACCGTTAGACAGGCAAATTAATAGCTTAAGAGTTGCATTCAAAAGTTGACTTTCTGCATTTGCGGTATTTTCTGTTGTTTATGGGGTTTTTTATTTTTTTTTTTTGAATGTGACCGCAGGGCAAATTTTTCCACTTCAAATAATTTATTTATTTATTTATTAAATGAAAAATAACAATATAATTATTATTTTACAGAGAAATAATAGGAGCACTAGCTGCCAGGGCTTTCAGCTCGCTCTTTTTATAAACGGAACATAAAACTATTTTAATTAAACAATATTTATACCTATTTACAACATGTATGTTTTTACATAATAAAAATATACGTTATTATCAAGTATAAAAGAGAATTAAAAAAGAAAAAAGAAAACATTAAATTAATTTTTTTAAATTTGTTTGTGATAAAAAATTAGATATTTTAGAAATATTTTCAAAAGAGGTTAATTTTAAGCAATCGGAGGGTTTTATATTTTGAAAAATATTTGATCTTATCAAATTAAAATAAGAACAATCGTCTAACAGGTGAACGACGGATACTGGAGTATGGTGGCAATATAGGCAAGTTTGTGAGCTGGATCTATTTAATAAATGTGAATGCGTTGCCATTGTGTGACCCAAGCGAAGGCGAACAAAAGCTTTAACATCACTGCAGCTAGCTGAAGATAGATAGAATGGTTTTTTACCATCTGGGTTGCAATGAGCGTAGTGGTGTTGCACATTTGACCATGCACTGTTCTTTACCAGTTTTTGCTGCAAAGTTATTAACCGAAGTATATCTTTGTTATCGAAGTAATCAAATAAAAATAATGGCTGCTTTGCGGCTTGTTTAGCTTTCTGATCAGCCCATTCATTTCCTCCGATACCAGCGTGGCCTGGTATCCACATAATTTTTATATTTGTGTCTTCAATTAGTATATTTCGAATACGTGTTATAAGATACGACTTGTTCATAGCATTCTGTAGAGCCGAGACAGTTGATTTGCTGTCTGTACATATGATGGTTTTTGTATTAGAGCTTATTGCGGAAAGAACCGCGTTGTATACGGCTGCTGCTTCTGCGGTATAAATTGAGCAGTAAGGATGCAAATGACCGGCTTTTAAAGTTCTGCCAACGTCGTCAACGACAGCAAAAGTTGTGTAGAAGTCGGCTTTTGAGCCGTCAGTAAAAATTAGTTTCCAATCTGCATAGTGTTGCACCATATGTGCTATGAACAGGCTTTGATATTCTCGGGAGCTAGTATTTTTCTTCTGATAATCCTGAAGATAAAGAATGAATGAAGATTTTTTTAAGAGCCATATCGGTTCGGAGGCATTTAGTCTTTTTTTGGGCACAGATGATATCCCCAGCTCTTTAGCCAATTTAATGCACCTTGATATAGTAGATTGAGCCTTATTATTTGGCACGCAAAACCACTTTACTTTTACTATATCATGCAAGACACTGTTATTGCTTAGGAGTAATTTTGTGATCAGTTTTTGCGTAGTGAATATTATTCTATCCTCGACAGATGGTAGCCCAGCTTCTGTTAAAATAAATTTTATTGGTGATGTAGGAAAGGCGCGGATACTACGCCTGATGGCAGCATGATAAGGTGCACAAATTTGTCTAATGATGCTTTTCGCACAGTTGCCATAAATAGGAAGACCGTAATCGATCTTAGATAAGATTAAAGCTCTAGTTACATTGATAAGAGAAGCAATATGTATTAAACAGTGCTTGGAAGATAAGTACTTAATTATATTAAGCCTGGCAGCTAATTGCTTACGAATATACATACAATGATCTTTGAAAGTAAGTCTTTTATCAAATATAAGACCAAGAAACTTAAGGCTATTAGTACTTATTATATTAATATTATTATAAACTAGATCAATATTGTTACAATTGTGTTTTCTACAAATATGAAAAAGCTTACATTTATTTACAGAAATATTTGGACCTGAAGAATTGGCCCAGTTAGAAATGTCTGAAAGAATGTTTAGAAAAGTTTGCTTGACAGTATTTAAATTACTTTCTTTGGAAAAAAGAAGCACATCATCAGCATAAATGATGTGGGAAATGTGTTTATATTTAATAATAATATTACTTATTTCGTTAAATGCAATTATAAAAAGAGTAACCGACAATGGTGAACCTTGGGGTATACCATTGTACATGTTATAAGTATTGGAAGATGTATTATTAATTTTTGTTTTGAATTTACGGTTCACCAAGAACGATTTAACAAAATTAAACACTCTTTCACCAATCAGCCATTGCTCAAGCTGACGTAAGACAATATGTGCTCCGACTCTGTCAAAAGCCTTCTCAAAGTCTAGGCTTAATGTAGAAACATGATTTCTATTTGATAAGGCAGACCTTGCAAAATCTTCAAAATAAAGTAGGGCATCTATAGTGCCTTGACCTTCCTTAAACGCCACTTGGTGTGGGCTTAGAAGATTGTTTTTTAATGCGTACCACGAAATTCGTTTTGAAATAATTTTTTCTAAAACCTTTCCCATACAACAAAGCAGTGAGATAGGCCTATAACCTAGCACTTCAGATGATGGATTGGAAGATTTAGAAATGGGAACTATAATTGCATTTTTCCAGAGTTGGGGATACAGCCCTTTCCTTAAGATGTTATTATACAACATAACAAATCTTCTTTTAAGATTAGGAGGAGAGTTCTTTAACATGGGATATGAAATTCTATCAGCACCTGGAGTTTTTCCTGACATGGCAGCGATGGTAAAATCGAACTCTGCGTCAGTTATGTCTGATTCGATAATATTTATAGAAAGATTGCGGTTTCTATACCTATTTTTTAAAATCGCGTTTTTATTCGACACAAAAGAAGCGTGAAAATTAGAGTTATTTGAGTAGTCGGACCAAACGGAAGCAAAATGATCTGCAATTTCTTTTGAGCTGAAGATTGGCCCGTTAGGGCTGTTGATAAATTTAACAGAAGTTTGGCAATGAGAGCCTGAAAGCATTTTAATATCGGACCAAACTTTTTTGGGATTTGTGTTGGGGGTGATGGACTCCGTTAGTTTTTCTAAGCTTGCCCTTTTAGCTTCCTTTGATTTTTTTCTAAATAATGCATTAGCTTTTTTGTATTTAGTTAGATTTGTGGCTGAACGCGTTCTTTTGTATGCCAACCAAAGAGATTGTTTTTCGTCTCTGAGTTTCGACAGCTCAGATGACCAGTAAGGCACAAGGCGTTTAAACTTTTTTTTTCCAGTTTGGGGGATCGAAAAATGAGCTGCCGTCCGTATAATTTTAGTAATAATTGCCGTTTCTTTATTTATATTATCAACAGGTGGAGATGCGGCAGAATATTTCTCACAAAGGGATTGGAATTTCATCCAATCTGCTTTATCCGTCAAAAATTTTGGCTTTGCAGAACCTTTGTTAGATAGTGAAATAGATAAATGAGTTACAATGGGAAAATGATCGCTGCTATGTAAGTCATTTAAGGTTTGGCTATTAAGTTTGGGAGCGATAGCGGATGAACATAAGGACAAATCTACGTTGGTAAACGTATTATGCGTTGAAAAATGAGTAGGAGCCCCATCATTTAAAATTATCAGATTTTCGCATAGTATAAGATCTTCTAAAACTTTTCCTCTTTGATTAGTGCACAATGATCCCCATAGAGGACTCCATGCATTAAAATCACCAAGCACAATGACAGGGGATGCTACAGATCGAATAATATCTCGCAATTCTTTCAAATTAAAATTTTGATGAGGTGGAATATAAATGTTAAGAATTGTTAGTTTAAACCCAATAAAAATTTCTACTGCTATTACTGCAATATTAGATTGTATGAAAATAAGCTTATGAGGAATGTCTTTTTTAATTAAAGTAGCGATTCCTTGTTTATTAGTGCGGTTTTGTGGTAGGTTGAAAAAGTAGCTAACATATTGTTTAGGAACAGCTGCTGATTTATTAGCAGAAAGGTGCGTCTCTTGCAAAGAGATGACACTTGGTAATTGTTGTTTTATTAAAATTTCTAAATCAGTGTAGTTGTTGTAAAAACCATTTATATTCCATTGCAATATTTTAAACAATGCTTAAGAATACAAAAAGCAGGGAAACAATGGAGAGTGAGAGTAGCGAAAATTAATGATCATCATCTTCAGAAGAGATCAGATCGTGTGTTTTAGAGTAGTCAATATTATTTTTTGAACAGAGATCAGAACTGTTTGAAGAGTAAACTTGTGTAAGGAATTTAGATGAGTGAATTTGTGTGTCTAGAGAGCTAGTGGTGGATCTCTGTGGAATGCGTGGAGCGATGGTGTGGATTGTGTTTGTTTTTGCTTCAGTATAAATTGTTTTTGAAATATTTATTTCTTGTTCTTTTGGAGTATTAGTTTTTAAGTTGGATTTTAATTCTTCTGTGTTTTTCTTTGATAAAGAGAAATGGTTTGTTGTTGTCAAATGAGATGTATTGTTTGTACTAAGTGGTGGAGGTGGCGTGTTTTTAACAACGCTAGTTGTTTTTTTGTTATTGATTTCTTTTACGGCAGCAGCAAAAGAAGTGTCTGAGGTTATGGAGGGTATTTGTTCTTTATGGAGCTTGAGCACTTCTCGCATTGAACATTTTTTATCGGTTTTGATTTTGAGAATGCTTTTGGACTGCATGTATTTAGGGCATGTGCGTGAAGAAGACGGATGATCGGCAGAACAATTTGCACAAAAGGTGCGGGTGCAAGGGGAAGGGATGTGTGGTGGGAGATTGCAAGTGTCGCAGGCTGGGTTGTTGTTGCAGCGTTTAGTCGTATGACCAAGAAGCTGACAACTTTTGCATCTCATAGGGTTAGGGTAATAAGCTCTTACGCGCAAGGTGCGCCATGAAACTTCTATTTTCTCGGGGAGCTTATATAAATCAAAAGATAGAAGTACCACTCCACTAGGTTTTTGTGTGCCTTCCAAAGTTTTTGTGAACTTGTAAACAGAAATTACTCCTTGATCTTTTAAATTGTCAACAATTTCTTGATCCGAAACATCATTGAGATAAGGAGCATAAATTGTTCCTTTAGAACAGTTCAAATTGTCTTGCAATTTCACGTTTATTTCACAAACACCTTGTAGTCTTTTTGTCGCCAGAAATTTTTCTGCAATTTTGGGGTTTTTAGCAAGTAAAAGCAAATTTCCATCACGCAATTCAGAAATAGATAAAACTTCTTTGCTCACTGCTTCAAGCGCTTTATGCACGGCAAAGCATGAATGTTTGGAAAGAGGTTTGTTGGAATCTGCTGCAGAAATTGTAACGAACTTGGGGTTATCTTTTTTAACTTGGGGTAGATCAGGAAAATTGTCAAACGGTGTGTATGATGGTTTTTTCCTTTTTGCTTTGGGACTAGAGGCAAGTATAGCATACCTATTGTCCCCAAGATTGGGAGGCCTAAGGGCCATGTTGGATAAAGTTTTACACAAATTCACTGGCTAGTTTATCTTTTTTTTTTGACAACGTGAGGTATAAAGAATAGAAAATAAAAAACGCACGCACTTATGTATATGCAAATTAGTTTCGAGAGAGAAACACAGGCACCGTAGTCTAAGAATACGTCCGCTCAGCAAGAGAAACAGTCGAAGACTGCACTTCAAATAAGAAACACTTAATTTAGCTGATATTGTTGTAATGTAAGATGCATTAAGCATAAATTATAAAAACTTTTTATATTTTCTTAAAATTTATTGCTATTCAAGTCAACTTACAAATCAAGTTCGTTGTCTAAATCTATTGTTTCTTCAGTGGTAAATAAAATTTTGTTTTGTAATGATCAAAATTTTTTCAAAATCTGTTTAAATAATGTTTTAAAATCTTAGTTTTTTTTTAAATTTCATTTCATTAAAGGTATCAAAACAAAAGACTTAAGTAACAAACTTACTGTGTTTCATGGCGCATTTAACTTAACTTTTTTCAAACATTCCATTATTATGGGGTTTTTATTTTACTTGCAATTAGAATTCTTTAGAAATATTTTCCCTAACAATATCATGCATGCCCTACACGTTTGTCCTACTTTTAAAATTCTTGACTATTGAATCTTTTTTTTGCGATTGTATCGATTGAAAATTTTTATTCCTTAGGTTTCAGTAACATGACGTTATTTTTTTGTAATGAATACTTTACGTCTGCAGTCGCAATAAATTTTATTTACTAGATTTTTCTTTGCTGTACATGTTTAGCATTTAAATTTTTTTTTTTTGTGAATAATTCAAGAGTACATAGAATTTCATTGATAGTTGATCATAACAAAAAAATAAGTACATTTTGGCTTGCTGGTATAAGTGGATTTGAAAGTGACTCTCCAATCAATATATAAATGCGTTCATACTATTTTTTTTTATATTTACAAAAAAAAAAGAACTTCATCACAAACTATTTTTAACAATGAAAATTATTAAAAAGTTAGTTACAAAGCTTAGCGGTGCATTGCTTTGAATAATGTATTTGTATAAAAAGAATTTTAGTTAAAAATTTATTTATTGCTGTTTGTTTGGAGTAAAGCGCAAGGTTAAGCAAGCAATCATTTTAAAAATCTTTTAATTATTAGCAGCTCATCTATGGTAAAAGTCATAATGCATTTAATTACTTACGCCTTTCTTTCAACATAAGCATCCAAGGAATTTGGATTCAGTTTTGCAGGCAAACTTACCTGAAATTAAATAAAAAAAAAATATAAAATTAAAATAATTAGAAAAAATGTTTTAAAAAGTAAGTATGTGTAGGTATAAGCAATATGTTCCAAAAGCATGTTTTAGGGCTTAACTTATTATTTAAGCAAGGGTTTGTAAATATTATGAATTTATCGAAAACTATCGAGAAAACAACAATAACAGTACAAACCTGTGGATAAAATTAACAAAATCCGAAACTTATCGAATAAATCAAAATAAGTCGAAACTTATCGAAAATCATCGAAAAAAATTGATTTAGAACTTAGAAAAAAATCGATAATTGTCGAAAACTATCAAGAAAATATCGAACATATAAAAAATATATCAAAAAACTCAAAAAAAGTTTTTTATTTTTCGATCGCTATACATCGAAAAACTTAAAAAATTCAAAAGCCATCGAATAAGTACAAAAATATCGAACCGTATTGAATAATATCGAAAAGTGTCAAAAAAAACAATGGAAACATAAGCCGAAGAGCTGTGCAGATAAAATATATTATATATAAATAAAAAATATTATCGAAATATCGATCATCAATACGATTCGATATTTTTTTACTTATTCGATGCTTTTTGAATTTTTGATCATCGATATTTCGAAACAGTAACTAAATATATCGAAAAAAAAATATCGGATATATTGACAATCGGAAATCGACATTTTTGCTGAAAAAATTAAAATGTAAAAAATGGCGTCCCAATTACTACTACTAATATATAAATTCTCTAAATATAATCATTTGCTACGAGGGATTGCATCAACGAAATGAATGCACTATCGAATCATCAGATAAGAAATTTGGCCAAATTTTTATTGCATTTAATTTTAAATGGAAGTCTGGTGCTCTCTGTTTTAAAAGTCGTCGACTTTCTGCAGTTGGATAAATTAAGTTTTTGCGCTTATGAAAAAGATTGTTAGGAATGCTGCTGTCAAAAAATGAAAATGATACAGAGCAGGCCAAAAATCAATCAGTATACAATTTCAGTTCAATTCAATTCAATTCAATTATTTATTCAATATTCTCTTGACAATAAAAAAGAAGATTATTATAAACGATGCTTATTAGGTAAAAACAGTTTGGTAAAAAGAGAATAGTAAGTGACAATTTTTTATTTTTACAAACAAAAATTGTGGCAAATGTCACATCATATTAATCAATTGCTGTATAATTTAATTTAATGTAATGTGGGGTGATCATTTAAAAAACTTAAAATCAAAAGGTAACGAAAAACATACAAATTAAAGCCTACAATTTTTGCAGTCGACTAAAATTTGAGTAACTAGCTGTAACTATATTCATAAAGAGAACAATATGAGAACTTAAACAATATAATGCATCAAAGTTTCGACCTGCTTAATATCAAACTCAAAAAGCCATAGTTTAACTTTTCTTGAATAGAAGAATTTATTAGTCCTTATATTTCTTATGTTTGCTGGAAGACTATTAAACAATTTACAAGAAAGGATTGTGTAAGAGTTTCTATATAGTGTAGTTCGAAAAAAAGGTATTAAAACTGTAGAGCCAAGATTACTTCGCAAGGTGTAGGCATCACTTATGCGGCTTTGCAAATAGCCACCTCTTACAAAAAATATTTTTAACACCTTAAAATAAAAAAGATGCCTAACTGGTAGGATTTTCGTTGCTCTGAAAAGTGACATAGAATTTGTTAAGCGAGAACAATTGCAGATCTTTCTTAAAGCACTTTTTTGCACCACAGTTAATTGGTGAATTTTACTTTTGTATGCACCACCCCAACAACTTATTCCATAATCTAGCTTAGAATGAAAAATTCCGTAATAGATTGTTTTCATCGTACTGTTAGAAAAATATTTTCTAAGGCGATACAAGCTACGAATAGCTTGAAGTAGATATTTCTTTAAATTAGATATATGCTCATTCCAATTTAGACGTCTGCTTATGCAACATTTTTTACTTAAAAATGAAGTGGAGGAGGAACAGTTGTAACATTCGATAGTAGAAATATAAAATCGAATTTCGATATATCAAAATAAAAAATATCGTCGATAATTATCGAAAAAAATTTCGCAAATATCGATAATTGATATATTTTGCCCAAGCCTAGTGCAGAGTGAGAACCAAACAAAGTTCATATGCCATATGCGAGATTCATAGAGCAGTGCAAAAAAAAAATTAATGGGCCCAACACGCTCCCCGCTGAATAGAAAATTACAGATATATTTGATACAAAAATATAAAAACCCAGAATTATGTTTATTTATTTTAATCGAGAAAAATAAAAATCCAATAAAACGATTATTTTTGATTTTTAAAATAAATATCCAACATAACGATTATTTTTGATTCTTAAAACAAAAATCACAATATTAAAAGTTTAGACATATACATATCTACGCTTTTCACCAAAAGAAATCTGCATCATATGCGTCTTTAAATTCACCGTTTTTTTCAATTTTGAGTACAGTTTTGAAGTAATAATTTCAAAATAAATACTTTAAAAAAAAAATTTGTATTGTTTTCAAAATCAAAATCAATGTATGAACATGCCTGCCACCCACATAAACAAGACATTTAAAACGATATATTGACGAATTGCGACAAGAGGAGGTGACACCTCCTATACAAGCAAAAAAACTTCAAAACGTTACAGAAATAATTTAAAGTAATGAACCCAACTTTTATACAAACATAAGAACTGATTCAGCTGAAATTTAGACAAAAAATAGCAATATTTTGAGAAGAGAATGGGATAACTGCCATAGAAGCATGAATTTCAAAGCGCTGCAGTTAGAGAATTATTTGAATAGTGCAACGAAATCCTACATAAATCATGCAACTACTCTATCCTTACTTAGCTTTAATAGAAATGTTTATGCTTGGGAAAAAATATCAATCTTTAGAATTTTTCTAATATATATTATAACTCTAATATGTTACTCAGCCTACATAATATTTTTAACTAATAACTAACCCAATTGTAACCAGTTCTAATGTAGCAATTCATAAACGTGATTTTTGCACTCATATTGCAAGGCTTATTGCATACTAAATCAAGGACAGATTACGATAGAGTACACTGAAAAAAATAATGATATACATTGGTGACAAAAGTATTAGTGATTTGACTACTGTGTTAAAGATAGTCAGCGTTCCCGATACTTGGTATAGTAGAGTACATTCTTTTACACTAAATATTATCTGCTGAAAGGAGTCTATTGTATTTCCTCTAAAATTTGCAAATTTATAAATTTGCAAAAAATAAATAAAATGACCATACTTGAAAATATTTTCACAAGTGTACTCAATGCTATACTGACACCAATAGTTCAAAATGATTGGGGTGCGCCACCCGCACAAGTCATTTGTTACTGGACTGGTCATAAAAAAGGCAGCAGCAGCACCTAGTCGAGCTTTCGCTATTGTGGCCTGTCACTTATGGTAACTTGTTGTTTGCGCTCATAAGCACAAAGCAAAAAAGTTAGAATTTTAGCCGCAGGCCAAGTTGTTGGTACTTTGAAGGTTTTTTTTTTAACCTTAAGCAAATGATTTAAAATGCCTGCACCATTGGCTATTATTGTTAAAGTTTATAAAGTGTTTTTTTTTTCAGAAACTATTGAAATCAAGTTTATTAACAACCAGTACCACAAGTTCTTAACGTATGTTGACAATATTTTATTTCCTTGTTTTCAAATTGATTGCATGAAATAATAAGCTAACTAAGGCTTTAATTCTTTGTTTTAGCAAAATTCCTTTTTCGTTCTGCAATATTAAGTGTTGAGTTCCATTGGCCAATGTCAGTGGACTAAGTAGTATCTGCATATAACTAAAACCACCAACAACTGTTGCGATTTCTAACTTAACGACTGAGTGTCGTAGTTTATTTTATTTAATATTTTAATTATCGGACTGACAGCACTGACATATACCATGCTGATACAAGATTTATGTAAGTAATAGTAGGAATTTTTTAATGCAAATCACTTTTATGCAGATATTTCTTTAGCTGCCTTTCGTAGAGCTACATCGCAAATCTAAAATAACTTAAAACAGTTGAGCTGTGGGAAAAATTCCACATAATGCTTATAAAAAATGGTTCAAAAGTTGGTGGAACTTGTTACTATTTTTGGTCATTATATTCCTTTAAAACTTGAGTTCTGTCATTCTTTCTAAAATCAAGTAATGGTGCTATCTTTAGACACGCTGTAAAAGCGCTGTAATTGCGCATTAAAAGCTTGCTCTGCAAAAAATGCTACTGGGGTCCACACTGCAGCAACAGTAAAAATGTACGAAAAAAATCTTAAGCCATCACTTCATTTTTGTTTCACTAAATACTTTCATCACCAGACGTTTTAAGACTTTGCTTTTACTCAAAGTGCCACGCCCTAAGCTGGGTCGATCTTTATTGAGTACTAGCTGTATTCATCAAATGTTCCATATTGAATTTGCTAACATTTACTAACATAAAATCCAATATAGCTTTTGAAAATGTTTGCTTTTATGATAGGCGTCACGCCCTTTTCTCAAAATCGGTTCTCTTTTTTATTTTTTCCCTGCTGAATCGAAGCATTTTTAGCTCTCTCAATAGAGCGTTTTGAAGTCTGCATTTGTTTAGGACGCACCACGCCCCTCTATCAAAGTTGACCCAATTTTCTCTCTCACCACTTGTCCAAACAATATCGTGTGAAATTCGGTTGCGTTTTTTTAAAAAACCCTTTTAATGTAGCATTTTGAAGTTTGCTCACTAGGGAGGTATTACGCCCTCTTCTTAAAAACCAGCCTACATAGTTTCTGACGCATTTTCGATGTAAACGCAGTATTTGTGTGAAATTTGATAATAAATGCTTAAAAAACTTTCTCGGTATTGTGTTTTAAAATTTTTATTTGTTTGGGCGGTAATACGCCCTCTTCTTTAAATTTGACTTAATTTTTTTCAGTACTTGCCTAAAGTGTTTGTAGAACTTCTTTGATCAAATAGAGCATTCGATAGATTCAAAGTTGTTGCTTATGTGGGAGGTGCCACGCCTCTTTTTATTGCTGTTAAATAGTATTGATATTGTTACTAAAGTTCTTAAGTGATTTCGGACAAATCCTCTAATTTTTTTAATTGTTGTTAGTGAAAGTAGCGCTAAAAGAGTAAATAATAAATTTGCAAAAAAAAAAAGTGTCGGTCGGATATAGTTTCGGAGGTATAGTCATCAGAAGTTGCGGATATAGCTTTTATAGAAACTGGTATAAGTTGAGAATACCTGGATAGATTTTCAAAATATGGATATCATATAAAAGGTAATTGATTAAGGCATTTTGTGACATAAATGTTAGAAATTCGTTGTATAGTTTTCGAGATATGACTATTTTTGTAAATTTTTTCCTTTTTCTTCTAAAAAACGTTAATTTTTCCAAAAAACTGTATTATTAGCATATAATTTTTTTTAGCAATACAAGAGAGCTCAATTTATTTTCTTTAAAATTATGTATAAGTTGTATCAAATTTTTTTATATTAACCCATTTTTTATCGGAATGTAAAAATAGTAATTAATAAATTTTTTTTTGAAAACTAGCTAACCACAGTAATTTTACATAAGCCATACAAATCGATTCAGTCTAATGTACATCAGACATTCTTTAAGTAACTGCACACTTTGTTGTTTTATTTTTTTTTTTTTATTGGTTTTTTAAAAGAAATGTCTTAAAAATCATGGGGAATGGGATAAAAAACATGTGAAAATTTTTGTTTAAAAATGCTTTAGTTTTACTTTGCTTTGTTTTTTGCAAATATGTACTTTATTATTTACCTGAAATTCATAAATAAAGTTGTTGGTACATAAATTTTAGAGAAATTGCCTCAAAAGCGTATAACCTTTTGGCAATTTTTTTTTTAATTATTACATACTTCAGTCAATTTTATTTTATTTTTAAGGCGCCTTTGCATTAAAATTAAGAAAAAAAATTCACTGTCAGTAAAATAACGAAAGCCACCCAACAAGTAGCCCCACATGTGCGCAAGCATTTTAATAAAGTGTCAAATTTATTATTTTACGGTATTTCTTTAATGCATTCCACAAAGAAATATATTCTTGATTTTATCAATACAACAGATTTTTAGTTGTCTCCTTTTTAAACCCTTTTACAAAGTCAACTAAATGAAACCACTTCATTAATATGATTATCATGCAGTTTTTATAAAAAGAAAACAATCTTTTATGAATTATATACGCTTTGAAATGCATTAAGTATTAAGCTCTCATACATACAAAGGATAACAACTATAAGCATGCAGTCAGCAGACAACCAAAAATTTCATTTTTAATAAAGTTGATTTAGCCAGAAATCGTTGCTACCTCTCTACGTAATGATGAAAAAATTCCAGTTAATGTACAAAACTTGAAATTTCAAGGACTGCAGGATTTTATATTAAGTGTAAGATTACATTGTTAAATGAAACTCTTAATAAAATATTCAACTTTTGGATGACAACGAGTTTTACAAAGGAAATGAAACAAAACTTGACTTTATCACAGGTAGCTTACGCTGTTGTTGCTTCAATTCTACGTAATACGAACTCAGAGATTTAATCATAAAATGTAAGGAAATGCAAATCAAATTTAAAAAAAAAAATTAAAAACGAAATATACCTGCATAACATGAACACAGCCTAAATAAAACGAAAGACTTAAGCGACAAACTTGTCATTTATGGTAGCAGTGCAATTAAGAAATGCTTGATAACAAGCTATTAAATAATGCATTAGCATGGTGTAAAGCTTTTTAACTAATTCTACGAATGTTTTGTTAGTCAACTGAATATTGTTGTTGTTGTTTTTTTTTCGGCACTTCTTTGTGCAGTTGGCCATCTTTAATTAAACGTCAAAACAAAACAACCGCGCAAAAAAACCATCATTGATGGTGCATGCTGTTTTAGCGTTATTTTATTTGCACAGCTTTAATTGACCTTTGCTGCAGCACTAGCAAAAACGAAGGTTGCTTGCTGCTGTGGCAGCATCTTCAGATTTTTGATTTATCTTTTAAAAAAATACTTGAGTTTTGTAAATGTCAATTTGCCGCAGCATTTTAAATGTCGATAACTCAAGACATATAAGTAGTTTGTTGCAATACAGAATGTTGCTATTATAAAATAATGAGTTGTTAATTTTATTAATAAAATATTGCCTATATAAGAAACTTAATCTTTTTCAGTAACTTTTTTTTTAAATAAAATGCCAAAAATATGGCGTAAGTCGCACAGCAAAATAATCACATTGATTAAGAAAAATCGCTAAAAAAATGCATTTTATTGCACAAAATTGGAAAATGACACAAAAAAATTGTATGTAAAACACTGGTGCTACCAAATTCACCCAAAACCATTAGAGAAATTTTGAAAAAATTTGATTTAAAAAAACATTGCACTCCAACTAAAAAGAAATTGAAACCAAAGTTGAAGCAAAAATTAACCAAAACTATATGAGAGAGGGCTCTACCCCATTCTCGCTTCGCTCTCCAACTCAGCGCCTCCACACACTGAGCGTACATATCAGAATATCTTCTTATGTTTAAAAACTTAAATCTACCTTTCTTTAGCAACTAAAAGTATGCAATAGAATTTTTTCTTGCTATGTTTGATTTGTTTTGCTTTGTACATTGAAAATTATAATAATAATAAACTTTCATATTTTCTAAAAAAATTTAAGATTTATTATTTAATCGAACTTACAGTCATTTGCAGAACCCGATATTTATGTGAAAGTTATTTAATCGAACTTACAGTCATTTGTAGAACCCGATATTCATGTGAAAGTTATTTAACATGAACATCGGTTTCTACAAATGACTGTAAATTTGATGACATAATTTTCAATTAATTAATAATAATCGGTCGATTAAAAACAAATTAAATTTTCTAAAAAAAAAAAACGAAACGTCAAAAATTTTATCAAATCTGGCAACGCTGGTGCCATTTACGTTCAATAAAGTTTACCATTTTTTTATGAAAAAGTTGGCACCGCAAAAACTAAAATTTCGACTTCAAATTTATTCAAAATTCATATGATTTCTTGCAATTATGAAATCAATTGGCCGCTAAGATCGCGTGATTTGACACCACTGAATTATTTCTTGTGGCAATGTGTGTAATTTCTGGCTTTTGCTGATCAGCCAGCAATAATTGACCAGTCGAAGCGCTCATATATTCAAAATTCATTTCAAATGATTTACAATTTGTCACTAAATGAAGCCAATATTGAAGTCACTTAGCCAAGTTTTTGGTTTTATTTCAATTTCACATTTTAACACTCTGAAAAAATCACCCTACATAGGAAAGGTGATCCTTAAAAAGTGTAGAAAGTGTATTGAAAGTAAAATATAAAAATATATTCACCCTTATCATGAAAAAAAAGCATTCCTTCGGAATTTTTCTCCAATCTCCAATGTTTTGCGATCGTGGAAGATTTTTGGGGAATGAGAAAAAATCTCCTGGAAAATGAGGTTATCGGCAATACTTTTTTGGGGAACATTTCATGACGTTTCGGCCAAATTTTTTTCCCTAACTTTATAGCATGGAATTTAATGAGGAAAGAGTCAATGTTAGTAATATTTTGTTATTTTATTTGATAAAAAGATATTTTAGTATATTTACAAGAACTAGCAACACAAATACAAAGCAATTACTGATATTGGTCCAGTATCCAGGAATCCAATTTGGATACAGTAAAAGGCTTCATGAAAAGCAGTAGATGGCAAAATATCAAGCTATGCTATATTCTATTTTAGGTGATTTTTTTTTTTTGTAATATAGATAAATGCACTTCATTGTTATTTATAATTCATTTTTATTCAGCTGATAGATAAGCTAATGTCAAATATGCAAAATTACAGATTACCTAGTGTCAGATATGAAAAATGTAACTGTGATTTTTGACTGATTGGAAGAAATTGGAAATTTTTTGGCAGCACTGACTGGATATGAAGTTTTCTACTCTTCAATTATTTATGATCGCAAAATTTCGCTCTCAGGAAAAAAATAAATCCGAAAGAATCGTTTTCCTTCGGATATTCATGATAGGGGTGGTTTACTGTTAAATGACATACTAAATATAAGAAACAGTGCATTTTTTGCAATTAAATATTAAAGCTAATATGGAACTGAAGCTGGACCTAAAGATTTCAGGAAAAAGTGCATAGAAATAGAGTGAGCGCTATAGAAACTTCAATAAATCATAGAAAAAAAAATTTGCAGCAATTAATGATAAT
This sequence comes from Tricholauxania praeusta, assembly GCA_949775025.1. NCBI lineage: Eukaryota > Metazoa > Arthropoda > Insecta > Diptera > Lauxaniidae > Tricholauxania > Tricholauxania praeusta. Next base: position 109,139,513 of record OX459031.1, on the reverse strand, counting down.
AGATAATAAGTGAACCCAATTTTCGAAAAAAAAAATTATTTTTTACCAATCGATGATGAAAGATTGAGTATAAATTATGTACCCAGTGATGTCTTAAATCCATTTTTAAATTATCTTCATAATGCTCTTGACTAAGTCCTGGGTAGTTGCAAAAAAAAAATTGTTTTCTAAATTAGACCGAAAGCGGAAAAGAATTGTGTTTGTGTTGTGTTGAAATACAAATGTTTGATCGAAAACCATGCTTAAAATTAAACAGTAACTGAGCCTCAGCATTCAACATTCGTTCATAGATCGGCGCAAACCATTTTTTGTCAAAATCGATCGGTGATATTAATCAAAAATAGAGATCATGATGCACAACTTATAAATTTAAAGATAAAATAATGTGATGAACAGAATACATACAAGTGAGGAACACGTCACATACTACCGAAAATCACAGCAATTCTGATTACTTTCTACGATAGTTATGGTTCTTAACAAATCTATGCAAAAAGGAAAGCAAAAAAAATGCTCACTAATCAGCCCAAAGGTCGCTGAGGATTCCATTTAGCAATGGATGAAACCAGTATAACTAGCTTTAGCTTTTCTGTGAAATAAGCTCAACAGAATGGCGATCAGAACTAAAGTCTTTATGCAGTGTTGCTCTTGAGTGTTATTATTTTTATTAAAAACGTACGTACGAAGACAAAGCATAAAGAAATATTCAGCTTTCTCGAAACTATTTCGTAGTATTGAAGCTAATTTTCCAAGACTGATAAAACGATTTGTTTGAATATAACAAATGTATATTTGATATAGAATAATTAAATATTGATTTGAGTCAAACATATAATGTATTAACCAAGATTTAACACTATTCGAATCACAAAAAATAAATTGGATTCAAATAAATCTGTCATTGCTTTATATCAAATATACGAGTACATGTGTTATATACAAACAAATCATTTTCTACGTGTAGGTGTAGGTTAAAAACCAAAACATTTTGTGTAAAAGTCGATAAATTTTAAAAAAAATTTAAAACATGTTGAAAATACTCGAAAAAATGTGGAGAAGCTCAAAAAAATTTTGTAGATGTTGAAAATTCGTGAAAAAATTATTAAAAGTCTAGCGGTAACGTTATTTTCAACCATTTTCTTCCATAACTTCCAGTAAATATGTTCACATATCAAAAATATTTTAAATTTTTGATAATTTTTTTTCTTATTCACTTTCATTAGTTACGATTATTTTAATTAACTAAAATTCTATTAAGTTACGAGTAAAAGTTTATTGCTATTTTATGTTGCAGCAGAAAAAAATCCATACGCCAGTACTTAAAGCTGATGCTTTTTCCGCTACTGCTGCTCTAATTGTAAGTTTATTTTTTAATAAAAAAACTTACAAAATATCTCGTATGTATGCAATTAAGTAAGGAGTTACATGCAAACTCCAATTGGACATACAACATATGATACAATACAGCAGGTGTAAGGCGAGTAACAACATGCAAAGTGTTGCTATAGATAATTTTCCTGAATGTAAATTTTGTAAGTGAATAAGCAAGTTTGTGAAATACTGTTGTGTTTACAACAATATTTTCCACACTTAATTATGCAGATATCTATATGTATTTATATTTTGCGTAATTAATTTCAAATTAATGCGGAACATATTTTAAAGTATTAAACTGCTGCGGCTGCTGAGTACTTTCAGTTGGTCATGCTACTGTGAGTGTGCAGTATTTGTGTTGTTGCTACTGTTGCATGTGTCAGTGTAGCAAATAACTATGTTAAATTTGCATTTAAATGTTGTAATTAAGCGAAATTTAATTACAGTAAAATGTGTTAAATTTGCAAGAAAATTGTGGAATTTATGCTTTTCCATATGTTGAGTTTGTGGCTTAAGTCTTTTGATTTTTGAGTAGAGTAAAAAAAATGAATTTTACAATTACAACGTAAAAGTTGTGTTAGTGGTGCAAAGTAAAAATAAATAGATTGGAATAAATTGAAATAATATTTATATGAAAACGAAAGACTTAGGCAGCGAACTTTTTTGCGGCGTACCAATGAAAATCCTTAATGCATTTTACAATGTTTTCAATTTGAATTTTTTGATTACTTTTTTTTCGCTGATTTAATGATAGCATCACCCAAAAAAAAAAACACAAATCTTATTTCTTTAATCTACGCCAACCAAATAAAGTCACCGCAAAAAACAAACTCAAACTAATTACCTTAATATATCATTATTATTCACGCCAAGAAAGATACAAAAAAAAAAGATTACTTTAATCTAAATTTGTCACCTATGTATGCAAACAAGACGCACCCAAAACCGGAAGCTGTGCGCGCTCGAAATGTAGGCAGCTGTTAATTTTTGCTATTTTTCTCTTTAAGCGAATTTTTCTATAACCAGCGCTGACGACATTTAATTTTATAACAATTTGAATTAATTCATTGTATGTGCCCATAAGCTTATTATCAAGTAACACAAAACCATTCTTTTACCAAAGAACACGCAGTTGAGTAAGAAAATTGCAATGACCTTCAACTTGCCTTGTTATTATTTCGTAATTAATTTCTAATTTTTATTAAGTACCACAAGACAAAACATTAATTCTTTTTGAGCTTTAGTCTCTTATTCTTTTATTTTTGTGTAATTTTGTCAAATGTTCTCATTTACACAGGTTAATGGTCTTTGAGTGTAGCGATAATGTACTCAGTTGATGTTGCATGTTAACGAACTTGTTGTTTTCTGTCGCTTGCTTCTATTTGTGCAGATTATATCAGTTTTTGTCATAATTTGGCATTCTATTTTAAAGCAATTTTTTAGCTTTATTTAATTTTTCAATTAAAGCGTTCAGGAAAGGGTGACTAAATGTCATATTGGTGGCGTCATTTCTTTCTTAGCATGAAATTAGATATCTTTTATACAGATTTTTTTGCTATTTTTATTTTCAGTGCAAGTTTTTTGACACCTCACGCGTGATTTGTAACATGTGTGAACGCCAAAAATCCTCAATAAGGTTAGCCATTTCACCATGAAAAGACTTACAAACGAACAGCGCTTGCTAATCATTGAATTTTATTATCAAAATTCAATCAAAGATCCAATTTACCGAATTTGGTGAGCAATTAATCTCACGTTTTGAAGCAGTCCATTGGCCGCCAAGATCATGCGATTTCACCCCACTAGACTATATTTTGTGGGGCTACATCAAGTCTCTCGTGTACACGGTCAAGCCAGCCACAATTGCAGTCCTGGAAGACAACATTACAGCTGCCATTGGTACCGGACGAAATGCTGGAAAAAGTATGCCAAAATTGAAGCTTACGGATGGACCACCTCAGGCGTAGCCGCGAGAAACATTTTTATGAAATAATTTTTAAAAAGTAAATGGCAGAAATTAATGTATCGCTTCAAATAAATATTTCATTCACTATTGCAAGTTTTTTGTTATTTTTTTCAATTTTCAAAAATAATTGTCATTTCGGATTTTTATTCATTTTTTTTTTTTCGATCAATTAATTTATTTTTTTTGCACCGATCTAACATATGAAGCTCGCAAATGAAATTTGTTTGGCAATCTGCACTGCACTGCTCTTCGGCTTATGCGATTTCTTAAGTTACTGTGCCCTTCGACTTTTCACTGGTTTTTTGACATTTTTCGATGTTCTTCAATACAATTCGATATTATTGAACTTATGCGATAATTTTCGAAAAATTTCGATATTTTTCGACTTTCTCGATATTTTTCAACTTTCTTTCATTCTTTTCAGCTCCTACCGATTCATTGATAAGCTGTGACATGAATCGATTTTTTCAATAATTTTCGATATATTTCGACCTACATTGATTTTTTTCAAAAATCTCATAAATCTTCGAATATAATCGAAAACTATCAAAAAAATATCGAAACTTATCGAAAATTTTACATATGCCGAAAACTATCAATACTGTCGAAAAATATCGAAACTTATCGAATGTGTCAATAATTTTTCGCAAACTATCAAAAATGATCGAAACTTAAAGAAAAAGTCTAACTCAATCGAATAACATTAAAAAATCGAAAATCGTCAAAAACTATCGAAAATGTTCAAACTTTGAAATTGAAATTCATTGAAAAAAAATTTAATGTTCGCAATATATCGAAACGAAAACTTCGATAAAAGTCAAAATTATCAAAAAAAAACATTGAAAATTTAAAAAAAAAATTAAAATCGAAAATGTCGGTTATTTTGGATCTAAGTCGATATAGATCCAAAATAATCTAAGTCGATATAGATCCAAAATAACGATAAATTTTGATCAAACAATATAAGAATAATAGCAATTCCATAAAAAAATTCATAATAGCTACGGTTGCAGATTTAAATCATAGCTAAGTGTATCCAAAATATGATCAGTGATTTTGAATAAAACCGGTATGACAGTTTTCGAGATAGGGCACAAAAGGTTGAAAACTATGGTAAACTATGCTCTCGACCCAAGTGGCATATACTACATTGTTTTGAATATAATTCCGTTTAATTTTGTGGTTTCTTTACACCACTATGGTTCAATTTCTGCCACTGGAGCAAATATTTATTTTTAGGAATCTCCCTTATAGGCATGTAAATAAAGGGAAAATGAAAAACAAAAAAGTTCGGTATTCACACATTTCACCGTGTATAATGTCAATCATACGTCATGATGTACTTACAAAAGTGCATTAATAACTTAGGGAGTAATTTGTAAATGGCATTAAGTTTTGTGAAAATTGTTTCATATTAATCTAAGAATTCAAGAATTAAATAATTTGTTTTGGTGTCTTAGTAGTAAAACGACAAATCAGAAAAAGTTATGAAAACCAGATTTTTCAACTTCAATTGCTAACTCTGTGTTTAAAAAATGACACAAAAAATAATTTCTTCATATCATTGTGATACATCAAATTTTAATAACATCAACACAAACTACATACTTGTTTGCATTACTTAACAAAATTTGCTAAAAAATTTAACTGTTGACTGGTTTTACAGCCACAGTTGAAAACAAGCCAGTTATGTTCATACCCAATTTGAGATCCGCCTTAAAGTTGACCAAAAAACACCCTCAACATATTAAAGAAAAAAAAAACAAGCGTAAAAAAGAAGATAAAATCAATTTGACAAATTACTATAAATCACTATAACCAATAACAATAGAAACAAAAATAAAATAATAAAACAAAATGCAAAGTAACTAATCAATAATTAAATTGGCAATTGTTAGGAAAATAAGCAAATAAGCACCCAGTACTATCATTTACTTCGTCGCACTTTATGCTGTGTCTTTTTTTATTATGCCATAAATTTTACATAGTTCTTTAATATTTTAAGCACAAGGAACTAATTAAGCTTAGGGTATGTTCACTTAATGTCGACGTTACATTTGGTCAAAGTAATTTTTAGTCAACAAAAATGTGAAGCTTATAATATTTTCACAACTGTTTTCCTTACTTAATTAAGTGCTACAAATTATGCAAATAAAAATATTAAATATTTAATAACACATGAGAACAGAATTTTTTTCGAATTTCATATCGCATAGTTTTAGCTGGTCATTTAATTGAAAAGCACATCATAAATTATAATAATTTTTTCTTAACTAATGCCTAAAAATATGCAATAGAAATCATTAAAATTTTACTTTAGTTGCTTAGAGGAAACAATAGCTTTTTATGCTGCATAGTTTTAGGCAGTCATATTATTTCGAATGCATCAGCGGCTATTTTATTTGCGGAAAAAAGAAAGCTTCAATTAAAAAAAAATCTTTTCACAAACTATGCCTAACGTTTCTAGTATAAACGGCTAGGTTTGGGCAGTAATTGTAAGTCAGTTAGTAAAATTAGTGGCATATAAAGAAATTTGATAAGATGGCAGACATATGCATAATTGCTCTTGGCTTTCGGCTTTATTTTGACCTCAAGGCTCCCTTATTAATCGATGTTATCTTACTTCAAAAAGGAAATTTTCTCCTGAAAATCTCTTTTACTTTAAATGGTTCCGAAATATATAAAAAAATAGCTAATTTTTATAAAAAAAATTTAAAATTGCACAATTTACATAAATACTTTTTTGTCTATTTTCCTTTACTATAATCAGCCACCTTACTTTGAACCTTTTCAAGAAATTGGCATTAAAATTGAAATTATAACAACTGTAAAATAACTTCGTTAAGCAGATACATTAAAAAAATTCTATGCAAAAAACGCGTATCACACATAAAATCAATTTGTTTTTTATCGGATTATGGGCAATTGCTAAGCCGCTAAGGCCCAAAGGCAACTACAACAATGACGGCAGCAATAAACAACTTTATGGCACAAACATGAGAACAATCATGGCTTAAATGATTGATGGCAAATATAAATCAATTTACGCTTTTGAATTCCGGCATTCTTCTTGGGTAAGGTAAGCGTGCAAAAAAATTGTCATATGATATGCTGGGATAAGTTTATGCGAAATATTTTCCCAGGTGACTGTTGATATTTGATTGTAATATAATAACAATTATAATTTATATGAAAAACTTTATAAAAAATCATTATATTTGATATTCTATAATTGATCCAATTGACACTTCGACTGTGAAGCGCAAGAAGGCTACAGTACTTCTTTAATCATGTGGTCACAAAAGGCTTACAATAAATTTGATATACCCAAAAAGTGACTAATATTTCAGGAACATGTGTGCATGAATCACTTAGCAAATATTTTAACAAAGTAAATATTGTAGAAAAAAAATGCTGTTATTCAACAGCAAGAAAACCACAAAGCCCAACAAACCAATAAAAATGTTGGTCACACAAAAGAATGGCAGATAAGAGCTGGCAAAAAGTTAAAAAATAAAAATTGTTAAAACAAAGGTCAACGCAACAATGGCGCTAACTCAATTGACAATGATACCACCACGTACATACGTATGTCTGCACCCACATTGGAAATCAAGTACACAGCAAGAAAATCATAAGGACTATGATATATGCAGGATGTAAATTTAAAGAAATCATTTTATGCCTAAGCTACTAGTTTTTAAAAAATTATTTAAAAATTAGTTTATAAAAGACTAGTGGTATCCGCGGCTTTGCACGCGCACGTTTTATTGTTTTTTCATAATTAAATTACTCTCTCAACATCGCATTCTATCTTCTCTCGTCAAATGTAAGCAATTGGAAGGGAGTTTGTTCTTTGAACTTAAAAGCCAAGTACAAACGGTATAAGTGAGGAAACAACAACAACACAGAATTTAAGAAGCAGCATGGGCACAATTTTTGTGTGAAATTTTTCAAAAATGTAAAGGATTAAAGTTAAGTAAGTTAAAAAAAAAATAAGTATGCAATAAGCTTCTTTAGCACAACTATGTTATTTTAAGAAAGATATTATTAAAATTGGTTCAGTATATTTTGCGCCAAAGCGTTACATACTAAAATAAGTACGCAATAAGCTTCCTTAGCACAAATATGTTGTTTTGAAAAAAATATTATTAAAATTGGTTCAGTAAATTTTGCGCCAAAGCGTTACAAACTATTTTCAGTTAACAAATTTCATATAATTAGTATAGAGATGCACTAAACTATGCAACACATATAGTAGTGTTTTCCATAGCGTTCAGTACATAGTGTACTAAGTCACTACATAGGAAGCGGAAGCGAATAGAAAAAGAAAAGAAGATAGAAAGGAAACTAAAGCAAATCGAATCGAAGTTAAAAACGAAGATAAACAAGAAACTATAGGAAATAGAGTAAAAGTAACTTTGTACAAACTTGTTTGTTTCCTAAAGAAATTTTCTAAGCATCGGAAGAGGAAGAGTATGAGCAGAATTTATTACCAAGACATAAAGCAACCCACCAAACTTCTCCCCATCTTACGAAAGCCGGACAACTACAAAGTTACTGCTCTAATAGTAACGTCATCCTCAAGACACAGTTGACGAATCGGAACGGTGTTGACACCGATGTTTGACAAGTGCTACCCACATACATATATTATGCCCCGTGATTTACCATGCCAATAGTCGTAGTTCTTTTTTTTCCGGATGAAGTAGAAACTTCGTTACTTTCCTAGACGGTCTTCTCACGAAACATTTTCTAATTTTTCAGAAATCAAGATAAGACCAACTCCTTGTATGAGCAGTGCTCATAAAGATATTGATCAAACGAGTGATTTCTGAGGAACTAACAGCGGTGAATGGCTCCCAACTCATTGGAGTGCCCGTTAAGACCTGGTTAGCCAATTCCCAGTAACACCATAGTGTTCAGGAACTCAAATGAGAATCAACTCATTGTGATTTGTTGTACAATTGAGTTTTGTCCTACACTCGCCTACGAGCTTCGAATAACTGAACGGGTTAGCAAGCGCCTTTAGCGTAGCCTGACTGACGCTACAAACACTTCCCATTCTACCTTTTTCAGATGATCCAGCAAGCCACATTCAAAACGGCAAAGACCTTTATTTGGTAAACCGTTACCATCTCTTTTTCTTTTTCTCGTCTAAATATCACCAGGAACCCGTTCCACAAGAAGTATATGGAACCATCCGTATTGAAGACATGAGTAAGACTTGGAAGTATGATCTCTGGAGTTAACCAACGATCAGACAGGTAATTTTTCTTTTATTTGCGCGCCAGCCAAACTGTGTGTGTATTTTATAGCACATATTTCATAATATTAATTTCTCAGTGTATTGTATTGTTAACGCAAATCTGCATTGTTCAAACAGATTCCAATTGTTTTTGATTTTTGTATTTTAAACAATTTTGACGCTTAATTTCATATGTGCAATTATTGATTCAGATTGTTTTTTTTTTTATAATAAATTTTTATATTCTTTTGTTTCCAAAAAAAAAACACTCATTTTTCAGCAATTTACATAAAAAAAATATAAAAATCAATCGAACAAAAACTTGGTCAATATTATAATGGTGATTATTGTTTCGGCGCCCCAATAAACAATGCATTTTACATTTTGCCACTCCTCTGTAAAACAAAAACTTTGCGGGTGGCAGCCACAATAACAGCGGCAGTTTTCATTAAAAGTGGAAACAAAAAGCTACAACACTGGTGCCCACAGCCTTCAGGCAATGGAATCAGTTTGGGCACGATTTTGTTAAAAAAGTAAAACCAGGTTTTCTTGAATTGTTGTCTTGTTTCTTGTTGTTGCTGTTGCAAATGAGGCTATAGGTTGCACACGAGTTCAACCAGGTTGACTTTTAGTAGAAGATTTGGATTATGCGCTTTTTAGTGAAAAGTGATAGAAAAGGAGCATGAAGTAAAAGATCTGAGGATACAGTAAAAATGAGAGTAAGACAACACTACGAAATAAGAATGTGGTAGATATGCAAAAGTGCAAAAGGGCAGGAGAAAAATAAATGTGGGCTCAAAAAGTTCACACAAAAGTAAAGTGCTGTGTTCCGATTAAGTATGGAATAAAATATCCGGCAATTGGTCACTGCGGCTCTGATGAAAGACAATTCTTCTTTTCATTAAATTTTCGATAACTTTTTCACAAAGATGTGGCTGTATCTCATCAATGACGCGTCGGATCTCGGCCTTGAGCTCAGGAATTGTTTCCGAGATTTAAGAAAAACCCCAAAGAAAGAAATTACATGGCGTTAAATCGCATGAACTTGGCGGCCAATTGGCATCAGAATTTTGTGAGATGTTTTGGTCTGGAAATCAGTGCAATAAATTGATTGTGTCATGCGCGGTGTGGCAGGTGACGCCATATTGCTGGTACCACATGTCGTTCAGTTGGGGCCACAAGAACTCCGTTATCATGTTCCTGTAACGAATGCCGTTCACAGTCACTGCGATTCCGGACTCATTTTCAAGAAAGTAAAGCCCAATCACGTCACCTGACCAAAACCCGCACCAGACTGTTGCTCGTTGTGGTTGCATTTGTGAGGATTTTCTGAGCAACAAATTCGACAATTTTGTTTATTCACAAAGCCATTCAGATGGAAATCCGCTTCATCGGTGAAGATGACTTTTTTCGAAAAATCGGCATTCACTTCACTTTGCTCCATTACCCATTGAATGAATTGTCGGCGCTTTGCATGGTCTACTGGCTTGAGTTCTTGAGTAAGCTTGAGAATCTTGTACGGGTCTTTGTTAAAATTCGCTGCGTAGTGCTTTGTGAAATTTGAAGTTGCTGAGAACGACGCTGAATTGATGTTTTCGGTTTTGCGGCAACACTCTCGTTTACAGCAGCAATGTTTTCAAGAGACCAACTGGCACGTCGACGCAAATGAGGCTTACTGTCCATAATAGACCCAGTTTCTTCAAATTTTTTGTTCACTCTTTTAATTGTTGACACAGTAGGTGCACTTTCTCTACCGAAAATTCCACGAAGTTTGTGAGCGGTCTCAGCGTAACTTTCTCCAGTTTTTTAATTGGTTTTCACAATAATAACGCATTGTCCTTTTGTGTAGCGCTCCATTTTTAATAATCGGAACAATCGTAGGTAACAGCTGTCAAACATCAGAGTTGCCACTTGCACGAAAACAAAATTATACAAAATTTAAAAAGTGCAATCTTATTGGGACACCCTTTACAATGAAATTTTTAAGTTTCAAAAATAAATCGTAACTTTTAAAAATGTATGTTGGTTGTAGTAAAAAAAAATATTTTTCTGAATATTGTGACCAACTTTTAGAGCTTTTTACTTAAGGTGAAATTTTACCCAAATTGGCTTTCATCACTAACGCAAAAACTAAAAGTTTTAAAGAAAAAACGAGACTTAGAAAACATAACAATTTTTTTTTTTTCATAGAACAAAACTGCAATAAAAAATATAGGTTTGTGCATAAAAAATCAGAGTTGATTTCAAATTAACGTTGAAAATTGGTTTCATTGACCACTTTCATACTAAAAGCCTATCCAGTATTTGGTGACTTTCAAATGTACACAAAAGCGGATGCGTATCCGTTTCGAACTCGTTATGGATCTGTCAGCGCGGACTCAGTTCGACGGATCCTTTTCGAACTTGAAACGGACTTCATATACGGATCCATTCCGGATTCGCTTTTTGTAAGTAAAACAGATCCTTTCCGGAATCGTTTTTTGTAAATGCATCGGTTCCGTTCCGGATTGGTTTTTTGTTAATAAAATGAATCCGCTCCGGATTTGTTTTTTTGTAAATAAAACGGATTCGAGACGGACTCGTTTTTTTAATTAATTCGGATTATAATCTGTTTAATCCCCAAATTTCAACGGATCCATATGTGAAGTCCATTCCGATTTCGAGACGGATCTGACAAAACGGATCCGGAATCCGTTTCGGAAAAAATATACGAAGAAGCGAGTTCGTTTTGAATTCGAAACGGATCCGTTTGACACACTGGGTTTCCTATAATATCCTATCTTAATTTTAATAATGAAATTATTTCATTTCTTAATAAAAAGTTTACGCTAACAAACAATATTTCAACATTTTTTGACTTTTTAAAAATTTTCCAACATTTTTGGACTTTCTCAACATTTCTCGAATTGTTCAGCAATTTTTCAACATTATTCAACATTTATTGATTAATTCCACGAACATAACAAAGTATCAATGAGTTCACACATCACACTACATAGTACCTACTCTTTTTTATATTTCATAAATTTAAACAAATTATGGCTATAAATCAAAATTTTAGCCAAAGCAAATTAGTCAAATATTTATAGTACAACAAAGAAAACAACAACTAACAACTCGAGTATTAAATTCACTTAGGGGCCGTTCAAGTATTACGTAACGCAATTAGGGGGGGAGGGGGGTCTTGTGAAACGTTACGATGCGTTACAGGGGAGGGGGGGGGGGGGTTTCGAACAACGCGTTACGTAACATTGTTTTAGAAGTGAAACTACTTTAGCGGGTTGTGATTTGAAATGAGGTGTGTATAATGAAACGCTTTCTTTATGTGTATGCTTATTGAATAGCTACAGCCAAAAAATTTTATTATAATGATAAAAGTTGATGGGATCTAGATAATTTACAGCAATAAATGATATGTTAAATTAAAGCACTTATGAAGCAGAATATTCTAAAACTATCATCTTCGAGATTGGTTAACCAAAACCAGAGATGTAAGCGTGGAAAGATTTCTTATTTTTCTCATTTATTGCTGTAGCTGTTCTAGATCCCATCAACTTTTATCATTTTAATAAAATATGTTCGTCTCATTTTTCGCCATTTTAACATATTTTAAGCTTAAGCAAATGTTTATTACATTATGTGTGATTTTTATTAAATAACAATATGAACAAGTTAAGGTGTTATCTTCAGTCAGGCCGAAACTCACATACCCTACACTGCACTCAAAGTAGGTACATATATTTCAGTAAAAAAAGGCGTTGAAGAGGTTAAATAATTCGAAAAAAGTGTGAAATGTTTAAGAGGTTGAAAACTGTTGAAAAAGTCGTAAATATATGCAAAATGTTAATGTTGAGAGAGGTTGAAAAAGTCTAAACAATTTAAAATCGATGAAAAAGTCGAAAAAATAAAGAAAATTCATCACAATATCTTGCACGGCTTACGAGATATGGTGGTATAGAGGTTAAAATTTAGGACCGTGCCACGCGAATCTTTGGAAACTTGAAACCTAGCCTAATCTTAATTTAGTTGAAATGTACACCTAATCACCAAGTTTCATCAAAATCGCTGCATTTTTTTCCAAAATGGGATTGGGCAAATATACATAGAGTATGGGCGGTAGGCGTGTCCATGAACCGATTACGTCCGTTTTGAATAGCAAGATGCCTGCAAGAAGGTCTGACCTGAGTGTGCTAATTTCATTCAATTAGCTTTCTTGGTTTTTCCGTAAACCTGATTTGAACAGACAGACAGACGGACATAGCTAAATCAACTCAGGTGGTGACGCTGATCAAGAATATATCTATATACTTTTTCATACCTACCACCGCCCTCTTCTATGCGTTACAAACAAAATGACAAAGTGAATATACCCTCGGTGTAGGGTATAATAAAGAAAATAAACAACATACGCATGCATTTCCGGTACTTTTCGCAACATAATTGTGACTTTTAGATAAATATGGTCACTTGGGTGTTACGTAACGTTTAAGGGGGGGGGGGGGGGGGGGGTAGAGGAAAACGTTACGGCGCGTTACATAGGGGGGAGGGGGGGTCAAAAATCTTCGAAAATTGCGTTACGTAATACTTGAACGGCCCCTTATGAGTGAATTATTCAAAAAGAGCAATTTTTTGTCTTTGTCTATTTATTTTTTTGTAGGAATTCGTTCTGCTTCAATGGTGACCAACAGGCACAACGGCAATACGACTCACCGCATGCCGCCCAACTGTTGCAAACAAAGTTGGCTTGGGTGACCACAATACGCTGCAAGAAGTAAAGCATCAACATCGCACAAAGCGCTGCTAACCGCAACTCGTTTCGCTTCAAATGGCATGAAAGTGAACCAGATATTTATTGTTAAATACAAAAAAAAAAACAAAAAAAAAACTTTAAATTTAAAACTTTCAGTTTTCTATTGCTACGTTGAGCAGTTGATTTTTTGCTGTATGCCATAGATGCTTTGCAAGTGCGTTCATTGCACTTTTGGGTGCACCAAATTGGATGCATAACATCGAATAGTACAGCCAAGTTGGGAATGTGATTGGGTTTCGTTAGAAAATTCAGTTTGGGAGTGAAGAATTTGTTTTTGTTCCTACAGCTGAAATAAAAACTTTCTTCAGTCCGAGCAAATTTCATATACCGAGTAGTTTACGGTGATTTTTTAAACGTTTGGTTTTTAAAAATTAAAAAAAGTACAGAAAATTTGCAATAGTGAATGAAATATTCATTTGGAGCTATGCATCAATTCTTGCCATTTACTTTTTAAAGATTATTTCATATAAATGTTGCCCGCGGCTATGCCTGAGGTGATTCACCCGTAAGCTCCGAAAAAATAAGTTTATGACTATTCACTATATGTACAATTTTTGTTGATAAAAAAAAAACTGCTGCACAAAAGTTCAAGAACCGGAGCACTTTAGCAAAGCTTAAGCAAAACGTTAATCTAAAATCGTAAATAAAAAAAACCACACCTACAATCAGCAAACACAATGCTAGCGACCATTTAAAATTTAGTCCCAAAATCATTAAAGTAACCGAAAAAATCCTTGACCTATAAACTGTGGCAACACAAAAGCGACACAAAAACAGTTTAAAGACCAAAAAATTGCAAGCTTGAATGACAGCGTTTACTCACTCGCTGCTAGCGCGCACTAACTTTAGCTAAGGCACTCAGCCAAGACAGTCAATTTTACAAACCGTCACACAAATCGATTTCAACAGCAGAAAAACCGCAGTATTTCCGTTTGACGCGAAAATTTTTGTTTCATTAAATTTTCGCCAAAAAAATTAAACCTGAAATTTGTAAAAACCGAAATAATCAAGCTGAAAATTGTTTAAACCAACAACACTTAAGTTACAACATTCAAGGGCTTTAAATTGCTGCGCCACTGCAATTCTGTACATTAAAGCTGCCGATGTTGGCAACCATTTGCGGCATAAGACAGACAGAAAAAAAAAAATGACCGTCATTTCCGTTTCACTTGAAATTGAGACGCGCAAGCGTTGATTTTCTGACTTTTTTTCTTCTTCTTTTACTGTTGACGCGTTGGTGACTTAAATGATGGGTGTTGGGCATCAAAGGCGTTTTAGTTGCAGCCGGATATTTGATTATGGAATATTAAATTTGACCTTAAATTGTCTACCATTTTCATGAATTAAGGTTTTTATAGAAAACGTTGCAAGTAACCCTTTGAAAATTCGCTTGAACTGGAGGGGAAAAAACCAATTTTTGAATTCAAGTGAAAAATTGTACAAGCAAACTTAATAGAAATAGTACCTATTTACATAAATTTTAAATATTTTTGCCTTGTTTTATGAGAGTTAGGAGTTTCATAAATAGGTTGGGGAAAAAAACGAAAAATGTTGAAAAAGTTGAAAAAAGCCGAAATCGGTTGAAAAAATTTTGCAAAATGTTGAAACATCTAGAAAATGTTCGACAAAGTCGAAAAAAATGGAAAATGTTGAAAAATTTTAGTAAGGAAAAACTCGAAAAAAAGTTGATGGAGGTTGAACAATGTGGAAACAGTTGAAAAAATCGATGAAGTATAAAAAATTATTGAAAAAAGTTTAAAGAGGTTGAAAAACTCAAAAAAAAAGTTGAAATATATTAAAACAGTTAAAAAAAAACAAAAAAATCGATGAGGTATAAAAATGTTGAAAAAAAATTGAAAGAAGTTGAAAAACTCGAAAAAGTTGAAAGAGATTCAAAAATGTTGAAAAAAGCTGAAAAACTGACTAAAATATAGAAAATGTTGAAAACATTTGAATGAGGTTGAAAAACTCGAAAAAAACTCAAAAGTAGTTGAAAAATGTTGAAACAGTTAATAAATGTTGAAAATATCGATAAATTTGAATAAGGTTGAAAAACTCGAAAAAGGTTGAATCGATCGCAAAAAAAAAAAACGAAATAGCGCCTAAAAGTAGGCAACATTATCCGAAATTTTTAAAATAGTTGCCTACTTTTAGGCGCTATTTTGAAATTTGTCAGAAAGTGTTGCATACTTTTAGGGGCAAATTATTGATAGCGCCTAAAAGTAGGCAACGTTTTTTAAATTTTCTGAAATCGAGTTCGTTTTCCAAGTCTTCAAAATTCTAAAATCGAGTTCGTTTCCCAAGTCTTCAAAATTCCAAAATCAAGTTCGTTTCCCAAGTCTTCAAAATTCGAAAATCGAGTTCGTTTCCCAAATCTTCAAAATTCCAAAATCGAGTTCGTTTCCCAAGTCTTGAAAGAACATTCAAATTTTACTATCGCATTCATGACGGGGAATCCCGATGACGGTCGGCGTCGCGAGTTTATACTATTTTCCTCAGCCGCACAACGTGCCATAAGAAGTTTTCACTTCAAAAAAATAGTAATTAAAAATAGCATCGTTCAAAAATCGCAAAAAATTATTAACCCATAGATCAACCGAAAACTTCAGAAACTAGGCTGATCAATAAGTGTTTGACCTGATCAGTGGCAACTAAAGAAATGAACAACCAAATTTGTGATTAGACCATCTGAAAGTAATAGTGCGTGAGCTGGCTGAGGCTACGAAGTTATATCATTTGGCTTGGTAGTTTCAATTTTGTATGATAATTTAGGTTTGAAAAAGCTGATTGCAATGTGTGCCGCGTGTATTAAAAATCGACCAAAAAATTTCCAATTTCGTGATTCTAAGCAATATTTACAATATTTAGTACTATGCAAAAGGTATCCAGTTAAGAGAAGAGTATATTAAATAAAAAAGATGAATTTCCCAAAAAAAAAACAATATCGTTTTTCTAAGTAAGACCAACGCACACTGGTCCCAAATCGAGTTGTTTGGTTAAAAAATCGCTAGATGGGGCAATTCTTGTCTATGTCCTTAAGCGATTGGAAATTTTAATTTAAGCTTAACTTTTTATAGCGATTTTTGTTTCTTCTAAACTTAATCTCAGTTCATGTAAGTAGTTACGTTCAAATATCAAATATCCCCTAAAATCTAATAGAAAACTATGAATAAAAACTCAGCAAAAAGATGTGGGCATTAAAGAAACAAAAATATAGCTGTGCCTAAGTAAGCTTAATTGAAAAATCACTTTATAAAAGCAGCCAGATACAGTTCAAGAACTGTAAATACATTCTGAAAACTTCACTATTTAGTGTGGTTTGTGGGCCGGCGGCATCATTGAACCGTACTTTTTCAAAAATAATGAAAATCATGTTACAGTCAATGGAACAAGGTTCCGTGCGATGATTACCGACTTTTTTTTGTCGAAAATGGAAGAATTGAACTAAGTTGACATGTGGTTTCAACAAGACGGTGCCACATGCCACACGGCACGCGATACCATGGACCTATTGAGAGACGAATTTGGTGAGCAATTAATCTCACGTTTTGAAGCAGTCCATTGGCCGCCAAGATCATGCGATTTGACCCCACTAGACTATTTTTTGTGTGGCTACGTGAAGTTTCTCGTGTACAGAGACAAACCAGCTAAAATTGCAGCACTGAAAGACAACATTACAGCTGCCATTGGTGAGATACCGGCCGAAATGCTGAAAAAAGTATGCCAAAATTGGAGCTTACAGGCGTAGCCGCGGGCAACATTTACATGAAATAATCTTTAAAAAGTACTTAAATGGCAGGAATTGATGTATCGCTTCAAATAAATATTTCATTCACTATTGCAAATTTTTTGTTTTTTTTTTTCATTTTCATAAGCCAAGCGCTTAAAAAATCAGCCTTTACATTGGAGTGGTTCAGAAAAACAAATTTTTGTTTATTCAAAAAAATGAGCTCATTTACCTCACAACTTTGAAACTTATGCAAATTATTTGATTTTTTTCTAATATTTTTTAATTTTAAAAATTGTCATTCCTCAAAGAGGCATTACCTTCCTACACATAAAAATCAAACAAAAACATTCCTGCATAATTTTTTTTAAAAAAAAGGTACAAAAAAATGCATTACTTCAATACAAAATGCATCAATAAAAATTGTTGTAACATTCCCAACCAAAAACACTCCCATGCATTAAAAAAAAAAGGCATTTTAATTTATAATCAACAAAAAAAAAAGACACAAAATGTCAACTCAAAAGTCAACACAAAAACATAACACAGAGACTCCAGGGCACAAAAGTAACAAATGACATTTAATGCGGTTTTTTTTGCTGTTGTCGGGATTATTAACAAAGCGAACTGCACTGAACTGCGGACTAAAGAGCAAAGATATGCAAATTGGAATGCATGAAATAGAGCGCATACTTGAGGGGTACAACTATTTTTATAAATTTTTTTACAAATTTTTTTATAATTTTTTACAAATTTTTTACAATTTTTTTACAAATTTTTTTACAATTTTTTTTTTATAATTTTTTTCTTTATGAATTTTTAATAAATTTATTTTGTGTTAGATATTTTATTATTTCCCTAACAACTTTCCCATAACAATCAAATGCAATCAACACAAATTTTAATCCGCTTGTGAACACCTCCTATATGACCTTCTCAATTTAAACCAGATAAAAATTAATAAATTCGACATAAATTTGATAAAAAAAAAACTAAAAATTTCCTAATGATCATGCGAAAATTAATTGTAACAACAGCAAATGGTGAGGGTTTCTTTTATAATGAGCTTTTCAAAGTTATGGTATTAATGCCAAAGCTCGTTGATGATTTAAATTAGATCATATCTCTTAGTTTTTGACCCTGAATATTTCTGAAGATTTTTGTTTTTTCAACCAAATTATTATCACTTACTCACAGTTGTTTTGGTGCGCTTGTTAACATTTACCACATATTTTGATTGATGTTTGAGAATTGCGGTGCCGTTTGTTTCACTTACCTGAAAATAGGAGCATAAAAAGAAAGCTCTAATTAAAAAAGGTGTAAATTAAAAATTTGTTAAATATTGTAGTTAAATGTATAGTTTTTTTTGTAGAAATCTTTTTGTTTTAGTTTTTCGTCTCTCTATGACATTGCAAGGTCAGTTACCATTTGATGTGAGAAAACATTGTTGATTGTTAGTGATTTGGTAATTTGTTTCACTGCATATCAATTAATGAGTTCTCACATATTTTGCGTTGGCTTTTTGTATGTTAATAAATTCGTTAATTTGGAGCATAGTGCTTGGTTTGGGTTGAGCTTGGTGTGGAAATATTCTGTAGTGTATTTTTGTTGAAATGACCTATATTTTGCCACTATTGAAAGTGTTTTGATGAATCATTTCCTACACAGTGCGTGAACTTCGTGATGCTTTTGATATATTAGTATAGCATAGCATCAAAAAATATCGAAAAATTTTAAATATTGCAGATGGTATCAAAAAAGTCAAAAAGTAGTGGTATCAAAAAGTCCGTGATATCGAAAAAAATCAAAAACTGAAAAAATCACAAAGTAGTAGTATCGAAAAGTTCAATAACAAAGTAAAGATATCGAATAGTAGAGAAACGAGAAAACGAAAAGTATCGAGTTATATCGAAAAAGTCTGTGAATGTCAAAAAGTGTCGAATAGTATAAAAAATAATCAAAAATTTTGTATCAACAGAGCGTATCGGAAAATTTGATGTAAGAAAAAAGTTTTGAATTGTACAGAAACGAAATGTCCAAAACTATCGAGTAATAACGAAAAAAGTCTAAAAGTGTCGAATTGCGTCGAAAAATATCAAAAGTTCTACATCACAGAAAAACTTAAAAAGTAGTGGTAAGTAAATGGTATTGAGTAGTACTGAAACGAACAACTCTGTGAAAGTTGAAAAGTGTCGAATAGTATCGAAAAATATCAAAAATTTTACAGCAGATGGTATTGAAAAGCTCAAAAAGTTGTGGTATCGAGAAGGTTGACAAAAAAAGGAATCGAATAATATATAAACGATTGGTTGAAAAGTATTGAACTATATCGAAAAAGGTCTGTGAAAATCGAATAGTGTCGTATGGTATCGAAAATTATCAAAAATTCTATGTCAACAGAGAGTATCGAAAAGGTCGATAAAAGAAAAAAGTACCGAAAAGTACAGAAACGAAAAGTATCGATTTACTTCGAAAAATCTGTGAAAGTGAAAAGGTGTCGAAAAATATCAAAAATTATGCATAAACAGATGATATCGAAAAAGTAGAGTTCGAACGAAAAGTTCGATAAAAGAAAAATATAAGAAACAATACAGCACTAAAATGTCGAAAGTTAGCGAGTTATATCGAAAAAGTTTAAAAGTTTCACATTGCACTGAAAAAAATCAAAAAATTCTGCTTCAACTGATGGTATCGAAAAAGTCAAAAGTTAGGGTATCATGATGTTCGATAAAAGAATAAAGGTATCGAATAGTACAGAAATGAAAAGTCGAAAAATATTGAGTTGTGTCGAGGAATCGATAAGTATCGAAAAATATGAAAAAATTCTACATCAACAGATTGTAGTTCGATAAAAGAAAAAAAGTATCGAATAGTACAGAAACGAAAAGTCGAAAAATATCGAAAAAATCTAAAAGTGTCAGATTGTTCAAAGAAAATCTAAATTCTATATCAACAGATTGTATCAAAAAAGTCACAAAGTTCGATAAAAGAAAAAAAGGGTCGAAAGTCGAAAAATATCAAGTTGTGAAGAAAAGTATCGAAAAAACATCAACAATTATGAATTAAGAAATATATCGAAACATCAAAGGAATTAATGAAAATCGATGTGCCGAATAGTATCGAAAAATATTAAAAATTCTAAATATATATATATATATGGTATCAAATATGTCAATGACTTACTAGTATCGAACAGTAGCAAAAAGATCAATTAAAGCTTAAAAAGTTTCGAATAGTTTCAAAATTAATGAAATATACCAAAAGAGACGATTTTTCACTCTTTAAGAATTTTGAAGACAACTTGATTCAGGGTAAATTTTCACGAAAAGCATTTGAAGAGAAAGCGGTATCCCATGCGACGAAGCATTTTTCTGTGAAGCGCGCAAGTCCTGAAGAAATCCTATCATCGACGACACAAATGGCTTCAATTTATAAAATTTTAAAATCATCAAAATCAATGTTTTAGCATTAGACCTAAAAAAGTTCTCACAAAACTTCAGCTAGGTCTAGACCAAATTTTTTTTTATAAATTATTTTTGTTAAAACTTTTTTTAGATTGCAATTTCTTTCCAAAATACAAAAAGTAGTTTTCTTTTTCATATTTTAATGCATCTTAAAACTAACTACAGGTTAACCATACAAAGTTTTCATCTGGGTCGTATATTTTTCCAATTATAAATTTATTTTAATTAATACCAAAATGACTTTTTTTCTGTATGCAATGCATTATACTGTATTTTGAGGTGTAAAAATACTCAATTACAGACGTTATAATTGCATTTTGCAACAATAACCCATTAGCAACAATAGCCACCAACAGAGGCTTACAACATACAGCACGAGATACCTTGATTTAATAACCAAAAAAGTTAAAACTGGGCTAACGCCTTTAGCGATAATGTGATGCAACAGCAAAGATTTACTAAAATATTAATAAGCTTAATAGTCTGTCAGTTGCAGCAGTTAAAAAAAGAAACTGCAGCACAGTGTTCATAATAATGAAAACGTGCTAATTTTAAGGAAGTAGAGTTTTAGCCCTTTGTTATTATGTGGCCAATAAGACTTCTTACGAAGTTTTCTTTTTTCTGCAGATTCTCGCATGACAGAAGACAATAATTACAGCTAGAGATTAATTCTTAAATAGCGGATGCTGCGAAAAACACTAAAAATACATAAAGTATTTTTGAAGGGCATTAAAAAAACTGGCAAATATTTTAGCGTGCCAACATCATGACTTACTTGCAAAACGTTGATATTTTGTTAAATAAAATACTAGAGAATTTCTGATCTAATAGAAAAAATATACAAAATCTGCCTACTCTTAACTCTAAAATAAGCCTAAAACTATGCAATGCATACCATTGAAACTAAGTCTTTCATTTATGAGCACATTTCGTGTGTTTTCAACTGCATAGTTTTAGGCACTTGAAAAAATTTACTATTTTTCTCACAACTTCCTTAAGGATTTTAGAACGGAAAAAAATTTAGCCACTGTTAATGCTTATAAATCATGACACTCCCTGCAATATTGATCGGACGTATCAGTGCTTATTTGATAATTTCATACTTCATGCAATATTTTTGCTTAAACAATAAAAATATTTCAATGCCATTCCTTGTTTTTTTTTATATAAATATTGCAATTAATAGAAAAAACCATTAAATAAAAACTTATAAAAAGTTAACAAACAACACAAACATGTGCAATGCACATGAGGTGGAGTTCACCAACGTGCATTGTGCAAATGTGGCCATTAACCAATAAATAGCAGCACCAACAACAACAAAAATATTGCTATCAAGAATTTCTAAATTGCTCTAATTAAACAACCAAAACCATTGCATTGGCCAATGTTGAATGGAAAATGTTGGCCAAATTGCAGTACATGACTTTTAACCCATTTTTGCCGCTATAGTGGATTTAAAAATTAACTCTCTTGAGTGCTTTTTTGTTGTTAACTTAAATATTATGACAGAGCGAGGTGATTGCAAGGACTCGCAGCGTGATGTGTGAACTTGATAATGTTTCATTATGTTATTACTGAATGTCTAGTAAATCAATAAATGTTCAAAATATTTTAAGTCCGAGATCTTATGAGTATTTCTTATTTTTGCTTTTGTGAGATTTTTCGAGTATCTCTTGGGAATTTTCGTGATTTTAGTTGCGAGAAATTTTATGTTATTTATACTCGTAGCTTTTGTTATAATTTGCTTGTGTTCCCCAGTAGCAAAAAGGTTTTATAGCTTCTTTAAAAGGCCTTTAAAAGACAAGTAGAAAGACAACGTATTATATCCATAAATTATTTATAGTGGCTCATAAAAGCGATTTTGTTTCAATAATAAAGATATTTTACCTCTGTATTATCTTTGAAGAGACTCGTTAAAGCATCTTTCTTAGGTCTTTAAAAGACACTTAACAAAGCCTTAAAAAATAGTTGCGTAAAAGACGAACCGTATTTTTCTCACATTTGGTAAAGCACCTTAAAAAGACAAAAAATGGACAATAATGGCACATGTTCTTTCGAGTGACTTTTATATCTACAGTATAAAGACACACAAAAGACATACCATCTAATGTCTTCATAATCAGCCTATTATGAGTCTTAAAAATGCATATGAAAGACATTATAAAGTCATTCTTTATTATGGTTTTATATCTTAAATAGTTGGATAGTTGCTTTGATAACTTCTCCGTTTGCTACTAGAATTATTTTACGGCACGTAATTTACATGACTAGAGTATATACCTGTGAATTAAAATGTTGGTGGTTCAATTTTAGCGAGATATTTTAAATTTATCTTAATATCCACTTTCTATGTAATTGTTTTATTTTAAGCAAAATTCTTTGAATAAAATATTTTTAAATGACACTTTGTTTGCCTCTGTAGTAAAACTTTGTAGCAACTATAGTAAACAATCGGTTAAGTTTGTTTGAATTTATTTCTTATGGTTTGAGGCGTGCCTTACGCCATTTACAGTGTGCACAGTTATTTTTTAACATTTTGCTCTTATTATTGCCGCCATTAGTTAAGAAATTTACTAAATGCTGTATTTAAATAAATTGAGTAAAGTACTCGTATGCCAAGCTTTTGTTTAGGTTATCTTATACCAGTTTAGATAAAGGTACCCATATACTAGCATTCATGCTAGTTAATCTCTACTGGCCTTCGCCTACAGCATTGTAGTTGTTTGACTTTATATAGCATATATAATATTTAATCATTTCCTTGATTTATACTCTGAATAAAGTTGACCATATCTAATAACTAATAATTATGCATAATACCTACATATAATATAGTACAGATATTAAAAGAATGTGGTTAAATATAGGAAAATTAGCGTTAGATGATAGCTCGAATCATAAGAATATGTTTAGAAAATCAAATGAATTACATTTGATGGTTGATATGTCAAATCGCATTAGATTTGAAATGCTTGATTTTAAGAAAAAAGTCAAATAAGTGCAAGCACTGGCGGCTGATGTTTTCTTTTGTTAGTATAGAAGTTTGAATAAATTGATATCTAAAAATGATGAAAAATGTTGCAATAGTCAAAAATGTTGATGAAGTCGAAAAATGTTGATAAAGTCACAAAATGTTCATGAAGTCAAAATATGTTGATGAAGACAAAATATGTTGATGAAGTCAAAATATGTTGATGAAGTCAAAAAATGTTGATAAAGTCAGAAAAATGGACAAAGTCAAAAATGTGGATGAAGTCAAAAAATGTTGATGAAGTTAAAAAATTTTGCGAGAGTCAAAAAATGTTGCAAGAGTCAAAAAATGTTGCAAGAGTCAAAAAATGTTGCGAGAGTCAAAAACGTTGAGAGAGCCAAAAATGTTGCGAGAGTCAACAAATCTTGATGCTAAAGTCAAAAAATTTTAATGAAGTCAAAAAATGTTGCAAGAGTCAAAAAATGTTGCAAGAGTCAAAAATGTTGCGATAGTCAAAAATGTTGAGAGTTAAAAATGTTGCGACAGTCCACAAATGTTGCGAGAGTCAAAAATGTTTCGACAGTCCACAAATGTTGCGAGAGTCAAAAAATCTTGATACAGTTAAAAAAATTTGATACAGTCAAAAAATGTTAATGAATTCAAAAAAATGTTAATGAAGTCGAAAAATGTTGATGAAGTCTCAAAAATGTTGATGAAGTTAAAAAATATTGCGAGTCAAAAAATTTTGATTATGTTGATGAAGTCAAAAAATGTACTAGTTGAAGTCAAAAAATGTTGATGATGTCAAAAAATGTTGATGAAGTCACAAAAATATTGATGAAGTCAAAAAATGTTGATGAAGTCAAATAGTGTTGTTGAAGTTGCAAAAATGTTGATGAAATTAAAAAATGTTGAGGGAGTCAAATAAACTTTGAGAGTTCAATGATGTTGAAAAGTCGCAGGATGTTGAAGAAGTCGAAAAAATTTTGGAAAAGACCAAAAAATGTTGAGAAAGTTGAAAATTTTTTAAAATGTAGAGATAAGCTAGAAATATTAAATAACTTCTCCACTTCACTTCAGTAAAATTTTTCTTCCATAGCCGCCGGTAAAGATAAAAAACTCAAAAAAAAAAAAACTTTTCAACCAAAGCGCAATTTTTTTGTATACACCTTACAAAAAATCTAACTTTAAACCTGACCTAACCAAATTGAATATCGATAAGAACAGGGCATCTAAGTCAAAGTATAACCATGTACTATTAACCTTAAATAACAGTGTGTTGCTTCGACTATTTCCGTTCTAAAATACAAGAGCAAATTGTTATTCGTTTATAACTGCAGAATTGTTGTAAATAAAATTGCCTACAGTTTTGGCCACAGTTTGAAATAACAACAACGCTATGAAACAAAAGTGGCAACTGGCCTCTTAACACGCCGCAGTAGGTTTTGAGTTAATGGGAAAATAACGAAAAAACCTTCAAAAGCAGCAAAAGCGTAAACGTTTCAACAACTGCTATGTGAGTAACAATGCTACCATTTGCCGCAAAGTATTTATATCCGGAATTTGAAGCGTGTGGGTCATATTGAAAGTATGTTTGTTGCAGCAAATGAAATCAAAATATGCGAGTAGTTTCATTTGAAGGTTTATTCAAATACTCAAAATTTTTAAAAGCTTTTGAAGATAATTTTTGAAATTATGTTTGTAGCATAATATTTCACGATAAGATACTTAAAATAGGCGTGGCCATACAGCATATAGTCGCAAGTTTCAATTTAGTAGCAATTGTGGAAGCTATCAAGCCAAAAATCCAGCATACAAAGCAGTGATGACTTTCAAATAATTTGATAACGTAATTAAAAAGATGCTTTGCCTTTATAGCGACATTTTATTTTGTAATCACTTGTTAGAGCAAGTTATAAAACCATAATAAAGAGGGACGTAAAAATTTCTTTAATATGCATTTTTAAAGCTTAAAATAGGCTGATTGTCTCGTTTGTGCCTTTATAATGTACATAATAAGACACTTATAAAGACATGAGCCGGCATGTCTCGTGTGTATCTTTATACTGTAGACATAAAAGTCACTCGAAAGAACATGTGCCTTTATTTTTTAAGGCACTTAACCAAAGACAAAGATGAGGAAAATATCATTCGCCTTTAACGTATAATAAACATATGACAGGTAGCCTATTGCTTAGCGTACAGGACTGTGGATTGTTGGGATATGGCTTCGAGACCGACGTACAAGACATAAATAAAAATTACATTCGATAAAATTATATACATATAATGAAGGTCTAAAATTTACAAATAAAGTCAGATCAGATGCTATTAAGTTTTGGTTTATTGGGGTCGTAAATGGAAGTGAACAAACTTCAATTTGAGACATTTTGGTAGGTTCTAAGGCACCGAGTTTAGTACCAAGGGCTATACAAAAATTACCACAGATCCCATTTTTGGGGGTTTTCAACCTCAATTTTTTCAAGAACAGTTACAGATTTTTGTTCAGCTTGAGACATGAAAACGTTCACTATGCGTCAACTTGGAATGTGCCCTCTTATCGGCGCTAGTTGATATTATGCTAATTTCAAATACGTCAATGAATTTGTCTGATTTTTTACAATTTCTATTACTCAATTATTTTTGTGTATTATGAGTCAACTATTACCCACCTGTTGTGTATGGAATTGCCTACCAAATGGTTTTTTATGGTTTCTAAACAAAATTTATATGCAGCGCTGTTAAGCTGTGATTTTTATTGCATTCGGCAGATATAAAAGAAAAAAATTCGTTTAATTTTTTTTTTTTATTTTTTTAGCGGATGTGCGGCATTTTCGGCTGCCAACAGCAAAAGAAGACATTGACTCTGTAGCAAGTTCGTTGTTGAATGTAGAGTTTCTTATTTTGAAACTGATTTAATATGCGAAAAACTATTTGTTTAATTGCATTTGTGTATTTAGAAGCTATTAATCATAAAAAAAAATCGTTAAAGTTTAAAAAAGCTATGTCAATGATTGCATACAACATCAACTAAAAATGTATCTTCAAAAATGTTTAAGCTTAATAAACGTTCGTAAAAAAATGTTCATAGCTATGATATGCATACCAAGATAAAAATCTTATTAAAAATGAGCGTAAGAATAAAATTAAAACCCACCTAAAAATTAAGAAAAAATTTTATCCAAGACTATTGATAAAATCTTTCAAAAATAAAAAAAAAATCATAGTCAGACCCTTATCATTTTAAGAAAATTCTCCATAAAAAAATCCGCATTTCAAATTATTTTACTGAGCAGTTTACTGTTTATTACAGTAAGTTAAAATACCAAAAAAAAAAAAAATACAAGCACAAAAAATAAAATATAGAAATCTGACTAAAACTAGTCATACTAGTTTCATTCATTGCTAAATGTAATCATCAGTGACCTTTGTGCAAACGAGTGAGAATTTCTAAGCCTGATATGTTTTCCTTTTTGCATGGATTTGTTGTGAACCCAAGCAAAATGTGAAACAAAGAAAAGCCAAACATTTTGTGTTTGTGTTTTTGTATTCTCACTCTTCTACTTAAAGGTCACTGATGATTCCATCATCTCCCAAGACGACTACATCCAATTTTGTATAAAATTTTTAGTTGATTTTCAAAAGATTTTTTACAATTTTTCTAAACTGTATTTAACAAAAATATTGCAAAAACTTAACAAAAAATTGTCAACACTAAATCAGCACAAGCGGAAACACAAAATTCAATTTACACGTACGCTTGCTGTAACTAAAGTACACCCACGATCTAAAAACGCAGATATGAAGAAACGCTTAGAAGAACACGCACGCACAAGCGTGTTTTTTTTTTTTTTTGCCAAATTGAAAATAAAAATCTTCTACTTCCACAAAGAGTAACTTTAGAGTTTGGTCATGTGCCGATTACAAGTTTGATTAAGAATCTGAAAAAAAAAAATTCAATTCCAAAAAATCTTGGCAACGGCGACAACAGGCCAGACATAGCTTGGCTATCGTGATGGTGACCGACAACAAGTTCAATGTTTTAGCAGCATCATAAGCTTGTGGATTTTTTGCGTTTTTTAGCGGATTTTTAAATTTTTTTGTTTTTATTTTTTTTTTTGTTTTTATTTTTTAATTTTTACTTATTTTTTTTTTTTTATTTTTCTTCTTTTATTTTTTACTTTTTACTGCTTCAGCGCTGATGAGTGTAATTTATGCGTTTAAAAGAATACAACAAAAAAGTAAAAAAGAAATAAAATAAAAATTGAATATAATCATCTTACAAGTTCAAAGAAATTTTGTGCGTTCCGTTTTATTTTATTTGGATTTCAGCGGGTTCTTTTTTAAGCTGCCGGTTGTCGTAGAAAATTAACGGCCTACACCTACCTATGCGGCTAATCGTTATTTGTATCTGTATCTAACGAATGATTGTATCGCTTAGATTTTAAGCTGTTGTGATGATGTGTCAAACTTTGGCTTTTTTTTATTTTCCTTTAAGATTTAACGTCGGAGCGCCAGAATTCATGTTCACACTCATAATTAACGATGTAGTGAACATGCTTCTGGATGGGGGATTAATTTAACTACTGTGGGGCGGAGTTCATCCTGTATTGTATTTTGTAGATTTATTAATTAAATATTTATTGCAAAATAAAAGAAATTATGCAGATAATTAATTTTTTTTTTAAGTATTCCAGCTTGCTATATCTGAGTTCATAATTAGTTGTGCTCACTAACTTTTAAGCGATAAAAAGGGACATATGTGTTGTTGACAAAGAAAAATTTTCTGTTCTTGCCAGAGCATAATGCTCTTCAGTATTAACATAGCCAATTTTGAGGTATTGTAATTAACTTTAATAAATAAATTAAATGTGTGATAGTATTATGTGAAAATATATAGATAATTTGATTTTTATATTTTATTTTATAAGGATACCGTATAAGTGCATAAGAATCAAATAAAAAGCCCAAAAAAAAATGGTAATTTCATATTATATTCAAAAATGAACAAAGGCATTTACCATATTACAACACAAACTGAAAATGTTAACTTTTTGCTTATTTTTATAAGCACACTTTACGCTAACAACATGTAACACTTTGTCTGATATTCGTCACGCAGAAAAAGAAAAGATGTAATAGCACATTAACCCATTGAATACACCTAATCAAAAATAAAAAGATTTATAATTTGAGCACATACTTAAAGTGAAACTTGATATGAAACTATAATTCAAAAATTATCGAATATTTTCGATGATTATCGGAAAATTCGAAAAATATTAAATTGTATCAAAAAATATTGAAAAGGTCGAAGTGTATTGAATGTACTATAAAAGTACCGAATAGTGTCGAAAAAATTGTTAAAAGCGAAGTTTTTGAATTAGTCCGAAAAGTATCGAAAAAAATCGGTAAAAGTTGCAGATTAAAAACAAAATTTCTATAGAAACTTGGAAGTATTGGGAAACATTGAAAAAGTTAGAAAGTACAGAAACACCTACCAACAGAGGAACATTAATGTCGAAAAGTATAGATTTGCATCGAAAAGTTCAAAAAGATATTACAAGACTATTTAGGTTATGTATCAATATGGAAGCAAACAGGGGCGTTTTTAGACTTTGCGGATCCTGAGGCCAGAAACTATAAAGGGGCCCCAATTAAAAAAATTTTATACGCAAAATTAAAAAAGTTCGTATTAAATTAACGTATTCACGTGAGCACTTTACGAGTACGAAAACGTGGTGTCTTATTCAATAAAGATCCAATTTTACATAAGCGTCTCCGATCCACAAATTGCGCGGAAGGCGCTTCATTTCTACCAAATCTGAAACGTAAATTTCTTATATTTTCGGTAGAAGACTCACCATTTTGCAAGTGAGTTTTTATATTTTCCCAGACTAACTTTCTGTTATAATACGAATGACATTAGAGTTCCCACACTCAAAAAAAATTGTAGTTCAAATACCAAACACTAGATAGACCTCCTGAATATAAAATGTACGGGCAAAAGTAAGTTTCAATGAAAAAAGGGCGATGCCACGCCTCCATATTTGTAAAATCAAAATTTTTTATATATCAGCAACTATGGTATTTATAGCAAATGAATGAAATTCGGTACCTATGTTTCTTATGGTCTGTGAAAGGTTCTTAGCATAGTCTGCTTTGTAAAAAATGGGTAATGCCACGCCCCCGCATATAAGAGAAAAAAACTATCACAGTTCATCAACTATATGACGCATATGGGAAAAATCGTAATTTTTTTATATACGCCCCATTTCAGTCCATTGATGAGATTTGATGAATTTGAATTTTCTCTTATATGGGGGCCGTGAGAAACGGAGACAATTTGCTTAGAACAAATCATCAAAACCATTAACGGAATTAGATCGCTCACCTGTAATATCATAAAATTCAACTAAAAAGTTCTAACGACCTCTTCATAGCCACGAGGGTGTTAAGTTTAGACCAATACTGAATTGGCGCATCACCTTTTTTGGTGACCTGTCCTCAAAATATCATATACATTTCAAAAATGTAAAAATTCTCCGAATTTGAACTTTTTAAATTTGAATTTCAGTACAAACACTCGTAGCGTAATGTGTAACCTTAGCGATGCTTCGTTATGTTAGTGTAGTAAAAAGTCGAAAAATATTGAAAAAATCGAGAGATATTGTAAAAGTCGAAAATATTATTATTAAATTATTTGTGAAAAATAGTAAAAGAAAAACTATTAAGAGTTTTAAAGTAAAGAGTCTTAAAGTTTGTTGCTTAAGTCTTTTGTTTTTAGCTCATATGAAAATTATCGCTTTTTGCGTTGTTTTCGAATTTAATTTGAATTCTAAAGAGGTCATTAAAACCGAAAATATCACTTTCAGTTTTGCATGAAACAATAGACTGAAGCAACGAACTTGCAGATTTTATCATGCAATTACAATAATTTATTAAAGGCTTATACACACAAAAAAAACATAGGTAAATTCGAAAACGACGCTTAAAAAAAACTCCAACCCTTCAAAATAGTGAATTAAAACGATGACTGGTAGCAAATTTACATAAAAAAGTTTACCAAAAAAGTTGTTAGTCTACTATTTTTTGAGTCAACCTACCAACAGGGTTGGTAAATGTAACTAAAAACGGTGGTTCGAAATAGTAAATTATTAAAATAGCGGAAAAACGTTGAGCATTGCTAAAAATGTTGGCAAAATCAAAAAAAAAAATGTTGAAAAAACTGACAAATTTTGCAAAAATTGATGAAAGGTTAAGGGGAATTGCAAAAATGTTGGAGAAGTTGATCAGTTCGAAAAATGTTGAAAACGTTGAGCTAGAGCGTTAGTTTGCCGTCAACTCTCTCCATTATAGCTTTTTAGCATACTTGCCAGTAAGGATATTCACACGTCAAAAAAAAAAACCTCGAATACAGCATATAACAAAGGGTTAGGCAAATCCGTCGTAACACTCTAAAAGTTCTCACATAAATTTGTACGCTCGCCTTTTGGAAATAATAAAGTGTAACTGTCTTAAGTTATGCTAAAAGTTGGACGAAAAATCACTGTCTGTTTTGTTGGTGTTGTTATGATTGCTATTGTTGTTGCTGCTGTAACAAAATGACAAACCAAATTTGTTGCAGTTATTGTGTAGTTGTTTATTTATTACGGTTGTTGTTGTTTATTTGTTTTTCGTATTTTTTATCTTATTTTGTTATAGACAACTATAAATCTTAAACTAGTTTAGTAGAGTAACTAAATGACGGAAATTTGTTACACGCATGGCGTAAGCAAGTTTGCCGTAGGCGTGCATGCATGTATGTGTACAGACTTTAGCTGTGCACACACCCTTGTACCCTGAATGCAGTGTCGTCATACCAGGACTAAAAAGCGGATTTTTCTCTAACTCTGACTGCACAATTAGCACTATATGCATTAAAATAACTTGTATTGCATTTGTTAAGAAAAAAATACAATAAAAAAGCAAACAAATGAAAAATAAAAAGATAATTACAAAAATTAAAAAACATAAAAAGTGAAACCACTACACAAATGTGTAACACTTAAGGTTAATGAGTAATTAACTTATTACATTTTGCAATTGTTGTTGTTTAAGTACTTGTAGCTTTTTGCCAACAAGCATCTTTGAGCGCCAAGCTACAACTTGTAACAAGTCACATTTGGTTTATTATTTGAATGTTTTTTTTTATGCCAATGGCACTTTTTAGTTTGATTTGCTTGAGTTCTTTTAATGGAAACAAAAAGTTTTTTTTGCTATAGAAAATTACGTACGACAAAACAAATTAAATTTCAATAAAAACATAAATAAATAATAATATTATTTGTGGAAAAAATAAAAAACTAAAAACCGTTAAGAGTTAATTGTGTATTGCATTGCAAAATCTTAAAGTTCGTTGCTTAAGTCTTTTGTTTGCAGCTCATAAGATTTTAGATTTTTACACTGAAGCGTTGCTTTCGAACTCAATTCGAATTCTAAAGAGCTTATTAGAACCGAAAATAACACTTTCAGTTTTGCATAAATCAATAGACTGAAGCAACGAACTTGTAGATTTCAACATGCAATTGCAATAATTTATGAAAGGCTTTCAATTTTGCATGAAACAATAGACTGAAGCAACGAACTTGTAGATTTCAACATGCAATTACAATAATTTATTAAAAGTTTATACGCACACAAAAAAAAACATAGGTAAATTCGAAAACGACGTTTAAAAAAAAAAGCTTCAACCCTTCAAAATAGTAATATAAACCGTTGAGTTATAGTAAATTTATTTATATAAAAAAAAATTACCCACAAAGTTGTTAGCCTACTATTTCATGAGTCAACGTACCGACAATATTCGTAAGTTTAACTGAAAACGATGGTTGAAAATAGTAAATTTAACCTCTGAGAGTGGGTAATTTTTTTCTATCAGAAAAGTTTTTGGTTTACTATTTTCTGTGTAAGCTTATTGTAGTAACATGGTATGCTACAATTTTTTTTAGTAGGAAAACCACAAAATTGATAGCATTACCATTCTTTTAGTTAACCATACAATATTAATTGTATGGAAACCATTTCAACGCAAAATGTAAAGCTTAAATAAGTTATGCAGTTAAAATTTTTCACAGTATCCGCAATCAAAAGCAACTTTTTTCCAAGCATGCTCTTAAAATTGTCGAAAATAATATAAAAATGCAATGATAGATTCATAAAAAAGAAATATAAGTATCATACTAACAATTTATTTTTTAGTTTTACGTTTACGTAACAAATTTTGTAGTTATTTTGTGAGGAAATATCAAAATATTCTTTTTGGTAAATTTAACCAATAATTGTGGTATAAATGCCCATAACTTTTGTAAAGGTAACAACTTTTTGGTAACTTGAAGAATTTTTTGTAAACTTTTTAGATTTTATTTAAATGATTTTTTTGTTGGTATATTTTGTAGTTAATTTGTGATAAGAAATTATTATATTCTTTTTGGTAAATTTAACTAATAATCGTGGTATAAATGCCCTTAATCTTTGTAACGATAACCACTTTTTGGAAGAAGATTTTTTTTGTAAACTTTTTAGATTTTATTTTAATTTTTTTTTTGTTGGTATATTATTACCTAACGAAGTTTGTTAATATATTTGACGTTTTCATACATTAAGAAAATAGTAACCTTACCAATTTTTTTGGTTATTTTTTAAAAATAAAGCAAAAATCAACATGTAGGAATTTTTCCATAGTATAAGATAACACTAGATATGAGACAGTTTCACTGTTAACATCAAACAATGTCGATATGGCCGACCGTCAATTTTTTTTTCACATTTAACAATTTTTGTGCAAAAAACAAGATAGGAGCCTGGGGAGCAATACACATTTGCTGCCCCGTTTCATGGAAAAAAATTTTAAATTTTCATACAAAACAAAGAAAAGGTCAACGAATTTTCAAGTTCTGTTCAAGTTCGAAGTTAACAATTTTTCTAACCCCAAACTACTGTGCTGTTCTTAAGTCCTGTGATATAAAAGTTGTGTATTTTTATTACCTTTTTAATGGTATATAGAGCACACGATTTAGTTTAGCCAGTAAAAAGTTATGGCTCAAAAAGTTAACCCATCTCTTACTCGGGAACTATACGAATTGGGCTTTTTTTATTTTTAAATCAAAAACTTCTGTAAAAGAAATTTTCACAGCATTAAAAAAATAACCAAATGTTTACCGTGCAACTTTTTACATAATATTTTTGGTGTCAGAAACAAAAAAAAAAGCAACAAATAAAAATCAAATGTTTACACAATCTAAACAACTGATAAGTGCGCCCCAGCAGCTTTTTAACACTTTGCAAACAAACATTCACACACGTATGTATGTAGCAAAACAAAGAAAGGTGATAAGTCAAAATGCTATAAGGAGTAAAATTACTTACATCCTTTGTTTTATTTTTATTTTTTTTTTCTCCATTCAGCACGCTACAAAGTTTTTGATTATATAATTTGATTAAAAGCCAAAAGAGTTTGCATATGTTTTTGACTAAGGTAAACATTAATAACAACAAAAGTAGCAGCAACTCATCCGCGCACAGATACGCAGCTAAAAATAACATAACGCATATGTTTGATTAAGACAAAAAGAAAAAAAATCAACACCAAAAACTGCGCACAGCATGTGATTTGACATTTAAACCCAGAAAAAAATTTTGTGAGAAAAAACAAAATAAATAAAATAATATGCAAAAAAAAAAGACAAAACTTAAAAAAAAAACAAAGCTAGAAACTATGAGTAAAAAATATCAATAGCTAAGAAACAACGACGCTATAAAGCGTGCCACATGCAGCTTTAGCATTGCTTGAGGCGCGCTTCAAAGTCATTGCAGCTTAGCCAGCACCACTTGCAGGTCGATCGCATCTTTTGTTGATTTTGGTCTTCATTTAAATAGCTAAGCGCTTGACTTATTTATGTTTTTGAGTTGAAACACTGCTGGTCAAAAAGAAAATGATAAAAAATAAAATTACAATTGAAGGACGCTATTGATGGGTAACGAACTTAGTGACAAACAAAAAGCGCAAGCAAAAGATCTCAAAGTCACATTGATTTCATGCAGTACCCATTTTGTCTCACACATCAAGCTAATGTAGCAAATTGTTTAGAGCATAGCTAAAAAAATTAATTGAAAATGCCAAAACCGCGGTTATTCTTTTGTCTAGTGATTGAATGATGATTTATAAAGTCAGATACATATGTATATCATAGGACTAAGTTACGCTCTAAACTTAAGACCACCGAAAGGAAATATTATTTTAAATCATTTTAAACTATGGTTAAGCAAATAGCACAATTTTACCAAAAAAGTTAAACAAATATTTTTTTCATAAGAAAAAGTTGGTGAACTTAAGACTGCCTCTAATACGACTTGGACACGCAAATAGCACAATTCAAAAATTCATTTTCATTTCATTTCACTTAATAAATTTTGAATCAGCTAGAATAACAAGATTAAAATCTTATATAAGAAACTAAGAAAATTTCTAATTACAGAAAATATGCTATGTAGAAAAGTACCTACCGCTTCAGTATTTTGTACTGTATCATTTTTAATTGCAGCTTCACATCGGCGTTCCATACTTTCAACAAGTTTTTGGCACCTTTCCTTTGGGATGGAATACCAAGCCTCTTATACTTCTGTCTATAAATCATCAAAATTTTTAAAATTCTGATTTGATGTGTTGACTTTTATGTCATTCCATAGGTTTTCGATTGGATTAAGGTCAGGGCTTTGCGCTGGCCAACACAAAACATCTATCCAGTCCTTTGTGATCTTTGCCGTGTGCTTTGGGTTATTATCCTGCATGAAAGTCCAACGTAGTGGCATTTTTGAGTATATCGAACTACTGATTTCGATCCATTTTTCCGTTTATGCAAACAATTGGACCTACTCCATGCCAGGAAAATGCAGCCCAAATCATTATGTTTCCTCCGCCATGTTTTACGGTCTTCTGTATGGTCTGTGTATTTAGGATTCAAGGATTGATCTTTAGGGCGATGAAAGGTGCTTTTTTCAACAGTACCCATCCCATTTATTTTCGTTTCGTCGGTGCAAAATATATTTTTCCAAAAATTTAGTTCTTTTTACTTATTAGCTTCTGCGAAACTTAGACGATTTTTGATATGTCGTTTCGACAGGAGCGGTTTCTTTTGACTCTGGCGACCAAAAAGTTGAGCTTCATTTAATTGCCTTCCTACAAGCTTTCTTGATACATTAAGACCAAATTCTTCATTAATTTCACGCATAATTTGCTTAGAGGACTTGAAAGGATCTGCTTTACTCTTGCTCAAAAGGGCTCTATCTACAGAAGTAGTTGTTTTCCTTGGTGTTATTCGCTGAATTTTGTTTTGTGTTAAGTATATCTCGAGGGATTCTACTAATTTAAGAGCATAATATACCATTTTTCGGTAACATTTCATTAGCTATTTCAGCAACAGTTTTGACCATATTGTAAATATTGCTCCATTCTTACAAAAATTAAATTGTAATATGCCCAATTTTATAAAATTCAAATAAAGCAATCTAAGCGATGAGCCAAAATTTTGAAAATGTTTAGCTACTACAGCTATTATAGCCTTCTTATCTATTTAGCATTGAAGCTTTATACCAAATCAAAAGCTTATTCAATAAATGTAAAAAATGTTCCTGTTTTCTTACACCCGCTTTTTTTTTCTGTGTTCTAAGTGAATTCTAAAATATTCTTATTTAAACATTTAAACATTGCAAATAAATTAATAAACAGTGCTACTTTGTGAAACAGTGATACATTAATCAGAAAATTGTGAAGTGCAGTGAATTTGCTGAAACATATTGTTTTAAAAGTGCTTTGAAATTTCCTACATGTACTCTGCATACAAAACAAATAACCTTTGGATTAGTTTGTTGTTGTATTGCTGTACATTTTTATCTCTTTTTATCTCTTTTGCACAATTTTAGTTTTTTGGTTTGTGTCCCTGCTGAGAAATATTAATCAGTAAGGTACTTGTACTTCAGCAGAAATTTTTTTTTCCAGTACTGTACAAAAATTTCAGGGTTACCAACTTTTCTGAAGTCATTTAATTTTTTAAAACTCCAAAAAATTTTTAATTTTTGATTTCTTTCAATATTTTAAATTTTAGTATGAGCTGTGCATTCTCTAAATGCCCTTCTAGAGCGGCAACTGAGCGTTCCGTCTGTTGCTGGATGTGTGACTCTGTTGTTCACATGAAATGTGCACAGCTGAGTGCAAGGGCTGTCGATGATCTTGAAAAGAGACATGGTCTAAGATGGTCATGTGAGAACTGCCGTCAGATCGATGCAAGTGTGTATAAGCTTGTTCGACAAACAAGGAAAGCCTTTCGAGAGGTATCGAATGAGCTAGAGTCTGTTCAGAAAAAGTTTTCGGAACATGAAAATTTTTTTAAGACTTTTAAATGTTTGGATGAAACATATGTATCACCTATGCGTAAGCGCAATCTTCGCAGCGACAAGAAATTAGTTCCAAATCTGTCTTCTGAAGGGTCTCTAGCCCTATCTGTTAATCCCGTTCCAAATCATGTACCTGATAACTCTCAACCACCTTCCCTTAACCTCATTAATATGTTAAGTCCTATCCCAATAGATGCTCCTGTTCTAAATCCAATTAACACTAATTTTGAAACTCCTCCGGTAACTTATGCATCTGTAGCTGCTACTTCTGCAGATTGCAATGTTTCAGGAGTTACAAAAGCTAATACTGCTACTACTACTACGGCTGCTACTAACACTACGGCTGCTACTAACACTACGGCTGCTACTACTACTATAACTAGCGTTTCGTCTGAGTTAACTGGGCCTAAAAGACTTGTAGCTTTGGCTCCGATGAAATCCATTTTTGCTTCAAGATTTGCCGCTGACACAACTGTGGAAGATATGCTCTTTCATATAAACTCTCAGCTTAAGTTAAATAACTTAAATATAACTGTTTATAAATTTAACTTCTCGTATGCAAGGTACACTTCATCATTTAAAATAACGTTGCCTTCGCATGTTTTCGAAAAAGTAGTAAATCCATCTTTTTGGCCGAATAATTCATTAATTCATGAATTCACTTCTCGGCCTAAGCCTAATACAGCAACACTAGCAAAGTTACCTTCTCGTAACGCCAGTCAAAAAAACTGAGTTCGATCAAACAGTTCAACATTCTTTATCAGAATGTCCGGGGCCTTAATTCAAAAATGTGTAACCTTTTCTTGATTAGTCATGATTTGGACTACCATTTACTGTGTTTCACAGAAACTTGGTTGAAGCCTAGTACACTGAATTCTGAAATACTTGCAAGTAATTATGCTATTTATCGTAAAGATAGAACTAGAATCCCAAACACTACAAGTAAAGGTGGAGGTGTTCTAATTGCTGTTCGGTCATCACTCTTTTCCGAGGAAATTATCCTCACAGAAGCAATGAATATTGAATTTTGTTGCATTCTTGTTAAATTTGAACTTCTTACGTTATTTGTTACATGTTCGTATGTACCACCACAATCTGCCATTGAAATTTATAATGCCCACTCGCTGGCTATAAATAAAATCTATTCTAAACTTGGTTCTAATGAACGTCTTTTAGTTACAGGCGACTTTAACTTGCCTAACGTTTCTTGGAGTTGCAACTCTCAAGAACCAACTAAATGGTTCCCTGCATCTGATAACTTGTTGCACAGTGAGTTCTTAAATGAAATATCTACGCATGGGCTTTACCAATTGAACCATGTTGTAAATCATAACTCTCGAATTCTTGATCTCATCTTTTTTGATGATACTGATATCATCCAGCTATCAAGGTCCGAACCTCTAGTGTTGCCTGAAGATGTACATCATCCAACCCTAGAAATTATACTTGATATACCATTCAAAGAATCTAAGGTGCGTTCTCCCGAAATACGCAAAGTTTTTAATTTCAAAAAAACAAACTTTACATTGCTCAAAGATCAATTATCAAAAGTAAACTGGGAATCGATATTGTCACTTAACAGAGATAATTTAACTCAAGATGATCTTGATATTGCAGTGCTAGCTTTCAATAAAATTATTCACGAGTGCTTGGCATCGTCTGTACCCAGACATTCTAATAGGACTATGTCAGGTCCTTGCTGGTTTACTCCTGAAATTAGAAAACTACGAAATCAAAA
This sequence comes from Tricholauxania praeusta, assembly GCA_949775025.1. Classification (NCBI taxonomy): domain Eukaryota; kingdom Metazoa; phylum Arthropoda; class Insecta; order Diptera; family Lauxaniidae; genus Tricholauxania; species Tricholauxania praeusta. The sequence goes on along the minus strand of OX459031.1, from coordinate 109,100,781 downwards.
AACCATATTTTATAAAAAATATAAAACTTCCTCAAATATAACCGATTTTATGAATTACACTAGAATCAGATATAAATACCAACATCTGAATAAATGTGCTTATAAATCATATATTTTGAAAGTTAAAGCTGATATAAAACACAACGCAAAATCCTTTTGGAACTTCATTAATGTTAAACGAAAGTGTTGTTCTTTCCCCTCTAGCATGAAATACCATGACATTGTGTCCAATAACGATGACATGACTTGCGATCTGTTTGCAGAATTTTTTATGTCTACATATTCTTCCAAGTCATACAATGATCTATATTACCCGTTTAAGGTAAAGCCGTGTCAAGTTAACCAGCCCACTATAAGTCTTGATAATGTGCAGAAAAGTCTTAAAGATATAAAATCATCATTTAAAGCTGGTCCTGATGGTATTCCCTCATATATTTTAAAAAATTGTCACAATGAACTTGCTTTTCCAGTTTATTTACTTTTTGAGTATTCCTTACTCCTCGAATATTTTCCTTGCACCTGGAAATCTTCATATATAATTCCCTTGCATAAGTCGGGAAGTAAATCTTTAATAAGTAACTACCGTGGGATCGCAAAGCTAAGTGCATTGCCAAAACTGTTTGAAAGTATCGTTACTCCACAAATTGCACACAACGTTAACCCTATAGTTTCACCTTATCAGCATGGTTTTTTACCAGGAAAATCTACGGTAACTAATTTAATTGAATTTACAAATATAACCATAAATCAATTTGCAAATGGTTTTCAAACTGATGTAATCTACACTGATTTTAGCAAAGCTTTTGATGTGGTGAATCATAAACTCTTGTTACTAAAGCTTTCCCTAATTGGTTTTCCCATAAGTTTACTAAATTGGATTCAGTCATATCTTTCAAATAGAAGCCAATCTGTTAGTTTTAATAACTCCGAATCTAAAAATTTTATTGTTACTTCCGGTGTTCCTCAAGGAAGCCATATTGGACCTTTGCTCTTTACAGTTTTTATCAACGATTTGCCCAGTGTTTTAAAGTACTGTAATATTTTAATGTACGCTGATGACGTCAAGCTTTTTTGTCCACTTAAGTTTGCATTTGAATCATCATATCTTCAGTATGATCTCAATAACATTTTTGACTGGTGTAAAGTCAATTGCATAAATCTTAACTTAAGTAAATGCAAGCATATGTCTTTTACACGAAAAACCCCATTATTGAGTACATATAAGATTGATGACCATACCCTTGAAACTCTGAGCTCTTTTGAGGACTTAGGCGTAACAATGGATACAAAGCTTAAGTTCAATATTCATATTGACCGAATGATTAATAAGGCTAACAGCGTCCTTGGCTTTATAAAGCGCTGGTCCAAGGAGTTTCGCGATCCTTACATCACTAAAACTTTATTTTCGTCTTTAGTTAGACCTATTTTGGAATATGCGTCAGTGGTTTGGTGCCCTCGGTATCAATGCTACATAGATGCCATTGAGTCAGTACAAAAACAATTCCTGCTTTTTTGCCTCCGTAGTTTCGCTTGGGATCCAACAGTACATTTACCACCATATGAACAAAGGTTAAAACTTATAAACTTATCATCTCTCAGAAATCGTAGAGTAATGCTAAATACTATGTTTATCAATAGGCTTATTAATGGTAGTGTTATTAGCGAGCATCTGTTGAGTAACTTATATATAAACGTGCCTCAACGTCCCATGAGACGATTTGTACTGCTGAATTTAAAAACATGCAGATCGAATTACTTGCTACATGAACCCTTCCGGAGTGCATGCACTGATTTCAACAGTGTTTACGCCGTTATTGACTTTAATCAATCTCAAAGCATAACTAAAAACAGCATTTTACGTTTTCTTGAAATAGTTAACATTTAATTTATTTTATTTGATGTAGATGCTTATGGAATGTGGATGAATGTACGCATTTGCAACAAATACCGCCTGCTGCTGTCGGTGTAATGCTGTTTTTCGCATTCTACATCTACACTGCTGCTTGTAGGCGTCTACCTGACTGGATAAGGCATCTACATATTAGATGTGGTCAGCCGTTAGCGCGGAAGTTTTTAAATCACTGCTGCTTTCAGGCATCTACCCGACCAGATGAGGTCAGCCGTTAGCGCGGAAATTTTTAAATTACTGCTGCTTTCAGGCATCTACCTGACCAAGTGTGGCCGGAAGTTTTTAAATCACTGCTGCTTTCAGGCATCTACCCGACCAGATGAGGTCAGCCGTTAGCATGGACATTTTTAAATCACTGCTACTTTCAGGCATCTACCTGACCAAGTGTGGCCGGCCGTTAGCGCGGATTTTAAATCACTGCTGCTTTCAGGCATCTACCCGACCAGATGAGGTCAGCCGTTAGCGCTGATTTTAAATCACTGCTGCTTTCAGGCATCTACCAGCCAGTGGAGATCAGCCGTTGGTGCGGAATTATTTTAAGTACTTTCATTTATAATTTCTCAATTTATGAGGGCTTATGAGCCCAGTAAATAAAGTTTAAATAAATGTTGATTTTTCTTAGATTGTGCTATTTGCACGTCCACCAAACAACTTCACTAAATAAAATTAAACTGAAACAGAACACACGCATAAGGGGATAGCGTTTACAAAAAACAAGAATTTAAGTGTATACTATGTGCTATATTAGTGACCATGGCTGTATGTACCTGGATCTATGAAAAGGGACCTATTTTCTTTCCGAAAACTCGACTTTTACGTTTTTGGAGATTCTGTTAGAAACAAATTCGCTCTCTTTAATGAAATAAACTGAATGCTTCTATGGCTTTATTATTTATTTTGCAAATGCAGAAGACTGATGGACGTTTACTTCAACAGCTGTTTACTTGAAAAATTGATTTCGGACAAAAGGACAATCTTCGTAGACTTAGGCAACAATCACTGTCTTCTACGCTATTGTTCTCTCTTAACGAGTTTTATTGCCGATTTTAACAAATAATGGAAACAGGGTTGCCAAGTTAAAAATTCCCGGCCGTCTCAAAAAAAATATGTTTTTTCTTTTTATAAGTTTTTTTTTTTGCCCAGCATTATTAAAAAAATTATTCATAAAATGGTTTTGTAATTTGGTGTAAGAAAAACCTAATTTTTTTTCTTTTTCAATCAACAAAACTTTGATGTTCATGTCACAAAAATTGTCCAATTCCTGGCTATTTCAGAAATTTTTGAATCGAGGTCACCCGCGATCCTACTAATAGACATCTTTTGTATACAGAGTCACATAGCAAGAGCTACAATAATTTATAGTAAAAATAAAGTTAAAATTTGTTGCCTAGTGCTGCATGTACTTTGGTGCATTAAAATTTCTTATTGTTTATGTTACTCATTCTTGCTGCCGCTGTCTATCTGTCGTTTCTTGTCACATTTCTAAGTTTTGTACGCCAATTGCTGGCTGTCATCGTTTTAGCCAACGTCAATGAATTAAGCAAACCAACAGCAGCAGCAGCAGCACCGACAGCATTTTGTGACTTGTGGCTTGTTGGCCGTGTGTACCTTTTTCACAATCATTACGAGTACTTTTCTTGTGGTTAGCTTTGTTGATTTCTGCAAAACGTAAATTGAACTTTACTTTGCATTGCTATTTTTGCTAGTTGTCCATTATTGTTTTTTGCAAATTTTTGTTTATTTTATGGCAGAGTTCGGCACATGCTCGCCCTGAGCATACAACTTTTTTTTATCTTCTTTTTGACTTTTTGGTATGTCTATTTAGTATGTGGTAGTGAATAGTTGTTGACATTTTTTTGCTTTTTTTTTTTTGTTTTCTTTGCAAAATTTTTCAACGTCAACATTTGTTGTTATTATGATGTTTGTGCAAAACACACATAGAGAATGTGATTAACAAATGTTTACTTCGCTGCTGTTGAATGCGAGTTTGTCGCTTAAGTTTTTCGTTTTAAAAAATACTATAAATTTGAATTTTATGGATTTTGTGCTCGTTTTATTAAATTTGTTTTTAACAATCTTATTTTTTTAAAAAATTTTAATAAATTTTAAGTTTACACACGCGATTTTCTATTTGACGCAGATGAATGAGACTTGGTACATACATAAATAAAAAGTACGGAAAAAAGTAAGTTTCAGCGAAAAAAATGGGCAGTGCCACACTTTTCATATGAGAAAACCGACAACTTTTTTTTCGCATATAAACATACGAACTACTCAACGGATTTCCATAATACTTTTTTAAATGATTCTTTTTATGGAAGGTTCTTAGCAAAGTTTTGTTTAGAAAAATGGGTGATGACACGCCTCCAAAACCAAATACATCATATGTCATTAACTATTTGACGCAGATAAATGAAACATGGTTCAAATGGATGAGCAAAAGAAAGTTTCAATGAAAAAATGGGTGGCGCCACGCCTATCATATGGGAATTAAACTTTTACATTTTAGCAACTTTTTGATGCAGTTGGATTTATATAGTACATAGTAGAAAGTTCTTAGCAGTTTACTTTAGAAAAATGAGCGTTGCCACGCCTTCCACATAAGTGAAAAATTACATTCATAACATCTCATCAACAATTTGACGCAGATGAATGAAACTTGGTGCATATATAAAAGCTATGAGCAAAAGTAAAGTAAAGAAAGTGGTCAATGAAAAAAATTGGCGAAACCACGCCTCTCATATGAGAAAAGAATAAATTTTTTTATACCTCAGCTATTTGCGCAGTCGGCAGAATAACGTCTATATTAAAATCGAATGTTCGTTAGTTAGTGGGTTTGTTTGTTGGTTGGTTAGTTGATTGGTTTGTTGGTAGGTTTGTTGGTTGTTTTGTTGGTTGGTTTGTTGGTTGATTTCTTGGCTGGTTTGTTAGTTGGATTGTTGGTTGGTTTGTTGGTTGATTTGTTGGTCGGTTTGTTAGTTGGTTGGTTAGTTGGTTGGTTTATTGGGTAGTTGGTTGGTTTGTAGGATGGTGTGTTGGTAGGTTTGTTGGTTGGTTTGTTGGTTGGGTTGTTAGTTGGTTTGTTGGTTGATTTGTTGGTTGGTTTATTGGTTGGGTAGTTGGTTGGTTTGTTGATTGGCTAGTTGGTTGGGTAGTTGGTTGGTTTGTTGGTTGGTTTGCTGGTCGGTTTGTTAGTTGGTTGGTTATTTGGTTAGTTTGTTGGGTAGTTGGTTGGTTTGAAGGATGGTGTGTTGGTATGTTTGTTGGTTGGTTTGTTGGTTGGTTTGTTGGTTGGTTTATTGGTTGGATTTTTGTTGGGTTTGTTGGTTGGTTTGTTTGTTGGCTTGTTGGTTGGTTTGTTTGTTGGCTTGTTGGTTGGTTTGTTTGTTGGCTTGTTGGTTGGGTAGTTGGTTGGTTTGTTGGTTGGCTAGTTGGTTGGGTAGTTGGTTGGTTTGTTGGTTGGTTTGTTGGTTGGTTTGTTGGTCGGATTGTTAGTTGGTAAGTTGGTAGGTTTGTTGGTTGGTTTGTTGGTTGGTTTGTTAGTTGGTTTGTTGGTTGGTTCGTTGGTTTGTTGGTTTGTTGGTTTGTTGGTTGGTTTGTTGGTTGGTTGGTTGGTTTGTTGGTTTGCTAGTTGGTTTGCTAGTTGGTTTGTTGGTTGGTTTGTTGGTTGGTTTGTTGGTTGGTTCGTTGGTTGGTTGGTTTGTTGGTTGGTATTTTCTTTTGTTTGGTGGTTCGTTGGTTGGTTTGTTGGTTGGTTTGTGTGTTGGATTGTTGGTTGGTTTGTTGGTTGATTTATTGGTTGGTTTGTTTGTTGATTAGTTACTTAATAACAGAAACACCAATAGACCTACAGCAACCATATTTATACCAAAGAAATTCACTGACACTAAAAGGTACATACATTATACTTTGGATTCGAAAAAAAGGACAATACCATGCCCTCTGATATAAGAGCAAAATCAAATTCATCATGAGACTTGGTACAAGTCTCAATTTGTTGAAATTAAATTTTCTCTTACATAGAAGGGCATGGCTTCGTCCACTTTTTCGGCACCAGCTGCAGTAAGTTTCTATGAAAAAATGGGCTGTGCCACGCCTTCCATACGAGAAAAAAACCTAAATTTTCATATCGTTTCATATCTAAATTTTGAACTATATTTTCAAAATTCAATGTCCCCTTGCCAATCTTTCTTTTACAGGGACTTAAGGGCAGGGTAACGTATTTAACGTATTTTTTTCACTTTTTTTTGTTTTTTTATCTAAATGAAAAACCTTTTAAGAATATTGTGTGGAAATTTGAGACGGATTGGAGCAAAAACAACGAAGATACAACAGTTTAAGCAACCGTTCCTCATACATGACTGAGTGCACGTTTAAAACTTTAAAGCAATTTTCCCACAACTCACGTTTTGAAAGTCGGTGCACACCATAACTTCAAAACTACTGCATCGATTCTTTTGAAATTTTGAACACTATTTTTGTACATAATTTACAAATTTGTCAATATTTATTATTTTATAACAACAAATTATGCGATTTTTTTTTTGCAAAAATCGCGTTTTTCACTTCAAAATGCTCCCAAAAATTGAAAAATTGAAATTTCAAAAAAACCTCCCAGCGTGTCCTGGGAAAATCCATAATCTAACAAAAAAATTTTGAATTCAGATGTCCAGCACCGACTTATCGTGTGCACCGCAATTCTCTTTTTTTCTGAGACGCTTCCAAATAACTGCCGTCATTGCCGTAATTTTCAATATTTCTACCTGAAAATTTTTTAAAATATTCTTCAAATGTTATACTTTGATCTACAATTGGTTTTAATAAATAAATTTTAGCTGTGTTGCCGAAAAAAATTCACAAAAATGTGCCTGTTTTTGTACGGATTAACGTTAACGTCCCCTTAAGCAAATCAAACTAATTGCGCCAGCTACCGGAAAAGGCAGAACAACGTTTGTGAGTTTTGAAATTATTCTGAGTGTATTAATTTCTTATAGCCGCAATCTATTTCTGACGCCAAATTCAACTTTAAAATCTCAACGAATATTCTAAAGGTCATTGGTCAATTACTTCCAAATGTTGCTATGAGCTGCACAATTTTTAACAAAAAACTCAGTCTAAGCATAAAGTCAATTTGTCAATACAAACTTAATTACCTTAAAACTACCGCTAAAAAAAAACGGTCAAATAAAATAAAAACTGCTGTCAAAACAGAAGACCAAAATCACATCAACAAAACGCAATATTTGCAGGCAACAAATAGAAAACCTTCACTGATTAAACAACAATCGTTTACATGCGACTAGCAAAATTTACAGTAAGCAACCGTCAAAAAAAAAATTTAAAAAAAAAATGTATTAAAAAAAAAACCAAAACACAAAATTTCAAACGGTGCCCAGAAGGTAGACCATGCCAACTTTTGCCATCATTTTGCAATTTTTATCATTTACACTAACGGACATAGTCGCATTTAATTGCCAATTGATGATGACAACTGCCACTGGTCGTCAAATTTTATCTTTTGTGTATTGTGTGTTGTTTTTTTTTTTTTTGATTTTTTGGCCAAATTTTTATGCATTTTTAATTAGCTTAAAATGCTTAGATGTTTGTAAACAAAGTTAAAAATAAATAATTAAATAAAAAAAGTTAAATGCAAAAGAAAAAGAAAAAGTTTGATTATATTATTAGAGCTGTAGTGTTGATTTATGTAGGTAGGCAGAGCCAATGAATGAAAAGAGCTGCAAACAAAATCGCTTAGTGAAAGTCTCAAAAGATTTTGTAATATTTAATCTATTAAATAACATTTAGGTTTTAGAGTGTTTTTTTGGGTGTTGGTTTTGATTTAAAATTTCATAAAAAAAAAGATTATTTAATCTTTATGTTTACTATATCACATCATGTTGACTATAAGCTGAGAATTTCGTATAGTAAATATTTATTTGTTTTATCATAAAATCATGTCATTAAAATTTTTGAAGTTTTTGTTATATCTGGCCGGTCCTATGTTTATCGTGAGAAAGTTTTTTTTCTATTTGCACGATTGCATAATTTTTTCTTTCAAGTTTGAGTTTATAAAAAAAACGCATGATTAACTTTAGTAATAAATTTATGATTTTAATATGAATATGTTATTACCTATTTGTAAGTGGTTTATTTATGCTCATTTTAACTGGTTTTAATAACACGTTTTGCTTGAAATAAGTCTGCAGGCTAAAATATAATTTATGATATATCATGTGTCATCTTGATACGACTTGTTTTTCATATTCAAATCAATCTTAAGAAGTAGCATTGCATTCGAAATGGTATTATTGTCAACGTTGATTGATTACGCATAGCTTATTTTTCGGAATGGGTGTAAATATCTGCACAATAACTAATTAGAAAGTACGCTCATCGAAATAATGTTTCATTGGCAGTAATGCTGGTTCCTCACTTTTTCCGAAATAGAAATATTTCTCAAAGAAAAATGTCATACACAGTGCGACAACTTTCCAGACAGACTTTATATCTCAGTGTCTGTTTTTTCCCCATGCCAGTGTCTAGAGAACAAAGTAAGATAATAACAAAAGATAATGAAAGTTATAAGGTTTATAGGGCGTCAAATGTGGGCTAAGTTTTGACACAGTAGACCATTGTCAGGCAAACCTACAGCAATTCATATCAATATGTGCATAAACTACACCAGCAGATATTAGGGAAGAACATAAAAAGTACACAAAAAACAGTCCAATGTAATCGATTCGAGCCGAATCGTATTTCGCAGTGTACACAACAAGACTCTGCTTGAGTTTTGCCGCAGTTGCCCGCGGGCTGCATAATTCCTTAAACTGCTGTAGACTCTTAAAGAGGCGTGGCACTGTCTTAAATTTTAGACTCGGTAAGAAGATACTACGACTTGACCAAAAGTTGGCAAATTTAAAAGTGGGCGTGGCAATTCGTAAAAAAAAATGATTTTCATGAAATTTTAAGAAATGGTACCCTTAAAGTCAGCAATTAGTATGAGGCTGGTCTAAATGCTGTTAAAATTGATTGAAAGGAGTGGCGCCGCCCACAATACGTAAATCATTTATTTTATAATTCGGCATTACAGAGTAAGACAGAAATTATTATCGGAAATTCAATGAATTGTTACAGTATAGTTTTAGCCGTTTAGGGCTTGTTTAAAGATAATATAACATTTATATTGATATAAAGTGAAGTAGGAACACGATTACTAAATAATTTATGAACCAACAAAATTTCTTTAATTCCCTGGAAAGATAATAATGCACTAATGCAAGGCATAATAACATCTACCAAAATTCGTTTATTTTTATAATAACAGGTGATTTTTTACTTTTTTGTTTTTTCAGTGTACATTTTTTGACACCTCACGCGTGATTCTTAACATGTGTCAACACCAAAAATGCTTAGTAAGGTTTGCCATTTTTCCGAATTTGGTCTGAAGCACAGATAGAGCCAGTTCAATAGCTGCCAATCCACTCTGAAAAATGCACTGTTTGGTGCGGTTTGTGGGGCGGCGGCATCACTGGACAGTATTTTTTCAAAAATAATGAAAATCGCAACGTTACAGTCAATGGAGCAAGGTACCGTGCGATGATTATCGACTTTTTTTTGTCCAAAACTAATAAATTGGATTTGGTTCATATTTGGTTTCAACAAGACGATGCCACATGCCACACGGCATGCGATACCATAGACTTATTGAGAGGCGAGTTTGGTAAGCAATTAATCTCACGTTTTGGGGCAGTCCATTGGCCGCCAAGATCATGCGATATGACCCTACTAGACTATTTTTTGTGAGGCTACGTGAAGTCTCTCGTGTACAGGGACATGCCAACCACAATTGCAGCCCTGGAAGACAACATTACAGCTACCATTGGTGTTATACCGGCCGAAATGCTGGAAAAAGTATGCCAAAATTGGAGCTTATGGATACACCACCTCAAGCGTTGCCGCGGGCAACATTTAAATGAAATAATCATTAAAAAGTAAATGGCAGGAATTGATGTATCGCTTCAAATAAATATTTCATTCATTATTGCAAATTTTCTGTTCTTTTTTCAATTTTCAAAAACCAAACGCTTAAAAAATCACCCGTTATATCCTTAGCAACTGGCAACCAAATATATTATATTGAAGGAAATATGCATTTTTTTCAGTGTATGCATTGCATGGACACAAGCAAATAAAAACAACAAAAATATATCAAATCGATTATAGCTAACGTAATTTTATCGCCATAAGCGGAAAGTCGGCGAAGTTTACTTGCGGGAAAATGTTTAATTTTTCACGAAAATTTTGCAGCGTGGGTTTTGATTTTTCATCTTATGTCAGCCTTAGAGCACAAACATTGTATAAATCTTAGTTAAAAGTGGGAGTTTCATATGACCCATTGCAATGACCATTACCATGGAATGGCCCTCACATTAAATTACATATGATAAAAGGTCATTGCATGGTAGTCTGCTGTTTGAACTTTTCATTTCAAAATATTTCACTTTCGTCTTTCATTTATTTTATTTTTTGTTATTGCTGTTTTTGCTTACGTTATGCTTGTTTTATTTTTATATTTTATTGTCTGTAACATTAATTTGATTAGCAGCAGCAGAAAAATAAATGCAGAAGCAACAAAAAAAAAGTGAAATGCGATACGCAATGGTAGCAACAGCACACAACGAACTGAATTTGTTGAATTTAACACTTTTTGTATGAGAGCTAAGCAAACAAGCAGGCAGCCAGCAGCGCGTTTTTTTAAAGAAATTGAAAACAAAAACATCAAGTTACTACCATTTTTTTTTAATGTTTGAATTCATGCACCGCATACCGCGACACATGTGTCTAATTTTTAAATACTAACACTTTCATTTTCAATTTTGGCGTTTTTTTGTTTAATTTTTTTTTTCCTTTAATAGCCTGCCTTTTAATGATTTAAATTAACATAAAAAGATAAAATTTGATACACAAATTTTGTAGAAATTTTTTCTAGTAAAACATGTTTAAAACATCCGGTTTGGCTTAAATTAATCGATACATATTAAGCGTTAGGAAAATAATGCTGCATTTTTAAATTTTGTGGAATTTTTTTTTTTTGTTGAGTAATAAATTTGAGTAAGTTTTATCAATAAAATATTTAAATGATATTTATGAAAAAAAAATTGTTTGAAAAAAATCATCCTTGAGCTCATCCTTTCGCCATTTTAAGTCAAATTTTCAAAATTTATGTTTATTATATCATTTAAGTTCTTAAAACGTTCTGTATGCTCATAAAATTAGGCATATTTATTTTATTTTTAGAATTCATGTTACTTTTATGACATAAAATTAACATTTTACTAAGGTTCATCATAAATTTTTTCCATTTGATTTTAACGTTTTTTCGTAAGTTGCTTTTGTTGATTTTTATCTTTTTTTTCAGCTTTTGGCCTTACAGTAATGAACTTGATTTTTGATTTGATGGGCAAAATTAGAAACAAGTTTGTTGCCTAGTTCTTTTGTTTTAATTTGTGTATTATGAAAAGAATTTTTGATTATGTATGTAAAAAAATTCAATATCAAGTATGTTTTCGTGGACTTAATTTGCTATATATTACAACTAATAAAACATATATTTTTAAAAATTTATACGATTTTTATTTATACTTCAAAAGCAGTGTCCGCGAAACATTTAAATCAGGCGGCATTGGCAACTCGATAATGTGAATTTTAAAAATCCATTTGTCCTTGAAAATCGATTTCAAGGTCAAAGGCAAGGTCTTTGTTATTTGACCCCTTAGAAACCTTATAACTTTGCCCCGAAGATTTATTATTATTCCACTTAGTTCTCGAGATATTTGGCTGGAGAAATTAAAATTTCTCATATTATAGATTTCTTTGATGTTCTTAATACTCTTCTATTCTTATCGGCTTCTTCGAAACTTTATTGCAATACTATTCGACCTCTTCCATACTTTCCGACTTTTATTAATTTATTTGATATTTTTCTTTACTTCTCCTATGTATTAAATTTTTCAATATTTTTTCAAACTCTCTTATGCCTCTTTCGACTTTTATTGACTTTTTAATATTTTTTTTTGGTACGTTCCAATGTTTTTCGATACTTATTATTTCACCGATATCGAATTCATCGATTTTTTGATGATTTAAGATACTTTTTTCATTTTTCGATATTTTCGAATTCATTTCGATACTTGTTCGTTGTATTCCTACTTTTATCGAGTTTTTCGCCGAGTTTCTATACTTTCCGACTTCTATCGACTCTGTCGATGTTTTTCGATACTATTCTATTCTATATTTCGTATGTCTTTCATATCTATCGATTTTATCGATGTTGTTGAATTCTTAACCACTTTTTCGATATGATTTATTGTTATTCGAAACATTCAACTTTTGCCGACTTTTTTCAAAACCATTCGACTTTTTCGATACCTTCTCTTTTTTCGTTGTATTTGTCGAGTTTTTCGCCGTATTTCCATACTTTCTGATTTCTATTAACTTTGTCGATGTTTTACGATACTATTTTACACCTACCGACAATTTCAAATCCATCGATTTTATCGATGTCGTTGGATTCTTACCCACATTTTCGATATTATTTAATGTTATTCGAAATCAATCAACTTTTGTTGTCTTTCTCCGATTCCATTCGACTTTTTCGATATTTTCCAATTCATTTCAAAACTTTTGCCTTTTTCGATGTATTTTCATTTTTATTGAATTTTCCGCTGTATTTCTATACTTTCTGTCTTCTATCGACTTTGTCGATGTTTTTCAATACTTTTCCACATCTTACGACATTTTGCATGTCTTTCGAATATGTATTTATATCAATATTGTTGGATACCCACTTTTTCAATATTTTTCGATACTATTCGAAATCATTCAACTTTTGTCGTCTTTCTTCGAGTCCATTTGACTTTTCGATATTTTTCAATTCTTTTCGATAGCTTCTGCCTTTTTCGATATATTTCCATTTTTATTGAATTTTCGCTTGCATTTCTATATTTTCTGTCTTCAAACGACTTATTCGATATTGTACGATACTAGATATACATTTCGTACTTTTCGACTTCTGTCGACTCTTGGATTTTATTCATGATTACTCGATATTTTTGCGAATTTTTCGATGATCTTTAATCCCATTCGATAATTTTCGAACTTTAATATATATCGTGATAATTTCAATTGAAGATTGTGACCAAACGTCTAAGGTATAAAACTAAACAAATTTAATCAAAATTGTTCCATTGGTTTTTGCGTGATGCGAGAACTATCATTTTATTTATATAGATTACTTGATATATTTGCGTATTTTCGATAATTTTCGAACTATATCAGCTTGATCACCTTTTTTCTGGTATGTGCTCGAATTAAAAACTTTCTTTTCTTAACATTTTTATGTGTATTTTCAACTTTATGGGAAACCAGGCGCATTTTTTGCTGTAAGTTCAAAGGTTTCAGCACGGTAGACTACTCAGATAGTAGTGTTATGTAAGTAACTGTGATATCAATAGTGATTCCTATAACATTTATTTTACATTTTCATAAACAAGAGTTTTAAGTGCAAATTGATTTTTCATTTTTTTTTTTTATAATGAAAAATGATATTTAAAGAAAAAACACGATTTCCAACTTAAAATTTTTTTCGCTCAGTTAATTAATCACAAGTTTTTCATAGGAAAAATATCAAAATCATAGATTGCAAAAACAGATAGTCAGTGCCATTTCTGTTTATTTATTAGAGCAAAAGAAAATGAAATGAAAACAGCAGATTTTACGCTTTTTTCCTATAAAACATTAATTTGAGGAAAAAAAAAAAGTTGTTGCTCTATTTTTTTTCTTACCTCCCCTCCCCTTTCCCCCCGAAACCAACCAGTTATTGGCAGTCGCTTAATTTAATATTGCAGCTTATTGATGTTGCTGATGATCAAAATACCTGCTATGGTTACTATTGCTGCTGCTGACGTGCTGCCATGTTGTTTGTGTTACATAAGCACCTGTTTTTCTTGTTGCTGTGATTTTGTTACAGTTTTTTTCCGCTGCTGCTGCTGCTGCTCATGGCAAAAGGAAACAAACTGTTTAGGCAAAAATCAAATAACAACCCAATGTATTGCAACAAAAAAGGAAATGTTGCTACAAAGAAGAAAAAAAAAAGTTATTTTATATTTTAATTGCCTATCGGCAGCAGCAACAGTTGCAGTGCAATGAGTTGAGTATTTTAATATTTTACATGAGTCTATGTTGCACATTGCTTCCTCTTTTTTTTTTCTTCTATTTTTGTTACAATTTCTATTGTCTGCATTTTAAGCGTTTAATCAGTAAAACAGCACGCTGCCAAGAGCAACAGCAACATGCAACACTTTTTTGCATTTTTTTTTTTTTTTCTAAATGTTATAGATTAGAGCTGTGTAACAGCAGATTTATGGGAAATTTGATGTAAAGCTTTCGTTAAGAAATGATTTATAAATTTTTAATCAATTTTCCTATTTACCCGGTAACGAACCCATGGTGGGTCATAACACAAACTACTGTAGTCTATCATCTTTTTTTGATCTCAAATTTCAATTTCCCTGGGCCAATATCTCGAAAACTGAGTAAGATTGTGATAAATGTTTGAGGAAAAATATATAAATTTTCCAGTCCGTCAAATGACAGCGATCTTGTCTGTGAGCTGGAGACCAATTTTCAAGGTCGAATTGATATTTTTCTGTATATATTGACCAATTAACTGAAATTGAAAATTATTCAATCGAATTTACAGTCATTTGCAGAAACCGATATTCATGTGAAATTTCACAAATCGATTTATGCTCTGTAAATAAACATGAGAAAGATAACAAATGGAACAATTTAACCTGGTAAAATTGGTGATATATGTTTCGGCTATTATCACATATACATATTCTTATACATAGCCTCATCAGACCAGTTTTGGTTAATGTGTAATGAGATTCGAACCCCACCCATATATGTGGACAGCTGCTCTTATATTGACCAATTCTAAGAACTTTTTACTGTACCACAAGCAGCTGAATAAAAGAGTCAAAAATTAGCGCCATGGAAACCATATTCTGACTAAAAACCTTGAATAATAAAACCTACACAAAAACTTTGTACCATAATTAAATGTCATTTATACTTAATTTTAAAATTTCAGAAATTTTTGTTATGTAAGTGACACGTGGATACTCTCCATTTCAAGTAACAATGTTATAATTTGCTGTTGCAAGAAAATGTTTACAATTTGCTATTATTCCACATGCTTCATTCAGTTCATGTCTTAAGAGTATCAGGCGCAAAAATTCATAAAATTTGTGCTGTTTTTATAAAGTTTGCATACTGGAAACTTTCTTCGTAAAGTTTTTTCATCTCTCTTGTAACAATGAACAATTTTTTTTTTATTGTTTTCATTGCAATTTAGTAATTGCATATGAAAAATAATTTTCTTTGTACCCGGTAATTGGATGAAAAAATTTGACATTGGGTGTAGTTGAAAGCAATGTCAGGGTGAATTTTAATAAAGAAAAATAGTAAATAATTTTTTCTATTAAATAAGGATGTTATGTGATATTTATGTCAACTGCAGAAAAGCGCAATAATCAGAAAAGAAATTTACTCATAAAACAAATGAAAACTCTAAAAGTCGGGAAAAATGTTCCCTGAGAACACTAAAACACAAATTTTTGAAAGTTATTTTATAGTGTACACCTCTGTATTTATCTTTCTAGAGGCAAATTCATTTAGATTTTTCAATTTAGCAAAGTATGCTCCAAGTGTTCCGAGTTTTGAGAACACCGCCTGAGACGAAACCGGTCCATGTACACGCCTTCCGCTGTTAGAAATAAAACATTTAAGGCGCTTTCTTGAGAGAGTCGTATAAGCTAATGCCATCAAATGGTTTGAACTGGCACTAGGCAAAAAGTGGGCGTATATTGAACAATGGCGTGGCTACCTAACATACAAACGAAAATTCAAAACGCTATGCTGAGAGAGTTGCTTAAGATAACGCAATCAAAATTCAAGCGAATACTAGTGCAAAACCTTACATGAAACGTTACAGGCTAGCACTAGACATAAAGTGGGCGTGTTAATTCCCATACAAAAAAAAAAATACCATACTGAAAGAATTCGAATGGAATGGATTCGAAAAAACTCTGGACAAGAACAAGATGAATTTCAAAATATGGGCGTGGCAAGCTGTATTCAAACAAAAACTTTAAAATGTTATAATAAAATTATTATTAAAGGAAATGCAAGCAAATTTCACACAAATACTATGTCTTCAGCGACTTCAAGTGACTTCAACGACTTCAACGACTTCAACGACTTCAACGACTTCAACGACTTCATGTGACTTCACCGACTTCAAGTGACTTCAGCGACTTCAAAGTGAAGTGACTTCAATGCAATCACAATTCTTGCAATCATGATTCCAATCCAAAATTTGACGCCACCAGAATAATTGCATTCTTAACGATAGAAAAGGCTGTAGTCTTATGGCATTGAAGTCTACATGCGACTTAATTTTCAAATAGATGCACTATGAATGCGTATTTCTCATGCATTAAAATTGAAAATGAATGCACTCTGCTATTTTCAACCTCTAAATTTGCGATCAGAAATAAAATTTTCAAATTTTGCAATGAATTTTTTCAACAGTTCTATACCAAAAAGTACGATTTTTAAAATAGCGTTTTCATATTTTTTTTTTTTTTGAATGGCCACACCCACTTATATAATAAATATCAAAAACTAGCAATAACAAAATTTTATATTAAAAATTTTAGTATGGGATGCTGCCAAAGGCATCTTCGATGCAGCTTTTTAGTGAAGATTTAACTCTACACCATCATTACTCTTTATTTTATTAATGTACTAAATATATATGCCAATTTCCGGAAACTGCAATTTATCTCAATTATGTCACTAAGCTAACAATGCGATTAAGTTTATATAATAAATTTTTGTTAAGATAAAAATCAATTTCTCTTCAAACGTCTTTGACTTTATGCCCAAAAAAAAAAATAAAAGCGACAAAACAATTTAAAAAATACTAAGTAATATATTTGTCACGATTTTTGCGCTAAGTTTGACATTTTGACAAAGTGACTAAGGGTATGAACGTAAAGAAAAATAACAAAGAAAAAACAAAAAAGTCAGAAAAACTTTCAATATAAAGTTAAGTGAACGTTTAATAAATGGCATGTCATAAATTAATGTGAAATGTAGGTAAAATTTATTGAAAAATTGTGCTAATTAAAAATTGTGCATTTTTTCTGCATAGTAAATTTGATAAAAAATAAAATCTATTTTTAATTATTATGACAAAGAAATAACGTTATTTGTGGGCGTTTAAGTTTAAACGATTTTAAGAAAAAAAAATTTTTAAAACGTTTTTTTTTTTTTACACTTCAGCGCATAAATTGAACACCAATAAAATAAAATGTCGTTTTTATTTGTTTTTTTCATTTGCCATTTGTTTAGACTTTTTGTCATGTCTGCAATATTTAACTGCAATCGCAGTTGCCCACGCAACAGTGTCGCCGTCGTATTCATTGAGGTGTAATGAAAATAGCAACGAATTATAAGCGTTTAAAGCAGAAAAAAAGACGTGATTAAAGTTCGTTTTTCTGCAAAGTAAGCAAATTAATTTAAGTAATTAAAAAGAATGCGGTAAAAGTTTTAACACATTTAAGTAAAGTTTTTTAGTATTTTTCTAATAAGTACGCAAAAAGGTTTCTGGTTGCTTATCGCTCATGTTAATAAACGTAGGTATATTTCATCTATAAACGTAGCTTCCGGACCACAGCATTATTTTACATTGAAATGTAAATAAAATAATAATAATAAAAATAAAGACCTTGAAATTATGTAATTTGCTACACATTTACTTTTACATATTCTTCTACTCGTTTTTACATTAAACTACTGGTATGAAAATTTGAAGAGGTAACTAGTTCCTGATATACAATATACATAGCTAACGGAAGTCACGTAGAAAGCTTTTCAAAAATTATTTATTAGTTGGGAATCTCTGCATCAATACCAAAAATGTAATTTTATTCTATTAACATAAAATCTTACAAAATTTCTGTTAAGTTTCAGAAATGTTTCATTTCCATTTCAGAAAGCTTTCAACAACGTGTCAATATCCGTTTTTGAATTTTTTCTTTACGTATTCTTCTACTTGTTTTACATTGAACTACGACTGTGGTATGAAAAATTGAAGGGGTACCTATTTCCTAAGTTATAGCCAACTGAAGTCACTTAGAAAACTTTCCACAAAATTTGTATCAATTGGGGATCCCTGCATCAATACCAAAAATGAAAATATATTCTATTAACATGAAATCTTACAAAATTTCACTTACGTTTCAGAAATCTTTCATTTCCATTTCAGAAAGCTTTCAACAATGTGTCAATGTCCGTTTTTGATTTTCCTCTTTACGTATTCTTCTACTAGTTTTTACATTGAACTACAACTGTGAAATGAAAAGTTTGAGATGTAACTAGTTCCGGGGCTATAGCCAACGGAAGTCACGTAGAAAGCTTTTCAATAAATTTTTATTAATTGGTGCAGAGATCAATTTCAAAAATGAAAATTTATTCTATTAACATGAAATCTTACAAAGGTTCAGTTACGTTTCAGAAATCTTTTATTACCATTTCAGAAAGCTTTCAACAATGTGTCAATTTCTGTTTTTTGATTTTTTTTCTTTAAAAGTTTTTGAAACGTTGCAGATATTAAGGGAAAAACAAACATTTTTGATTTAACGTCTTCGATATTTTATTATATCATCGGGACTCTGAATTATCGTTTCATTTCACTCGCGCCATCACTTGCAGTTATTTTTTGTGACGTTTCTTAATTTATAATTGACAATAAACTACATTTAAACATAGCATCAAACCGAGAATCATAAAAAAAATGTTTAGATTGTATTAGAAAAATTTTGTAAACATCAAATATGCAATCTTTCAGAAACACTTTAGAATGATTGCATGTGAAAAATTTCATATATAACGCTTCAGAAAAATGTAATCTGAAAGATTCAGGAAACATTTAATCTGAAACTTTTTAGAAATAATTCAGAATTATTGCATGCGAAATATTACATTTGATATATAGATACATATGTATAAGAAATATTTCTGAATCGTTACATATCGAGTGAGTAGAAGCCATCAATATTAGTGGTATGTAGCAAAATACGTGAAGAGGTTTCACCAGATCTTACCAAATCCTACCAAGTCGGAGGGGACAACACCTTACGCAATTAATGGACATTACCTAAGTTTGGTTAAAATATTTACGGCTAAAAAACAAGCAAGTTTTTATAAACAAAATTAAATAACTTCTGCGCTTTTTAAACAAATAGTATTAGTACCAAACTAAACATCATTCTTTTGCGATTCTAAATCCATAAGAACAAAATTGTATTTTATATTGACTAAGCTATAGTTACTGTTTTCGTGCAGGCACGGAAATATATTGTTTTGATCTTTGGTATTTTTTGTCAAGAAGATCAGACCAGTGAAGAAATTGCAATGTATTTTTCCATATTAAATCGTGCGTAGGTGGCTGTACAAAAAAATTTGCTGTTGTAAAGCCAATTCGTTAAACTTTTTTTTTTCTTTCGCATATAGAATCATACAAAAATCACGCTTAGTTCGATATCACTAAAGTTTGCCTATCAAGTGCAGAATTTTAGCATTTTGGTAACAAAAAAAAAAAAATGATGGTTTGCAGAAATAACTTGCTAAAAATATTTAGCAAATAATTGACCGCTTAGACAAAATAAATTTTTAGTAATGTCCCAAATGTATTTTGAAAATTTTAAGTACCTCAATTTTCGTTATTTCAGCTCAAATATCAATTACAAAATGATTTTAAATTTTAAAATGAAAAACGTTGATTACAGAGTTTGATAAACCGTGATTTTATCAACTTTAAATAAATTACTTTTTTAACTTTTTACTTAAAGTTGACTTCATGACCAAGTTACACACATTAAATGCAATATAACTTTATTATTGTAACTTGTTTTCAACCAACAGGTTCGCAACTAATCAAAAAAAATTAACGCACACACCAATACAAATGAAAACTTTTTTGATAAATCCTTCGTTTTTTGCTTTTAAGTTGTTGCCACAATAAACATAACATTTGATGAATAACATTTTTTTAGCATTTCTGTTATTAACATAAGCAATGTGTTTTGCTGCTGTTGCTGTCATGCGGCGCGACACAACTCAACGTTGCTGTCAAGCAAAATATAATTAATTGCTTTTATATGGCGAAAATCAGGCTGCATACGCACATACACATAGATACGTAAATATCTGAGTATATGTTTGAATGTATAACAGTAATTGTTGTAAACAACAGCAATAACAATAAACACAAAACAACAAATTTCATCTTCATCATTATCATCATATTGTAATGCCTTTTTGGTGTTGTTGTTATCGTTATTAATATTTTACTGCCAACATACTTATGTTGCTTTATGTTTTCAGTCAGTGTTGCCAATGTTGCAATTTTTTATCACCCATTATAATTTTTGTTTGTTTTATTTTTTCTTACCGCTGTCAATTAAGATTTTATTTTTACAGATTGCGATTAATTCGTTAAAAAATTCATAGCCCAGCACAACTTACAGTTATCTGTGGATTAATTTTGCATGGTCCTTTAGTTTGGCTACATAGTTTATGTTCTAAAAGTCCTCACGCAAAAAAAAAAAAGTTATTGAAGGTCAAAGGTCACGAAAATCGCTTTTCGCAA
Source organism: Tricholauxania praeusta (assembly GCA_949775025.1). Lineage (NCBI taxonomy): Eukaryota > Metazoa > Arthropoda > Insecta > Diptera > Lauxaniidae > Tricholauxania > Tricholauxania praeusta. Next base: position 109,080,088 of record OX459031.1, on the reverse strand, counting down.
ATATCTCCTTAGCTATTGATTTTACGGCTGTATAAAATTTGTTCTTTTGCAAGAACAACCGCTTTAGCAAGTAACGGGTGATTTTTTTGCTATTTGCTTTTTCAGTGTAAGTTTTTGGAAACCTCACGCGTGATTCGTAACATGTGTCAACGCCAAAAATGCTCAGTAAGGTTTGCCATTTTATCATGAATAGACTTACAAACGAACAGCGCTTGCAAACCATTGAATTTGTTTTATCAAAATTCGTGCACTGTAAAAAATGTGTTTTTATCCAAAAATTTTCTTCAGCGACGCGGCTCAATGGGTACGTCAACAAACAGAATTGACGAATTCGGTCTGAACAGCAGCTAGAGGCAGCTCATGCCACACGGCACGCCATACCATGGTTCTATTGAGAGGCGAGTTTGGTGAGCAATTAATCTCACGTTTTGGAGCAGTCCATTCGCTGCCAAGATCATGCGATTTGACCCCGCTAGACTATTTTTTATGAGGCTACGTGAGCTCTCACTTGCACCCCTGGAAGACAGCATTACATCTACCATTGGTGAGTAACCGGCCGAAATGCTGGAAAAAGTATGCTAAAATTGGGACTTACGAATGAAATACCTCAGGCGTAGCCGCGGGCAACAATTACATGAAATAATCTTTCAAAAGTAAATGGCAGGAATTGATGTATTGCTCCAAATAAATATTTCATTCACTAATGCAAAGTTTCTGCTCTTTTTTTTCATTTTCAAAAAACAAGCGCTTAAAAAATCACGCTTTATATTTGATTGCTCTATATCACAGATGAATTTGTTACACGCAAACAAATCTTTTTCTCAGTGTAACCGTAAACAAATAAAAGTCAGTGACAAAATAACTTTTTTTTTACTTCTATTTTTTATTGCTATTTTTAAAATTTTTTTTTTCTTAAAAAAATTGGCTATGTAAGTCAAAAAAGTTACAAAAAAACTTTTTGCGAAAAAAAAAAAATTAGATGACTCGGAAAAACTTTTATTCAACAAAAGCAAATAAAACAAATTTTTAAAAACATTTTTGCTATAAAAGTTATTATTGTTTGAGTTTTGCTTGGGTTCTCAACAAATCTATGCAAAAAAGGAAGTATCAGGCTTATAAACTTTTCATTGCAACGGCTCAAAGGTCACTGATGATTCCATTAAGCAATGGATGAAACTCATGTGACTAGCATTTTCAGTGTTTTTTTGTAATTATGTTGGTTTTGTCACATAATGTACTGAAAAGTAAGCTCAGTAAACAAAATGTTGTTGCTTTGTTACTGTTTAAGGTCTGCTTGCAAAAATGGCCATTGGATTATGAAATTTTTAAAAAAATTGATTTTCAGGAAATGTTGAAAGCATTCGCATCAAAATATCTGAGAAAAGTTATATTCAAAGTTTCTACACTGAGAAAAAAATGTATTTGCATATAATAAATTATATTTGATATAGAGCAATTAAATATTTGATTGAGTCAAACATAAAATACTTGGACCAACATATAACAACATTTGATCCAAATACAATTTGCTTGATTCAAATAAATATTTAATTGCTCTATATAAAGTATACCTACATTTGCTATATTCAAATAAATTATTTTATCAGTGTAGGGGCCTGTAACTGGTTTAATCCGGCTCAGACTTCGAAACCCTTTTTGAATTTATGTTATTTAAGTCTTGCAACCTTTTTTGATGTTGCTCATTTGCAGCTTTTCAGTGTTGCATATTTTACATACATCTTATATTCACTATCACATTATAAACAACAACAACAACTACTAGTGATAGTTTTATCATTCACATTATATTTTTTTTTAATTGTTGTATCTTGTAATTTTATTTAACAGGTTTTCACTTTTATTTTTTTTTGCCTGCAAAAAACGTTGGTGGTCGCTGCTGCAACTGCAACTTAATCATCATCATCGACAACAACAATGCAATTTTCTTCTTGTTATTGCATTTAGTTCCATGCGTTGTTGTTTTTGTTGTTTAATGCTATGTGAATGGCCTACTTTCATTTTGACATGCGAATTTTGCAGACGCTGCAACCGCTGGCAGATGGGTTTCATGTGCAACACGAGGTTGTATGCATTGGTTTTTTGTTCATTATTTCGTATGTTAAATACAGAAAGAGTAAAACAACCGGTGAATGTAAGCACAATTTTAAAAATTCAATAAATGTTGAAGGAGTTGAAAATGTTGAAGTAGTAAAAGAATTTCTTCGAATTTTCCGAAATGTGGTGAAAAATTCGATATTTGTTGAGAAATTCCGAAAACGTTTAAAAACTCGAAGAAGTCGAAGAGTAGCGAAAAATGTTGAAATTGGCGTTATAAATTGAATGAGTCAAAAAATATTGAATAAGTCGTAAAAAGTTTAAAAAGACGAAAACTTATGTACGAATCATAAACTATTAAGAGATCCAAAATTGAAAATGTAGAAAAAACCTCAAAAAATATTTTAAATTTTGAAACATATTGAAAGATTAGAAAAATCTTGGAAAATAATTATTTTATTGAGCAGTGTGTGATAACACCAAAAAAATTACGTAAAACAAGAAAAAATCGGCAACAGATAGTCATACTAGTTTCAATCATATCTACATGGAATCATCAGTGACCTTTGAGCCGATGCAGTAAAATTTCTAAGCCTTATATGTTCCGCTTTTTGCATTGATTTGTTAAGAATCTAAGCAATACCAGAAAATATCACTGATAGCTTAAAGGTCACTGATGATTTCTGATAGTTTAAAGGTCACTGATGATTTCATTTAGCAATGAATGAAAGTACTATGGCTAGCTTTAGCCGTTTATGTTGTTTTGTTGTTGTGAGTTTTTTGGTGTTACTAGACACTTTACTAAACAGTAAGCTTAAAGGTCACTGATGATTCCATTTAGCAATGAATGAAACTACTATGACTAGCTTTAGCTGTTTATATTGTTTTGTTATTGTAATTTTTTGGTGTTTTCACACACTATACTAAGCAGTAAGCTCAGTAAAATTATTATTTTTATTTATATTTTAGAATAGAGGGATTAAGCTTATTAACTGTTTTACGATCGTTTCATACTATGAATGTTGCCTAGATGGAATATTTTTGAGCATAGTGCTGATACTAAATTAATAAATAATCAATTTCTTATCTGTTCACACCAAATTTAAACCTACTGTCATATTTATATACATAAAGTAATGCTATAACACTTAGTCATTTCAATTACAAGTTTCTATTTAAATGTGGTTTCATACAAAACTTAGTAACAGTCACCATGAATCATAAATAATTTTAAAAACCCCAAAATTTGATTTAATCTTCATTGTGAAATTCTTAATAAACATTATAATAAAATAATTTTAAAAAAAACCAACATACCTTGTGTATTGACAAGAGCCAACAAAAGTAGAAATAGCAGCAAACTGGTAATGCTGGAATACACTGGTAATCCCATTTTTCGTAGCTTACGAACTCAATGTTACTTATGATTTTTTGTTTTTATATATAAATTTAAAAAAAAAAAATAGAAGAGAAGATTGCTTTATTCGAAAAAACATTTATTATTATTTAAATTTTAGTTTGGTTTTTCATTAATTATTTTGAATATTTGCAAGACCACATAAGAAATAAGTGGAAAATAATTGCGGTTTGATATTTTTTCAAAATGAAAATTTAAGTTTAAATTGTTTTGATAAAATTGTCAAAAAGGTAATATTTTATAAGCAAGTTTTTTTAGTTTAAAACACAGCATTTCAAAATTCAAGCTGTAAAAAAAATAGTTTAAATTTTCAATAAAAATTTTGTACAAAATTATATTGAAATTAAAATGAATAAAAAAAACTAAATATCAGAAAAACGTGCTTTTGTTTACAGCTAAATATTAATTTTATTTTTTTTAGAGAATTAAAAAAACATTAAACAAATTAAAATATATATTTTTTTTACAAAAAATCACGAACGCCGACACAAATTTCATTTCTGTTTTAATTTTTTAAATTTACTTTTTTGTCAACACTTATGAACAATTTAAATTTAAAATTTGTTATTTGAGAGTGTGTGTTTTTTATGCAGCAAAACTTCTTCATGAAATAAAAGCAACAGAAACACCTTGAATTTATTTGTTTTAAAATTTTTTTATTAATTTACGCTTTTAACTTCTTTCATTTTGCTGTCTCTACTCACTTTATTCACTCTATGTTTTGCTGTTTTTGGCATGCGCTTTTTTTATTTTTTTTTTTTTTTGGTTTATAATTTTATCGTTTTATTGCTGTTGTTGTTATTATTTTTATAATCTGGCGCATGACAAATTCAAGTATTTTTTTATATAAGTTTTATGTTTTCTTTTATATTCAATATCTTATATTTTTTTCTCTTATTACTTTGCAATAATTTAAGGTCAATTTAATTTAAAAAAAAAATTACATATTATTATTTTGGTTTAATTGCAAATTGAGCGTATTAATTTTGCCACACATTATTGCTGTAGCTTAATAAAAAATATTCATTCAACTCTTTATTTTCATATAAAGCGCTCGAAACGAAAAACTTAAGCAAAGAACCTGCTTTGAAAGCTGATTAAAGCTAAAAAGTTAACTATCAATAAGAAATGTACAGATTCGTTTAATTTTTTAAGAACTTTGTATAAGAAATATTTTGACTGAATAAAAGCAATAAAAAAATTTATTGAAAATTAAGATTTTTTTGTACTTTTTTAATTAAAATTAATTACACAATTAGCAAAAATAAATATTGAAGCTGAAAAGTTGCGAAAAAATCTCTTTAATTAAGTAATTAATTTTGCGGCAGACTTAAAAAGATTTTAATTTTATTATTTAATACAATTCCTCAATAATAATTTTAATTTTCGAGAAAAAGTGAATTGCGGAAACATCAAATAACCACAGATATGCCAATAGTGGTAAACTTTGACTGATTCATTCTAAGTAGTGACATAGAGAAGTAACTGTTTGATGAGCAGTTGCCTGAATATTTTCCATAATTTTTTATGTGAAATTTTAAGCTCAGTAATGATAATTTAATCTATTTAAAAATGCAACGAAAACACACAAAATTTTCAAAATAACATTTAAAAATAAACTTTATATCGTAAGCGAAGCCTACAAAAACACGTTAACTCATCCAGAAATTTATGTAAAAGTTTTGATAAAAAAAAATTTTAAAAATGCCCAAAATTCGAAATGTATAAATAAATTATTCCTGTACAGCAAACACCAAAAAAAATTACAAAAACAATGAGCAAACAACAACAAACGACTAAAGCTAGTCATACTAGTTTCATTCATTGCTAAATGGAATCCTCAGTGACCTTTGGACCGATGCAATGGAAAATTGCTAAGCCTGACATTTCCCATTTTGTATAGATTTCTTGAGAGCCTAATTTCTGTACAGCAAACACCAAAAATATTACAAAAAAAAAGACCAAACAAAAAAATATCGCTAAAGCTAGCCATACCAGTTTCATTCACTGCGAAATTGAATCCTCAGTGACCTTTGGACCGATGCAATGAAAAATTGCTAAGCCTGACATTTCCCATTTTGCATAGATTTCTTAAGAGCCCAAATTCCTGTACAGCAAACACCAAAAAAAATTACAAAAACAATGAGAAAACAACATAAAACGACTAAAGCTAGTCATACTAGTTTCATTCATTGCTAAGTGGAATCCTCAGTGACCTTTAAGCCGATGCAATGAAAAATTGCTAAGCCTGACATTTCTCATTTTGCATAGATTTCTTGATGACCTATACCGACATACCTAGGGTCATGCAGGTCATCAAACAAAAACGAATCAAGTGTTTTGTGTCATTTTCTAGCATGAGCAACAGTTTTTAATATCATCTTTCATCTTATTCCTACAACTCTCCACATGTTTGCTAAACAGGCAATGACCATTTTTGGCAGCTACAACTGCCAGAGAGCGCTTAACATTCCATTTCAGCTAAATTGGCCCTTGGGTCCATTGTACCTTTTTTAACAACAATCCAACACTTTTTTTGTCCTGAGTAATTTGTCCCTTGCCTAGCAAGTCCATCAGCTATCAATGTTCCTATGCTCAGGCATAGATTAAATAGCAGCCTGACAATCTAAAAAATTTTACTAACTGTTTTGGCTATAACATTAGTTTTCAGCCAGGATGCTACCTCTTCTATAGCTACAACTTCCGCCTGAAAAATGCTGCAATTGTCTGTTAACTTCGCAGCAATTCTTAGCTTCAGTGGAAATGCACCAAAGCGACCGAAGACTCAACAAACGGCCGGAAAGATGTTGGCGTCTGTTCTTTTTTTTTTGGATTCAAGTAAATTTTGCTTATCGACTATTTGAGAAAAGGAAAAACAATCAACAGCCGACTATTACTGTAAATTATTGAACCGATTGAAGAACGAAATCAAAAAGAAACGGCCACATTTATCGAAGAAAAAAATCATCTTTTTGCAAGACAATGCTCCAGCTCACAAATCGATAGGCCAAATTGCACGAGCTACGCTTCGAACTGCTTCCTCATATTCCCCATATTCTCCAGATTTGACCCCCAGCGACTACTATCTGTTCCCAAATTAAAAAAGGAGGGATAGAGATTTGCGACGAATGAACAGGTCGACTTGGAAACTAAATCGTATTTCGGAAATCTTGAGAAATCTTACTATTCAAAAGGAATCGCAATATTAGAAAATCATTGGAATAAGTGTATCGAACTGAAAGGGGACTATGTGGAAGAATAAGAAATAATTTTGGCAAAAATCGTGTGTTTTCTTTGTTAGGCCGGCACCGTCTTGAACGCCCTAGTAATTTGGTTGATTTTTCTTCATTCGAAAAGCTATGTAATAGCCGAAAATTCTCTGGCACTTCTCTAATGAAATGTCTAAATTGGTTTGGTTCTTTTGAATGATTATTGCTTTATAGTTGTGGTAAAATTTTACTTGTACGCGAAAAATTACTACGTGAATTTTTTCGCTATAGTAAGTATTGGGCAGACAAATTGATTGCTCAAATTTGACTAAGTTTTTATGGGCGATTTCAGTAAAATTTCTTAAGGTGATTATATTGGATTACCAAACAATTAGACTGAGAGCCGGCTGTAGAAAAGTCGAGTGTATAAGATTACAGGATGAGATGTATGCCAAATGATAGAGCTCAATGAACCTAAATAGAATATCTAGGGTTGCCTTGCCAAAGCCTGTCCCTATGGCCGAAAATGCCCGAATTTTAGCCAATTTTGTTGTTCTAATTAAAACTGTAGTACATAACAGCTTGAAATGTATGCCAAATCATAGAACTCGAAGAGGCCTAAATATAGTACCTGGGATTGTATTGTTAAATCCTGTCCCAAACATGGGTTTTCACCGGTTTTTTGGGTCAATTTTCATTAATGAAGATAGCAGCTTAAAATTCGTGCCAAATGATAGATATCGAAGAGCCTAAATAGAATATATAGGGTTGCCTTGTCGAATCATGTCCTAAACATTATTTGACACCCGTTTTTGTGGTCAACTTTTCTTAAATGAGTGGCAACTCATGTTTGGGACAGGATTCTACAAGGCAACCGTATATATTCTATTAAGGCTCTTCGATATCTATCATTTGGCACAAATTTCAAGCTGTTATCTTCATTAATGAAAATTGACCTAAAAAACCGGTGAAAACCCATGTTTGGGACAAGATTCAACAATGCAATTCCAGGTATTATAATTAGGCCTCTTCGAGTTCTATCATTTGGCATTCATTTCGAGCTGTTATGTACTACAGTTTTAATTAGAACAATAAAATTGGCTAAAATTCGGGCATTTTCGGCCATCGGGACAGGCTTTGGCAAGGCAACCCTAGATATTCTATTTAGGTTCGTCGAGCTCTATCATTTGGCATGCATCCCATCCTGTAATCTTATACACTCGACTTTTCTACAGCCGGCTCTTGGACTAAATTATAAGCCACCAGATTTTGTAAAAATTCTGATTAAGTTTTATGTGAAGAGTTATTTGATATCTCATATGATGTGAATGTTTTTTTAAGTTATTTTGTAACTCTGGATTAAGAGGAATCATTATTTTTAAATTTGTCCACAAAAGTATAAAGAAACATTTTAATAGAAAAATTTTACTATAAGTCTCAAAATAATTTTTTTTTTTTGTGATTCGATCTAATTTATTTTTCATTGTTAATTTCATTTCTGAAATTTTGTTTTAAAAACTTTTTCATTTAAAATTGTAACAAACGGTTGGATGGCATAAAGTTTTATTTTAAGATTTTTTTTATTAAAAATAATAAAATTGAATTATACTAAGCTCAATTCCACGATCAAGCTATTTTGTTGCTAATACTTAAGATTTATAAAATTTTTCATTTTAATATTTTGCGAAACCGGGTCACAATTTCAAAAAAACCTCTAACGAGCAAAACAAATGACTTAAGCAACGAACTTCATTTAGTTACACTAATATGAAATGACGTTTCTTTTTTTTTAGTTTTTCACTTCAAGCCAACAATTTTTATTGGCATTAAACTTTGTTATTATTTTTTAAAAATCTTCATTTTAATTTGTTTTATTTAAAACACATGTCATTGACTAGTAGTTGATCACTTTTTCAAGTTTAATTTAAAAAAACAAAAACTGCACCGCAGCAGTCTTCAGCACAATAAAAACAATGCCAATACACACAACGCAACAACACATGCAAACTTCGTTTAGTCCCGAAAACTTTTGCATACGAAACAGCACAAATAATCAAACGAAGCCAAAAAAAAAAAACAATTTTTTTTTTCACTTTTTCAGCTCATGCAAATGTAACCGAAATGATAGAAAAAAAAAATATTGCAAAAACCAAAAAAAAGTTGGCAATGTTACCCGCTCAATAGCTTACTGCTGTTGCGCTTATTTTTCGATTAACCGTTCAGAAACGCGTTTCACGACAAACTGAATCAAGGTGGACAGCTGTAGTTGCGGCCAACGCACCAATTCTCGCGCGTGGTGCGCCGCAAGAGAGCACGCGTACAAGAAGTGATTGGTGATATGACTACAAGCATTAGGAGAGTGAGAGCTGATGAGCGCTTTTTGTAGCAAAATGAAGACAAAGAGCGCACAAGTTAAGCTTAGTTGCAGGTGAGAGAAGCTTAAAGTTTACGCTGGAGATTGTGCTTAAATTGAAGAGAGCAATTGCAACGTAAGTGAGTTTACGTTTACGTGATACGAGATAAATTATTTCTTTAAAATTAAATGCATAATTTTCTTTTAAATACAAAAAATAGCGGCCAAAGAATAATTAAATAAAATTTGTTCGTTATTTTACGGGCTTTTTCGAGCTTTACGTGGTATTTTGTATTAGACCATGTCCATTATTTCCCAATATTTTTTCGAGCTGTTCGATTTTTTTTTTTTTTTGATACATATTTTTTTAATTAATACCTAAAATGACCTCAAGTTTGTGCACAAAAAATGAAAATTTTCTTTGTACGCCCGGCATTTTTTCAAAAATTAGTATTTTTCAAAAATCATCGATCAAACGCCCCTTAACTATTTGCTTAGCGGAAAAAAATTTTATTTTTTTTTTTCGGATGAACCAGTCTCCAGATATCTTGCTCGCCGCAAATTTTGAGGTCGTTCATGGCATTGCACTTTTCTACCTTATCGACGAATGTTTTGGACCACAATTTCAGGGCTAAGTCTTGAATAGTTTTACATTAATAATAACAAAAGATCAAAAATCAAATTAAAATGTAGAAAAAATTTTGGCTTAAGATAAAATGCAGCTTCAAAAAAAATTTTAAAAAAGTGTCTTTTAATTTTTTGAAAAACTCCCGGAGGCCCTTAAGGGGTTTAAGAGATAAATAATATAAAAAACGCACCATTATTCTTGTGCAATCATAAATGTTCGAACTCAAAATTTTCTCTGGAGGTAGATTTCTCACTTTTTTATATTAAAAAATAATGTAAAAAGACACCACACATGCAAAGAGATATTCTAAAGAGAAATATTAAAAATCTTTGGTTCCATATAGCAATAGTGAAGGAAACTTGGAAAAAAATAACGTACACTCAGAGAAAAAATCAATGATTTTACATTTTTGATTTTGTCAAAAAGAAACCACATTGATTTAAAGTGACAAATTGTTTAATGTACGAGTAAAATATAAAAAAAAAACTTCCAAATACTAAAGCTAAAAAATGTTATTTTCAATATTTATCAAATTCAAATTGAATTTAAAGTTGTTTGTCGTAAAATTAAACGGAAAAAATGTTATTTTTACTATTTCCAACTTCAAAATTGCGTCAAAAAGAAAATTTTCAAATTTATAAATGCCATTTTTCTCTGAGCGCAGGTACGAAAAGTTGGTGAACTTTAGATTCAATGGGTGTGCTAGTGAATACATGAAAGAAGTGGGTTTTTGTAGTGTACTGGGGAATAGATAATTCGAGAAGACTATAAGCTTTTATCATGAGTAAAAAGTTATGGAATTAAAAGAAGAATAGTTGGACCTAGTGGCAATAAACATTGGCGCAATTTGTTCGCTAAGTATTTTCTTCCAATATTGTCGTTTTTGCTGAAATGGATGCAGAAGACTCTGAATCAAAGTTAAATTATTACTTGCTGTTTTGTTACTTTTTCGCCTTTGATTGAAAACCTTGTTATTACTCATATTATTCATAACTATAAGAAAGCAAATCAATTGAAAAAAAAAAAAAATCAGTGCTAAAAATGTTAACGAAACTGAATTTTTTTTTATGTTTCACATAAACATTTTTTTGTCAGCATAATATCGTATCTACAGTATTTACAAAGGCAATGGCTTTTTTGTTATTCAAACTAGACTAATCTATTATGGCATATTTTTTAATGCTTTTCCAACAAAAGGTAAGTAAGATACTTAAAATATGAAACACTTTTTTCACATTCTCTAAAATTTAGTTTTTGCTTGTTGCGATGTTTTGCATATAAGGTATCAATACATTAAAATTTTGCTGAAGGCAGTAATACTGATAACTTAACATTTAAAAATTATTCATATTTTAGATGAGAGCTATAACTTTACTGAAGACTTCAAAGCAAAATATTGAGTATTGTAAGAGTTAAAGAATTAAAATAAAGGTAAGTTCTTAAGTGACAAAAACCAACTCAAACAATATTTGAGACCATAAAGAAAAATCGTAATGAGGTAGAGCAAAACAAAGCTGGGGTTTTACTTTCACATACAAATACAACTTCATCTAAGATTGATCTGGTTAAAGTTTTTAATTAGTTACCGCATGTTGTGTAACTGCGTAATTTAATTAAAAGTTTATCAGCTAAACAGTCCCGCAAGTCCCGCAAGAGAAAAATTTTCAGTGACCTTGACTATGCCGTGAAAAATTAGCCAAATATTTCTTTTTGATGGGGTGTATTAACCTCCATAACAATAATCAAACCAAAATGCTTCAAAAGTTCTTTGTCTTGCGAATTTTGTCATAAATATCTTTGCTGGAATTCGTAAATTTTTGAGATAACCACAAATTAAATTAAAATTTTCAGATTCCAACATTTTAATTTATTACCATTTTTTCTATATCAAGCGTTAATTAAAGCTAAAAAAAATCAATATAAATTTATAATATTTAGGCCAAGAACATTGAAAATATTCACTTTCAAACGAAAGACTTAAGAAACAAACTTGATAAGCTGTCACTACAAATAGCTCATATATGTTAAACATAAGTTTTTTTTCTTTTTATCAAACTAAAAACTTATTTCCTTTATTTACTTAATGACAATCAATTAAATTTATTGAAATTATAAACAATCAATCAATAGCATGACGTTTATCATTTTCAACAAGACATAAAAATTGCTAAAGCAATAAAAATTCTTGAGCGTAAAACAAAAAAGTTAACTACCGTATTGAGCTGCGGCTCTTGGTGGAAAAATGTAACACTTTAGGCACTTAAAGTGCCCATCATAAATTAATTAACTTTACACGATTAAAATAGCGCTGAAGCAATACCATTCGCCATGGAATCGAACAAGTTTGCAGTCAGTTCAGCTTAGCATCCTTAAAATACTGAGCCTATAAATGCAATGGCTCGAAAGCAGTGCTTGATGTTGACCACCCGCTTAGCTTAGCATCTTGCTAAAGCCGCCTACTGCGGCTTCTTGTTTGTGAGAAGTTAACGTGTTGACGTTTACTCGACATCACAATGTTTTTTCTTCATCTTATGCAACAAAGTCTGAACAAATGTGCTCCCAACTATGTTACTTTATTAGCCTCAATTGCGCCAACATAAGTTGGTCTTCGCAACATATCAGTCTTTCGGTCTCATCCTTTTAGTGGTAGTTTTTTTAACAACTTACTTTAATGGTAAAATGTTGTTGTTTAATTATCCGTCCTGTCTGCTGAACTCCTGCATATTGCAAAGGATCACACTTTGATTAAGTTTAAGTGGTAGTCAATTTTTGCGTACACACTTAGGCTGTAAAGTAGTCTGTTGTGTTATCTTGAGAAATTGAGTATTGGACCGAATACTAACATTTCTAGCCTTAGCTCAATATTTCATTACAAAGTGAATCTTTATCATTTCACTTTTGCGAAATTCTTAATCCCCCTTGTACTGCTCTTTCTCAAGCAGATTCGCAAACCATTTTCACCGTGGAAACCCGCAGCAGCCGACTCCAATCACAACCACCGTCGATAAATGAAATAGTAAGTGCAATTCAGTTCTTAAAGAATAACAAGGCCGCTGGCATTGACCAAATTACTGCAGAATTGCTAAAATCATGTCCGCTGACTTCAGCTAAAATTTTACACCTCTTGCTCTCCCGAATTTAGGATAAAGAACACTGTCCGTCCCGTCATAGGTGCTGAAAAAAGTACTCCTTAACAGAGTAAATGATAAACTTCATTCTGCAACTTCAGCTGCAAGCATGCTTCCGGCGAAACCGATCTTGTGTGGACAAAATTAACACAAATTAAGAACAATCGAGCGAGTGGCGCTCGGTGCTTCAAATGATCTTCGTTGACTATAGCATAGCCATTGACAGTGTCTCCCGAGAATGTATTTGGGTCTCACTGCTACGGAGAGGTATCTCTACCAAGGCTAGCAGTTTAATATGTGCGCAGTACGTGGGTTTTAAGTCCAGCATGTTACATAATGGCGTATTGTCACCGACATTTATCCCCAAGACAGGCGTCCGACAGAGCTGTTTGTTCTCATCAATTCCTTTCCTAGATAAAGCCCTGGATAATGCCGAAAGAGGAATTCGTTGGAACTTTAAAAAACAATTAAGAGGATCTCGATTACGCAGATTAAATCTGTCTTTTAGCATCAATTCATTCAGACATGTAAAATATGCTAGACGACTTGGTTTTGGGGTCCGAAAAGGCCGGCTTAAAAATTAATACATCTAAAACGAAAAGCATGAGACTGAATCCATCCAGAAATTACCTCACATTTAGCGTTGGCAACAATGACATCGCAAATGCCGACAGCTAATACCATCTCAAACGCTGATTTACACCAAAAATGCAACCAGATACCTGTAGCAATTGAGGTCAAGCTGCGCACTCTTCGAAAACCATCCGACGAAATCTGTCGCCAAGCCTTTGAGTGGAATCCACAAGGTAGCAGAGCACGTGACATGCCAAAGGGTACGTGGAAGAGAACGCTGGAAAAGGAAATTCGAGATTCGTAACATTCGTGGAAGCATATAAAACTCATCGCTAAAGACCGCAGTCGTTGGAAAGAATTCAAGAAGAAGAAGAATTTTTTGCTGGGAAGTGGAATGAGAAAAAAATCGTTGGAACAGAAAAAAATGTCCTATAAGTTAAGAAGTCAATATTTCAAGCTAGTTCTGCCGCTGCAAAATCATTCTACATTGCTAATTGCTATTAAATTAATTGGAGTGGAAAATGGAAGAAAACCAATACCATTTCAATGTGATAAAAAAGGAATGACCATTTTTGGAATGGCTTGTGGAACGCAATTAAAAAGAAGGTTTGTGTCCGAGAAGAAGCTCTTCAGAGATACCCAACAATTTATTACTTTGATCGATACAATGTAATATTTATTGTCTGCTCTCTGTTCTCATTGGTAAATGTGAGGTGTTAATAAGAATAATCGAAAAAAGACTCACCTTCATTATTGATGTACTCCGAGCTATCCGATATTGTACGACAAGCATTAGCATCACAACCGATTTAAGTTTAATCAATGATAGCTCCGCAACTTTATATGGCAGGTATGCGGCTGCGATTTCCTTCGCATTTACATACTGCCGGTTGGGATCGCACATCTATGGTAAGATAAAAACATTGATGGATTTCTTAACAACCACACTAGTTCTTAGCATACCTTCATTTGTTGAAAAAAGATAGGTGTGGTTACCGGATTTTAATCCACATATCTTGCCTTTTACTAGCAAAGGCTCTTGAATTAGGGCCAGATCAATGAAAAATAACAAATCCTTGCTGGCAGCCTTGAAGTGATGCATCTTCAACCGTTGCAATTGCCCCTCAAAAAGTTTCACCTGCATGACGATGGTATTGTCTGTGTGGTCACAATGGCGAACATCCCAGCGGCATATTGATGAAGTACTCTGATTTTTCACCCTTTGTGTTGTACGTTTCACAAATGAAATTGTTACTGTGATATTTTGTTTATTTGCCTGCTGGCTGCCTGCTTTCTGTATGGGTTAGTAGGCAGTTTGCTTGCTGGCTGCCTGCTTTGTATATGGAGCTGTAGGCAGTCTGTCTGTTTGCTGCCTGATTTGTATATGGAGATGTAAGGGATCTTGCCTGTTGGCTGCATACTTTGTATGTGGTGATGTAGGCAACAAGGTAAACTATATATGCACTTAGTAAGCGATATTTTAAGGCAGTCTGCCTTTCCCTTGGTATACATTGTATATAGAGATGTAGGCAAGCTGCCCACAAAGCGGCCATCCTTTTGTAAAAAGAATTTACAGTTATGGCTGGAGTTGTGCCTACAACGAGTATTCATCGATGTTGTGTACAACATATTTGCCGCTGGGGTATTAGGCATGTCTCCTCTGTAATATCTTCTCTTCGAAGAGAGTATGAGTCTTTGCAAACTGATCTCCGTTCACGTTCAATGGCTTCAACCGACTCAGAAGTACAGCCATACTCCGTATGTTTTGCAGAAGAACTGGGATTTGCTGCCTGGTTTTATTCCCCACACTTCCGTCACATAAATTTAATTAACTCGAGTTGAGTAAAGTTCCAACAGCGTTGTTTTTGTGTCAAACAGCTTAGAATCATTAGAGGCAAAACTGCGCTGTCTGAAGAGATTTACGTGTGTTTGAGGACCTCAGAATGCTGAAATAAAAAAAACTATAATAAATTCAAGTCATTAAGATAATTTTACATCACCCTGTATTTATTTTAAAAAAATACAAATAAATGAAATTTGCTTATCACATTCAAGACATAATAGCAAGGCCGACTAAAGTCAAAAACATCAATGTCTAGCCACAAGAAAATTGCAATATATTGGCAAAAATTATTGACAACACTTAATTGAAGTAACATTAGTCATAGTCAACATTTTTGAAGCAACATTAATATGGCTTAGTTACGTTACCTTAACCATTATGTTAGTTGTATGGAGCATCGTCTGATTTATCTCTAAGGCGCCAATAGCAAAAAAAAACAGAAAGAAGAAACTAAAGTTTTCAGATTAAACCATACCGTATGCTGAGTAGCACAAGACAACATTTAATATGCTACAAACTCATAGGAGTAAGAGTAAAACAATTTCGCTAAATTTATGTATTACAATTTTCGATTTGTCCATATCGACAGCCCCTATGTGTGTATAACAAACTACTTCTTTCATAAATAAAAAATATTAAAAAATTAAAATTTATCGGGTAAAATTAACCATCAAACATGTACCCTTCTTTACATTTATTTTTTAAAGATAATTTTTTTTTCGCACTGGTCCCAATCGGGGCGCCAGGTTGGTTGGCCTTGTAAGATGTTTGGAAAATGGTGGTCGCTAGCTAATGAAAAGTACAACAATTGGAAATCCGCAGTTGGAAGAATGAACGAAAATGAGAATTCAGAAGAACACAGGTAAGCACTTGTGACACTATTAGCTAGGAAAAATGCTGGCGACAGAGTTGACAAGAGTCTTGTTCTTCAAATGGAAGAGGAGACAAAATACTGGCATGAGATTTTGATGCACGTTGTGGCTTTCTGCACGCGGATTGCCGTTTAGAGGTTCCTATGACAAATTTTTACCGAAAAACAGTGGGACTAAGTTCGATCCTTTTCTGAATTTACTGAGATGTGACTGAGCTAAAACATGTCAAATATTTTTCCAACTCTGTAGACTCTACTCCGAACATTTCTCATGTATATAGATCAACTTTATTTTATAGTGAGATATGTCTCTAAAAACGGATGGCCCGTCGGGGTAGTCTTACGACAATGCTAGCAATATAGTATGTCGGGTGTGTGTTCTGGCCTGCAAGCGAGAATAAAGCAAGTGAACCCTCTGATATCTTTTTTCGGTATTTTGCAATCATTGTACAATTTTCTTCGGCATCAACACACAGATGGGAAGTTTTGCTATCAAAACTGAAGCCAAATTTAACAGTCTTTAAGAGTATTTCTTAAACAAGATGGTCTGCTCGAGCTGACGCCTGCCGAAGTCTATGTTCTTACTGAGATGAGATCATGGCAGCTCTTCAGATAATTGCCAATGATTCGAATGAACAACCAGCTGCACGTTCTGAAGCTTCAGGCCTTCTGAATTCATTAGACTCGATGGAAACTTGCTTTTTGACAGTTCTCTAGAATGATATCTTAGAAAGGTTCAACAAAGTCCTTACAATCTGTCAACATCAACCTGGGTACTATCGATGAACTGTATCAATATCTGATAACGTCTATAGAAGACTTAAGAGAACCCAAAATAGAATGGTTTTGAGATGTGGGAGGGGGTTGCAAATGCGAAGTGCCTAGGGGCCCAGTGCCTCTAAGTCCGAACCTGGGCTTATCCATGTAAACTTTGGACTATGCGTAGCCTCAAAGTAAAAAAGTTTAAAGGTGTGATATTACATGTTTTAGGCGACCTGTTTTTCGAATTGTTCTTGCAATAAAGCCATGGTTTCACAGGCTTTGTGGCAAGTAGCGCCATCTTGTTGAAAGCCAATGTCGTTAAGATCGCGGTTTCAATTCAAGGTCTCATCCACACTTACGTTTTGGCCGGCCTCATTTTTGAAGAAATACGGACCGATGACTCTACCAGCCTATAAACCACACAAAGCCGTTGTTTTGTAAGGATTTAGTGGTACCTCTTAAACCTTTTTTGGTTGATTTTTACCCAAATTTTGCTTATTGAAGTAGCCATTAAGCTCCATGGCTGAACAAATTTTTTGTCGAAAACAGTGTAGAACTTCTTCAAGCTTTCAAAGACTGAACCAGCGACGTTCCGAAAAGTTGAATTTTGTTTTATGCTTTTAAACCAAGATCCTTACGTAAAATACGCCTCAGCGCCATAAAGAAGCACAGGTAGAATGAGCGTCTTGTAGAGTGCTAGCTTTGTCGATCGAGAGAGCTCTGAAGCCTAATTGCTTACTGAGCCTGTAATTGCACCTATTAGCAATTGTTATTCTCCGCTTAATCTCCAGACTGACATCATTGTTGCTGGTTACGGCAGTGCCAAGGTAAATGAATTCCTTGACAACTTCTAATTAACAGTTGCCCGCTGTAACATGAGAGTCTAGATCCCGTGCTCTCTTGTTGTTGTTAGTAGACATCATGTATTTCGTCTTGCCCTCCTTTACCGTCAAACCCACTTTGGCTGATTCCTTTACAATAGCAGTGATAGCAGCAGTAACGTCTCTCTTGCTCCGACCGATAATATCAATATCATCGGTGTACGCAAGGAGCTGAACACTTTTGAAGAAAATGGTGCCATTATGATGCAAACCGGCTTTTCGTATGATGCCCTCCATAATGAAATTGAAGAGATCGCACGAGAGCGGGTCGCCTTGTATGAAACCTCGCTCGGTATTAAAGGTTTCGGAGAGGTTATTCCATACCTTAACGGAGCTACACGTATTGCTCAACATCATCTAAGGCTTTGGAGGTATACTGAACTCAGACATTGTTGCGTATAGGCAATTCCGCACTGGGCTATCGAACGCAGCTTTATAATCAACGAAGAGATGGTGAGTGTCGATTTGATATTCATGGGTTTTCTCCAGGATTTAGCGTAGTGTAAGAATTTGGTCTACTCGTATGGTGGATTAACCAGGTCTAAAGCCACACTGATAGGATCGGATCAGCGTTTCTGTATGCGGCTTCAATCTTTCACACAATACGCTCGAGAGGATCTTATATGCGATGGAAATAAGATAGCAAAATGTTTTTCTTTTATTTTTGATATTGCAAAGTCTGACAAATTTAATTTCACTGGTGCTATATAGTATATAAAAACAATTCATTTCCTGTATCCTACTTCTGTCTGCCGCCACACTGTCCAAATTCCACAAAAATTTAAGCCTCCCCGGAGACCTGGATATTGAATGACTTTTCGATTTCAATTTGTGTTTCCCAGGAATTAGAATTTGGATTCGATATCTAAAATTCCATGGTAAATCAATAGTTATGTCGATTTAATTCTAGAAATCATAATTTAAAATTGTAATTCCTTAAGAATTACATTTCGGAAGTGATTTGTTTTATTCTATTTTGTTCTCGATTCTATTCCAGAAATCAAACTTCGTAATTGAAAAACTTTAATAGGTTAGATAACTCTAAGATCATGATTTCAGCCCACTATACACTGGCTGCTTTGAGAATGACTAATATCATTTAACCTTTTAACTTCTTTAATATTAAGTATCAACATTACTTAAGTAATTACACGCATCTATACAACCAAACCTTTTCTAATCCGCAATCAACACCTAATTAAATCCGCTTAACTCCTCTTTAAGTGGCGATTTTTCAATGCATTACAATCGATTTGTCAATGAGATGATGACTTCGGATCTGGCCGTGTAAGTAGATGAGAAGCGTCTACGTACAAATAGAAATAAAATGACTAACGAATTAAAAAAAATCAATTCATTGAAATAGGCGTAAACTGTGTGTCTACATTATTGCAGCTTCACTTCCTCACCAACATAAGCTGCCTGAAAGCTGTACAGTACATTGTAACCGATACAAAAGGCTTAAGCAGAAGAACAGGTTTTTGATCGCATCTTAAAATTTAAACTTCTTCAAGTGCTGCTTTCTGTTGGCATTTAATGTGACCTATCAATTTCGCTTGAGGGTATCAAATAAATTTTAATTGCATTGAAAATCAACACAGACTCAAATTGTTGTCATTCATTGTGTTGTTTATTTTAAATAGATGAAAAAACAAACTTTTAAATATTAATTAATAACAAATTTGCCTATCAAGGCTGTCTGCATACATATTGCGGCATTATTTGTACTTTATTAAAAAACAAAAGTATTATGCACTTAAAAAAAATATGTTTAGTTAACTTGTGTATGCAATCCACTGTGTGTCATTGCCTAAACGTTAACAACATTTTTAGGAGTGCAGATCAACCCTAAAAAGAGCTCTAGTAACCGGTATATTTTCAGAAAAAAGTTACCCAATTACTTGGTGTAACAATTTTTTGTTCAACGTGAAATTCGTTAAATTTCTAAGGATGTTCACATTTGAGGTATCTTTTTAAATTTAAAATTGAAATCTTTATTTATTTTTATTGGAAATGAAAGTACATTGGTTCCGGTTAGGGGCCGTTCAAGTATTACGTAACGCAATTTTCGAAGATTTTTGACCCCCCCTCCCCCCTATGTAACGCGCCGTAACGTTTTCCTCTACCCCCCCCCCCCTTAAACGTTACGTAACACCCAAGTGACCATATTTACCTAAAAGTCACAATTATGTTGCGAAAAGTACCGGAAATACATGCGTATGTTGTTTATTTTCTTTATTATACCCTACACCGAGGGTATATTCACTTTGTCATTTTGTTTGTAACGCATATATTCTTGATCAGCGTCACCACCTGAGTTGATTTAGCTATGTCCGTCTGTCTGTCTGTTCAAATCAGGTTTACGGAAAAACCAAGAAAGCTAATTGAATGAAATTAGCACACTCAGGTCAGACCTTCTTGCAGGCATCTTGCTATTCAAAACGGACGTAATCGGTTCATGGACACGCCTACCGCCCATACTCTATGTATATTTGCCCAATCCCATTTTGGAAAAAAATGCAGCGATTTTGATGAAACTTGGTGATTAGGTGTACATTTGAACTAAATTAAGATTAGGCTAGGTTTCAAGTTTCCAAAGATTCGCGTGGCACGGTCCTAAATTTTAACCTCTATACCACCATATCTCGTAAGCCGTGCAAGATATTGTGATGAAATTTCTTTATTTTTTCGACTTTTTCATCGATTTTAAATTGTTTAGACTTTTTCAACCTCTCTCAACATTAACATTTTGCATATATTTACGACTTTTTCAACAGTTTTCAACCTCTTAAACATTTCACACTTTTTTCGAATTATTTAACCTCTTTAACGTCTTTTTTTACTGAAATATATGTACCTCGTTTGAGTGCAGTGTAGGGTATGTGAGTTTCGGCCTGACTGAAGATAACACCTTAACTTGTTCATATTGTTATTTAATAAAAATCACACATAATGTAATAAACATTTGCTTAAGCTTAAAATTTGTTAAAATTGCGAAAAATGAGACGAACATATTTTATTAAAGTGGTAAAAGTTGATGGGATCTAGAACAGCTACAGCAATAAATGAGAAAAATAGGAAATCTTTCCACGCTTACATCTCTGGTTTTGGTTAACCAATCTCGAAGATGATAGTTTTAGAATATTCTGCTTCATAAGTGCTTTAATTTAACATATCATTTATTGCTGTAAATTATCTAGATCCCATCAACTTTTATCATTATAATAAAATTTTTTGGCTGTAGCTATTCAATAAGCATACACATAAAGAAAGCGTTTCATTATACACACCTCATTTCAAATCACCACCCGCTAAAGTAGTTTCACTTCTAAAACAATGTTACGTAACGCGTTGTTCGAACCCCCCCCCCCTCCCCTGTAACGCATCGTAACGTTTCCCAAGACCCCCCCTCCCCCCCTAATTGCGTTACGTAATACTTGAACGGCCCCTTAGTAATGAAAAATAATGTAGGTCAGGTGACCTCCTCTACTAGCTCGGCAGGCTATCAATCTTTTACCAACATTTTTATAATAATAATAGAGTTTAGCTACTACAGCTATTAGCCTTCTTAGGTATTAGCTATTTTGAATAACTTTTCACAAAATAATGTGAATTCAATTAGTGATATTTACTCGATGACGTTGTCGTTGAGGTGTTGAACAGTTTGAGGACTATCCGCATAAGCTTTAATCTTCAAGAATCCCCATAAGAAGAAATTCAATGGTGTGAAATCGCATGATCTTGGCGGCCAATTCACGTCTGTTCTTCGAGAAATTTGATTCGATTATTAAACTTCCCTTTCAAAAGATCGATTGATTCCGTTGCTGTGTGGTATGTTGCACCGTCCTGTTGAAACCACATATTCAGCACATCAATATCTTCTAATTGACTCCGCAAAAAGTCTCTAATCATCTCTCGATATCGAGCTCCATTCACAGCAATTGCATTTACATTTTGATTTTCAAAAAAATATGGACCAATTACGCCACCATACCAAAATTCACAAGTTTTTTTGGTTTCATTGGCTTTTCAGACAATTCTCTAGGATTTTCTTTAGTCGCCAATTTCGAAATGAGCTTCTTCGTTGAAGATACGAGTAGTTTCCTTGAAAAAATTCTCATTTTCTTCTTGTTTTCTATGGCCCAATTAACGAATTGTTGGCTTTAATTCTTGTTTTCACTGTCTTTAGTAAGCCTTTACATGAAGATCTTTGTGTAAAATATTGAATAAAGTTGTTGGTTTGAGGTTTAATTGCTGTGAACGACGACGAAGTGATTTCCTTGGTTCTTCAGCAACACTTGTGCTAATAGCTGCAATACTCTTAAGCGACCGCTACGATGATAAATGCTGCTTTTTTATCTTGAACTAAACCAATTTCTTCAAATTTATCAGTGATAAGTTTAATAGCACGGTTTGTCGGAGTATTTTCTTTACCGTATTTTGAACGAAATTTTCTTCCAACTTCTGAATAATTTTCAGCACATTCAAAATAAGTTTCAATAATGTAACAATGATAAATGTAGTAACAATGATAATGATGATGGATCAAAAATGGAGCAAAAGAAACAACCAAACACATCATGGAGTAATCTATTTTCCTGCTGGGAAATGTAACATTTGCCACTATTCCTCTCTACACTTTAATTGAAGTGTTGACATGCATTTGTCTACCAACACTTTAATATAAATCAGCTTTAATGATATCTTTTGCTGTTGACAATCGAGTCGATTGATTATTATTGGCTTTTACTGCAGCTGTGAATGAATGTAGCGTATAAGGCTGCTGCTGCAATAGCTGCCGCTTTGCATAGCTGTGAAGATGCTCCAGCAGTGGGGGTGTAAATGCAATGGTGGCAAGTTATAGCTGAGAAGTTTTTTATGCATCATTGTTAAACAAGTAACTATTTGGTAAAAGATTACATAAGCATGCTTAATTTATCTACTGATGATGCCGATGTGTTCAAAAACGTTTCAAACGTGACCCATTTTTAATAGCAAAAAAAAAAAATAAACTCGTGAGTGCAAAATTTTGAGAAAAAAAATAAGGGTACGAGTTTGTCTTAAGAGAAAGGTCTTATGAAAAAATCAATTATATGTATAGTATGCAGAATCTGCAAACAGTTCAGCTTTTATTCCTTTATATAAACAAAAAGCTATTTCTTCATTCTAGAGAAATGTTGCATGGCATGCATATATATGGTGGGCCAAAAGTCTCTTTCCGATTTGTAACCGTAATAACTAATAAGCTAAGTAAATACATTGGAAATTAAAGTTTAATTCATATATTTTTTTTACCTTGGATGTGGGAAGTAACATCGGTTAACTGTTCATCAATGAAATTCACGCACGCTTCAGCACTTTTCATTGTAATTTGTATCACTTATTGCAGTGTGACCGATGTGATTTGAAATTTCGCTCATTTAAAATTCGAGTTAAGGACCCAGCGGCAAATCGATGAAGTACTCTGATTTTGCATGTATGAAAAGCTATACCCTTTGGCAGTTTGCTTGCTGGCTGCCTGCTTTGTATATGGAGCTGTAGGCAGTCTGCTTGCTGGCTGCTTGCTTTGTATATGGAGATGTAAGGGGTCTACAGGTAAGGCTGCATTTTTTGGAATGCAACTCGCTAAACTATACAGGCACTTAGTAAGCGAGGTTTTAAGGTTGTGTATAACATATTTGCCGCTGGGGAGTTAAATTTTTGAATCAAAATGAGTAAACTAAAAAATAAATGTAAAGAAATTATAATATAAATTAATGTTCGGACCTTCTTCTGCCTCACCTTTAACGTAGGATTTGAAAAAGGAAAGCAATCCTATTTGACTGACAAAGCATGCAATTAGCATTGCTTACAACTGCAAATATTATGTACGTATTAAAATTTGATTTTTACACATTTTATTTTGTTAAACTATGCAATATTTATACAGACATTGCCTTGCTTTACGCATGTTACCACTGGCACGATAAATTAAATGTAAATTAAATGCTATCTCTTGTTTTAATCCTAAAATTTCTTCGTTCTCATTAATTAAATCATCGTTAACAGCCAATCCGCGTTCATAATACTCCACAGCTAAGTGCATTATTCCAGCTTGGTGATAAATTCGGCCAATATTATAAAAAATTTCCTGTTGCGTACTGGCTGACATACGCATATCAGAATATTTTTGCGCAAAAGCTATCGCTTGTGAGACTGCAGCAGGCTTACGTAATACTCTTTTTTGCAATGATATTTGATTAAATACAACGGCTATGCACAATGCAATCAAAGCAGTTGGTTGTTCTTTAAAAATCGGTGCATAAATATTTACAGCATACTTGTAGGAGCAGCTGTGTAAATGATAATGCGCCAGAAAAATGCGCATTTGTCGTGCACTCGGCTGTCGCGCTATTAAACGTCTTATATAACGATAATAACGTAAGTCCTGTCCCTTTTGTATTAGCAAAGAAAGTAAATTCCACAATGAAATATTGCTGGCATTTTTTGCGATCATTTCACGTAGATACGAGAAAGCAATTGTACAATCATCATTAAAATAACATGCAAGTATAATTATGCGTTCAAGCTGAATATGAAAACCAACAAAACGTTTTGTAGTAACCATTGCAAAGCAAATGCGTTCGATAACACTGAATTTACGATGAATTTCGGCTGTCTCGATGAGATCAAGAAAAAGTTGATACTCCTCTTGTATGGTAAGATCAGAATTTTCCGACTGCTGTTTGTTGTAATCCTTGAAAAAAAAAAGAAAATCAATTTGATTTCATTTCATTAACAAAACATATATGTATGACATTAAGGAGATAAAGATTTTAGAATATTTAACAAAAATATAAATAGAAATATAATACTTTCAGAGCTTTATATTGCGTGCACTGAATGACGACAAAAGTTACGGTCATAAATTGGTAAATTTTGTATATTCGCCACATAGAAACATTGTCCTCACATTTGATAAAAATAACTTTTACATAAGTTCTTTTGGAATGAGACTTACAAGCCTTTGTTCTATCGATTTGCTTATGAAGTTCAAGAAAAGAATAAAAAGCGCTGAGTTCAGCAAGTTTTAAGAGTTGGCTCCATTTAGGTCTTTAGCTTAAATATGTCAAATATTTATTTTAATACTAGCTAAGTCCCGCGACATTGTACGCGTAGCCTGTTTTTAATT
Organism: Tricholauxania praeusta; assembly: GCA_949775025.1. Taxonomy (NCBI): domain Eukaryota; kingdom Metazoa; phylum Arthropoda; class Insecta; order Diptera; family Lauxaniidae; genus Tricholauxania; species Tricholauxania praeusta. The sequence continues at coordinate 109,055,197 of OX459031.1, read as the reverse complement.
AAGTTATAACCGAAGTTATTTGGGGCACTTATGAACATAAAAATACCAGGCAATAAAATTTAATGTGCCATTACCTTATTTACATCCAAAAAGGGTTAATGCGAAATTAATTTTTTTAGCAATTTTAAAACTTAAATATTTTGATATTTAACAGGAATATCGTGACAATTTTAATTGAAGATTGAGACCAAGCGTCTAAGGAATAACCCTAAATAAATTTGATTGAAATTGATCAAGCAGTTTTTGCGTGATATGCGAACATCGAAAACAGCTATCATTTTATTTATATAGATATTTTACATACCTGTAGTACAGTTTCTGTATCTTCTGTTATGTTACGCATTTGTATAATAACCTTGAGACCTTCAGCATTATAGAAGCTACCACCATTAGCGGCTGCCAACATTTCCTCACGATTACGTAATTTAACCGACTGCCGACCAAGCAACACATAACCAACTTCTAGAAATTCATCAATCTCACCTATCTGCTTCAACATTAAACAACGCTCATAAAGTAAACGTGCATTCATTGGTTGCCCATTGGTATCTTCTTCTTGTTCCAAAGCTTTTACTGCCTCCAAGTGTCTACCTTGTTGTTTTAATAGAGCGGATAGCGTAAATTTCGCCTCATAGCAAAATGGTGCCAATTCAATAACGCGATAATAGCTATCAATTGCTTCATTTGTGCGTTGCAAATTTCGCAAACATTCCGCATGACGCAACCAAACAAATGCTGGACAATCTATAAGTTTTCCATTAGTGATTGGACTCAAAAGTTCAATAGATTCGGCATATTTGTGTTCTTGCATCAAAGCCTCAACGATATCAATATATAAATTTAAAGTATTTTCAGTTATTGGAATATGGGCATGTACATTTGCTATTAAATAACTAAGCAAATGATGTGCATGTAGATGTATTAGGCTAACACATAGTTTAGAGCGAAATTCTGGTATAAAATCATCAGGTATAACGCAAAAAAATACTAATTCAAGATTATTTTCTTGTTCGGTTTCCAGTTGTAAATTGGTACGTTCTCGCAAGCACTTTAAGACTTTAGCATATGATTTGTTAAGGATAAGCAATTCCAAGTAAAGATTTAAATCATCGTTAGAAAATAGATGACGACACACTCCATATGCGCCTTCCATAGCTTCGAGGGCAAGTGACAGTTTATTTGCTGCATGGAAATGCCATGCTACGTTTTTTGCCGAAATCAAACAAAGTTCAGCTCGCTCCAATGGTACGTGTGGTATCATTTTTAGGTAGGCAAACATTGCGTTATACGTTTCGCCCATCATTTCGTGGAGACGTGCTTTCCGTAAACGAAGATCGTAATCTTTGGGAAGGACCTGGAAAAAAATATGTATTAAATAGTTTTATTTTTTGATTTTTTGTTGCGAACATTTCTACTTTTAATGGAAAATTGACATGTATTAAACGATATTAACTATAAAGCTACATGGCAGACAATATCTTTTTCTAGCTTGATCATTATTTTTTTCTTGTAATCCTCTTCAATTATAATTTTCTCAACTAAAGTGACCACATGGTGACGTAAAATTTACCCTAAATGACAATTGCTTTGTCATCAGCGTAACCTACAGCATCGAGCCTCGAGGATTCAAAATATGATATCACCTACCAGCGATTCTTAAGTTACTAACGTAAAAAGTTCTACAGTTTGATCTCTCATTGGACAAATTCGTGCTACCCCCTTAAGTCATATAGCTAAATTCGTTTGAATGTCAAGGAAAGCTAGATAATTTCTCGTAATTTATAACTTTAGTTACTATTTACTTCATTGAGTACGGACCATTTGGAAGATCAAAGCATTTACCACTTGAGGTGTTTTTTTGAAAATTCGGACCCCCCTCTCCCCTTGGTGAGATCTGGTGAGTTTTGTCGGGACCCCTCTCCCTTCCGTGAGACTTTCCTTGTCATTTTTAAATGTAATCTGCCATAATAATGTATAGTCTTGACTTGAGACCACCACCTCCCGCTTGGTGAGACTTGTGAGATTTTGCCGGACCAACTCGCCCCCTATTTTGACTCACGTAATTTATGGACGTCCCCTTACACGATAAAACAACGTGTGTATTACCAGTACTTTTCGTATGTCTTCGCTTTTATTGAGACACCATATACATATATGGCATCTTTTGCCTATATGAAGTTATATTAAATCATTGAAAGTTCCAAGTTTTCATCGGGTTTTTGTATAACTAAACAAATTTTAATGTTACCTTTATGGCTTTAGTATAGTAAATTCGTGCTCGCTGCATATTTCCATCGGCAATATGCATTTCTGCAATGCGAATCCATTGATCCCGATCATGCGGATGCAAATGTGCCGCTATTGTTAAAAAATTTAAATACTTTGCCTTATCACGAGTTTCGTAAATTTCAGCCAAAGTAAAAAATGGTTCTGGCGCCAACGGGTTTTGTCGTACAATTTCTAAGCAAATTTTTTCTGCAATTTCTACTTGACCACGTGCATAGCAGAGGTTCGCTTCACCCATAAGACCCTGAAGAGCAGCACTAAGTACTGTACGCTTACGAACTGTTCCATGCACTCGTTGTTGTGTTTGCTTCTGGTGCTTGTCAGAATCAATCATAGTGGTATCCACATCACCGTCGGTAGAATTTATAGCAATTTGTTTCTCCTCAGTATTAATTGCGTCATCGGATCTAATTTTATAACTCGCCGCAGCAGCTGCAGCTTTTGCAGATGTTGTTGGTAAGTCCGGTTCATCATCCATATCATCTGGTTCTAATTTTGTAAATAAGTCTGGTAGTTCTCCTTCACCGGTGACAAATTTTTGTATAAGCATTTCTTCAGTTTCATTTTTGTACTTGTCTTCATTTTCATTAGTACTCAATACATAATCGGCACTACAGCCTGGGGAAACACCATCTGGGGACATATCAACTGGGGACACATCAGCCGCGGATGCAACACAATCCGGATTGGCAAGTATATCGATGACCTTGATTGGTTGTGTCACCTCGAATTGAGATAATTCATATTCCGACATTTGATTGCTATCGAGCTCTTCAATAAGATAATCTTCATCTGCCGTATTGTCCATTTTTTTGATCTTGAAAATTATAAATTCTTGGTAAATGTAACACTAAAATCAACCAAATTATGATTTTTGTAAATTTGCTTGTTATTCGAATGTCAAAATTAGTTGAACCAAAACAAAAAGCGATAATTTTTATGTTTAAAGAATTAAAAATTATACTTTCAGGGATGAGCTCGCCGGCGTGTGATTATGCGCGCGTTATGTTATGGCGGTTAGTAGCGTACCACAATTACTCTGCAGGCATGATACAATCATGTTAGAAGTCGTGATACACTAATCATGGTAGCAACGTTGCTGAATTATGCTTCTTCCACTTTATCTTTAAGGTTACCTCACCTATCAAAGTTGTTATTTGTCCCTTAGCAATCGTACCTAACGCAGCTCCACCGCGGCTAACTCTGGATTTTCAGGGGGTTCTCAACCCGCTGCGTTAGGTCGAGGGACAAAACAATAAATTTCACTTCCGACTTCCGCCGGAAGTGAAATCTTTGAAAATAAAGAAATTGACCAAATTCAATTATAACTTCGAAAATAACACAAAACTGTACGTTAAACTCATATTTAAAAAAATTCAATACCAAATTCAAAATAACTCAAAAACAAAACTAAACTATACGTTGAACTCCAATTTTCCAAACAATAAAAAAAAAATGCTGTACAAATTTCCACCACACCAGCACGGGAATAGCTGTTCACTCCCTGCGCTCCCACCCATCCTGGGTTATAGTGTTTATGGTCCTATAACACCCACGTTACTCTCCATTTCTACCACCCTCTAGTCACCCCTCATCGGCTCCGAACTTACCCCTTCTTTCTATGACAACTCTAGCCAGTCATGTCTCAAAGATTCGCTTCAAGACATTTGCAAAAAAAATAACGTAGAACTAAACTTTGAATATTGTTTCCACTTTCAGACACTATGCAGAATATCGGCGGATCAAGAACTCAACAAAAATTAAATTGGAACTTATTATATTAAAAATCGAAATTGAAAATATATCTTAAATCACTAACACAAAATTATATACCCGCCCACAATTTAAATTATGACACAAAAAGTAATCCAATAAATATAACAAATGATGAAATAAATAAAATAATAAATATAATGTGTATAATGTATATAATGTAAATAATAGGTTAATGAAATTATGCAAACATTAAAACAAAAAGATTAAAATATCAAAATGTGATGGGATAGATATATGAGCGTGCATAAAGGTAAAATAAAAAAAATATAATAAAAAAAAATATAAATTTTAATCCTAAAGACAAAAGAATAAAGATGTCAGTAAATCCTTTAATCGCGCATATATATTAACGCTTCATTCGAGAAATTCCCTATTTGCCAACAAAAAAAAATTACCTAAAGGAGCTCGCTTAGGTCTTTTGAATTAGCATCCAAATCAAATTTCAACAAAACAAAAACAAAAGTACGGTGCGGGATTTACTGTAGTAATACACGAGAAAAACTACTTAACCCTAAAGAAATTAGCACTAATTCCTACTACTACTTTTTTCTTATCTAAATCTACGCGAACCACGGCAACCCTTAGCGCTCTCTCGCCGTCGATTCTCCCTTTTTTTTCTTTATCTTCAGCTTCCACAAGATCCAGCTGTTGGACAGAAATCTGTTCGCTTGCGCCGAAACACTGAAGGTGGTTGGACGACAGAATCGTGTCTTACGACGGGCTGAACTACACTATGGTTTCTTTTCTAGCGTTTAGACCTAGTTCGCTCCGGAACGCTCTTCTTTAAATTATGCTGCACTTTAAACTTGGCTGCACTTAGGAATTTCTTTTCTCGAACTGATTGATTTCACGCTGCGTTGCTTGTACTTTTAATTTTATGGGTAAAGTATGATAAAAAAAATTGTGGCTGACTTATCTTTTTCTTTTTTGAATAGCTTCTTTCTTGGAATCCAGCCCTTCCGTGCCTTCTAAAGATGCAACTTCTGCGTCAGCCACACTAGTAAAAAATATTTTTAATTACTAATATGTATTTGATATGTATTTTTTTTTTTTTTTTGTAAAACAATTTGGATGAAAACAAAAATTTTCTTTTCGGAAATACTCACATTAATTAAATTTTCTTTAACGCAAAAAAAAAAACTCTGCAACTTGGCACAATGAACAATTTTCTAAATTTTCGCGCGGCTTATGGAATAAAAAAAAAACATATAATTAACCAAATGTAAACCGAGAATAATTTAAACTTATAACACTTTTCACGCAAAAAAAACACTTATTCAAATTTTTGAAAATGTTACCTTTTTTTTTTTTTTAATAATTTTCACAGAGCGATTTTAAAGCGCGACTTTTCTCGAAGCTGGTTATTTTTCTAGTGATTTCTAAACGCGAAAATTTTATGTCGCCAAGCTAGAAATTATTACATATATAAAACAAAAAAAAACAGGAAACCGTATTTGTTTCACATAAAATACATATCAAACATGTAAAACCTAAATACACTTAACATACAACAAAAGTACCTAGCATAAAATATTTATTTTACCCCCATACTACCAAAACTTAAATTAACTAGCTGTTTCATTCTAGTTATTTATGTTAAGTCCGATCGGCCGACACTGCAAACAGTTTGATGTTTCAATGTTAAATTATCCATGTTGCGAAGTCCTGAAGCTAACAGAACTTGTGGAATATGTGTGGAAGCTAAGAGCGAGAAAAGACCTGACGTTTAAAAACAGAAATGAGGGCTACCGATAAGTCATTACTGACACATGCTGTCAGATAACCAAAACAAAAGGAATAATTTTTACAAATATTCAATACAAAAATAATTAGTTTTAGTGCTACGTAAAGAAAGGTGTTAGTGCGAATGTTTTTTTTTTTTTTTTTTATATTGAAAACTATCCCAAATAGGGCCTAGGTTTTTCTACAAGGAATCAACACAAACACCCGCAACAAAACTCTACGTTGACCCCGATTGCTCACATCACAGTCGACGTAGTGTGCTGGGTGACAGGTAAATTTATATTTGGGTTTTGCTTTAATTTATCCTAAAAGTTTTATTTTGGGGAACAGGTGCCCAACGTAGGCTTCCGCCCACACCCTGAGATTAGGAGACTCATGCCAGCAGGTGAGTTAGCCGGGCAATCATTTGTTATCTTTTTCTATACCTTTTTTTTTTCAAATCTGTTTCTTCATAATCTGCAGGTTTTTTCTGGTGCTGACGGATTTCTTTTTTTATAATTATTTTGATAGTCGTACATGACGGGAAGTATATCTTTTAATTTATTACGTATGAGAATGATACTTTGTTGTTTCTTTTATATATATTTTCAGGTACTGTCTGTAAACGCATAGGATATTTATATTGCACAGTGGAATGGAACAAAATTTATTTTGGGGACTTCACTACACACACGGACGACATCAACTTATTTATCAGGCGGTAAATATTGCACAAGGTAGAGTTTTTATGATTAAGGTGTATAATATATGAGGCATGTATCTTGTTAACATATATATATTGCACATGTGTGTAGAGTTGTTTTAGTTTCTAATATTGCACTTTTATTTTTGTATTGCAATTGTCCCAAATGTTTTCTGATGTTCCATTAACCTACTGTTTAAGATCTTTGGCGTGAAATACGCCTATTGATTTGCCTACTAAATTCTCAAGCTCATACATATTATTTCCTATGGGCTGTACAATGCGACACTTTGAAAACTTTTTGCAAAATTTTGCATTGACATTGTTTTTAAAGTCACTTGCATTAAAGTTTCTTTTAAAGATTTCTTGGCCTGGAATAAATTGTATTTCACGACTTCGTTTGTTGTATTGCTTTGCACTTCTCATGTATGCCTTGTGGAGGTTCTGCTTCACTTTATCCCGTATCAATGCTATTCTGTCCTCTTTGTTCTGTATTAATAAATCTGGCTCATTCAAAGAATTCAATTTTCTTGCCAACTGATAGTCAGCTCCGCTCGTGAACATGTTGTGACCGAATAGAGCAAAAAATGGAGTTACACCAGTTGCTGCGTGAACTGAGCTTCTCAGCGCGCACTCAATCTCAGATATATATAGGTCCCAATCGCGATGGTCTTCCCGCATGTATGAGCGAATTGCATTTAGGATCGATTGGTTAACCCGCTCTGCTGCATTAGACTGAGGCGCGTAGTATGCCGTTTTAAGATGTTTAATTTTATAATTTTCTAACATTCTCTCGAACTCTTTTGACACGAATTGCTTGCCGTTATCTGAATGAATGATTTCTGGCACTCCAAACTTATGGAATACTTCACGTACCAAAAATTCTACAACATGGGCTGCTGTTGCTTCACGCATTGCTTTGAGCAGCGTAAACTTCGAAAAATGATCAACGACAATAAAGATATACGCATTTCCGCCTTTTGATCTTGGATACTTTCCAAGAAAATCTACATATATTTTTTGAAATGGACGATCGGTCGTTACTTCATTTCCAATTTTGGGTCTGAGCTCTTGATTCGTTGATTTTGATTCTTTGCATATTGTGCAGTTGCGTATAAAATTTCGGACTTGGACTGTCATTCTTGGCCAATAATAGAATTGACGCAGTCGATGCAATGTTTTTGCAATACCGCCATGCGAAACGATTTCAGGGCAGTGCGCTTTTTCAATTAAGGTGGAGGTCAGAGATTCTGGTACCCATAGCTTCCATTTTGCCTCATCATCATCTTGTTCAAAGCGTGTTCGCTTAAACACAACATCGTTTTCGATTCTTAAATCGGGCAATTTATCTTGATTGTATTTTACAGCTTTCACTATCTCTACATATTCTGGGGACTCAAACTCGGTGGTTTCCATGTCGAGCCATGGTGTATCGGCTGCTTCCAGCTCCTCCACAAAGCGCGATAATGTGTCTGCCACCACATTTTCCGATCCCTTACGATGTTCGATATTAAAATCGAACGACTGCAGTTGAAGTGACCACCGAGCGAGTCGACCCGTGAGATCTTTCAGCGACATCAGCCATTTCAAACTGGCATGATCCGTGATGACTGTGAACGGCATCATTTCAACATATGGTCTGAAACGTTTTATAGCCAGCACCGCAGCTAAGCATTCTTTTTCGGTGACGCTATAGTTGCGTTGACAGGCATTCAATTTTTGTGAGAAATAGGCTATAGGCTGCTCATTTTGTTCTTGATCTTTCTGGTACAGTACGGCGCCAATACCGCTATCAGATGCGTCGCACTGCACCCAGAATCGCTGTGAAAAATCTGGATGTCTTAGGACCGGTGCTGTTGTAAGTGCTTTTTTAAGGCTATTAAAAGCTATTATGGATTCAGGAGTCATTGTGAATTTTGTACCCTTTTTTAATGTGTCGCTCAATGGTGCTGAAATCGCTGCAAAATTTTTTATGAATCGCCTATACCAGCCTGCAGTTCCGAGAAAGCTCCTAACTTCTCTTGGTGATCTTGGTATGGCTATCCTTTGGATCGCAGAGACCTTATCTGGATCTGTTTTCAGCATGCCGCCGCCGACTAGAAACCCTAAATATTTGATTTCTTTAAAACAGAATCGGGATTTTTTTAAGCCGATGGTTAAATTTGCTTTTTTCAAGCAATCTGCAACTTCACTCAATACTTGCATGTGAGTTTCAAAATCTGGCGCAATTATAAGCAGGTCGTCTAAATAGGTGAAAACATTGGATTTTAGCCTTTGAGGTATGACCTTGTCCATCAATCTGCAAAGTCGCTGGGCAGCGTTGCATAAACCGAATGGCATGACAGCGAATTGGTAAAGTGGACGACCTGGAACTGTGAAAGCAGTGTATTGTTTGCTTTTTTCATCAAGTTCAATTTGCCAGAATGCAAACTTTAGATCCACGCTGCTTATGTAATGAGTGTCATCTATTCGGCTTAATATGCCCTCAATGTTTTGGAGGGGGTACGCGTCTTTAACAGTCCGGTCATTTAATTTTCTTGCATCGAGGCAAAACCTATTTTTTTCTGGCTTGCGAACAATTGTGACGCGGTTACTCCATGGGCTCTGGCTTTCCTCTATCACTCCTAGCTCAAGCATCTTATCGACCTCAGCATACACTAGGTCCTGCACCGCCGGTGATATAGGATAGTGCCTGTCTTTGACCGGTGTTGCACCATCAACTAACTGGATAGAATGCGTTTCTACGCTAGTCTTGCCAAGACCGTGTTCTTCAAAAGTTATAAACAATTTTTTTATTTCATTTAGACGCTGCTGCTCTTCATTACTCAAGACATGGCGTTCTGGTTCGTTATTTTCACCCTCCACTTTGTCTTCTCTGAATTTGCTAAAAATTTTCTCCATATCCATCTCTTCTACGCCGATCACATCTACCGCTAACTCAAAGGTACGCCAAAAATCAATACCAAAATAAGCTTTCTGCTCTAAATTGGGACATAAATAAAAATCAATAATTTTAGTTACATTCTGAAACGTTACGGGCAGCGTAACTTTTCCAATGACGGTATGTCTTTGTCCTCCGGCTGTTTTCACCGAAGAAAAATATCTTTTAACGTCTACTCCTAAAGTTTCAGTGAGCTCCCTGCAGTTGCGTCCCAGTATCGACACTGACGCTCCCGTATCCATAAGTCCTTTTATTTCAACATTATTGACTTTAATATTCGCATACGGTCGTGGATCACATTCTACCGCCTTGCTCACTGCTTCAGCCACTTGACAACGAATTTTTTTTCTTTTTACAAAACTATCCCTTGCTTTTCTAACCAATCTTGACACCTCCCGCATACCGCTAAGCTGGCTTTCATTAAAAATTCTTTTTCTTACTTTATAATAGTTTTCGATTCTTTCCTCTATGGGTTTTATCTCGAACGGCATTTTTAAAACATTATTATTTGAATTGAATTCTTTTATGGTTTTTAAAATTTTAATTTTCTTTTTCAGTGCAGGGTTATCAGATTCATCATGGCTGCATATAATGTCAACCTTTTCAGCATTTATTGACTCTCCACGGGATTTTGGTTGGAGCGTGATTCCCCCGCTGAAATCACGTTCCTCATGGAGTTTCCCAAAGTGCAGTTTGGGCATTTTGGTGTTACCACTTCCGGTGCACCGCACTTATAGCAAAATATCGAGCGTTGCATAATGGGACAGTCCATATATACGTGACCCTGCTGCCTACAATTCCAGCAGATGAGGATACGTTTTGTTTGCTGCTGGTATTGTTCCTGCGATGGCTGATATTGCTGTTGATGTTGCGTTTGCAGTCTTTGCTGTGGTTGTTGCTGATGTGGTTTTTGTTGCTGTTTAGGTGGCACTCGTCTTGATATCTGCATTTCCTCTACTACTATATCATCATATAAAATTTTAGTTGGATCATCACATTCGAAATCCAATTCATGAAGCTGATGAACACGTTGTGGCCTAGCATACTTTTGATTTTGATTATATGCACCACGCATCTCACGCCGTGATAAATATTGCTCCGCTTCTATGCATTCAGCACGCAGCTGCTCCATCGTGTATATTACCATAGGGTACACCACCTGACCCAGACTTGATTTTAAATTTTGTTTCACTATTTTTAAAATTTCATAATCAGCAACAGGATTTCGTAATTGGGACCGCATTTTTAATATCGCATGAAAGAAAGCATCTACACTCTCGCCAGGCAGTTGCTTTCTGTCATATAAGTCACTCATGACTTCAAAATCAGTGCGATTGTTTTGGTATTGACGCAGCAATGCCTGACGTAGCGTTGGCCAATCAACGATATTGTGCGTTTTAACCTGGAGCCAGTACCATTCTCGGGCATTCCCGTCTACCAACAGATGAAACTCCCTCAAGATCTGATCCCACGAGCAATGATATTGCGATTGCAGACGTTCTAAGCGGAATATGAAATCCTCAATAGAAATTTTGTCGGTGCTGCCATCAAAAATTATGCCCCATCGGTCAATTTTTACTTGGTGGTTAATGTTTCCAAAACTTGGACCATTTTGCATCGGTGGTGGCATATTTAACCAGGACGGTGGCGGTTGAGGTTGCCCAGATTGTGTGCCTGATCTGCTGTTCGCTCCATTCTGTTGCTGTCGCCCATTTAACTGTCGTTGCTGATGTGTAGAAAATTGTTGCTGATGAACTGGTTGCTGCTGATGAATTTGCTGTTGAGGTTGCCACGGTATGCTGGTGATCCTATCATGGTGATACGTATACATTTGATTTCCTAAATTATTCTGATTTGACAGATTATTAATATTTGCAGGCCCATTTGCTTCTGCCCCAGATTGTGTTCCAGCGTTTCGCCCACCGCTAGCATTGCCGTCTCCCGACCTAGTGATTCTTGGAGAAATATATGGTCTTTCAACCCCCTGAGTGGTTCCATGGGTATGATTAATAATTTTTTTCATTTCCCCTAAACTGGCTTCCATGAAATTTTTTAATTTATTATCTATAGATTTTTCCAAGGAATCCCTAAAATTGTGATTTGCTTGAATTATGACCTCATTGATGATGTCTATATTTTCACGGCTTTTGTATGGATTTTGATTTAGAGTGTTTTGCCTATTTTCACTATGGTTAAAAGGAAAGGATAAATTAGTTGGAAACGGGTTTGGCCTTTTGGACAGGGATTGCTGATTGTTTTTGGGAATTGCTCCTGTATTGGTGCCTGTACCCGTGCCCGGTGGCATGGCTGTTATATTGGGTTCAGTTTGGTTGTCTGTTCCAGTGGCGCCTTCTCTTGCGCTTGGCGTGTTTATGGTACCTGAAAGGTCATTAAAACCAGGGCTCAACGGTCTACTCGCTATTAGCTCCAACGGTACTGTGTTCGGCATTTTTTTAAGCGGGCTACGATCGCTAAATGTTCGCTCTAGTTCAGAAGAATAGTGTGGATTTCTAGATCTTTTTATAGGCTTAGCGCTACGTAGCTTCATAAGTATTTTTTTTTTTTTTTAAAAAAAACTTATAAAATTCAAAACTTTATTTCGTACAAAAAGAAAGGGATTCACTGGCCGATAATTGGGTGACCCGAGGGTTAATTGGATAATTTAAATTCTGCGCAACTCTCCTTGAGTAACTGGTGTGGTCCTATCTTTCTTAATTTTCACCAAAATCTAAGGTTGGCATCGCGTGGACTGAGAATTCGTGCAACTAATTTCTGAAAATTTAAAATTTTCATATTAGGCCACGATCCATCACTTCACTCCAAGACTGCACAGCTTAAAGGCTTTTATTCATAAATTCTTTAAGGATACTGCCTTGAAACTCATCAGAGCCACGCGATGTACCCCACAGATTTTAGTTTCGCCTCCCTTGATACTCCTAAATACAGCTAGTACAATCAGGCCTAAATTAAACTATTTTTCCTGAGCCACTAGGCATCGATCGCACCAAGAGATAGCGATAACGAAATGAAATATGTAGGTTTTACTAATTTTAACGATTTTCGAATCTTCAGCCCCTTCATGACACGGTGCAATTAGTCTTGCTATTTTAGCAGGCTAAGTCACCATGTCGATGAAGAATTCCTAAGACACAAACATCTGAATCTATTGGATTGACGTATCGTCGGTTCCTCAAACATACGATGCAATTAGCTCCTTATATATACAAAAGGTTAAGCCACCACAAGTTTGAGAACCCGACAAGACGCAATCGGTACCTAACCATGGTCATTACTTAAGGATGTAGATTTTGTTATCCCCATTTAAATTTGTTTCTGTTTGGGCGCCATATTGTTATATGTCCCTTAGCAATCGTACCTAACGCAGCTCCACCGCGGCTAACTCTGGATTTTCAGGGGGTTCTCAACCCGCTGCGTTAGGTCGAGGGACAAAACAATAAATTTCACTTCCGACTTCCGCCGGAAGTGAAATCTTTGAAAATAAAGAAATTGACCAAATTCAATTATAACTTCGAAAATAACACAAAACTGTACGTTAAACTCATATTTAAAAAAATTCAATACCAAATTCAAAATAACTCAAAAACAAAACTAAACTATACGTTGAACTCCAATTTTCCAAACAATAAAAAAAAAATGCTGTACAAATTTCCACCACACCAGCACGGGAATAGCTGTTCACTCCCTGCGCTCCCACCCATCCTGGGTTATAGTGTTTATGGTCCTATAACACCCACGTTACTCTCCATTTCTACCACCCTCTAGTCACCCCTCATCGGCTCCGAACTTACCCCTTCTTTCTATGACAACTCTAGCCAGTCATGTCTCAAAGATTCGCTTCAAGACATTTGCAAAAAAAATAACGTAGAACTAAACTTTGAATATTGTTTCCACTTTCAGACACTATGCAGAATATCGGCGGATCAAGAACTCAACAAAAATTAAATTGGAACTTATTATATTAAAAATCGAAATTGAAAATATATCTTAAATCACTAACACAAAATTATATACCCGCCCACAATTTAAATTATGACACAAAAAGTAATCCAATAAATATAACAAATGATGAAATAAATAAAATAATAAATATAATGTGTATAATGTATATAATGTAAATAATAGGTTAATGAAATTATGCAAACATTAAAACAAAAAGATTAAAATATCAAAATGTGATGGGATAGATATATGAGCGTGCATAAAGGTAAAATAAAAAAAATATAATAAAAAAAAATATAAATTTTAATCCTAAAGACAAAAGAATAAAGATGTCAGTAAATCCTTTAATCGCGCATATATATTAACGCTTCATTCGAGAAATTCCCTATTTGCCAACAAAAAAAAATTACCTAAAGGAGCTCGCTTAGGTCTTTTGAATTAGCATCCAAATCAAATTTCAACAAAACAAAAACAAAAGTACGGTGCGGGATTTACTGTAGTAATACACGAGAAAAACTACTTAACCCTAAAGAAATTAGCACTAATTCCTACTACTACTTTTTTCTTATCTAAATCTACGCGAACCACGGCAACCCTTAGCGCTCTCTCGCCGTCGATTCTCCCTTTTTTTTCTTTATCTTCAGCTTCCACAAGATCCAGCTGTTGGACAGAAATCTGTTCGCTTGCGCCGAAACACTGAAGGTGGTTGGACGACAGAATCGTGTCTTACGACGGGCTGAACTACACTATGGTTTCTTTTCTAGCGTTTAGACCTAGTTCGCTCCGGAACGCTCTTCTTTAAATTATGCTGCACTTTAAACTTGGCTGCACTTAGGAATTTCTTTTCTCGAACTGATTGATTTCACGCTGCGTTGCTTGTACTTTTAATTTTATGGGTAAAGTATGATAAAAAAAATTGTGGCTGACTTATCTTTTTCTTTTTTGAATAGCTTCTTTCTTGGAATCCAGCCCTTCCGTGCCTTCTAAAGATGCAACTTCTGCGTCAGCCACACTAGTAAAAAATATTTTTAATTACTAATATGTATTTGATATGTATTTTTTTTTTTTTTTGTAAAACAATTTGGATGAAAACAAAAATTTTCTTTTCGGAAATACTCACATTAATTAAATTTTCTTTAACGCAAAAAAAAAAACTCTGCAACTTGGCACAATGAACAATTTTCTAAATTTTCGCGCGGCTTATGGAATAAAAAAAAAACATATAATTAACCAAATGTAAACCGAGAATAATTTAAACTTATAACACTTTTCACGCAAAAAAAACACTTATTCAAATTTTTGAAAATGTTACCTTTTTTTTTTTTTTAATAATTTTCACAGAGCGATTTTAAAGCGCGACTTTTCTCGAAGCTGGTTATTTTTCTAGTGATTTCTAAACGCGAAAATTTTATGTCGCCAAGCTAGAAATTATTACATATATAAAACAAAAAAAAACAGGAAACCGTATTTGTTTCACATAAAATACATATCAAACATGTAAAACCTAAATACACTTAACATACAACAAAAGTACCTAGCATAAAATATTTATTTTACCCCCATACTACCAAAACTTAAATTAACTAGCTGTTTCATTCTAGTTATTTATGTTAAGTCCGATCGGCCGACACTGCAAACAGTTTGATGTTTCAATGTTAAATTATCCATGTTGCGAAGTCCTGAAGCTAACAGAACTTGTGGAATATGTGTGGAAGCTAAGAGCGAGAAAAGACCTGACGTTTAAAAACAGAAATGAGGGCTACCGATAAGTCATTACTGACACATGCTGTCAGATAACCAAAACAAAAGGAATAATTTTTACAAATATTCAATACAAAAATAATTAGTTTTAGTGCTACGTAAAGAAAGGTGTTAGTGCGAATAATGTTTTTTTTTTTTTTTTTTATATTGAAAACTATCCCAAATAGGGCCTAGGTTTTTCTACAAGGAATCAACACAAACACCCGCAACAAAGTCAGCTGTTGAACATAGCACACACTAACCTTGTTAGTTTGATAATTTTTTAGTTTGTAGTTCGTTTAAGCTCTTAGTTCTTGTTTTATTTCGTTAACCTGTCAGTAACAGCTGATTTTGTGATTTGAATAGCTTATGTACGCACAACAGGCATGCCACCTATTAAATTTGTTACTCGTTAGTCCGACAGTTTGATAACTTTACAAAAGCAAAAGTAACGAATGACGGCTAACGAATTAACAAGGTCGGTGTGAATACTACTAATAATACATTTTTCTGAAATCTATGATTCGTGTGAGAATTCTTAATTTAATTATTTTGCATTTCAAAATTTTCATACATATACAATAATACTCGCTGTGCAATTTGGCGCGTAGCAGCCTCGAAGGAAAATATTTCGTGGAACAGGTTTTACTTTAGGGACACCCATCCGTTTATATTTTCAACGGAATAGATTTATTTTAGGAACAACACTTCAATTTCATTTTTTTTTTTTTTTTTTTTTTTTTTGAGAAGTAGAGTATTATGAATAATCTACAAAAAAAAATATCGTCCGGATCTGGTTTAGGAGATATATATAGCCATCGGAAGTTGCGGACATAGCTTTTATAAGAAACGCTATTTGTTGGGAACCCCTGGATAGATTTCCAAAAAAATTGATATCATGTGAAATATAATTTAACAAGGTATAAAATTGTGATATAAATGTTTGAATTACGTTGTTTAGTTTACGATTTTTGAAAAATTTTGATTTTTTTCTTAAAAAAAACATTATTTTTTTCCAAAAAATTTATTAATAACCTGTAGTGATGTTTATATATATAAAAAGTATAACTCATTAACTTTAAGATGATGTTAGATATTTTTTTATATTAATCATTTTTTTATGCCATACTCCAAAAAAAAAAAGTTAAATTGAAAGGTTGTCCCTAAAGTAAACCTATTCCGTTGAGGTCTGTTCAATTGTATTGGAGGTTACGGCAAGGGTCCAATCAAATAAAAAATGTTTAAGGTAATTCGGGGGTTGCCTAAATGCCCTTCAGTAATTTTCCTCCGTTTGGGAAATGTTTTTGAAATCGCTCGGGCAAATCTGGACAAAACGCTATAGTCGCTCACCGAGCGACAAGTCGAATTTCGAGAAGGCGACTCGAACTATACAAAAAACACGCGCTACATCCGTTAGGGAGTTCCAAGACATTTTTGACGCCGTCTCTCTAACTATAACGACTCTATAGAAGGCATCGAAATTCATTGTTTTTGATATGAATCGAATTCAAATTTAATATAACAAAATAATATGTAGCTTAAAAATTGACGGTAACATTACTTACTTTTACTGTTTAACGACTGTATTTTCATTGTAAATATGAAAATTCACAACGTAACGCGAGGATATCTTTTGTATACTTATTATAAATGGCTCGTATGGATGAAAAATAAATGCTACCAATTCTCTGCCTGCAGTTGCTCCCATGGCACCACCGTTATCATGCCATAAGATAGGTGATTCCAAAAACAAACGAAATTTCGTCAAATTTGTATTGCGATCACTAAAACGTATTGGCCCCAAACTGCTTATTTTCGGACGTTCTAATGCAGAGATTAAGCCATCATCATAGTTAAATAGACTATAGTCCATATACTGTGTTGTGGCAAAACTTTGCGTACTTATAGGCAATATTGGGTTAAAACGTAAGGCAGCTTCAGATTGTCCTCCAGGTATAGAAGTTATTGCGCTGAAAAAAATATAAATTAAAAAATAAGTTGCATTGATTTTACTGGTTACCTACCTGTTGAACGCGGCACGACAGTATACATCATTACTGTGTGACGATGAAGGCCTTTGCGTTTGCAATGATCGAACATTACGAAAATTATCACAGAAATTCCGCATTAAATAGAGTAACTCAATTGAATCTTTTGGAAAGACTCGAAGAACTTTTTCATCCGATATGCAATAGAATACGTATAATTTAAATTTAGCCTTCTCGTGGCTCGTTATTGTCGTCTCATTTTCCCGCTCCAAATATCGCATAAGAATGTGATCTTCGTCTATAAGTTGAATTTTTGATATAAGCATTCTTTCGTACTACAAAAAAAAAAACGGAAGAAGTTTAGTACATTTATAAAATTTACAAGATAACGGTATATTTTACGCCCACAGACGTGTTCTTAACAGTGAGGGATGGCACAAAGCAAACAAGCGGTGTAAAAATGTTTACTTACAATTTGAAATTCCTTATAGAATTTCTTTAGTTTTGAGCGTCGCAATTGAATTGATTCTGTGTCCATTATCTGATGATACATATGCGTCAATATACGTTGTTTCAAGAACGACAGCGGTAATTTATTTATCATAATTGGTATATCACGATTTTCAGGTAACTGTCTGTACAATGCAGCATCCAAGTCATTTGCAAAATCTCCAATAGACATTAGTTTAACAATCTTTCCATTTACCAATTCAAATAAATCAAATGTTTGACGATACTGCGATAAAAGTGCAATCATACGACCATGTACTGATACACCATGATTATGTGATAACATAATGCAATCGCTTCTATATCGCAAAATATCACTAATGCAACCCTTTTGCAAATCAATTAAATAGAAAACATAACCGAAAAATTCACAATCATCATACAGATCAGAAAAGATATATAGATTCTCGAATGGTGGCAAGGTAAAACTATCATATTGCAATGTAGATGCCACTAGCACATAGTGACCATCTTCTAAAAAGATGCTGAACTCACGATTTAATAGACAGGGCACTGTATCTGATGCCACACGTATTGTCCATTTTAAATTAAAAAGACGCTCGAAAATTTGTTGACGAATTTCTAAACTCTCCACCGAATGATCGGCTGCAGTGATACATTCTTTTGTCTGACTTGCCAATAAATCTGCCACAGCATGTACACCCTGAAAGCTATAGACTTCCAGCGAACGTTGATTGTGTGAAAAACTGATGAGCAATTTACCATCCGGTGTAAATTTGCGCATAAAACCAAGTGGTTTATCAACATTTTGCACCGTCATATTGGGTGTAATGCATTTGTGGATTTCTCTCTCATAATTTTGGTGCCATGGTGGCACTGCGCCTCGTCGTTGCCGTCGATCATATCCAATTTCACGATCCCACAAATGATGTTGTAAGTTTTGTGAAAATTCTCTATTAATAGAAAAATTATTTTATAAAATATATAACTAATATTTTCTGCTTACCTTGGAATATTTGCAGTATTTAACCGATCATTTGCACTCATGTTATTTTATTTTGGAAAGTTCAAAAAAATGCGAGCAACTTTCGTCGGTTCGGTTACTTTTTATACATTTTGTTACTTTTTTATTGTGTGGTGGGTACTCCCAACTGGACTGAAATTTTTGAAGGATTTTTCTGCAATTTTGTCCCAGAAAATTCCAATTCAAACTACGTAACCAAAAGCTGAAAACAAAACAAAAATTCCGCTATTTAACAAAACGATCAGCTGTTTACATGAATTCGTTCTAGTGCTGCCAGATTATGAAAACACTTATTCCATTCATGCCCTAGATAGAAGAGTTCGTTTTGCCTCTCAATTTCGTTTTTTTTGTCTTAAACTTTTAAAACATTATCCGACCTGTTGCGAGTTTTACTTAGACGAAAATGTAAAATGTTATGACTGTCTCATGCATCTGAAATACATCGTATATAGATAATTGAATGTATTTTTTTTGCAAACAAAGTGGCATCTTTATTACGTTCTCAATAAGAGTACCATTAGATGATACGACTTTTCATACTACCGGTCGTACGATAACATCGTAGGAATATCAAAATTGATTAAACGATTTGGCGTACGAACAGGTTGTATGAAAAACACAATTGTTTTATTACACGACTTGGCTTATAGTCGTATCTTGTTATCTTTTTAGTGTATTATATTTTTCCTAAGAAGTTTATTAAGTAATTAATAAAAAAAGTAAAAAATAAATTAAATAAAAAAATCAGTTCTGTTAATTACGTATACCCACATGTACGTACCCCAGAAACGGATCCATTTCAAATTCCATCCGTTTTATTTACAAAAAACGATTCCGGAACGAATCCGTATATGAGGTCCGTTCCGAGTTCGAGACGGATCTGTCGAAGCATAAAAAACGGAATACGCACTGACGGATCCGAATGACGGGTCCAAAACGGATCAGCAACCGTTTTTGTGCACGTTGGGAAGTAATGTATAGCTACATATACGTTAATTACAGTAGGTACAATATTTCAAATTAAATAAACAAAAAAAAAAAAACTATCCGGAAACTGGTATCTTGCTAAGTCTTGCATTTTTTCTTAGTGTTCACCAGATCGTACCGAATTCAGCCGAAGATTTTCTTTCCTTGTTTCTGTATTGTAAGCATAGAAGCTTCCTTGAGAGTCCCAGAAAGCTGCTGAATGCGTGTAATGTCTGCATTTTGAACCTGTTGCAGCAAGGATTCGTTTGGGAAAACTCGAGACTAACAAGTACCTGATAGAGGCTTCAAAAATTATACAAAAATGTATGCAGGTAGTTTTTTTTCATAAAAATGTATGTATTTAAAAAATGGTTAATCTTACAAAAATAAAATGAAATAAACAATGCTTACACATATTCTACGAGTTAACATCAAAACATAAATCAACATTAAACACAAAATTAAAATAATAATCATCAATAATACTTTCGTAAACTGACGGGTAACGCCCATCAAAACAATCATATTCTAGGGCCCAAGGAAGCACCTTAGATTTACTGTGGTTATGTTTGCTGCTGTTGATACAATTTTATTTTTAGATGGAGTTATTGGTACTGGCAACTGGATAACTTTATCTTCTATTTTGGCATGTTGCATTGTTAAGTTTTGGGCTGAAAAAAAGAAGAAAAAATTAGTATCAGGTGAATTCGGATTCATAAAAAACGTCAGAGAGTTTTGAGCCAAATACTGTTTTATTCAAAATTTAATTTTTAGGCCGTTCTCAAAACATTTCAACCATAAAATATTCCGTGCTCTGATTGTTTGAAATCAAATATACATGTTACCGGCTAAGCTAGTTTTTGGGATAAGCTAGTTTTTCCGAGGCCAAACTAGTTCATTCGAAGCGTGTTAGGACGAACCAATTTAGCCTAGGATGAACCAGTTTAAAATAGAATGAACTAGGGTTATTATTTACTTTAACGACCTCACTCCCGCTTTTCTTGAAATTTTAGCATGTTGGAGAAAATAGACGGCCATCGGCCGCGGCTAAGGGTTTACATCCTCCAATATGTCCAATGCCAGTTTCGCGGTGGCCTTCGGTCGCGGACACGCTTCGGATGAGCTAGTTTGGCCTAGGAAAAACTAGTTTATCCTAAAAACTAGTTTGGCCGGTAACATATGCATACGAGGTACATACCTATTTACTGACGTCAACCTAATAGATTAATTTTCTGACGCAAAGGTTAATTTTTCAACTACGTAGTTTCATTTTTATATTTGTTTGGATGAACAATTTAAAATTCCATCCAAAAACATTGCTTACTCGATTTAAAAAATTTGAGTGTTTTAAAATCGGAAAGTAATTTCCAACTCCCATACCTACATGAGTCTGCCATCAAAAAATATTTGATTAAAAATAAGATTAGATATCGATAACTGAATTTATGAAAACTGAACTAATTTTGTTATTAATTTGAAAAACAAAAACTATGAAAAAGTTATCTAAAGTCAGTATTTCGCGTCTCGAGTGCTTGCTTTTCGTAAAAGTAGAGCAAATTTGAAACGCCGTGTACATATCTGTGGACATTTGACAAAACAACCTCTTTCGATCTACGGCAATAATTCAATATAGCGTAAGTCTTGCGTTGAAGCAAAGAGCTTATGGTGTATTGAATTACTACCGTAGATCGAAAGAGGTTTTGTCAAATGTCCACAGGTATGTGCCAATGGTAACTCCTTACAGTTTTACAACTGCTTTGTAGAAAATTTCTCAAGACACAAAAACTATCACTACAATTTTGCTGTGAAATGTTTTGAACAACTTTCTTACACCTTTTTTGGATGACGCCGAACTCTCTGAAGATAATTTAAGTGCTTGTAATTGAGGTACAAAAAAAATATTATTAAGTGAAAACAATTTCTTACTTGCGTAAGTTTTGTAAATTTTATCTGCTGAAAAATTATGTTCACATTTCCCACATGGACGCACAAATTCATTTAGCAGTATTTTTCGTTCTTCATTCAACTTTCCTTTAAAATCACAATGAAATCGCTGACGATCTGTATATTCATGTACATATAACTTGAGTAACTCTGCCTTCTCATAACGCACTATTTTTATGATATTTTCTCTCAAGTTTATAGATTCGGCAGCCTTTTCAACTGGTTCTCTTATGAGTATTTCCTCGCTCTTTTGCGGTTGTTGTGTTTGATCATTTTTATATGGTACAGTACATATTTCTGTTTCTAGATTTAAAGATGGTTTGATTAATTGAGCATTGTTATTTTTGAAAGTTTTTAAAATTTTACCTGTTAAAAAATTATTTATGCAACGCCAACACGGACGCATGAGTTTCTGTAACAATTTAATTCGTTCTTTATTAGGTACTCTCTTTGTTACATATTGAAATCGATTCACATCTGAATCGTGACGATCAAAACAATCGTCGTTCATATATAATTTAATCAATTCTACTTTCGAATATCGTACGACTTCTGAGGTATTTTCATTTGACTTTGGAGATTCAACTTCTTGCATAAGGGTATAGGTTAGTTTTTTTTCGATTGGTGTATACAGTAGTGGTGAGTCAACAGTTGGAGAAGTACGGTTATTACCTAAGGAATATAAAGTTAGTTTTAAAAAATTTACGCAATATGTTTAAAACCTTAAGTCACATAGAGGAAAAGTCAAATCGAATAAACACACATTATAGTATATGTATCTCTTTATATATGTATCTCGATTCATGTCGTTTTGTTTATAAATTTCAAGCATAAGAATGTGCTATTGAATTTTAAACGAAAATAGAAGCATTTAGCCGTGTTTAATTAATTAAATCAATTAAAAATATAAAAATTGTACTAGCATATTTTTAGGCTTGAAAATTTAAGACGAAACGAAAACGAAATTTGTACTATACATATGTCTCTCTATACATAAAGAGACCCTAAATTTATGTTTTTTCAAAATTATTTTTACCAATTGAAAAAAAAAATTTGGTATAATTATGCCGCTATTTATAATATTCAGTAAAATATGCATGCATGCCCGCATTTATTTTAGGAACAGCATTTTTTTTAAATATTTCTGACTACATAATCATAAATTACCGGATATGCCTATTTAGCAGACTTTTCATGGTTGGCTACAATCTCGCCATTTTAGTCGCAGAGTAAGAATTGGCTTTATAGTTATAGTCATAGTCATAGTCATAGTTATAGTCATAGTTATATACATAGCTGGGCATTAACTCGTTAATCCGTTAATCGTTAATTAACGAAGTTAACATTTCGACTAACGGATTAACTTTTAAGTTAACTTTAAAAAATGTAAACGGACTCGTTAACTTCCGTTAAACTTCCACAAGTCCGTTAATCGTTAATTCCGTACACACTATTTACCAAAAAGATGCCGCATGCATCGTGTGGCGCCGCGCAAAACACGTTATGACAACAAGTACATTCTAGTTGATATATGTCTGGAAACGTATGACAGCAGTCGAGTGGATGAAGTAAAAAAATGCAAGAAAAAAGAGGTAGAAGAACAGAGATAGTTTAAGTGGCGGAGGCAGCAACGCGAGTACCAACGACGATGGAAGGAAAACTCTTTCAATTCTTTCACGCAGTCTAAAGGAAAACCTAAGAGCCACAAATCTTCAAAGAGTAAAGCTCAAAATCTCGTCAAAAGTGGCTAGACATGAAATCAAAAGACTTGTTGAACGATGCGGCATTCCTCAGGGAACAGATATTCTTAAGTCTGTTTATTAAATATGATACTGCTATATCCTCAAGCGCTGCAGTTGAAAATCTTTTTTCCGCGGGCATATATATTAATGCCGAAACGAGCCTCGCTTTTAGGCCAGAACTTCAACATATAATGTTCATGAAGAGGAATATTCACATTATGCCACGTGACTAAATTACACACTCCAATTATGTACTTTTTTTTTTTTTTTGTTCCTGACCTTTTGACTTCCAGAACCCAAGCCAATAGTTTTTTATAAGAAGATCAATCACTAACGCAACGATATAAAAAATGCAATTTATATCTCGTGTTAACGGATTATCGATTGACGTTAACTTGCGTTAAGTGTTCCGAAATGTAACGCTTTAACGTTTAACGAAGTTAACTTTTTTAGTAACGGATTAGCGATTAACGAAGTTTATTATTTAATTAACGGTGCCCACATATGGTTATATAGTTACAAGACCAATTCTTACTCGGAGACTAAAACGTCGAGATAGTAGTAGCCAATTATGAAAGGGCTGCAGAGCTTACAAAAGCTGTTAGTCCAAGAAAATTATTGACAATAAAATTGAATATCATAAAGGATTACCTCTTCGCAGATAAATACGTATTCCTTTCCTTTTTGCAGCAAATATTATCAGATACATAGTTAATTTTTTAGGAAAATTTGACCGTTTTAGAGCGGACCTGGGTGGTCATATCGATGAGGAACTCTTACACAATACTAAGAACTCTAATGCCAAGTTATGTGAAAAATAAACCTGTTACAAGTTTTTTCATGGAATTTTTTTCTTCATGGAATTTTTTCTTCATGGAATTTTTTCTTCATGGAATTTTAATTATTTGGATTCGAATCGTGCGATTTTCTATGAAATAATTTCATAATTGTTCTAGGCAAAATGTTTGTAAGAACTTAATCTTTATTTTTTGGTCATATATTCTGTGAATTCATTTCACTTGCAAATGAAATATAGAATATGCCTGATAGTTTATCAGAAGTATCTAAATTATACTTTGTATTTATCAATGTTTATAACTTTGGTTCAAATTTGAGCTTTATGAGCTCTTTTTCGAAAAAAAAGGGCTTAGTCACGATTTCGAGGCTACGTTTACCGCAAAGGCATACTCAGGTTTTGCTGTTACGTACCGTTAGAATTTATTGGCTCCTTGGGCATACCAGTGACTAATAAATTCAAAAAGACTGATTTTGGGGCTGATGGTTTTTTTTTTATAAGTTTGAACATTAATTACGTAAGACGTTTAGGATTTAATTTGATGTTTGTTTACCTGTTAAGAAATTATTTTTACATTTCCAACAAGGGTTCATGCAATTAAGTAAACTCTTATTGCGATATTCATTGTATATTCCACTTGAGTCGTATTGATAGCGGTTAACTAATGAGTCGTGATCCTTTTGGTCCGAAAAGTTTTTTTTCAATAACAGTGACTTTTTTTGCGCATCTTCTTTATTTTCTTCGATCAATTTGTAGGCGGCAATGTAATCATCGGATGGTAGACATAATATTGAACTTCCGTGTATATCAAATTTTAATAATTCAGCCTTTGAATACCGAAATGTTCGAAGTACTTTTTCTATGCCCATATCTAAAGATGAAGCTAAAAATACATAAAAAAAAGATAAATATATAGTTATACACATTATTTTTATCAACTTTCACAAAAATGTAGTGTAAATTTGAAATTTTTTCTAATATTCTGGATCGGAGTTTAGTTTCAAAAATGTTTTTCTTAAACTAAATTATATATATTATACATATAGGTATATCTTAAACTTTCTTAATTATATACATTTATTCAGTCAAGACAAAATGTTTTATAGTTTATAGGGATTTTAGGAACTCGAAACTTAGTTTAGCGTGAATACCTGGACTTCTTTCTTTACTACAAATTTGCAGTATAAACGGACATCCAATACTTCTTAATCGGCGACTACGCGCAACAATGCCCGTGTAGACGTTATACGCAGTGTCACTTTACATACCTTATTCCAAGCTCTCTCATCACGCGTGGGTGGTTCTAACGAATTCAATTCCTTTGATGATTCATTTGAAACAAATATTTTCAAATCTTCAAATGTATATACTTGAAGTGTAAATGCCGCTTATGACCCCGT
The DNA here is from genome assembly GCA_949775025.1 of Tricholauxania praeusta. Lineage (NCBI taxonomy): Eukaryota > Metazoa > Arthropoda > Insecta > Diptera > Lauxaniidae > Tricholauxania > Tricholauxania praeusta. The sequence continues at coordinate 109,029,738 of OX459031.1, read as the reverse complement.
CTGCTATTGAAATACAAGAAGAAAATACTGGAATTTTCTGGAATATAAATCGTCAGGACTCAATGTACATGTTTGCGAATCAGGACAAAAAAACAGATCTTTTTTAAAAATCATATTTATATTTTATTGGTGTTATACATATAATGAGCGCTTTATATAAAAGGATTGTCAATTCCAATTTATTTTGGTGATTTTATGGTAGATAGAAATACTACATGTTTCACAACTTTAAAAAAAAAAGACAACGGCTCATACACACATTTTTGTCATTTAAATTAATATTGACTAAAAATTAAAAATTAGATTTTACATAAATGGAATACATAAGTAAATAGTAAAATAAACGATAAAAGGATTAAAAAAATATATTTAGCACAAACCTTTATGGTAGCGCTGTTGGCGGTATAGTTTCCGAGATATGTGAGATTATTATAAATTTCGGCTTTAGGGACAATATTTTAGAGATATTTTAGATTTTTAACATACTGAGTGATTATAGTTTTTTATTATAAAGTGCGATCAACAGTAATTTCTTTTATTTTCTTATTTAATAAGAACATACATATACATATATATACATACATATATATAAGGCATATAGTGGAGATAAACATTGAATTAAATTTTCCGAAAATGTGAAAATTTTTGTTAGAAAATTGTCAGAAATTTAATTTCAATATTTATAGTAAACTACATATGTTACCGGCCAAACTAGTTTTTAGGATAAACTAGTTTTTCCTAGTTGATTTGCATTCCTAAAAGTATGCAATTTAATTTTAATGCAAACCGATGTTGAACGTGTTATAGACTGAAGCCGCGAAGCCATTATTGAACATATTGGAAGATGTAAATCCTGAGCGGAAGGCCGCCCACCTACCACTTAATAATCTTACAATGAAATTGATAGTTTTATTGTTTTATTTTGCTACCATCTTATTCTTCAGTAGACGCAGTGATTTTCCATTAAAATTTGATTGCATATCTTAAGGCATAACGGCAACTAGTTTGGCCTAAAACTAGTTTGGCCGGTAACATATATAATACATAAAAACTTTGTCAGCACATCTCAAAAATATAAATAATTCAAATTTAAATTTCATTTAATTTATCATATTAATATAATCACTGGCACACGTTTTCCAACGTTTTTTTTTTTTTTGGTTGTACCAGAGTATCTATATTATAATCCTGAAAGATGATTTTGTACTGACCATTCTTGCTAAACAAAGATATAGTCTAACGCATCCTTTTTTCCATATGTATTTTAAGTTCAAATTGATCATGAGAAGCGTCTGCACCGCAAGTATATAAACTTGAAGAGCTAGCTTTACGTTTGATATTTGAGATGCGAGCTATGTCTTATAAGAACTTTAATATTTTTTTGTTTTTACATGAACCACTGCTCCTCACCTTACCATTAATGTTCGGGATTTTTAGCTTATATCAAATTTCCATATGGAAAAAAACTTTATGTCGTCTTTGGAAAAAATATTTCTAAGACAAAAAAAAAATAAACAAAACAAAAAAACTTATTTAACTAAAAGTTTCATATTCACTTTGCTACTTATTTTAATGTTTTTATTAACTTTATTTCAGAAAATTAATTTTAAGTTAAAAACTCTGTATTAAAACTTTATGCAGCAAAAATGGTCAGCACAACGTCGTCTTTCAGAATTATAGTATGGTTACTCCGTTGCGAACAGAAAACTTTAATTTGTTGGGACGGTATTATTTATCGTATCCCGAATTTTAAATCGATAGGAAATTTGGTATGAAAAGCACTTTTTGACTGTCTCAAAGGCCGAAAATGGGGGATAAGCTAGTATTTTTCTTTCATATTGACAAACGTTACTGAATCGTTACTGAAACGTTACTGAATCGTTACATATCATACATACATAAACGGAGTTCAAATGGAGAACTTAAATAAAACAGTGACATCTTTCTTTTTGAAAAATGTTAGGATCAGACCGAGACTGAATAAAATATAAAATCCTAACAAAATAGCTATTTTAAACACATTTGACCGCCCTCTATTTGTGTTAAAAACCAGAAGTTATAGGAAAAAATCAATAATGAATTCACCGTCGAAAATTAAATAGGAAACGATAAAAAAAACTGAAATTTGATATTTTATAAAAATAAATTTTAAAAATTCATAAATCTAGCAAATTTAAGAAGAAAAAAATGTGTTTTTAATTATTGCCAATGATAGGATTTTAAATTTTACTGTTCCTCGATCTGAACGTTATTCCAAACATTTTCCAGTTTGTTTCATTTAAGTCCTCCATTTAAGCAACGTACATACATTACATATTTAATATTATACATACGTACGCTTTACTTGTTTAAAATAAAATTTTAATGACAAATTAATCAGAAATTTTGTACTTGAAAATTGTTGAAGACAAAATTACAATTTTCGTTTAAGTTCTGTGTTAAATTAATTAATTAAACAGTACTGAAATAACTTATACAACAAAGCACACATATGTACATGTAATTTAAGCGCACAATTTTTTAATTTTTACACAAGGAAAATTTTAATTCGCTGTTTGAGCAATTCATTTTGGATTCCATTCATATTAAGGTTTTTCTATTTATCTTAAATGAAATAATTGAAATACAAAATTCAACACTACTAATACATAAGAAAATGCCATAAAAAAACACAAGTTTGCATCAACGCTAGATGACCCTATTTGAACGATTTCTTAAAATAAAATATTATGGGTTTTAATAAAAATAATTTAGAAAAAAAAATCCTTGATTTAATATATCGAATCGGGTGATTACTTTTACATATTGTCATTTTTTTTTCAAACTAAACCTTGGGTTCAGTTAAAGCTATTAACCCAATAGTAGCACAGCTAGTAAAATGACTGGTAGCAATAAATCATTAGTCGAATTTTCTCATAATTTTGTACTGAATCATCAGAAAAATGTAGCTGTTGGGTTAGTCATGTTTTAGAGGAATGCTTGAGCAGTTTTATCTATATAAAAAAAAATTAATTCTCGGCCCTGTTACGAGTATGTTTATTTTTTCAAAAACTTTAAAACTCAGCATGAGACGTTCATTGGTTTGTATCTTTTTCTATATAAAAAATCTTATGCGGTAACAAAAATTTTCAAAAATACATACAGGTCGAATCATAAATTGAAAATTTAACCTGATTTCATTTTAGAGCACAACATAAGATTTTATTTAAAAGCTACTCTTTTTATGCCATCAGAAAAGACTCGTCATTTTGTTGTTTTGAATGCACTTCAGAGCTTTAAAAGGAGACCAAACAATGTACATATTTTAAATTGCTTCAACATTTGAACAGATTAGGGTTTATTTTGACGCATATAACATTTGATTTTCTGATACTTTCGAAAATCGTTCAAAGCTTGGGGTTTTTCTTTTTGAACTGAATTAAAAAAGTATACTCTTTCTTGGAATTTCAACAAAGGTCAGGCCATCGAGGCAAAACTAAAATATATAGTCTAGTACCATGACTATGCAACATTTTATGCAATCAGTCAAGAGTCAAAGTCCCTTTAGTTGTGTAAAACATTTGAAACTACTCTTATACTAAGCTTTGTTAAATTTATACATTGTCAATAAATGTGTTAACTTCAAAGATGTTACCAAAGGCTTTTTTTTGTCCAAGCACACATTCTAAGAAAATTCAAATGTAGTTGTACGACTTCAAGAAGAATGTCACTTTACATGTACATAAAAATCTTTCTAATCTCAATGTAATGAACTCAGTGTATGCACTTGAACATACAATTGGAACGATAGCCAATTTTAAAAGCATATTTCTAGTTTTTCTCATAATCTATACAATGTTGTCTATACTGTGACAAATGGACTATGGCTGTGACCAATAGTATATTGTTGGTTCTGGCTTTTTACAAAAACAAATACTATAAGCAGCGATGGGCCTAACTTATTTTAACTTAGAGCCATACTAAGGCAAGAGCGGCTGCAACAAAGCAAATAACTGCATTACAACGCATTTACAATTATACACAGTTCGAACAATGCAAAATAAACAAAAACTAAGAACCAACACAACATTTTTACCGATGTCCACTAGGTTGGTCCATCGTTGTTTTGAAGTGTGGAGAGTGATGTCTAAAAGATGGATTTTATAGCTGTAAAGTCAATACATGATTCAATTAAATTGTTACGAATAAATCAAATGAACAAAATCAAGTTTAAGACGAATCTTTACTGATTAATTGATTTTAAGAATCTAATTGAAATTCAAATGTTTGCTAGTTCACATTAATTAAGTATACATATTAATGATTTAAAAAACAAAAGGATTTTGGTTAAATAAACGTTCAACAAAACTCTTTGTTACTAAGGCACTAAGAAAGTCTTTAGCTTACAACTTTACAATACAATACATGGGAAATGGGACCTTATCTTCCTTAAAAAAATGTCTAAAGAAAACAAAGCTCAATCGATCAAGTTACTATAGATTAGTTTAGGTTTTATCAAAAATTTTAAATCGTCATAACTTTGCAACGAATTAAACTAGAAAAATACTGAAAACATCGTATTCAGCAGATTCTGTTCTATTCAAATACACCAATAATAACTCAGTTCCAATAAAATGGAAAATAAGAGGTCACTTTTTCTATGTTTCCCCTGTTAGAACAGGACCACAAACTGCAATGAATGCATTACTTGCATTGTTATTAAATAATTACAGTAATCCTCCCTATAACACGGTATATTCGTTCCACGTCTTAGGAAAACGCGTTGTACGAAAATGCTCGTAATACGTGCTCGTATGACCCCGTATAAGGGGCCGTTCATAAATTACGTAAGACGTTTAGGGGGGGGGGGTGAATGATCATCTTACGTAAGATTTAAAATGCGTATTCATAAATTAACTCATCGTCATTTATGGCAGTAATGAAATATATTTGAATTCGACAGTCACGAAAGATTCAGAAATATCGATTACAATCGATTTAAGTAATCGACTCTAAACGTGACAACTTCTCTTCTGTTTATGTAATGAAATATATGTATGTTGTTTACACGCAGGGTCGACTTGTAACACCGTCTCACAAGTTTGCTATTATTCAGGCATTTACACGCAGATACGTCGACTTTGAAATTTTGTTGATGTTGTCCCGGTTCTTTACCACCTCCTTGCACTTGTCCTCTTAAACAAGAAGATTCGCTTTTGATTCCTTCTTCAACAGGAGACCAAAACAGCAATCAGTTTTGTCCTCTATTTCTTAGCTTAGCGTTAAATTACGATTGGTCAAAAGTACATCCACAGTTCAAAATCATGCCTTACGATTTTTTTTGTCCTTCCCTTGCAAATGTCTTAGCTGATCGAGTTTGTAATATTTGTGACCAGTACTTTGCCTCGAAAAAAGCTACTGTAATGCACAAAAAACTACATGGAAAAGACTGTAGTCGCACTCACATGATTCAACCAGTTTCAATTTTGAACCGTGGACAGGGGAAAAGCCTTTGCATTTTAAAACAATCGGAGATTTGTCAAGTTGCAGAGTGGCATGACGACGAGGATATTGATGTTACAGGGTTTGAATGTGAATCAGAAAATTCAACAGACGAATCGGGTGTGCCAATTGTAGGTTCACTATCAGACTGGTTGAAAAGCGCATGGACTAACGATGACTTACGATGACTTTTTTTATTCATATTGAAAAACAAATGTGTAGTTTGCAATTTCGTAATATTTATTTAATATGTAACATATGTATATTAAAATTAAATATAGTAATATCCCAACGGGAAATTTGGAAGCAGCTTCCAAGGGGAGCACGTCAGATGTGCTTCTTCGGATGCATTGAATTTGTAATTCAATTTAATTTAAAAAAAAACTTTTTTTATCCCGCGTCCACTGGGACTCGAACCTAGGCATTCGTGCTGTTACGTAAAATTTAACAAAATCAGCCAAGCTTGTTGTTATAATTAGGCTTCTAAAAGTATATTATTTGAATTATCAAATGGCAACTATAGAAATCAAAAACTTAACAATTCATTTTGAGAGAAGACTTTTGGAGTTTTAGTCTACTTCACATTAATAATAAGGGTGGCTCAGTTGGTTAAGATGTGCGCATTTCAAAACAGTAAGAGAGTAGCATGACACGGGTGGCCTAGGTTCGAATCTGATCGGAGGAGACAGATTAAAAAAAAATTGTTTTTTTTTTCAATTCAAGCTTAATATGCTTCTACTCATCATCCAAGGAAGCATATTTCATGTGTTTCCAAAGATGTGCTTCTACTCAACATCCAAGGAAGCGCATCACATATGCTTCAAAAGATGCGCATCGCCCCAATGACATCGTATGTTAAAAAAGATAAGCAGTGAGAAGCGCATTGGAAGCAGCTTCTGCTTCCCTTGAAGCGCATCCGATGCCCTTTGAACGCGCTTCCGTTTCCCGTTGGGATAGTACATCACATGAAAAATACATTTTTTGACTAGTTTCACCTTAATTATGAATCTTACGTAAGATTTCGGAAGGGGGGGAGGGGGGGGTAGTGAGAATCTTACTAAATCTTACTCGGGGGAGGGGGGGGGTCAAAAAGTCATGAAATTGTCTTACGTAATTTATGAACGGCCCCTAACGCGTTATGTACAAATTTTATATGAGCACAAATGACACCAGGTATAAAAGTACGGGAAATTGTTTATGAACTGTACAAATCATTATAAATTTCACAGTACAGGAACATAAAGTGGAAATTCCCCGCGTTATATGGGGGAAAAGACATGTTATACGAGGGACGTGAAATCGCGTAATATGAAAACGCGTTATAAGAGTACAGTGTTATAGGGGGGATTACTGTATATAGCTTAGAAAATAGTTAATATTTAATAAAGCTTTATGGGACTTTCTAAGCTGTTTTTTTTTTTTGCACATATAAATTACTATATAGCACTCAAAAGGACTATTTATGTTTGTGCTTTAAAGTCTACTGTATTAAAATGTTGAGTCTCTAAACAAAGTTTTAATACAATATGTAGTTCAAACATAAAAATATTAGATTTTGACACTCTAAACAAAATCTAAGATATCAACTTTTTAATGATCTATGAAATTATGCAAGAACTGTCTTTCTTTTTGCTGTTTTTTCTTATTGCCTCCTCAGACATCTTTATCTTATGGGCCTCTAGTTCAGCAAATCTTTGAGCTCGCAGTTTCCTATTGCGTTCTTCTTCTATTTCCAATCGAAACAATTGATCTTCCAATGAATTGACACTAGAATTATGTTGCTTAGTCGAGTATCTGGTTTCTGTTGCAGTAACCCCTTGAAGTAAAACTGGAGTTTTTACAGTAGCTTTCTCTCGAATCGGTTGTCTTGGAGATACTGTAATTCCTCCTGTTGCACTTGCTCTACCAGTTGAAATTTGATTTCCAAAATAAGACTGGTTTTCTCGAATCGGTTGATATGTTGACGCTGTAGTTCCTGCTGTTGCAGTTGCTCTTCCAGTAGAAATTGTATTTCCAATATTAGACTGATAATTTCGAATCGGTTGATATGTAGACGCTGTAGTTCCTACTGTTGCAGTTGCTCTTCCAGTTGAAATTGGATTTTCAATACTAGACTGATAATCTCGAATCGGTTGATATGTAGACGCTGAAGGAACTACTACTGCTGCAGTTGGTCTTCCAGTTGAAATTGGATTTCCAAAACTAGACTGATAATCTCGAATCGATTGATTTGTTAACGATGTAGTTCTTCCCGTTGGAGTACCTTTTCCAAGTTGAATTGGCATTTTAAAATCAGAGCTTCCACCAGGTGCTTTAATTTCTGTTGCAGCTGTTTTTCCCAACATAACCCAATCATCTTCTCTAACTGGTTGCTTAGATAAAAGTGTGCTTCTTGTTGAAGTTGCTGGCTTAATAGGGATCGCAGTTTTGGAGTTTGAATTGCTGTCGCGTGTAAGCTGTTTACTAGTTGATGTAAGATTTGTTGAAGCTGCTTTTCCAACTGAAATTTGGCTTTTGGTAATAGAACAAGCATCTTCAAACGCTAGCATCATAGCTTTTCCATATGCACATGAAATATTTTCTTTGTGCTGCGTTTCTCTTATAGATTGCTTGGTTGGTGCTGTAAAGTTTGCTGGTCTAGGTACATCGGGTAATGACTGTAAAAGCAAATCAATATCCACTTGTTTCTTAACCGAATTTTTCAAACTTTTTTCTCGATTCTGTTGGCGTTGCGAATTTTTTCCTAAAGGAAAGAATATTAATCAAGAGATTAACTTAAGCTATGGTATTTACTTCCCTTATAAACTAGTCATGAAGCGATCAACATTAAGACATAAGTACATATGCACATATTTTTTATGAAATTTTGAATTATTATATGCTAGAGTAGTGCTGACCAGCTCAATTGCACAAAACGATACTTGGTAGCCAAACAGTGTAGGATGAGGGGTATTTTGAAATAAAACGCAACATGAAACATGACGCGAAAACAACACATGTAAAGAATTGAGAACGTGTATGAAGCAAAGACTTTATTTTTAAATTAATAATAAACATCTCCCAAAAAACAAACATATCGCTCACTTACTTCAAGACTGGCACAACTCAAAAAACGTGATTTTTGAGTTAATGATGCAGAAATATCCGCCATTTCATGTTTTATTTTGTGTGAAAAAATCAGAAAAGTATCTCATAAACTTGCTTTGTGAGAAGAGTTTAAGTAGACATACTTTTCATCATTTTCATATAAAAAGCAACTTATTGAAATTTTTAAATGCGTTTTTCTCTCACTTTATGTTTTTTGAGTTATGCCAGTCTTGAAGTAAGTGAGCGATATCATAACAAGTCAATCGCACGAATGCTGTGTGTCAGAACGATTGCTTCCCCGCAAGCAGCCACTGTACCCTGTAGTTTTTGCTCAGGTTATTTACATTCGTCAAGTGTAAATAAATCATACGTGCTCTTTTCCCATATGTGCTGAAAGGTTTATCACTATGTTAGAGGACCATTTTTCCCGTTATTATTAAATCAAAGGGATTCATTTTGCTAAAATGCTATCGAGTGCTTGAGGTTTTTCAAATTATTTACTGTTTATTATTCATTGAATTATTCACTCGAAAACTAGGACTTAAAGCCATCCAAAGAGATGCAAGAACGCACAATCTTTGGGTTTGTGCAAACTTGTACTTGAAAATGATGATCCCCTAATTTTTACAGGGGGTTATTGTAAGTCAATAATAAAAAATAGTGGTCCCTGATTGCGTGTACAAGGCCCCAAAAAGTACCATGTTTTGACTTGTATGGCGATGATGTAGAACTTATTACTTAAAATCCTTAGTAGATGTAGTTCTATAAATTGATATGAAATGAGATAATAAATAAAATATAAGCGAATCGAAAGAGCAACTTTTCAGCAACACCGTCATCAAATTTTCTCAGTTGGATAGCAAGTTCTAAATTTTAAATTATATCAAAGTAGGAAAAAATTGAAGGTCCTTTACAATTTAGTATTCTTTTATCGTTTTTAAAAGGTTCAATATTTCTTATTGCAGTACTTACAGAAAACACGCAACCAAATCGATCATGTTGTGATCGACGGAAGGCATGCTTCGAGCGTGCTAGATGTTCGTACGTTCCGGGGAGTCAATATTGACTCCGATCATTATCTTGTTGCAGCCAAGATACGCATGCGGCTGTGCAATGCAAAGGATGCACGCTCTGGTACGCAACGAAAGCTGGACGTCGCTAAGCTGCAATCACATCGGACGGCCGAAGCCTATTCCGCTCGCCTCTCAGAACTGCTCCTTCAACCTGACTCTCTACCCGATGATGCCGGTGGACTTTGGGCGCATATATCCCGCTCCATGCGCTCTGCCGCTGAGGAAGTCATTGGTTTCCGACGCCCACTTCCGCGAAATCAATGGTATGACCAGGAGTGTCGCGAAGCTACTGCAGTGAAAAACGCCGCCTACAAAAGAACCCTGCAGTCAGCAGCAACGCGAGCCGTGCACGACAACTACCGGGAAAAGAGAAAGGATCAGAGGCGCCTTTTCAGACGCAAGAAACGAGAGCAGGAAAGGCACGAACGTGAGAAACTCGAAGTGTTACGGGGCAGGAATGATGCTCGAAAATTTTACCAACAAGTCAAGCGTCTGACCCAAGGTTTCAAGCCCGGAGCATCTACCTGTAAAGATGAACATGGAAATTTGGTTACGGATACGCAGGGTACACTGAGATTATGGAGGGAACACTTTTCCAAGCTGCTTGCTGGCGATGACTCCACCAATCCCGCCTTTGGAGAAATTAACCCGATACCACCAATCAACGACGATGGTGTGGACGTACCACCACCTAGCCATGACGCGGTACGAGTTGTGATCCAACGACTTAAGAACAACAAAGCGGCTGGTGCCGATGGCCTGCCAGCTGAATTGTTCAAGACCGGCGGCGATGAGCTGATAGGGTGTATGCATCAACTCATCTGCAAAATATGGCTAGTTGAAAGCATGCCCGACGATTGGAATCTCAGTGTCCTTTGTCCTGTACTGAAGAAAGGTGACCCGACAATCTGCGCTAACTACCGGGGAATCAGTCTTCTTGCCATCTCTTACAAGGTCCTGTCGACTGTACTGTGTGAAAGACTTAAGCCGTTTGCCAACACACTGATTGGGCCTTATCAGTGCGGCTTTAGACCTGGTAAGTCCACCATAGACCAGATCTTCACACTACGTCAAATCCTGGAAAAAACCCACGAAAAACAGATCGATACCCATCTTCTCATTATCGATTTTAAAGCAGCTTTCGATAGCCCGATACGGGATTGCCTGTATGCCACCATGTCTGAGTTCGGTATACCTGCGAAGCTGGTGCGGCTTTGCAGAATGACGTTGAGCAACACAGCCAGCTCCGTCAGAGTAGGAAGGGACCTCTCCGAACCATTTGATACCGAACGAGGTTTCAGACAGGGCGATCCACTATCCTGCAACCTCTTCAACTTTGTGATGGAAGGGGTGTTGCGAAGAGCCAGTGTACATCGTAATGGCACTATTTTCTACAAAAGTGTCCAGCTCCTTGCATATGCCGATGATATTGATATCATTGGACGTTGTAAGCGAGATGTTACTGCTGCGTTCTCTGCTATCGAAAAAGAGTCAGCGAAAGTGGGTTTGACGGTGAACGAGGGCAAAACAAAGTATATGCTGTCCACAAACAGGGAGACGCGGCGTATTGGATCCTTTGTTACTGCGAACAACTATACTTTCGAAGTTGTCAAGGAATTCACCTATCTTGGCACCGCCGTGAACACTCAAAACGATGTCAGCCTGGAGATAAAGCGAAGACTAACTCTTGCTAATAGGTGTTACTATGGTCTCAGTAAGCAATTGAGTAGTAGAGACCTCTCTCGCCCGACAAAACTGACACTCTACAAGACGCTCATCTTACCCGTGCTACTTTACGGCGCAGAAGCATGGGTTGTGTCGCAGACTGATGCAGCCACGCTTGGGGTGTTTGAGAGAAAAATTCTTCGCAAAATCTTCGGTCCTGTTCACGTCGGCGACGACTACCGTATTTGAATGAACCACGAACTGTACGAGCTCTACGCTGACATTGACATAGTCAAGCGCATCACTATTCAACGTCTGCGCTGGCTGGGACATGTTGTGCGTATGGACGAAGAAGCTCCGGCGAAAAAGGTGTTTGATGCGGAAGCCGCTGGGCGACGACGAAGAGGAAGACCATGCCTCCGATGGAAAGACCAAGCCGAGGAAACCCTATCCACGCTTGGTGTGAATGATTGGAGAAGGCGTGCGCAAAGCAGAGGCGCCTGGAGAGAGCTTTTGAGGTCGGCCGTAACCCGGTAACGGGTTGTTATGGCCACCCAAGTAAGTAAGTAAGTACTTACAATTAAGTGCTTGTTTTAAATGAAATATAAGCTTGCAAACATATAATACTTTGAGACACCGACACCAAGTACATGTACAAAAAGAATAAACTACGAAAACTTTTGTCTAAGTTTGCAACGAAATTGCTTTATATTCTGCTTGTACGTAAATTCTTTTGGTGTATTTTGGATATGTTGAATATTTATTATAGTAAATTATGCATACATACCTTTTTTCATTTGTTTTCCTAGTGTAACTTGTTGTTTAACATCACTTTGCTTGCCATCTTTAATGTTCTCCTTTTTGTTACTGCTAATATTAGTCATATTATTTGTTCGTTGTTTACGACTTAAATTTTTAGGAGCATTGCTCAATTGATTAGTGTCTGCAATTTTATCCATTTCATCGATAATTCTTGTTCCCACCATGGTTTTATTTTCGCGACATTTTTCAATTATAAATTTGAAATCGCTATTGATGCAAAGGGTTTTGGGATTTCCGATCAAAATAAGCAAAGACTTGGCACGTGAAAGCGTTACATTAAGGCGCTAAAGAAAAAATGAAAGAATTCAAAAAAAAATTAACTGATTTCTATTTTTCAACATTCTACTTTTACATCCCATCCCAACAAATCTAAGCTATTTACATATATAAATTTGCTGATGTGGAAATGGTTTGTAACGCTTTGGCGCAAAATACACTGAACCGGTTTTAATAATTCCTTTTTTAAAACTACATATTTGTGCTAAAGAAGGTTATTGCATACTAATTTTTTTATTTTTTTTAAGCCAAATATGATTTTTTTAGGATTAAGTTTTTGCATAACCTCACAGAAAAATTGTCATTTGATTTTTCGTTGCTTATACTTATGCTGCTTCTTCGATTCAGTGTTTTTATTGTTGTTTTTCTTCTCATTTGTGCGTTTGTATTTGGTTGCGAAGTTCGAAGCACAAACTTTTTTTTGTTACTTTTGAAGAGAGGACGTGCGCGTACGAAGCCGCGGGTACCTCTAGTATGCTATAAGCAACACCGATGAAGAGTTACACTCTTTGTAGACAGTAATGCTTGATTTTTGTCTTACTGAAGACTCTGATGAGTTCTAAGATAGTTGCCAAATATTAAACTCATAAACATAAATGTAGTTGATTTTCTAAAGTGTACGGACTGACTTTGGCTTTGTTACTGAATATACTTAATTTGTTGTTATTTTTTATTAATTTTTTTAAAAAAAATGCGAAATTTTAAGTTTCGTTTTTTGTTCAAAACGAAGGATTAATTAAACTACATAAAAACGTACTCCAAGTATTTTAAATTATTTTTACGTAGCTATTTTTGAGAAAAAAAAAAAAATTTTTTTGATGTACGAGATTGGCTTTGAGCTTCCGTTGGCTGAAAAATAAAATTTCAGTTTTTAATTTCTTAAAACTAATTTTAAACTGAATTAAAATCGATTGGCAACTAACAGTTTTATATTTCCAGTAGGTACGGATTGTTTTACAAAAATTTAAAATAACTTTTTTTATGAAGAAAGTTTCGTTTTATACCTTCATCAGCAGTGTGATTTTCATCATTTGGCTGTTTTTTTTTTTTTTTTTTCTTATAAAACACAAAAATATCATGAGCGATTGGTCACACATAAAAGGCTTTAAGATTTTCTTAATATCCGACCATCTGAAAGCGAAACTTCGACCATAATTTAGTTAATATTTTTTCTTGAAATTTGTTTAGTCTATGATTTTTGTCCAGAATTAACTTCAGTTCGGCCAATAGAAAACGAGCTACATACATATTTACATACGAAAAACTTATTTTTTTTAGTGACGCAGCTCTCATCATCATGTCAAAGCAGACTTTTGATAAGTTATTAAAAATGGTATTAAAAAAATTAGTTATCTAAAATTCTCAATTCCCTCGAATTTTTATGTAAAAAAGGAATGTATATTTTTAAACTTCTTAATATAAAATGGTAGCTATATGAGTAAAATAAAAAGTACATATTTGTTTACACTTACGCGAGGATTATCCAAAAAACCTAATTTAGATGTAAAAGATCTAACAAAAGAGACTATAATAATGTCTTTTTCTTTCCCTTGAAACGTTTCGACAGAACCAGTCTCAATGTTGTAGAAGTGGCGCAAGTTTAGTTCTTCTTGTATTCGTAAATATTGTTTTTTGTAAGGTGAAATAATGCCAATGTCCTGCTGTTTAATTTTCTTTCCGTTTATTCCATAGCACATTAAGTCCAATACGTAGTCCATGACCACTGCAAGCTCCTTACCATTAATTAAACTATTTAAAAATTTTTTTAAATAATTTAGTTATAAAAAACTGGGATGTTAATAAATAAATTTTAATAATAAAGGGTGATCCAATAAGAGCTTTTTACTATGATATCTAAATAAAATACATAAAAATCAATGTATTGATGCAAATCTTTATTTGGAATGATAGTTGGGTTCCTATAACTCAATGTTTAAAAATTATTTCGTTCAAATGTTGCCTACGACTAGTTCTTAAATGTTCCATTCTGTGGGTCCAATTTTCGAGCATATCGGCCGGTATTCCTTGAATAACACGAGTTTATTCATGATTGAGTGTCGTATTGAATACTGAACAGAAACGTCATATGGACAAGCCATTTGACACATGACAGCTGTCAAAACAACACAGTTAGAAAAGGGACCTCGTATTGGATCACCCTTTACATATATCGCATTTGGTTTCATGCTTGTTTTTAGCTTACCTGGTGGAACTTCTATCATGAACACAAGTTCCAAATACATTATGAAAAATTATTGGAAAATTTGGATTTGGTGATGAATGCCACAGTTTTCCCAAATTGATATCATCTATAAATAAAACCCAAAAAAAATAAAACAATTTAAAAATTGATAAGATTAAATTATTACCCTCTCTTGCCATTGCAATTAATTCAGCGTTGTAGTAAAGTTCATTATATAACTGAACAATTTCTGGATGCGAACGATAATTTCGTCGTAAGCGTGTTTGTATCGTACCATCATAATTACCATACTGATCAACTTTATAGCAATCACGTTTCAACAAACGTTCCATTAAAGAAACATCTAAACCTAAATCTCGAGCTTGATCAGACTGCAAAATTGGCCCAAGTTGTTTATGATCTCCAGATATAATTACACAAGCCTTTGATGAAATCGTACTAGATATGCCAACAAGAGTTTCTGCTTCGGTTGAGGCAGCAACTTCGTCCACAAAGATATGCGTATAAATACCTTGACCCAAACCGTCACGACCAAATCGACCAGTAGACAATTTTCCAATTACACTCAGAGTGCAAACCACAATTCTATACTCATGCAACAAATTAACATCGGGATAAAAGTGTGCACCATACATATTAGATGCTTCGATCAGCATTTCATCTATGTTATCTAAACGTTTTTCATTTGATTTAGCAAATATGCGTACAATTGCACGAGTATCATCCAAAGGTGATAAAACTTTGCAAAGGCGCAAAGCAACTTCATCACAGGCGCTATTTGATCCAGCCGTGATAAGTATTTTTGTATCTGGACGAGATTTATACAGTTGCAAAATAGCCTCCACTATAGTTGTTGTTTTCCCTGTGCCTAAAAGTACAATAAAAAAACACATAGCTCAATATTTGTTTTTAATCGGACCAGACTGTGGGTCTTTAAATATTTTAAGTCACTGAATCTGAATAAGGCGCCCATTTTGCTTCATTACATCAGATTTTTTAACGCTGACAGCTGCAACCTCACCCACAAATAATATCATAAAACTATAGTTATAAGCTTGCTTAATTTAAATATATTCGAATATAAGACTGTCACGCCAACTTCTAATTAATGCAGTACAGGATATTTAGTTCTTGGCCTAGCCGAATTAATACCCTATTTTTTATTTTTCATACCTAGACGTTTATTTGTTTATTATTGGACGTTTGTTATTTCGTCATTCTTTATTATAAAAAATAATCCCAGAGCTAAGCCCAAAATCTTCAAAAAAAGATTTAGTTTAACCGTTAATTATGGCGGTACACATAGAAAGCATACAACTGGGAAAATCAGACAGGTTTAACTTCAAAATAAATTTTTTTATTAGAGTTCAAAGATCACCTATTGTTCCTAAATATTCATTATATTGTTAAAAAGAAATTTAGCTTCAAAAATAAACAGACACATAAATTTGTTTCCAGGTATCAGACTAGGTAGATTAGATATTTATACGCTTAACATGATCTAACAATATGTTTGATATTTGTAGTTATCTCACAATCAGTTAAAAGAAATCGTTTAGCTGATTTACATATGTTTTATTTGTATATCAATTTTACAATAAGATGTTTTCTTTCAGAGATATCGGCCCATAATTTTAGTCGCAAAATAAAGTTAAAACCTGGTTTTTACCCAAAATCGAAGATACAGAGTGACCCCATAAAAAAAAGAAAAACTTGTATTAAATTATGAGAAAATTTTAAAAAATAGATTACCCTGCGTTATTGACACAAAATATTGTAGACAGTGAACAAAAGGAATAACAAAAAAATCGAATATATGATGCAGCGTGGTTTAATGGTTAGGTTGTAAATATTTAAAAGCTCGTTTTCCTGCTTTTAAATTTAAATTGTGCTTATAGAAAAAAAGCATCTTTTCTGAAAGGATTCGAACTCACGTACCGTGGGCTATGAGTTCACAGGCCTAACCATTACGCCACGCTGCCTCATACATTAGATTTGTTTATTATTCCTTTTGCTCACTGTGTCTACAATATTTTGTGTCAATAACGCAGGGTAATCAATTTTTTAAAATTTTCTCATAATTTAATTCAAGTTTTTCTTTTTTTTATGGTGTATTTTCGATTTTGGGTAAAAACCAGGTTTTAACTTTATTTTGCGCCATCATGTATAGCGCATAAAAAATTTTTCATCTCCGATCGGTTGAAAAGGATATTTTTGATTGATTACTTATGTACTGTGTAATTTAGATTGTTTTTACATACCAGGTGGACCAAATACAATGTATGTTGCATTTTTTGTAGGTCCTGCCGCTATGTTTTGTACGGCTTTATATTGTTCAGGACATTCCGCAATGGTTGAGTTAAATAATTCCAATCTGAAAATTATGTATATAACAAATATATTACTTTGCGAAACAAATGATTTCAATTCTAAAACTTACTTCAAATGTGTATTTTTTTCATTGCTACCTGTCGTTGGAAAAAAGATTCGTGATTTTTCAAATGCTGCCATCGCATCTAAATATTCTAAAGCTCGATATTGATAGCGTAGTGTTAAACGTGCAGGACGGAAAATAATCTTATGAACTTCAATCTCATTTATTTTCTTGTCACATGAAAATGTAACCCTATTATTGGACACATTTTCAATAACACCGAAGCGAATATTATTATTCTTTGATTTTCTTTTAAAATCATCATTGTTCTTAAGAATCATATCCAAATTTAGGTCTTTACCACTACTTGTACGTATCATATCAGCGTTAACAACTACTATTACTTCATCAAATGGGGTGAGTATAGTCTCAACCATATTGCGGCTTCGATTTTTAAGCTAATTAATTAGTTTTAAAGAAAATATTTATTTATAACTACCCGTAGGTACTAGTGTAAAATAAGAACATGATAAATACCTGAACCGTGTATAAATTTTCATACCGAAGAAGTTTAGCATTGTGCTGAACAAGAGTTTCATATTTTTTTATGCCATCCATATCCTCAATTTGTACAAGAGTGTTTAAAACTTTACAAATGTTAGACATGGTAAGTTCTTTGTTATTAGCAACGTATTGTCTTTAATTAAATTATTAAAATTGCGTTATTAAATTTGAATAAATAAGTAAATATAAGTCTTACTATTGTAAATACAGAAGTATGCAAGTGAAAAAAAATCGGAAATGGGAAATTGGCACATCTTGATTAAATAGCAGTTTGAAATCTGTATCCCTGGCCAAATATTGTTTGATGCAAAACATTTTGTTGGCTTAGAGAGAAGATTAAGAATGATTTGTTGGTCATAACTTCAAAACGAACAAATTTTAATAGAAATGACGAAGCAAAATTTGGAACTAATCTAACTATCGTAAGTTTACACTTTTACATTACAATTCGTTTTTTTTTTTTTTTGAGTAAGAGCTAACGACCAATTCAAATTTGAGAATAAACAAAAATTTGAGACACTCTTTTTCATTACAATGTTTCCAGTTGAATGGCGGAATGTTTCCATTTGTTAAAGTTTCACATCAAGTAAATCTTGACCAGTAAAATAGTATTCAAATGCTTCATATTTATCTAGTTTGAGGTTTCATTCGTTTCTGATAATTTTTCTAGATACAAGTATGTATATACAAGAAGTTTTAGATATTTTTTGCAACATACCGCAATTCGTTTGAAATGTTATATAAGCTTTCAATTGGAAATTCATTGCGAAGTGCTAGCTTTATTTCGTGTGGCGGCATATATTGAATCAACTCGAACTGTGACTTAAAAGTTCTAAAATGAAATAATGAGTATTAATATTCAATTACATACATACAATGGAATGCCTCACTTGCCAAATTGATTAACTCCACTAAACCAGATATAGAGAAAATAATACAAAAACATATTGAAGATTTCATAAATTATGTATGGCGGACGAAATATAAATTTTGCCATTAAGGAATTAATCCTTATTTTAGAGAAATTTATTTTAAATATAAACAATAAAATTTTAAAAAAAAAAAACATTCAGCAAGTGGAGTTAATCGACTTGGCAAGTGAGGCATTCATATATCGATTTCAGCTAAATTATCTTAAGCAACGTCGTGAAAAATTTTACAAAAGAAATTCCTAAGCAAAAAACAAAAAAAAAAGTTATTATCGTATGTTGTCGAAGCCATTGTTCGTCAGGCTTATCAACTAATGGATGGTTCAATAGGTTACAATTTAAATCTGGATTTAACTTTATTTGTCAAAAACAAGCAACTGATATTTAAATTCTGGTATTATTATTAAACGGTGTAATTTTTATTTGTGAAGCTTTTAACTGTTAAAGCCTGTCTCAAAAATAGAGTAAATTTAAGAATTCGCGCATTGCAAAACGATTTCAGTAACCATAAATTGTCTGTCATGCTATGGTCAAAAGATTAATGGAAAATCCAATAGAGCGGTATCAGTTTTGAATTTCTGGGCGGTTACTTAAAGCAAAAGGATTATGTCAATAAACCACACCGATTCCAGAGTCAAAAACAAGATACGTCACGTTATACGTGGAATATCGCAGAACTTATGTTGAAAGTTTCATGGCATTTATTGTTTAAAAATAATATCCGGCAATGTCTACCACAAGTCTACTAACAAGTTATTGATAAATTTTGAACAACATTTAATCTACTCGATGAAAGTGTAATACCAAGGCGAAGAACTGTACGTATAGAATGAAATATCGGTGCTCTAAGTTAAGATTTAGATTCAGTCAAACAAAATCCATACGGAACACACTTTGATCCGAACAAACAAAAGATTTCTATGTAAATATTACCACAGTACAAAAGTGCAACTTTTGCAAATTCAAGAAATAGTGGAGGAGAAAATTTCTCCCGATAATAATGCTGATAACCAATGTGAAAAAAATACTTAAATTTACGTTTTATAAGGTAGACGATAAGCCTTAATTGAAAAATTTAGTTCAGGAAATTTCTCGGTACGCTAGAAATATAAAATATGAGAAATATTACAATTACGGCAATTTTAATATTTAATATCATTTACCCAGAAGTGATGTTGTTCAACCATACGTAGCTTTTCACTTGATTGGTATCGAAAAACCAAAACAATTGGTTGTATGACATCATTTGTAAACAGGTGTGAGTCCACAAAGAATTTATCAGAAGCTAAAAAACAATATTAAAAGATAATTTAACTTAAAAGTTCTCTAAGGCCGTGAGATAGTGTACTATGTATATTAAGGTGTTTATTTTAAAAATTTTGTAGAATTTTTTGGATTTCTTTTTAAAAATAATTGTCCTAACATTTGAGCTTCCAGCTCAAACCTGCCTTAGGCGCCGAGATCTAGCGTTTTAGGTATTTTAGTTGTATGGGAGATGCCACCCAATTTTGTCAAACCACGCCTACATTTTTCGTGTGGCTGAAAATACATACAAAATACACCCGAAGGGAGTTCTGCTTCTTTTTTTAAATTTGCGGTCCTATATGCCTATATTATAGAATCGGGTTTGAAGAAAAATTTTCCCAAAATTTCAGCTTCCTAGCTCAAACTTGCGAACGGCGCAATCAATCACTTTTTTTCCTATTACAATCATATGGAAGCCAACGACTTTTTAGTAAAACACAAAAAAAAGAGTCTTTCATTTTTCTGCTTTTATATAAGTACTTAGTATATGAATTGTAATTAAACTTTATTCGTTTTGCTCTCAATGCCTTAAATTTGATTGACTCTTTAAACCTTCCTCCTTATCGAGGATCGTTTGAAGTTAATACATATACAGTCTTTTTGCTCCCGTAAAATTCTTGCGGATATACTTTATCTGCATCAACTTGTAACTGGATCTCTTGCTGTACCAGAGCTTCTTAACTACTTACATACATTTTAACACTAATCGGAGAAGTACTCGTAACTCTTATCAATTATTCTATCAAGCAGAATTAAATTTATGGCTACAGCTATGGCATTAGTAATTTTAAAGCTATGAAAGGTGGATCAAATCTTGTCATACGGAAAATTTTCAGGCATGAAATCAATATGCTTTTATCTCCTGCAATCAATGCTACCTCTAGAATGTAGCGATTAAAAATTAAATAATTATTGTGTTCTATTTGGAATGATAATTCCTGGGAAAAATGGTTTGGTTAATTCCGGAAACATGTACTACATAGTGTAAAAATACGGAGAATTGTTATAAAATACTATAAACATGGGACATTGTAAAAAGTTTTTGGTTCAGAAATCGAATCGTTTTAGCCAAATATTTAATTATTTTTGTACTTTTACACTTTTTGACTATTACATATGTACGTACCTCCTAAATCCAAATCGTACTCTGTTTTGTTGACATAATAAAACGAATTTGATCTCACAATAATAATTTTTTCAATTGTTAGATTTCGTTCTTTAGTTTTCAATGCAAAACAAAAATAGTGCGAACCTTTGCAAATCGTATACGATATGTCAAAGAAAGGTGCTTCTCTGGAAAAACAATGAAATAATTATTTTTAAGTTTTTAAAAAAAGAAGGCGAAACATACAACTTCCTTAATTCTTTTAATGATTCAAAGTCAGAATCATCACCATGCCAGCCAACATGATTTTCAAACAATTCAGCGGTTTCAAAATTACATTGACAAATAAAACAACCCATATTTGACAAAACAAAATCGGTTTTTGGATTTTCAATTACACTGCCTTCATAAGTCAGCGGATGAAATTCCGCATCATCTGCAACTCTTAAGTAATCTTTAATAAAATAATAAAAAAAAGTATTACTTTAATTTCCTGCAAGTACAAATGACGATAACAAACCAATGAGTTCAGGATCATTAAAATTTCCTTCCTTCCTTCCTTCTTTCCTAGTATCACATGGATAAACCGTATTGATGTTTAATGGCGTTTGTGTTGTCGAAGATCCAACCATAGTATTACGATGCATACGCTTGTGTTCCCACTCCTTAAGTTGCTCATTACGATATTGAAACAAAGAAACATTTTTTATCTGATAATATTCGGATCCACGTCGTGTATTTCTAAGAAAGTCAGTTTGAAATAAAATTTTACCGATCTGCAATGAAAATAAATAGAGAAAATACAAAAAAAAAGGGATGTCCATAATAACCATGATCATAATATGCTTCAAGTGATTCAAATAGCAACCTTTTGGTAGAATACTGTAATACCCATAAAGCTATCCCTCTGCATAGATCTGTTAAGAACCCAAGCAAAAAGTGAAACAAAGCAAAGCAAAACTTTTTGTTATTGTAAGTCATGAGTTGCAGGCTTAAAAATTCTTTTTTATGCTATTTTCCCCATAGTTTTTGAGATATTCCTTTTCAAATAATGTTTGAATCAAATTTTAATAGATTTTTTAGATAAGCACTAAGCAATATATAAATAACAAAAATATCGGGGAAAAAAATTAAAAAAAAAAGTGTGCAGTTAATTATGGAATGAACGATATGTGTTCTGACTATGAAAAACATCACCTATAATATTGGGGACCTTAATGTTATTAGCCATAATCAGACCCTTTCCCAATTGCTTTGGCGCCTGTGTGCAAGATTTTTTTGCGCTCAAGTTTTATTTTACAAAACACTGAATCCAAGTATTTTGGAATTGGAAAGTTAATAGTTTTTATTCAAAATTTTAAATACTTAATAAGGGTATTCCTCTAAACGCGAAAACTCGAAAAGCGCGAAAACTCGAAAGTTTTCGAGCTTGCTTTCGGGAACACCCCTATCAATACAAACTCGTAAATGATTGAGCAATAGCAATTTGACAGTTTGATCAGTGTTACCGCTGCCATGAAAAAAAAATGTATCACACCAAAACGAAAAAATATGTAGAATTAAGTTAATAAATAACAAAACACAAATAGGTAAACAAACAAAAATTCTGAGAATTGCGCTTTTCATATATTTAAAAATCATTCTGTTAAGTTTATGTGCAAAATTCTAAAGAAACTTCAAACCCTCAGCAAATTATTTCGACAAACGGCAACACTGATTCATTTTCCAACTTTTCGAGGCCACTTGCTCAACTAATTAGCCTCGAAAGTTGCGCAAGCTTTTCTTCATACAAATTATTTTCGAGGCTCGAAAATATGCTCAGTTTTCACAGTTTTCGAGGCTTTTTCCTCAATATTTATCTGACATTGGGGTAATACATTAAATATTTTATTTTTATTAATGCATTTTATCTTCATTTCCATTAAATTAAGTTTAATGGTAATGGAAATTTTTCAATTATCATTAAAAATTAATGGTAATGGAAATTTTTCAATTGCCATTAAAATCATTTTAATACCAAATTACCCCCATGTCTGATAATTATACATAGTCGGAAAACATAAACATAGTTTTGTTGAGTTTAAAAATATTAAATAAAATTAATATAAATATTGCATTCAGCGAATCCATTAATGAGTCATCAAAATTGATACTCTCAGCTATTACGTGCTCAATCGAAATTGTTGCCAAGCCATTCAAACGTTCGAACAAATTTTGTTTCGCTTCGGGAATTCATTTTATTTTGTTTAAATATATTCGATGCTGCTCTATTGTCCTTTTCTGTGGTTTCTGATGTGGCACCCGCGTGCGCCGCACTCTCTGCACTAGAGGTCTGCATGAGTGCACTCGAAACGAACATCATATAAACTATTGTATGCAATAAACTTCGAGTGCTTTAACTTGTAGAACACTTTATTTGCGATTTATATGCAAGTGCAACACTCATCTAATGCTTAGTGTTTCGATTTGATTTGTGGTTTTTGTGCACTAAAGCTCGATGGACTCTTAACGTGACGAGTGGCTTAATGGTCGTTTCAAGTGCACTCATGCAGACTTCTACGCTGCATCTATGGTTGGTAAGGCCCTGGCCATAAAACTATCATGGCGTTATCGACACTATCGAGAGTAAAAAAATTATTTTTGAGAAATTATCTTAGGACTTTAAAGTAATTTCGGATACATTTTGCACAAGGTAAGTAACAATTATCCTTTTACGAAATGTCAGAGGCCGAAGTTTAGATTTTGCCGTATTCTTTCAAATGACAGTATAAGTAATTAAAGAAAAACCCTTAGTAAGAGTGGCGACAATTACACCCCACATGGTCCCATAATGATAACTAAATACTGTTAGTAGTTGATCTTTCAATCAAAAACATATCCACAGGGATGTACTGTTCATTAAAAAAAAAAATCGTACGAACCGCATTTGCATTATCTTAAAGTTTTGAGACACGCGGCTCTAACGCCACCTCTCCCCCTAAAAGTGTAACAAAATTTGTAAACACTCCCTTATGACACCTAGTGAGTTCCCCAATATTGACCTTTACTTTAAAAAAAAAAAAAAATATGTAGATATTTCAGAGATAATGAACGTTAAAAATTTCGACCACTTTCTTTTTTCAAATTAATTTTTTTAACGTATCCTATAACATAACGAAAAAGCACTTGCACTACTTATGTGCAGTCATAAAATCTACTATTACTCATTTTACGTAAAGTTTACAATGTAATATAATTTTTGGTATTACATATTTAATTTGTAGAATTTGCAGTTTCATTGCATTTATTGCAACTAATCATATCAAATTTCAAATAAACAATAAATTCGTATCTACAATATTAATATTCTAAGCGCATTTACGGCAAACTTTTCTGATTAATAATTCAAACTTAATAATTTTTTATTTTCATTTATACATACATACATACATACATACATACATATGTATATGTATGTACATGTGTATACACAGTAGATTGTACATTATTTCCCAAGATTCTTATACAAATGAAATATCAAGAGTCCCCATCGATTCTGCTGCTGCAAAAAATTTAATTCAAGTTCAAAAATGAGAAATATCGGTTTTCGCGTATTTCTCTTAACCGGTAACTACCATTTTTAAAGTATATTAAGTTCAAAAAGTCGTATTCTGCATGAGATATTGTATAAATAACAGTATTTCATATAATGATGTTGAAAATGGTGATGAAGTAGCTGAGGCATTACTTTACCAGTTCAATCGAAAACTTAAACCAAAATTATGGATACCATATTTTTATATGGTATTGATCGCAAAGGACTTCATCATAGCTGGACGTATGGAAGATTGGCAAGCTAATTTGAATAGCGTTAAAGAAATTCTTCGATACGCATTTGGACATTTTCATTATGCTAAGTTTTGTGCACTTTATGTGCAATATATGCTACAATTACAGAACTCTATTGATCCTAGTGTTTACGGAAGGTTTATGGAAAGACGTTCTGATAAATTCAATTATGGAACTTCGACAGATATGGTGATTGATCAATGATGAAATCAATGAAGACAAATGGAGGTTTTACTCGAGGTCGAAGTACGCAAAGGAGTGTCATAAGTAAATAAGTGTATGGCATGCATGCGATAATACTGTGTGCGAATAATTGGAAGAATGGACATAAAATTAATTGTCAAAATACTCATGAAGTTGAAATTGCTCCTATGACTGACCAAACATTTAATATTATTAAGTCAAAACACGCTGACAAAGTACTCCCTCTTCTAACTATGAGTAGCATCGTAGAAGTGCATGATGAGAAGGTACCTATGAACCCTGTATTATTATTTCTACGCATGAGTGTAACTAAGACATTTGAGAATGAACTTGAAAAATTCTTCGAATATGAATTAGCCCCTTAACCATTATCACTTTTCAATGCAATAGGAGTGCGTAAAACACAGAAGTCAGCCATATATGATTGCTTTAGATTGATAACACAAATGTCATCTACATCAACAATGGAGGATATCTTTTACACCATGTTGTGTGGTGGGATCGAGAAGAAACATTTAATGATATTTTTGATAAGTACTTTTAGTATGTTATGTACAGACATTTTGGTTACAACGTTGCTGTAGTACTTGATGGTCATACTGATGATAAGAAAAATATTAAAGCTGTAGAGCCACGTCGTCGGACCACAAAAACATCTTAATCTTCTGTAGTCGTTTGTCATCGATTTATGACAGTTCCAAAAAACCAACAACAATTTCTTGCAATTTCTCATAAGTCTCGCTTCATTTCAATGCTATGTGAAGAACTAACAGATGCTAATACAACAGTTTAGTACAACAAGCTGATAATTATGCTAATGTCCTTATAATTGAAATAGCAATAGAACAATTCAATAGAACAATTCAATAGAGCAATTCAATTAACTGCATATCCGAAATCTCAAGCACTGTTTTTGGTTTTTGCAATTATTGGATTATTTTGCTCACCAGTACGTATTGTCAAGGCCAGTCGTGTTCCAATATCAAATACAACAGATGAGGATACTTATGACATTAATGAGGAGACAACTGTCAACGTCTTTTTTTTAGATCTTTGTACAGAACTCAATCAAAGAGAGGACGAGAAAATCGAAGATGAACCCATGACTGCTGAAATAGAATTTACAGATTATCAATCATAATCAAAATTTCCAGAAATCTACAATAATCCGATCCACTTTGTTCATTAGCATTAATTCCATTTTTCAAATCAATACAATATTGTCTGGTCCTTGATCACAGTAGATCGTGGAGTATACCTACAAGGTATTTGAGATTAAAGGTATACAAATAACATAACATTGGATTAAATAACTCTTGAAGAAGAGAAAAAAGTTTTTTATTTTTATTTTTTTTACAAAATGGCGGCTGTGCAGTGATTACCGTAAACCGCTTTTTCAAAAAGGTCTTCCGCGGCGGGCAGTAGAAGTCTCGTCCAACTCCAAAAAATGTCATTATCTACATGAGTTTTGCTGTTGAAGTACACATGATTATATTTTTAGAATATTTTTTCGCGAAATGACAAATGTTTTAACAAAAAATCGTGTTTTCGACGAAAAAAATCGCATTAAATTGCTTATAACTTCTTTTCTTGTTAATTAATCTTGTTAAATAATCAACAGATAATCAAAAAATGAAGCTACTGTTAAAATTTCAAGTCAATCAATCGGATGTAAACTTTTTGAGTTATACTGCCCGCCGATTTTGAAAACATGGTTTCGAGAAAAACGCGTTTGTTGGGCGCTGTAGATTTTGATTTTAGGATTGTTATGGCATGATTTAAGCCAATAAAAAAAATTGAAAAATAAAAAAATTAGGGAGATATAACCCCTTAAGACGTGTACCAATTTTCAGCTCTTTGCAGATCTGAATGTCTATTTTGACTGGGCTATTTTGTACAGCGTTAACGTTGTTTTTTATTTATTTGATTACTTACTTATTTATAAAAATACACTGAAGAAGATACTCGCAAAAAAAAACCTTTTTTTGGTTATGTATTTTATTTTTTACTTAACAGCTCAAAAAGCATAACGCGTTTTTAAATAAAAAAAATAAATAGTAAAAAAAATAAGTGTTCTTTTTTTATAAGCTACGTAAACATTTTTTTTTTTCAGTTAAAAATTTTATTTTAACAAAAATTGGGACAAGGAGCTGGGAAAAAACCTTGGAAAATAACGGACAGTCTAATATTTAGTAACGAGCAGACATTTAATAAATGTTCGTCACTTGCCTATTAATCTGTTCGTAAAATTGTTAGATTAACAACAAATGGGACGAAACTAAGGGGTGTGTTTGCTCCTCATTTATTGAACTACAGTAGCGAGCATAAAAAATGTAACTGCGATCGCTGAGTCAGAAAATTTGCGATATCTAAAAAAAATTGTGTTTAGTTTCAGTATTCTTACAGGAGAATATTTTTATCTTAAGTTAATACTTAGTGGCATAACTAATATTGGCGATGTCTGCACGCAATCTGGAGGATTTTTTCCAAGTTCTTTACATTACATTTTTTCAACAAAAAAATACGGCTAAAGCCAGTCATATTAGTTTCATCCATTGCTAAATGGAATCATCAGTGACCTTTGAGCTAATTAGTGAGAATTCCCCTATTTGCATGCAGTAGGTCACAGCCAAACTCGTACATCAAAAGAATTATTTTCCAATTCTTCAAAAATTATTAAATAAAAAGGATTAAAAAAAATTCAAGAATTGATAGTGAATATGCTTAATTTTTGTTACCTTTTATTTATTTTTAAAAACAATGCGAAATTTAAATTTTCGCTTTATGTTAAAAATTAAGGATTAAATAGATTATTTAAAGACGTACTCCAAGTATTTTAAATTATTTTTACTTAGCTATTTTTTGAGGAATTGAAAAATATTTTTTTTGATGTACGAGTTAGGCTTTGATCTTATCTACCATCCATTAATTACGTGAGTCAAAATATGGGGGGAGACGGTCCGACAAAATCTCACCAAGGGAGACGGGGGGTCAGAATTTTCAAAAAAAAAACACCTCACATAATTAATGGACGGCTCCCCATGCAAAAAGTGAAACAAGCAGGCCAAAATTAATTTTTCTGTTGTTGTTTTTGTAATGACTTGATTTTAGCATTAAGAGATTACTTAGCTGCTCACAACTAAACAACATATTTTTGTCGAAAATCTATAGTTATTTTTTTTTATATTAACTTTTTTTTACAAATACTAAGGGGCTTTGCTCACCATCCCTTTGCCCCTGCACTGGGCCCCCCCTAAACTAAAAAAAATAAGTTTTTATTGTAGTGCTTCTTCAAACAACATATTTTAAATTTTATTTTCTTCCAACAGTAGATTTTTTTTTTTTTTTTTCATTGACTGCTTCTGCATGTCACAGTGTAACGTGTGTCTAATGAGCGCACAAATAAGCAAATAAATTGATAGCGGCTTCTCGGAATTTTTGTTTTCTTCTAATATTTGTTTTGTTTGGTTCATTTAACTTTCATTATACGCAAATTTTCTAGCACCGAAAACTATTTTATATAGTAAAAATATGTAATAAATTATTCAAATTTTTTAAAAGTTTATTTAAGGGGAGGGTAACATTAATTCGTACAAAAAAAGGCACATTTTTGTGAATTTTTTTCGACAACGCAGTTTAAATCTATTTATTAAAACCAATGGTACATCAACGTATAACATTTAAAGAATATTTTGTAAAATTTTCATGTAGAAATATTGAAAAATACGGCAATGGCAGCAATTATTTGGAAGCGTCTCACAAAAAAGTAGGTGGCCTTATAACCCGGTGCTGAATCATCAGAAATCAAAAACAAAATTTTTTTGTCGTTATATATCGCTGTTCCCAGGTAACGCTGGAAGGGTTTTCCGAAATTTCAATTTTTCAATTTTTGGGAACACTTTGAAGTGGAAAACGCGATTTTTGCAAAAAAAAAAATCGGATAATTTGTTATTATAAAGTAATTAACATTTACAAATTTGAATAAAAAAAACTCTCCAGTGTTAACTCGTAAATATGTAATTGGAAATAGTGTTCAAAATTTCAAAAAAATTGATGCAGTAGTTTTGAAATTATTAGGGGCACCGCCTTTGAAAACGTGAGTTGTGGGAAAAACGCTTTAAAGATTTAAACACTAAAAAATTTAGAATACTAGATACTGCTGTATCTTCGTTAGTTTTGTTCCGATCCGTCTCAAATTTTCACACAATATTCTTGAAAAAGGTTTTTCATTCAGAAAATCGTATAAAAAGATAAATAAAAACTTTTAATACGTTACCCTCCCCTTAACCCATTCCAGACTGCTACCAGAAGGGCCCGTACAATTTTGATAAAATTTGGTGTGGGAGGTCAGGGGATCAATAGAAGTTGCTGATGAAAAAATGAAATTTTTCGCTATCGACACACCGGAGATATGGCATGGGTAAATTTTTACCCAATAGCCCTATATAAGACAAAAAAAAAAAATGGCCGTCCAACTTTTCATTCAATCAAATCTGATTTATTAAAACATCCCACATAGAATCTTTGAATTTGTTTCGAGCTTCTTTCTTTAAGTCTTCAAATTTGCCTGAATCGTTTTTCCACCAAAATTTTGGAAATTTTATGTTACCTAAATTCTACCTCACAAAAATACAGGTTAATCAAAGAAGTTCGGAAAATAAAAATATTCATTTCAGACCAATCCTTCCTTTACCCAAAAATGCTTTAAAACCCACAGCACCTCTCACATGTCGCTTGGTAGGATTTTTTAAAATTCACTCTTCTTTTGGGTATTTAAATACCCAATAGCCTGGAATGAGTTAATGTCCTTTCAGATGGTATATAAAATATCACAATTGAAATTACAGAGAAGTCATAAAAAAGCAGTGTCCTTCCTAATTACAATTTTGAAAACAAAGCTTTTTCTATCACATTCTATATCTATATCTATATCTATATCTATATCTATATCTATATCTATATCTATATCTATATCTATATCTATATCTATATCTATATCTATATCTATATCTATATCTATATCTATATCTATATCTATATCTATATCTATATCTATATCTATATCTATATCTATATCTATATCTATATCTATATCTATATCTATATCTATATCTATATCTATATCTATATCTATATCTATATCTATATCTATATCATTAACAGCAAATGGAGAGAAAAGTTTGTGTTCCAATAAAAGTAAGAATAAAATGCATTCTCAACATTATTTTTCTTGAAGTTTTTTAGTATAAACCGATTTAGTTGTAAGCAATTTGAAAAATTTATTTAAAAACTAAACCAGAATATTTTGATCTGTAGCACCTACCCTTCTTCCCTTTGAAACTTAACTCCTAAATCAAAGTTGGAATACATACTTTAAAAGATCTTCCAAATAGGGGTACCAGAAAACTTATGTTAAGGGTTTTGAGTTCATTGAAACGCATAATCGATTTTTAGGATAAGCTTTCGATTTTTTATATATTTTTGAACCTATAAAGGCCTTTTGACAATCTGTTTTTAATTAGAGATTTTATAATACTTAATTCAAATAAATAATACCATTTCTTAATACCTATATAAAATCTGCTCACAATATTTCCGAATCAAATTTAACAACCTCGATAACCCTACAACTCACAGGTTTAATTTTCCGCATATCAAATTTTATTTATGGTTGTGACACTGTGTTATTTAAATAATTGTTTAATTTATAATTCAATTTTCAAAATATAGGTATGTACGAGTATTACCAGTATGTATTTACATATATATATATCAATTAGTCAGTAAATAATTGGCCGAACAATTCAATTAATTAAGAGAAAAAAAATCCACAACATTGTTGCAGCTAAGCAATAAAAGTAAAACAAAACCTTTTTGTAACTGATAAGGCTTATACGAGAAGCTAAACCGATGAAATTAAGCTGGGGAAACTCCCAATATTAAAGTTAAACAACACAACCACATGCAATTAATGTAATAAATTATTTCATATGGCGGACATGCAAAGGTTTTACCAACAGTTAACTACAGTACCTACTCTAAAACGGATGGAAATTATTAAACTACCTGAAAAGTTGGCATATGTTAAAGAATTGTAGACTAGTATGCTTTCAGACAATATTTTCTGTTTAATGATAATATCAGTATAGTTAGAATGGATAAATTAATTTTTAGAGCCTAGCCTTTCAATAAAAAAAATATTTATATGCGTTTTCATGAAAGCCAATCAGTCGACCAACTAATTGGTTGTAACTATGCGCAGCCCTCATCATCCACACCATCACCACACGATTAACACTACCTGCTTATGAATCACAATATTTTCTGAGGGTATATCACAGATAACGATATACATATTTACATAAAGAGGCGATTTAAAATTTATTTTTAAAAAATTAGATTTTAAAATAACAAAACCAAAAATACTCGGAAAAATCGCTGTCCAAAAGTTTTAATATAGGGAAGATAGAAATTTTAAAACTGCATAAATACTAACAAGCTGAATTTGAGTGTCCGTTATTTCCCCAAGTTTCTTTAATTGACAAGCTTTGTTTATTTATGTTTTCGTTAGTAACCAAAATAACTTACAAAAATTTTTGTTTATTTTTCCCAGTATAGCGTATCAACCAGCACTTAATTTTTTTTACAGGAAAACTAGTAGGCTTACAAAAAGTATGGTAGAATACTTTTATATTGATTTTTATTCCATGAGCTTTAAGAAAAATGATATACAAGAAAAATTTTTTTCAAACCATTTTTTTTTTCTTAAAAGCTTATAAAAAAAAGGTACAAAAATTAATTCTTTAACCATTTTTTTCTGTAAGTTTACTAGTTTTCGAGTAATCAAATATACTACTTTTTTTCAGTATAATTTATTTTTCTCGCCTAAGCTCGTGAAATAATGAACAAACTAAAAATTTCGAAATTTCGGGGGTTAAGAGTAAAAAAAATTAAGAAAAAGTGTCGCTCAGATCTAGTTTCGGAGATATAGCCATCGGAAGTTGCGGATATAGCTTTTATAAAAATCCTTATAAGTTGGGAACCCCTGAATTGATATAAAAAATATGGGTGTCATAAGAAATATAATTGAATGGAATCCAACCCATAATTTTTTTTAGCAAGTTAAGAAAGTTTATTCCCTTTAAAATGGTACATATTTTTTTGTAAATTTTTTAATATTCATCTCCTTTTTGACCGAAAAACAAATTTTATTCAAGGAATTCTTATAGGAACTATGTTTTTATGGACAAAAACAATGAAAAACAACAGAAACAACGACTATTACAACAACAACAATTATTATAAAACAATTCTCATAAAATGATAAGATTATTATATTAATTAATAATTATTTATAAAGTAAGGTTATATTGAAAGAAGCGTGTTTTATTAAAATCGCGCGCGAGATAAATATTAAAAAAATTACAACAAACTATACACTACTTTAAAGGGAATAAATTAAGCTTTCGAACCATGCTAAAAAAATTATAGGTCAATAACAGATTTTTTGGGAAAAATAACGGTTTTTCAAAAAAAAAATTGCTCGAAATTTCAGAAAAATCGTCATATCTCCAAAATTATGGGTTAGATTTCAAAGATTTTCGGACCATTATGGTAGGCCATTAAATTATCTATCTTATGACACCGATATTTTTGATATCCATTCAGGTGCTCTCAACTTATAAGGATTTTTACAAAAGCTATATCCGCAACTTCCGATGGCTGTATATCCCAAACCAGATCCGAGCGACTTTTTTTGATTACATATTTGTGCTTAGAATAAAAAAGCACATAAGAAAAGTTTAGTTTAGTTACCATTGGACAATGGGAGCTAAAGTAAGCTTAAGCCACTATTTTATATTGTTCCTTATCAATTTTCAAAATCGTAAATACATAATAAACGGATAATAGAATTACGGAGAATCGAAGTTAAACTGTATTTATGAAATTTCCAACATTTCCTTAATAAATCGAAATCTTGCTTCCAGGGAATCCAGTCTGGTCTCATAAGCCACGTTGGTTCATGAAATATACGTTTTTCAAACTACATTGTTTGTTAATTTAACTAGTGTTTGTCAATTTATTTATTTATTCGAATGTTTACTTCCGAACAAATCACATTTTGCAAAAATAATCATATACATACATGCATATAAACGTACATATATGCATGTATATACATATGTACATAAATTATTTTTTCTGTCACATTAGAGGTTATTAGTCATGTACTTTGGCGCCGATTTTCTGAAAAGCTATCTAAGCGGATCTTGATGGGAAAACTCTTTTAGGATTTTTTAGGTGCACCCTACAACTTTTGATTCAATATTCGTTATAAGGAATAAACAACAAGAAAACGTACGCTTTAAATAAAGTCGGATATAAATTACTTACGTTTATGGAGCCGTATATGTCTACAAATTTCTTTTTTAAATGTTTCTTATCCGAAAGTTCCAAATGTGCAGTAAACTTATTACGCAGGCTACTTTTAGTCACCAAAAAATCATCACGAATTGAAAAAAATTGTTCATGATAAAGTTGTAGAAGAAACTCTCCAACCGCATCAATTTCTAAAGCAAACAAAATGTATTTAAATGTTAATATATCTTTTACGTTTTATTTAATTATTTAACTTACCCCATTTTTCAGCCTTACGAACTTTTAACATTGACTTGTCAGATTTGCATTCTTCTATTGTTACTGCAGAATTTATCATTTTATTAGACACAGACATATAATATTATATTAATATGCACTATTTGGAACTTATATCTATAAACAACTGTTATTCACGGCGACACCGACTCTGGTTTGCATCAAATTCAACTGAACAGTTTTGAATTCAACTTGTTATTTTTGTATGTACAAATTTGAATTGTTGGTACGGTTTTTCCCCGTATTGGAATGCATTTATCACGAATTTCATTGCGCTGCATCAATTAGCTTGGTTCAGACCATCTAGCTGTTTGTGAAACAGTTTGACAACTCAAATGTAAAAATTATTGTTTAAGTCGCGTTTACACGAAGAAAGTCTTAAGGCTCCGGTACATACAAAGCAGCGCATGCATCGCGAGCATCAGATGCGACTAATGCGCGTGGTGTCACATAGAACGCGCGCTTTTATTTTAACGTTTTTATTTGCTTTTTATTTCTTTTTTTGCTTTTAATTTTTTGTCGGAAATTATTTTACCGCACGTAAATTTTCAATAATTTATTTCCTTCTATTTACATTTTTTTCACATTGAATTCGAAATTTAACAAAACTTGCACAAATAAGTAAATATTTATTTGTCAATTTGTCAAATAGTGATGTTTAATTTCTCTGAGCTTTCAAAAGCGTCTTACGCGTTTAAAAAGTTGAAAGTTGACGAACTTTGGGCATTGAAAGCAGCGCGCGCGTCAGTCGCTTTTATGTATAAATCACTCTCCATATAAAGGCATATAATCAATTATTCTGTCAAAGCATATGATGCATGCGCTGCTTTCTATGTACCGGAGCCTTAAGAGACAAATTCTTGTCTATTCTCTTTTGGTATTTTTGTTTTGCGTTTGCAACATGTGACAAATTTTTTACCTCGTCCCTTTCGTTTTTCCCTTCTTGTCTACAAACAAGGAAACCTCGCGGAAAAACCTTTCTTGTGTGAACGTTTACTACTTAATTTTCCAAATAACAAATTCTTGTCAATGCTTACGAGATTTTGTGAAAAGGTGCACAGATGATTTTTTCAACGCACGTTAGCTAACGCGCGTTTTGGCATAACACTAAGCTACATGCTGTAAGCCATAAAATCAACGCGCGTTAGAAAAACGTGCGTTGGTTTTGTCAACGTCGGTGTTATGCTATATTCTTTATGTTCTCAATTACAATTTTTATGATACGAAAAGAGTTTCGTAGCTAATTTGCTTGCTATTATTACGATTGTAGAAGTCGATTCATTTGAATTTCAAAAGTTTAAATATAGTATACGAAACTGTACTATCTATATATCAATTTATTTGCTCATCTTCGGCGTTCAAAAGAAAATGATATGACAAAAATTTGATCAAGTGAAATTTTGAGTTTTCAACTGCGTGACACCAACAGTTTGATAACACATTTCAGTACTCTCCTAAACACATAAAACTCATGTATACTGTTAGTTAAGCTGTGACGTAGTGCTGGAATTTCAATTTTCAACATTCGTCATTTTTTTCATTTTCATATTCAGATTTTGGTATTCAACCCAAGGTGCGAAGTGGAAGACAAATA
Organism: Tricholauxania praeusta; assembly: GCA_949775025.1. Taxonomy (NCBI): domain Eukaryota; kingdom Metazoa; phylum Arthropoda; class Insecta; order Diptera; family Lauxaniidae; genus Tricholauxania; species Tricholauxania praeusta. The sequence goes on along the minus strand of OX459031.1, from coordinate 108,994,573 downwards.
ATTTTTTCAGATCTTGGTGAAAAATTAAGTAAATTTTTAAAAACGAAAAGTTTAATTTCATTATTCAAAAAATGGAAAAGCGCATCAATGCGTTGTGTTGCAGCACTGTAGTTACGCTGTTGATTTTCTATTTTGTTGGTGTAGCTGCCGCTCAACAAGGCGGTGGCGGCGCCGGTGGCAGCATTAAAGTTGGCAACGGTGCTGGTTCCGGTGTCGGAGAATCGCGACAAAAATCAACATCTGCTTTGATTGAACTGCATGAAGAAAATTGGCAATCTATGCTCAAAGGCGAATGGATGGTGGAATTGTAAGTTTGATTATAATGTACAAGTGAACAAAGCAAACAATGTAAGGTCATGGTGCATAACTTCTCCCCTCCCCTTGAAAAGTTTTTCTTTTTTCTCATTTGCATTAAGATGCTGATGTGTCAGTTTCGGTTTTGTTTTCTTTTTCTTCCAATTTTCCTGATTCATCAGTTGGGGGGGATTTTTATATGGTAGCACATAGTGCTGCTACCAAACAAAGAATGGAAAAGAAATGGAGGTGTGAAGAGGGGTTTCAGTGCACAGCAGGCGTTCAATTTGCAAAATGTGAATTACGTTCCAATCTTAAAATTCCAGCTGTTCAATGCGTGCGGTATAGTTCCATTTTACTAAAATTTAAGTCTTCATTTCAATTACCTCATAGAAATTCATTCAAGGAAACATCCCACTCCCACTCAAAATATTAATCAAGTTTAGTATTTCCCAAGATGCGTAATACCTTTGACCTATTTCCTATCGAGATTTTGTGAAATATGTGCACAGATGGTTTTTTTTAAAACAAGCAAAAGTTTCTTAATATACCTATGAGAAAAACTGTTTTTGACAGTGTGCTTTGTGGAATAAAATCTATAACAAGGACTAAGTGGGGGGTCAACTAAATATCGTACAAAGGATGGCATATTCCAATGAAAGATAGTGGATCGGAATATTGAATTCAATTTTGGTTTTCTAAAAAATTATTGAAAATTAACTAGTTGATATGTACATATTTATAAAAAGGAATCCAAATGTTCTTACCAAATTATAAAGTGAGTTTGAACGGTTATTACCATTGTATCAGAGTCATCCATCCTTATTTTTTTAGCCTATTTATATCCAACCTAAGTTAAAATACGTTAGTTTTCTTATCTAAGTAGCTGCTATTCCGTTTGCGTTTACATTTTTTTTAGGAATATCGAGAACATGATTTTTGTTTTTTGTATTTTTGAATGTTTGAAATTACTATTTTTATTTCTTTTAGTTTTGCACCTTGGTGTCCAGCTTGTAAAAATCTTGCACCCACGTGGGAACGTTTTGCAGCAACAGCATCTGAAATAAATGTGAATGTTGCTAAAATTGATGTAACAACATCACCATCCTTGAGTGGACGCTTCTTTGTAACAGCGCTGCCTACTATTTACCAGTAAGTTCTTAGATTTTTTCCCTTTTTTATACTTTTGTTAAAAACATAAAATTTTACAGCGTTAAAGATGGTGAATTTCGTCAATATCGTGGAGCGCGTGACGGTGATGCTCTAATGTTTTTCGTTAAGCAAAAGCAGTGGCAAAAAGTTGAACCGATTTCAGCCTGGAAAAAACCTGATACAATACATATGTCAGTACTTTCATATTTCTTCAAATTGTCCCACACTCTTAAGGTAATTGTTTTTTATACAATAGAAGCAAAGATAATTTTTATATTTCATGTAGATACATTTACTCAAAAGTACGTGGATATGAATAATCTAATATTTTTTTTTTTCTTAAAACTTTTATCTCAAAACTATTTATTCAACTGACTTTGATGAAAGCAGAATAATCAACTGCAGTCAACAGTCTCTTTAAATGAAAAGGTTATTAGTCACTGCCATTATCGGCTTATCGCAACTGACTGCAGTAATTTTCGGCTCTAATATATACATCAGAGCTGGTGAGGCAGATTGATATGAAGTCCCATGTTTTTGCAGATAAACCCGCAACGATTACCACATAGCAACATACGAGTTGTTGCTGACATAAACACCTATAGGATACGCTTGACGAAGTGTCTATTTTTTAGATGTGAAATCACATTTACATCTTTTTATATAACGCATGTCCTGCTGGACATCGAGAAGAAACTTAAGCTGACCTTAAGTTTCATGGCAAACAGCATGCCTTTCCCCTATATAAATTTTAAAAGTCGATGTTGATGTCTTCTGATACAATTAGAGGTTTTTTCATTTTATTTAATATACTAACGAAAAGTTTATTCAACCTTAATTTCTGAACCCCTGATAACGTCATTTATTCACAAAGGTTATCACATTATCCAACCAAAGCTTAATAAATGCTTGCAATGATGTGTGTAAATGTACTTTGAACATCTTCATTTTAGTATTATGTTTGCTTTGAATATCTACTGTACGCATATTTTTTTGATGATTAATAAAATTAACAAAAAAAAATCTTTTTAGGATTTCAATGCTCGCCTACAAGAAGAATATGGTCTGCCAACATGGGGTTCCTATGCACTTTTTGCTATTGGTACAATTTTTGTCGGTGCCGCATTGGGTCTATTGCTTGTTTGCGTTGTTGATTTCTTATACCCGCCCAAAAAGTCACAACGTCAAAGTTTCTCTGAGTCCAAGGATGCATATAATGCAGTAGAAGACATAGCAAATGATGAAATTGAAGATGATGCTGTGCCCCAAAATGAGGATGACGAAGAAAACAATGATGATGACGATGATGGTGACGAGGAAGAAGATGAGGATGATAATGAGGAGAACGAAAAAGAAAATCAAGACGATATTGCTGGTGATGAAGCAGAAAATGTAACCACATCTGAAGGTGAAAAAAATTCAAACAGTGAATCTGAAGAACCAGAAAGCGATAAATTGACAGGGAAAAATAGCAAATCTACAAAGACTACTGAGGAGAAATCTAGTCCCAGTGAAGTACGTAAAAGAAAGTCAAAGGCAAAATTAGCCGACTAATGCGTACAAGAAAAAATAAGAATAAAAACACAGCGAATATTAAAATCATTGAAAAAAGGCGAGAAAACAAAACAAAAATCAGCTGTATAAACAAATAACTAACTGAAAAAAAATCTATATTGATAACACAAAACAAAAAACTTCAACTCTGGCAAAAAGAAACTCTGCACAAACATAGAACAAATTTCAATGAAAAATAGCTATAAACCTTGTGAAAAATGTCAAAGAGTTTTAAGTCCGTTCTCTATATGAACAATGTAATAAAACGTTACAATGTGATGATGGAAACTTACTTTATTAAAAAAAACTGAAAACGACACCTAATGCATTGAGTAACGATATTTGTCATTATGTGTACATAATTTAAACAATTCTCATTATTTTATATGCGCGCCGTTAAAAAATTGCCTTATTTTATTTGATAATAAATTAAAAACTTACAATTGCAATTAAAAAAAAAAAAATTTAAGGCATTGCTAAATTTTTTGTGTTAAAACTGATATGGTTTTTATTGGCTACAAAATTAAACGCTTCACTTTATTTATGACATTCAAAAAGAAACGAAATAACTTTCACAAAGTTGCATTGGAGTTGAAATATGAGAGCCTAACGCTCAGTAAACTTGAAAACTTTACATATGAAAAACTTTATATGGTAACTTAAAATTACGTAAACGCCATTATGGACTAGTTTTATTGGAATAGAATAATTACGTAACAATTTTGCGGGCAATGAAAATGAAGTCTGAACTCAAATTCAAATATCTCAGCTTCAATGTAACTTTTTTTTTATTATTTTAAGTAGCTCAGTAAAAACACCTTAATTAAAGAAAAAGCGACATAACTTTGCCTAAAATAAAAAAGAATCAGGTTAAATTATCACATTTTTTACTTATATCAAATTCTTTCTTATATTTAATCATCTAACCAAGAAGTTAATTTAAAAAAAAAAAACCTTTTTTATAAGAAATTTTAAATCTTATATGAACGACTGCGCATTTTTAACATTAACATTTATTATTTAATTTTTACAATTATATTTCTCTCAATTTTTTAACTTTTTTGCATTTAAAACACCTACACTTTGTTTAGTCTTTAAATTAGTTTGTTAACACTTTTTTTTTCGTTCGAAAATATGTATACATATATTGAATGCAATATTAAATAAAAATATTAATTTTACATTTACATCGTCAAGAAATAACTTAAAAATTATGAAAAATAAAAAGAAATAAACGTAAACTCTAAGTTTTTGCCTTAAAATTATTAAATTAAAACTGTTTTCGTTTACTATTTAGTATTATGTTTTTTTTTTATTATTATAAAAATTTTTATGAAATGTCAATAAAATTTTTATGATATACTATACATATATATATATATATAATAAAACTAATAAAACAAATAAAACAAGAACACTTGTGTGAAAATTATTAACTGCTTTTTTCTGTATATTGAATATTCTCTACACAGATTCTTTATAGAGATAAAGTTAAAATGACAACATTCTAAACATATTAAATGAGTTCTTACGGTTTTCCAATATTCATCAGTTTTGAGAAGGTATTCTTTTGCAAATTTCACCATATTGATTGTGTTAATTTGGCTCATAAATGGCTTTTTTCTTGCAAATCTACCATGAAAATCGTTCCTATGTAACATACTAAATAGAGTGTTCAAGCATACATCCTTTCCAAGCCTACTATCCAGAGAAAATTGATTTTTTTTGCAGTTTTGAGCGGATATTTTTTAATTTCGCTTAAAATGTTGCGTTCTAATCTTCTATTAAACTTTTTTCCTTGCCCATCTTTGGACTTGCAAGTCAATCTAAAGTCTTGACGGTACCTTGTTATGATTTCGTGGGCAGTCGAATGTTTTTTTCCGACTAAGTCACCAATTTCGTGGACAGTTTTCCTTCTCCATGTAATTTTACAATAAGCTGGCATGCTTGGTTTCCTTTTGGAGCCATTGCTGATAATACGCGTTGAAATAAATATAATTTCTAACACTAAATGTAACTAATAGGTGCAAAGTAACGCAACGTAAAACAAAATACTCTTAATAATCCTTTATAGAAAAAAATATCGACAATTTTTTCACTACTTGGTATGTTGTCCGATTATTCATTGAGCAAGTAAAACTGAGTTATTCATTCTTTATAGTTTTTAAAAAATTCATGGTTAGATTTTTTTAAATTTGTTTGTTGTTGTATGAATGTAGGATTAAGGATGAATTGAATGGCATTCCAATTTTTTTGAAGTTCCAATTAGTTCGTAATTTTTCATATTATTTTTAAAAAAAGAAAGCTTTGTCCGATTATTCGTTGGAGCCACTGTATTAACTTAAAAGTTATCATGTAAATTTAAGAAGAAAACAATTATTTTTTTTAAGTAAATCCAAACACAAAAATCGTTTATTAAAACTTTTATTTTTATAATTTTATTAAATTACTTATATTTAATTAACACCAAAAAAATAAGAAATAGAATAATCCCTGCAATTTTGTATGGAAAATAATTATATTAAAATTGTTACATATGTTTGATGATATAGCCAAATGTTATATTGTTTTAGCCAAATTATAACTATTGCATTGTATGAATTAACAATTATGGATTTGTTTTAATACTAAGTGTTTTGCAATTTACAAAAAAAAATCTATATTGAAGAGCACCAATAATTTATGAACATTGGATTTTAATATTTTAAAAATATAGCAGAATTGATGAATGGCAACTTATACGTCATGATCAGTGAACGCTTTTTAAGCGCCTGCTCGTTCTGATTTTTACGCTCTTTGAGCGCCTGCTCGTTCTCTGGGCAGCACCGGTCATGATATACTAAAACAATAGATCTAATATTCGATTTAATATTATATTTCATCAATTTAAATTAATTGTTGGTGCTCTTAAATATTATGTAGCTTTTATTCAATTGCTATTATTTTTAGTCTTTATATTTTGTAAATTCATGTATTTATTTTTATTGTTGTTCTTGCGTTAATATGTGGCACTTGTGAATGAATTAACTGTTGTAATTTTTATTAATAAGTATGAACTATTTTCTTATATAAAAAAGAAACAAGTTATTCATAACAATATTTTAAGTTTGTATACAAAAAAATTCCCTGGCTATTGCATATTTGGTCTATTGTAGTAGGATTTGTGAGTGTGTGTGTAAGAGGTACATATAATATGTTTCTGTGTCCACAAGAAATAACAGCTTAAGTCGAGCTTAAGCGTCTGACTTATGTCGTTATAGTTAATGATCACATATCGACTTTAGCTATTGTGCATTGTGGCCACAGATTCTAATGTATATATGTATTTAGGTTTGGATATTGGGATAGGAGTTAGTTGTGTGTGTGTAAATAAATATTTTTTTTTATTTTGTTTTAATATAAATAAAAATATGTATATTTTATTTTTTTAAAATTGTACTATTGCAGTGTGTGGAGGAGGAAATGTGTAGGGGAGTAATGTGTGTGTGTTTTGTTTGTGTTAGAATTTATTTCTTCTAAGCAGCTTATATTTACGGTTGAACTTAAAAAAAAATTTTTGTTGAATAAAATTTTTATATATTTGTAATATTGCTAAATTTTAATAATGCATTTTTACTGAAAGAAACTTCTCCTTACTTATGAAGAATGCTGGTTAACGCATATGAAATTAAGACATATTTTATTTTTTGATTTAATTTTTTTCTTTTTTTTTTAAATGTTCAAACAGCTTTGAAAAAAAATTAAATTAAGCACCTCTTAATGTATCACGATTCGTCTCGTATCGTCTCTAATTTTTAAGCCTGAAATTATGCCACTATATTTTAAATGAAAACAATAATATCTAGCCTGTGCTCAATGAATAATTAATTACAAATATAAGAGCATATTTTTAGGCTTGGAAATTAAAGACGAAACGGACAAATCATGATACATAAAGAGGTCCTAAATAAAATTTAATATCGCACGAATTTCCTATTCGTAAACTTTTTACTATATTATTTTATATAAATGCATTATTATAAGAAATATAGCATCATCAAATATATAAAAACTATACATAGCTTTTAATTAGTTTTTGTTTTTTAAGCATATTATAATAGAATTTTAGGCAAATTTGCGCTTGATTGAAAAATGATTGTTGTTTTTATAAATATGAAATAAAAGTCTTCGACCTGATTTGAGCACGCGGAAACTCATAAGCCTAACGACATGAATAGTTTCAAGTTCAAAATTTTAATGATGATTATATTGATTTCTTGTTTAATTTACTCAAAGCAAACGTAAGTTTTAGGTTTCTCAATCCGATCCGTTGTCATTTCACCATATCACGTCATGGTTTTTTTTTTTTTTTTTGAGGGCATATATCAAAAATCAGTGTTTGGTATTTATTGACGAGATAAAGCAAAACGGGCACTAGATTCAGGTTCTGCAATTTAAAATTCATTAAGTAGCACATGGCCTGATGAAGCGCAAAAAAAAATATTTTGATTTAATTTTATCTACTGTCATGCTTTTTATGTATGAACAAAATAAGTTGTTGAAACATCGGAACAATTAATAAACTAATGTGACAAACTAAAAACCGTAACGGATATGATTTATAAAATAAAAATATAATTTCATAATCGTTATTTATGCATATGTATTTTTTGGATCAAAAATATCCATAATTTTGAATTTTTATTCTTTTACATTAAAAATAACCACAATTTTATAGTTATTTTTTCGATAAAAAATATTGGTTATTTTTTATTTCTATCTTTTTCGATCGAGAATATTAAATCATACCATCACGAGTATTTTTTTGAGCCAATCGATCTGGGCTCGGGGGATGTTCTTGATGTTTAGCTATTGATTAGCGAAAAAGTTCTTCGGAAAATTAGTTTTTGGGTGAAATAAGAAATAAAATTCTAAAATGGAACCGAACCAGGCTTTTAAAGGTCATTTGTAATGTTCAAAGCTCATTTTCAGCCTTCGCCTATCTATTGATGGAAAAAAAATTTGGTTGACATGTAAAAAAAATTCAAATCAAAATTGAAGGTAATTTTTCATAAAAAAAAAAACATTAAAACTCATAACATATATGTACAACTTAACTCAAAAGAAATTGTTTGGTATACGAGAACCCAAAGTACATTTCGTCAATTCCATAATTTTGATTTTTTGAAAATAACGAACATTTCCGATTCCAGATATGAATGCTTATTAATACATAACACTAGATGATCCAAAAAATTTAACATCTCATTTAAGCTTAATTTTTCCAAAAATTTAGCTAAATCTCTTGCACAAAATAAAGGGTTTTTTTAGTTTGGTAATTAATGTTAAGATTTTCAACAAAAAAATGTAAAAGTTCTTAGTACACTAGCGTTAATTGAATTGTAAAACTGTTCCTATTTCCAACGACAAAGTTATAAAGTTTCACAAAAAAATTATAATTTAGCTTAAAAACACGTAATAAATTCATTCATTTCAGCAAGTACATATGTAAAAAACTTACATATTTATAAATATTTAGAAAACATAACGTTTTAATAATTAAATACATATAAATGTATTATATAGTAACTAGTTATTAGTGAGGTATTGTGGTGGAAATTTTGAGAATTTTGTAAACCGGTCTATTGCATAAAATTGCAGGATTGTTTGTTGTGAGAGTGTGTGTGTGTGTGTGAGTCTGTTTGTAAGTATAAAAACAACTACATACTGCTAATATAACTTCAAGTTATATATATAAAAAAAAAGTCAAAACAACAATGCAACGCCGCATTGCTTTGCTGCACATGCACTGTCGCTATGCAACAAAATCTAAAGGACGATTAAATCCACCCTTACGATTCATATATTGACGATACTTGCGTTTTAGGATCACATGTACTTCTCCGACATCGTTGCCATCAACTTTTTTGTTTTTGGTCGTATCGAACGTACAGAAACCCATTGTTTTTAACATTTCAATTTCTTCTGCTGATTTACCCTCCAAATCGGCTTCATTAATTTTTGGTCTTTCGGCAGCATCACTACGTTTTGTTGAAGTTGAGGAAGATGCGTATTCACGGGAGCGAGATCTATTAAAAATAGAGAAAAAATATTAAAAATGTTACACAACGTATGGGTCCTAAAAAGTCAATTTGAATTAAAAATTTCTTAAGGCTACATGTGTTGCAAAGCTTTGAACTTCGGAAATTTCGTTGTACATAAGAAACTCAATAAACATAAACATTTAAATTCAAGTGGGCGTACACTGGAGATCCGATTCAAGCCAGTGCCGTAATATTTAAGAGACTTTGCATTTGTAACAGCGCGTTTTTGCTATCGCATCGGTCCTCGCGAAATTTCAGCTCCTTTTTTGGCAAACCATAAATAGGTTAATGCTTTTCTCCGCTTATGTCGAAATTTATCAAATTGAATGCTGTAAATTTTATTTTGCAATATCAAGCAAAACAGTTCTCTGAACATCGTAATAAGCACATTCAACTCCTCCTCTCCATATCAGACTTTTTTATTTTACGTTTCTTCCTTCGTCTTTAAAAAAATAAAAGCAGATGTTTGTCTTTTATCGGCACTGTTCTTCACATCTAATCTTAATATTTTTCGCCTTGACTAGCTTGCCTAGGCCTACACCTTTTAAAATTAGTAGCTGGACTTACTGCATATACGTTGGATGCATCGACATCGAAAGCTTCCTAATAATTTACCAAGACCTTGCTCCAGATCTGAACATTTACACAATGTATATTTTAAGATTGTGAATTACTGTGAACGGTTTAGTGGAAGTTATTAGATTAACCTAACCAAAGTGCATCAATCACTTCAGGCACTCCACATTGGTATTTATAATGGTGATCTGCCATTTGAAATGTTGTGCAGTATGCATCAACAAAGCAAAAGATAAGCCTTATATGCTCAGACAGTTCCGGGGTTTTAAAATACCGACATTAAAAAATAACATGACATACATACAAATTTATTCTAATAGGGGTTCAACTGCTCAGTACAATAAACATATTATAGACTCCAATAAACGTCGATAAAATTGTTAATGATCTAGCTGACAAATCAGCGAAAGGAGCTCTGGCACTAACACTTGCAACGCCGAAGTCTCCGAATGGCAGATCGTTGTCCAACCGCTTTATGCACTGACCATATACATATTTAGGGAATATACTGCATCGAAGGCAAACGTCCTATTAGTAAATATTGTGGACTGCCGCAACATGTACGCAAACTTGTGCTATTGCATTTTATCATCTAGCTGAATTGTAAATAAACTTCTAAATGAAATATATCCTTGTTTTAGAATGAAAGGAATATTTTGTTGACTTACTTAAGATCAATGGACATTTTGTATTTACGTAATATTTCGCCGTAGTGGGTGCTATATAAAGATAACATAATCTTTTCTTTTTATTATAACTTTCAGAGTTATTCTTGTATATTGTTTGCTATCAATTAACACCCCAAAATCCATGCTTAAAAATATAAGTTCATCCATCAATATATTAGTTAAAGCAGTTTATTGATCCATTTAACCAGTTCGTAATTCCATCCACAATTTAATGTATTCACCAACCCCATTTCTACCCCACTCTTTGACTTATAGACAAAATTTGAAATATAAAACAGATTGTACATTTTGTTTATGATCTTTTATACATATTTTTATTACAAAAAAAAAAATTACAATATAAAATTCGTATATTTAAAAACTACAAACTATTATGCTTCCCTTTACGACATATCATCAATAAGTGCAGCACGTAATTTAGTCGTTACAACAGATGGATGTGATTGATTCAATTTGAAAACGCTTTCTATTACAGAAATTTCTGTGGAGGTAGTATTCATACCAACAAATGAAATCCAATCATTTACAACCATACCGGCAGCTAACACCTCACTACCACGATTTACGGTACCAGCGACCAATGGTACTTGCAACAGTGACGATAATTCATCCTGATCCTGAATTGTGGTTTTAGGATGGACCATACCACCCTGATTACTGAGTACTGTATATGAGCCGACTAGCGTATTATCGGCTATAGTCTGACGGAAAACTTCAACGTTTAGAACGTCACCTATTATTTCTTCAGTTTCTTTATCGAGATCCGGATGAACTAAGGCTACATAATCATTGCAGGCGATGACATTACCCAACGCAGATAGACGTTCTTCTACACGCTGAATTTTTACAGCATCCGGAAGACTGTTGCGTAAATGCTGCAGCTCTACATCTGTGGTTGAATGTGGAACAAGTAAACCATTGCGGTTTCCAACTGTGAGACGTCCAAGTATGCGACAGCCTCCGATGCTTGCATGTACAACCGGAATGGTTTCAGCCAATTCTGATTCATACACGCTATAAAATGTTTCAGAGCCACCAATGGCTACTAAACAATATGAATTTGTTAATTTGCTGAAGACTCCAATGTCATCGTTGTTCTCAAATTGTACTCGTAGGGCCATTTTGAATTTATATCTTTTTTTTTTTTGAGTCACTTGTGTTGCTCTTGTTTGTTGGTGTTGCGTTTACGGTATTACAATTAATTTTCGAATCCTTTGAATTTTATAAATTTTTATTTGTTCAAGTGATGAAATTCACAAAATGTAATAAATCGATTTCACGTGGTAATGTCAGAACAGTTGAAAGCCGAAAGAGACTTTCACAATGACATTTACAAAAAAGAGATGGTAATACAGAAAAAAGTATAAGCACGCCTTATCTTACAAAGTATTGCCAAATGAAAAAGATAAGGTCGTATCTGCACTGTTTTACTGGAAAATTTCAGTTTTTCGGTTACCTTGGAAAACTATTAGTTGCTCTTATATGTATTTTATTTTTTAATCATTTATTTGTTGAAAACGTAACGTAAAAAAATTGACTTGACTATTTGATACGAAAACGAATCACAAATTTTTTTAGTTAGGTCAAATTTAATAAATTCCGGGCTTGGGTGGGTCAATTCCGACTATTTTTTGGAGGATTATTGACCAATATTTTTCAAAATTGCACTTAAATCAGTTTTGTGGTGTTATTTCACCAACAGCTTGGGGGAGGGGGCAAGTTTAAATAACATATCAAATCAATGGTATTTTGAATTGAATCGATGTATAGTAATGTTAAATCCTTGGGGGGCCAATGCCCTACCTAACCCTACCCAATTGACGCCTCTGGCCCGTTTTATTCCTCAACGTTACGTCGCTTTTTGTCAACTTTTTAGTAATTTGTATGTAATATAAGTTAACTAAATAAAATCACCTTTGAAAGTCGCCAAAAAAACGGCGAAACGTTGGGGAATAAATTGACTTGATCCAAATGCAATTTTGAAAAATACTGGTCAGTAACCTATAAAAAAATAATCGGAATTGACCCACCCAAGCCCGGAATTTCATGTCAAGCCAGTCAGGAATTCAAAAATTACTGAAAAAGCCGAGAATTGGACAATTTTTTTGACATGGAACTAGGGACTTATTTCAATACTGAGTAATTTTTTTTTTCGAAGTATTCCCCGAATTATTGTATTGAATTAATATTGGTAGATAGTCTTTTTTCCCAAGAAAATTTAACTTTTTACCATTTGAGGAAACATTTCTTTTTTAAAAGGCCGGGAATCGCTTTTTTTCAACTCGACAACCTGTTTCTTTAGCCCATTTTATCCACTGTACTTTCATAGGTCAGCGTTTACACGAAGAAACTTTTTCGGCAAAGCTTACTTGTTTGTTTATTGGCAAGAGGGGAAAAACGAAACGGACGAGGAAAAAAACTTGTCATATGTCGCAAACGCAGAACGAAAATCACAAAAGAGAATGGACAAGAATTTGTCTCTCAGACTTTCCTCGTGTAAACGTCGACTAATTACTTTAAAATCATTAACAATTTAATAAATAAAATTTTTTATACTTATTTTGTGTTGGCAATACTCTACTTATTCACCTAGAACGCCGTCTACTCGCTCTCTCACGTTCTCGGCTACGACTTCTGTCGCGCTCGTGTGAATGTCGACGTATAGACCGACTACTCCCAGCGACTGCACTGCCACTAGCGCCATCCCTTTCTCGCTCACGTTCTCTTGAACGACGCTCACGTCGTTTTTTACGTTCACTGCGTTCCTTTTCACGTCGTCGATGTGAAGGAGATGGACTGCGACCCATTGTTTGCTGTTGTTGTTTTGGATTTACTTAACGTTTTAGCGCTATAATGCCCCTTTGTTGGAGACAAACGCTCTTTCTATTGTCACTGTCGCGTCGTATTAAAAATGCCTGTACAAAGAAATTGTTTATTATATTTCTTTAAACATTGATTAAGAATTCATAGTACTTACCGTATTTTATGCCGAGTCCCGCGTAAAAATTTTGACATCGGCATAAAAAAAATAAACTTAACAACTAAAACTTGTGGCACTACAACCAAGCGCTGTAACTTTTTGATAACTTCTTTCTGAGTTTCGTTTTCATGACAGCTGACAGTTAAAATTTTTATGAAATAGTGGGAAGTTTTACAGAAAAGGAAATATTCTAAGGAGTCTGTTTAATATGTTGTTCACACGCAGCGTCGATCCGTAACGCCGATAATCAAGTTCGCTGTTATTCAGGCACGCACGTCAACGTTCAAATGTCACTCATGGTTATCAAAACAAACAAAAAATTTAGTTTGCTACGCCATAGGCTAAAATTTAAAATAATAGATCCTTTCCCATATTTCTCTTATAAGTTTTTTATTTTAAAAAAATTTAGATAAAATTTTTAGATTAACTTTATCTAAATGCTATTATAAACGTAATAATTTAATTTAAACATTTTTGACACTTAAACACTGACGTACAAGTCCTTATTTACAGGACAGCAAACTTGTTCATCGTTTCATTACACCGACATAAGATATTCTAAGCTACTACGCCGTTGTATTTCGCATGCACACAACTAAAAACTATTCCGAATTTATAAGCCGGCTCTCAGATGTGTGTGTGAGAAGCGTATGAGATAGACATTACATTTTACACGTTATCTTTTTTGATCTTCTACTTGAATATCTTGACTCGCGTACATGATATTCCATGAAACTTTTAACACGTCAAAACAAAGTTTTTTACAACTTAATAGCTTTCATTCCGAGATTGAACCCTTACTTGACTGAGCTATGTCATTATCAAAGAATCTACGTTAAATCAACTATCGATGTCATTCAATTTACAAAATATTTCAGGTTATTCAAATTGCTAAATGAAAAACAATTGTATTTAAAACAATTGATTTCATAGAAAAGTTTGGGAAAAATGATCGAATATATCATCTATATCAATACGATGTTTTAGAAAATTGTTTGACGGATAGGTATAAAAATATATATCAACAGGTGCGATAATTTGCAGTACATATTTGATATTTCATACCTAATATACTTTTTTGTGATGTGTAAATATAATTTCCTGTGAAATTTCCCCGTATAATAACGTTCGGACAACTCCTTAAAACACTGACATCACCCATTTTGAAAACTGAAATAACAATATGTTTTTTATGGCAAGTAGTTTTCCCTTTCTTTAGCATAACAGGCAGCAGCAAAATCCCCAATGCATAAAGTGCAACAGAAAAATTGATACCTTCGCTGAGAGTGGCAACAGTGTTGAAGCAAATTTGAACAAGAATATCTTGTCTAAGTGCTAGTGGAATTCATGAATTAAAGAAAAAAAGTGCAATTCATATTAAATTCTTCGATTTAAAAGTGGAAAACTAAAAACAAAACATCACAAAACGCGTGCATTTATTATTGTAACATTGAACCAAAAAAAGTTTCGAAATTTGCGCCGATTAAGAATATACAAAAAGTGGAAATCTTATAGAAATCTTAACAGCATTTGATGGTAATTAAATATCAAAACAGAAACATAAAAAAACCAGTGAAAAATCGATTTTTGTGGGTTTTCATTTTCTATATTGTGCAACTCTAAGAAAAAAAAATGTAAAATCGGCCGGCAGACGCCATAATCAGTGTGCGAAAGAGAAATGAATAGAGTTGCACAAACATGGGGATTGTTTTTTCTTGTCAACCATAGAAACTGTTTAGGCTTCGGGTGGTTTTACCGAAAAAGTGTTGCCAATGCAGCAGAAAAAGCTATGATTATATGCATGTATTTTTTTATGGTAAATTGTTGATGCCATTATTCCACTCAGACGATATGACTTCTTACAACCTCTGAAAATAAACACCGATGTCAAAATTGAACCAAAAATTGTAAACTACATAATGTCAAAATCTCCCGATTTTTAGATTCGTTGTTTGCCCACTGATAGCTTAATTTTTCACTCAATGTGCTGGGATCTGCAATCACAAATTAAAAATGATAACAGACGACATGCATGCAGGTTGGATGTAAAGTCGGGGTGTCAGTGTGCACTTTATGCTTACAATTATATCGACGATAATCCGATCTGATCTAGTAATGAGACTTTGCCCAATTTGTTCAATTTACAATTAGCGTTCAAGGTAAATCAAAGTTTATATGTTGTAGCCTGGTAAGTGAAATGATTTCTGCAGTGCCAAATGCTTCCTTTTTCTCTTCCATGTTTTCCTACCATTGTTGTCAAAATCAGAAATAACGCATTTTGCTTTGTTTATTTATGTTTTTATTTTGGTTTCTCTTGTTTTCTCTATTCTGGTATTATCTATTCTTGTCTCACATATTCTTGTTTCATCAAATTTTGTTTTGTCTATTCTTTTTTTTTGATTATTATATTGTTTTAATTATACTTGATAGCAGTAGAAGAAAGAGTTGCGTATGTAGAGTTTGAAAGTTCGATATTACCTTTATTATTGTATCATGGTTTTAGCTAAGAGTATATTGATCTCTATAACAATATGACTGATTCTCAATTATTACCTCTAGCAAAATATCATATGTATGAAACATTCCATTGATAGCGGGAGAGCTGGTGCGCTTTGTGCTTTTTCCGCCCGAGCACGCATCTTCAACTCGCTAGAAAATAATAAAAAAAAAACATGAACCACTTCAATTCCACTTCCGAACTAAATCGGAATCGGAACAGGCTTGATTTTTTAGTTATAATTCTGTTCTTTATATAATACTTGTTCAGATTTGCATAATTCAAGATAGGGGATGAAAACAGTTTTCATAGAATTTAACAATGGGTTGCATTTATGAGCAATTAATTTTAATATTTAATATATGCAGCACCAACTAATGTGGAGGTTGTTCTCCATTCCCAAAATGTGGTTATTATTAACACGGTAATTAGAGTGTTTTATTTAACTTTTTCTTCTCAACGAAGAGGGGCTTTGCACCACAAACAATTGTATCTGCGTAGACAATAAGCAGTTTTTATAGCCTACATCCTACCATAAATATTATTTGCCTCGCTTAACCAAGTAGGGCAACTTACTGCTGCCAAAGTAGCTGACCATACTGGTGTTAACATTAGTTGTTGCAATGGTCTAATTATTTTTCGAAATTTTAAAATTTGACCTTTATTTTTCAAAATCAAAAATATATTTAACTTTTGAAGATGGACACTTAATTTTTTTGATATTCTAGCAAGAAAGAAGAGTTTTTTCACTTTAAATACGTTAAATTCTCGAGGGCGTTGTTTTCACTTTTCGACATTTTTACACATTGAACATCTCGGCAATACTTTTGCCGATGCAAAGCAGCGAATATCTCGAAAACCAAATAAGATTTAAAAAACATAATATGTTTAAATCAAGTGTCTAAATTTTGCGTCTTTAACCTAAAAAATTTTCAAACTTGCATAATAGAACGTTTTGTCTTCTAAGTGGCATACTTATCCTGCAATTAATTTTGGTAAAGCTCAAAACTATTAAACCTATTTAAAAGTGTTATACCTAAAACATTTTTATAGCATATTAAATTACATTTCAGTTGATCCAATTTTGTTGAAGTTAGTTCAGGAGTTCCCAATTACAATCGATTTTTGAGATTTATATTACTCGAAAGATTATTACCTCCAACACATGTTAATAGAAAACAACAAAAAAATGGCTATGGTTTCCACCTTCTGTTTAAGTACCGCAAATATCTCACAAACGAAGTGACATATCGACAAATTTTACTTAATATTCACCTTCTCACCTAAAGGAAAAAGTAACACGGCAATACTTTTTTAATGCTCCTTTGAGTTATTTTTTTATTTTCGCCACCATTGTTCGTATTCCGAAATTTGTTTTTTCGTTTTCGTATTCGTTTTCGCCAGTATCGCTTCGTGTCTCGAGTCGTCGTGTTGTATTGCTGTGCGCGTGTTTTGTCCGTTGCGTTGCGATTTGGTAGCAAAGAAAATTTAAAAAAATTTTTCATTTGGCTTTTTTAAGCTCCACAAATAAAGTAAATTGCAAAAGTTGAAGTGTTTTGTATTGTTCTATTATTTATTGCCTAGTTTTGTAAAAAATAATCTGTCATTAGATCGAGCTTGGTGCAAAATTTTTGTAACGAAAATTCAAAGATTTAAAGACGGCAGCTACAAAAATTTTTTTTCTATTAAAAAATAAAGGCGAAAAGAAATTAGTGCAGACTCGAGAATAAAAAAAGACCTATGAAAAATAAAATTCTTACCAGAAATAAAAAGAGTGAAGGAAAAAAATAAAAGTAAAAGCAGAGTGCATAAAAAAAGGCAAGACGGAAAAAGTGAAAAATGTAAGATAAGTAATTTTTTTTATAAATATTGGGAAATATTGTTGCGTGTATAAAAAATGCGTTAGGATATTTTTTTCTTTCCTCGTTTCAAATTGGGGCGGTATTGTGTGCCATCATTGTTGCAATACCAATCAATATGAAAAGAAGTAGTAGAAATACACTTTTTCGCTGCCCAATGAAAGATGACGTCATGTTTAAATTTATGTTTACTACTTTTTGGCGTTTCTTCTGTGTTCGTGTATTTGGGTTTGGTTTTCTTGTTTCTATTTTATCCTCTGTTTCTTGGACTATGCGGTAACAATTTGATTTAGTTTAGTTTGTGTTTTTTTTTTACCCATTAAACTAAAAATGATTAATGAATCATGATTTTTTATAATTAATTTTAAATTTCATGAGTTTCAGATAAATTTTTAGCTACATAATGCTATTTTAATATAAATAATTAACCTCAAAATGTATTTTTTACGCTTCCTGAGTAATATATGTACGTTACAAGTAAAACACTCTATAGATTTGGGTAATTGTTAGACAGGTAGCCATTTAAAGTCTGAACCCTGATTTAAGTTTAACACCTTACTTTTGTTTAATTAAGACAACGTTAAGTTTGCACGTATTTTCTCTTGTTTACTTGTGCTTTCTGTTCTGATTTGACTTGGTTACTTGGCATAATGTTAATTTCGTAAGATGTCCGATGATGATCCGATCTACACTGAATCTGCAGGGATGGTTTGAAAATTGTGAATTTAATTGGATCACTTTTCGTGGAGTCATCAAAAATTAAGTCAGACATATCGCATACATTCTACTAAAGAGACGACTCGGCTTCAGCTTACTTTAGCTGACATTCTCCAAAACAATTTTTATTTTTAGGGGTAATAGAGGGGGTAAAAATAAAAAAATTTAAACAAAAAAAAAAAAAAGTCGCTCGGGTCTAGTTTTGGAAATATAGACAAAATGCTTATAAGTTGGGAACCCCTGAATGAAAAATGGAAAATATGGGTGTCATAAGAAAGATAATTTCATGAGCTACAATAATGGTAAGCAAAGTTTTGAAATTTGACCAATAATTTTGGATATATAACGATTTTTCTGAAATTTCGACTACATTTTTTTTGAAAAAACTTTTTTTTTTTTTTCAAAAAATGTGTAAATGACCTATAATTACTTTAGCATGTTAAGAAAGCTTAATTTATTCCCTTTAAAATGGTATATAGTTCGTTCTAAATTTACCGGATAATAAAATAAAATATTCAATGAATTCTTATGAAAAGTCTGTATTTATGGACAAAACAATAAAAAAAGGACAACAGTAACAACAACAATTATTATTAGACCATTCTCATTGTAAAACTTATCGGGCGCGCGATTTTTGATAAAAATGTTTCGCCTGCGGCCTTCCTTTTTTCAACATAACCTTACATTTTAAAAAACTATTAATTTATATGACAACCTTATTGTTTTATAATGAGAATCATCTTGTGGTTGTACTAGTCGATGTTGTTGTTGTTTTTCATTGTTTTTGTCCATAAAAACATAGTAATCATAATTTTTTTGTTTTTCTTTAAAAAGGGTGTAAATATAAAAAAAAATTACCGCAAAATATATACCATTTTAAAGGGAATAAATTCAGCTTTCTTAACATGAGAGAAAAATTTTTTGGAAAAAATAGCGTCTAAAAAAAAGAAAAAAATTTATCAAAATTTCAGAAAAACCGTCATATCTCCAAAATTATAGGTTATTATTGTAGGCCATTAAATTGTCTTTGCTATGACACCTACATTTTTGAATTATAGGCTATTATTGTAGGCCATTAAATTACCTTTGCTATGACACCTAAATATTTGAATTATAATCATTTTTGCATAAGCTATGTAGAGTTTTTAATGAAACTCAGTAGGTTTTGTTTATTTTATGTTTATTATTTTAGTTTAGTTTGATAGTTGACAAATTTAGTTTTATAATTTTAAGGTTTTAGTTTAGTTAAATAGTTCACAAATTTAGTTTTATAATTTTAAGTGCTAAGCTTTTCACTGTTTCGTCCTCGTCGTGTGCTCGTCTTCAACTGACTCTGTCCGTTGTTCGTTTTTTAAATTATACCCACGCTTCGTTGTTTTTTGTATCAAGTCTTGCCCACGCTACGTTATTATTCGTCCAGTTTTTCAGTGTTGTCTATCTGTCTTGTTTTTTAGTGTTCCCGTCCGCTCCTTAACTGTTTCAGTCCGTCTGGCTCAATTCCTACATTCGGCCCTCCTGATACTGGATTCGGCCCGAATCCTGGACACCAACTTTTCATATATTCTGCAACTGTTGTGGTCACATTTGGACCTTCGCCTTCTCCAATTTTTTCCACCCCATAACGCCCATGTGGCAATGTTCGAGTTATTTTGTATGGTCCAAAATACTTAGGTCTCAATTTCAAACCGGCTCCAAATTGGGTACGCTTAATGGCTACCATATCGTTTATCTGATAATGTGTTTCTTTTTTGCGTTTGCGATCAAAATTGAGTTTATTTTCTACCGTGATTTTGGCTATATTTTGTCTAGCTTCTTCGCGAATTTCTTCACGTTCTGAGTTTAATGACTCTATCGCTTCATTTTCCACCATTTCGTTCAGCTCTGGAATCTCTGCCAGTCTCATGTCAAACCCTATAAGTATTTTGAATGGAGACAACTTCGTGCTTCTTGGAGGAGAGTTATTGATGAATTGCTGCACCTTTCCAATGTTTTTGTACCACTGATCTGGATTTTCTTCTGAAAGCTTTGCTAGCATAGGAACGACAATACGATGCATGCGTTCGACTTGCCCATTTCCTCTTGGAACTCCGGTTGCAATAAGTAAATGTTGGATCAGGTTTTGCTCGCAATATCCTTCAAACGCGTGTGACGTAAACGCAGTCCCTCGATCTGTTATAATTCGTTTCGGATTTCCGAATGTGGCTGCTTGCTTTGTGAGTCGATCAACAACTGCATCGGTACTAGTATCCTTGGTGGGATAGAGCCATACGAATTTGGAGAATCCATCGACAACGACTAGGATATGATTATAATGCTTTTTGGTCACCGTCATCGGGCCTACGTGATCTATATGATAAGTCCCAAGTGGTCTGCTTTCCTTATCAATTGGTGACAAAAATCCTTCTCTTTTACCAGACTTAGCCTCTACTATCATACAGTTAACGCAACTGCCTACGATCTTTGCTACCTTCGACTCTAGCTGGGGAATATAAAACATTTTCTCTACGCAGTCTTTTGTTTTCTTGATTGAAAAGTGTCCTTGCTTGTGGGCTATTTGAATAACCTCGTCTTCCATCTGATTTGGCACTACAATCAACTGCTTGGTAGGATCCTTATATAGAACGTCATTCTGAATGTAAAAGTCTTCATAGCTGTTTGCCTCTAAAATCTTTCGTACCGCTTTCGTCCATTCGTCTTTTAACTGCGCCTCTTTTAATCTGTGTCTTAATGAATCTTCAACGATCATGCAGGAAAACCTACTTAGAGCATCAACGTGCTTCATCTGAGATCCGCGCCTATGCTCAATAGTGAAATCAAATTCTTGAAGGAACATGGCCCATCTGGCAACTCGTAATGGTACGTCTTTTTTCTTCAGCGTCATAGTGAACGCATTGCAGTCAGTAACTATTTTAAACTTTGATCCTAATACATAGACCCTCCATTTTTTCAATGCTTCAATAATGGCAAGCACTTCCAATTCATAGGAGTGATATTTCTCCTCAACTGGCTTCGTCTTACGGCTCATGTACTGAACTGGATGATAATTTTGGTCTTCGGAATCCTTTTGAAGAAGGATCGCACCGTATCCATACATAGAGGCATCTGCATGAATTTCTGTCATGGCTTTAGGGTTAAACAACTTCAGGACTGGTGCTTGGACTAATGCTGCTTTAAGGTGATGGAAAGATATTAACTGTTCGTCGCTTAACTTAAAATCAGAGTCTTTTCGAAGTAAGTCAGATAGA
The DNA here is from genome assembly GCA_949775025.1 of Tricholauxania praeusta. Lineage (NCBI taxonomy): Eukaryota > Metazoa > Arthropoda > Insecta > Diptera > Lauxaniidae > Tricholauxania > Tricholauxania praeusta. Next base: position 108,972,927 of record OX459031.1, on the reverse strand, counting down.
GGTTTTGCAATAATAGCATAGTTTTTAATAAATCGACGGAAATAGGACATTAGACCCAAAAATCGTTGTAATGCCTTCTTATTCTTTGGCAATGGAAAACTTTCTACCGCACGAGTTTTATCTTTGCTCGGACGAATAGTCTGACCCTCAACAACATATCCCAGAAAATTCACTTTTCGTTGCAAAAATTGACACTTACTCCATTTTATTTTTAAGCCCTTTTTCGCCGCCAAATCTAGCACCTTTTCCAACTTTTCAATTCCTTCGCTTTCGGTTTTCGATGGTATGATTAAATCGTCCATATAAGCTATTATAGTTCCTTCGGTAATTAGATCCTTAAATACGGCGTGAATATATCTGCAGAAAACAGCTGGAGAATTCGATATGCCAAAAGGAACATACATAAATTCGAATTGACCATTATGAGTCACGAAAGATGTATATTTTCGTGAACTTTCTTCAACTGGAACATGAAAAAATCCATTAGCTAAGTCCAAAGTTGTAAATACGCTAGCTCCCTGCAATCTCTCAAGTGCGTCATCTATCAAAACCATCGGAAAGTTATCTCGTATGATTTTTTCATTCAGCTTGCGATAATCACAACAAAGGCGTTTGGTTCCGTCCTTTTTTGATACCAAAACTACTGGGGAAGCGAAATCTGATGAACTGGGCCTAACGATTCCTTCCTCTAGCCACTTAGTCACTAACTCATCAATAATTCGCTGGTCTTCATATGCCATTCTTCTTGGACGATGGTATATAGGTATCTCGTCCGTGAGAATAATCTTCATCTTTACTGAAGGGTCATTATCCTTCTCTGGCTGATAGCTCTGAATCATGGATCTTACTGAATTGGACATATCTTCGTTGAGATGCGTCAACTCATAATCAGGTTGGTCATTAAAATTTAGGCAAATGTCAGCAAACTCACCATCGCATACTAAATTTTGGTTGTCCATTTTCAAAATTTTATCCTTCGGTTTAAATTGAACACCTCCTTCTTGTACCACTATGTCGACATGTTTTAGCACTGAGTTTCCAATAATAGAATCATAGCTGATGTCATTTACCTTAACGATATGGAAAGTAACGTCCATCTGCACACCATCAATTTCAATTTCAGTATCAAAACTGCCCATCGTGACTATTCGACTTTCAGCGATTCCAAATAAGTTTCGTTTCTCTGGCTTAAGCATAATGGCTTGTTGGAGCTTGTTAAAAATGTCACATCTCATGAGACACAGGCAGCATCCTGTATCGATAAGACCCGAAAATTCATGGTCACCCAACTTAACCCTCTTTAATTTCATCCCAAGATTAATGTCACCGTCTATCATATTGACGTTACCACGCTTAGCAGCCACTTCCGTTTTATGCTGGCACTCGAATGACCTATGGCCCATTTGGTTGCACTTGAAGCACTTGATTTCCCGACTGGGGCAGTCTCTTGCTATATGGGAGGAGTCACCACACTTAAAACAATTCTTTCCAACTGGTGAACGCTTCACGACTTTATTATCATGTTCCTTTTTAATTTCGACGTTTGTTGTAGTTTTGCTGAAACTATTCATCTTCGGCTTGAACTGCATCTTTTCATAAATTTTTACTTGCTCTTTGAGCTCTTCCACGTTCTTGGCTTGGTAGAGGACTGCCTTATTGGGTCTTGAATCTGGTATGCCATCAATAAAATAGTAAAGCAAACTCTCCTCATCCAATTTTATTGCTTTGCCTAACTCCATAAGAGCGTAAAGATACTCTCGAAAAGTTTCCCCTTGCAATTTACGTCGATTTTTCAGCATTCTATGCACATCCGCCGACGACAACTTCGTACCAAACTCTTTGATGAGAGCTGACTTTAAGGAAGTCCAATTACAAAGTCCATCTTGACTGCGCACATAACTTTTGGCTGCGCCTTTCAGCAGTTGCTTGGAGTATATAAACTTGTACACTTCATTCCAGTGTACTGTCCTAGCGTTTTCTTCGAAATGTTCAATCCATTGGTGAACATCAGCAGTGTCGGTGCCATCAAATGTCGAAAGGCTTTCTTCGATATCTTTAAAAGAAAAATGCACTTGAGAGCGCACTGGTGGATCATCTTGAACAGACTGCTGTTGTGTTTCAACATCTACCCTACTTTCGGCGTCATCGAATTCGTCCTGGCCCTCGTCATCTTCATTATCGACCAAACCGAAATGTTGGAGTAGCCGGTCCCTAAGTTCATGTTTCCGTCCGCTAACCGCTAACCCCACCTCCCTAAGCTTGTCTTTTAAGTCACTAACTGTCATCTTTAAAATAGTCTCGGCGTCCATCTTTACGTCTTAAAAAATATTTATTAGTGTTAAATTAAAATTAATATATAATATAGGTATAATAAAAGAATTCAAATTCTATTCGGATTATTATATAGTTCAAAAATCAAAATCGTACGTAATTTTATACGAATGAAAGAAAAAACTTGTTTGTTTTGATTATTAAAATTCTTTGAATTACTTCTCTTTACAACTTCCTTACAAGTTATCAAACGCTTCTTATATTTCTTTGTATTTGATTATTTTCTATTCAACTTTGCTTTGTCTTTCTACTTTATGTGAATGTGTATATATTTCTTTTTAAAAATACTTTACTTTGCTGCTTATTCTTCAATTTCTTTCACTTTTAAAATTTATCATCTTTATATCATTACTCCTTTACAGTTTATTTTCTTTACTACTTTAAAATGTCTTCTTTTACTTCTTTAACATTTGTTTTCTTTGCATCTTTACTTCTTTAAAATTTTCCTTCTTTACATCTTTATTACTTTAAAATATATTCTCATCTTTCTTCTTTACTTCTTTAAACTTTTTCATTACATCTTCAAAATTTTGTTAACATCTATTATTTTATTCTAATTAACTTTATTTTCAATATTTTATTTAAAACACAAGCATAATTTCAGCAACAAATATGTTCCTACAGTGAACAAAATAAAATGGATACTCTCACCAGCAGAATTAGGGGTTGTTTTTATTCTTCTTTATACTTGCTGCTCTCTTTTCCACTCAATATCGCTTGTTGGCGTGCTGTATGTTGTCGATCTTCGGATTTTTGTAGTAGGCGCTGTTTTTCAAACGCTGCGTCGTCTCTGCTTGCAAAATCGGCGTTACTTCGGCTGTTGCTTATGTGTGCGTGGCTTCTGTGCTACACGCTGTTGTTGTTGTTGTAACGAGTCTTTTTCTATTTAACTTTTCTTTTTTTTTTTAAATTTTAATTTTCTTTAACTTTTAGCTTAACATAAATTTTCATAGTTTTTATTTCTTCTCTGTTTTAAGATCTTCTGTTTCAGTTTTTGCTAACTTGAATTAAAAAATACTTTTTTTTAATACACTTTTAACTTTTCGTCTTCTTTTATTTTATGAAAATTTCTTTTAATAAGCCATTAACTTCAAGCACTTAGTTTTAGTTTTTATATTTTATTTCTTTTGCACTGATTTTACTTAAATCTTGTACCGGGCATCCCGGTTGAGCCCCCAATTGTAGAGTTTTTAATGAAACTCAGTAGGTTTTGTTTATTTTATGTTTATTATTTTAGTTTAGTTTGATAGTTGACAAATTTAGTTTTATAATTTTAAGGTTTTAGTTTAGTTAAATAGTTCACAAATTTAGTTTTATAATTTTAAGTGCTAAGCTTTTCACTGTTTCGTCCTCGTCGTGTGCTCGTCTTCAACTGACTCTGTCCGTTGTTCGTTTTTTAAATTATACCCACGCTTCGTTGTTTTTTGTATCAAGTCTTGCCCACGCTACGTTATTATTCGTCCAGTTTTTCAGTGTTGTCTATCTGTCTTGTTTTTTAGTGTTCCCGTCCGCTCCTTAACTGTTTCAGTCCGTCTGGCTCAATTCCTACAGCTATATCCGCAACTTCCGATTGCTATATTTCCGAAGCTAGATCCGAGCGACACTTTTTCATATTTTATTTTTTTTTACTTTTAGCTCCATATTGCCCCTAAAATCTTTCGGGAAAAGTTGATTACCTTTAATTTTTGGTCCCCACTTTCACATCCACAAAACCCTAGCAACATGACATATATCTCAACAATGAGATATACATATTTCAAAAGTGTTTATTTTAGTAATATATAAAAATATTAACTAAAAAAAAAGTTCTCACTTTTAAATTCAGAAAACCCTAGGAAAATGAGATATATTACGTGCCGGGACATTAAATTGAATTAATACTAACGATTCAGAAGAATCATTTACTATTTTACTATCAATTATGTATACCCTTAATGAATGTAATATTATAAAAGATTCGTCTATCAGATAGACTACTGATATCCTACCAATAAGTAGCCTTAGTTTCCCAAGTGCGCTTTCTTCTCAAGGCAAACCTTAGGATATCGTTATTGGATATTCTCAATACGGGTAATCGGTACATCGTAAAAGGGATCTCAAATAACCGAAGCATACTCTAGTAGAGATCTTACCAGGCTATAAAAGATAGTCCTAAAGGATCAAAAAATTCTCTGAAATTCCTTTTGGTATGATGACTAGAAAATTTCAATTTATGATATTGCGGAGGAAAAAAGAGATATCGACATAATTTAAAGTGAATTTTGAAGTGGAAGATCAGTACTTTCACGCGGTGCGCCGTAACATATTTTAATAAAAAATTTAATTCGCGATGTAATATTCTCCCGAATATAAAAAACGGTAAAGGGAAAATGGTCAGTGAGGTACCTCAAATACGTAACAACATGAATTTTTGGAGGAATGCAACTTTAGGATTCATTATTAAAAGTAAATTATTGTTGAAAGCAATATGGGATTTCATCTAAACCCGCAAAAATCTCGCAAACTGTGAATTTTTGCGCTCTCGCTAACGAACTGTCAAAAATCGTATGGAAAGTTTTTTTGAGCAATTTACAAAAGTTTGCGCTGCTAATTAATGCTTTTACTGAAGCTCTTTTCCGAAGAATTTTAGTATTGATAAATCGGCTACAGCGATTTCTTCAAACATCAATTTAATTAATTAATTTATGTTTTTCGCTTTCTCTCGGAATTTTAATTTTTATATTTTGGCAATTACAATTTGATATGCTCGTCAACTGTCACAAATTGCACAAAATATTTGAAGGAGCGTTCATGAAACAGATCGCGCAAAATTGTCAATTTGCACAAATGGTAAACTAGCGTGTTTAGATCAATACCACTATTATTTTTTATTAAAGTCGTCGGGTTCGTCGTTGGCAAGAAGGCTTTTGCATATTCTCACAAATATTGTGATATTTCTTTTTTTTTTTCACTTAAAAGTAAAAAAAAAAATAATTAAAAACAAAAGACATTTTTAAAAAAAATAAAATTTAATTTTCCATCGTTTCTTTTTTTTTCAATCAATTTTAATTAAACTTCATGCATAGAAACAAAACGTCATCCAGAAAGAGAAAGAATTATACAAAGTAATCTTACTGCAAAGAAAATTTTTCAAACAAATATTTTCTTGTGTAAATTGGGAACTTGACAAGTTTCAGCGCAAATACAACTTCTGGCAGCCAACATTAGTGACATAGACTGATTAAATTTAACAATGAGACCCCAAATATTCATTACAAATGATGTAAGCTCACAATGAAAATGAAAAATGAAAAAATATTTCAACTTTTTACTAAAAATTGAGGCTGATTCAATTTGATTTAATTGATAAACTCTGTGTATACTATGTTGGAGTATGACTGATTATGCCTTATGTCAATGATGTTACTTATGCAGTGTAAATAATTCTGTTATTTAATATTAGTAACGACAAGACACACATTTTTTTGTACAATAAAAAGCGGCAGTCAAGTGCATCACAAATATACTATTTCTTATCTTTTAGCAAAAAAAAAAAATCTGCTTTATTCTAGTAAGTCAAGTCCTTGTATGTTATAATTGCTATTCCATTAGTTTGTAAAACTTTGTTGATGACCTACATCCATCAAGTTTTGTATCTCTTATTTTTACTGCAAGCTTGAGTACAATATTGAATATTCACTTGTTTAAAATAAATAACAAAAATAATTTTCTCCAAATTTTGCTCAGGCTGCCCGGGACAAAACAAATATTTACGAAAAACTATCTAATAAGAATTTAATGCATTTTGTCGCATTAGTCTTTTGCGTTCAATAAAATTAAATTCCAAGCTCTGCATTGTCAGCGATAAATTTTTCAAGTGCATTTTATTTTTATAAAATTATTTTGGCGCATTAACTTCAGTAAACTTACTGGTAAATAATAACTATTTTTCAATTCCCATTTTACTTTTTGCATAAATTATTGTTGAACATGCAAAACAATTTGCGTTTCAATGCAGAACCCCACATAAAGCTGGTATTTAATGTTTGCCTGCAATTGTGTTTAATGACTTCTTCCTTTAGTTCTGTTATTGTATGGTTCTTTTCGTACTTAAATCAAGCGAAAGATTCACAATAAATAAACAAAATTGTAATTTTTACTTGAAAGAAAATATTGTGTATAAGTCACGCTAAACAAATTGTGTCGTCGCTATGTGTGTATGACGCCTTTTACGATGAATCTATTATTCATAAGTGACCAAACAAATAAATAAATGCTTACAATATCAATAAATGGTATTATCTTTTGAAGAGATCATATTTTAGTATTTTCTTTTCTTCTTTTTTAAGTGATATATCCGCTATGTTGAAAATAAAAAAATATATTTATCATGATCTCAATTTACTTTGTTAGATAGTTCAGCATAAAGAAGATTTTGCACAATACAACGATACTCATTAAACTTTAGGTTAGGTTGTGTTAAATTAGTAGTCTACACCCAGACATGGCTTCAAAGAAGGCAGCCGGTATCAGAAGCTCGTTTCTGTAACTCGTAACGATCGCAGTTACCGACTCTTATTACCGATTTGACGTCACTCTCACCTGCACTGATTCTTTAAATATTTGAATCGACTTCGGTTGAATCGATAAGTTGTCACATTCTCCAATTTCATTCCAATAGAACCTTTTCAAAAAGTGTTTCTGTAAGAAATGTGAATCGATTTAAAATGTCAGTTTTGTCACTGACTCTGCAGTAAGTGAGAATTTTACCGATTCTAATAAATGTCAGTAATGTTGTGTAAATATGAAAAAACAAGTACTCAATATAAATTTTTAAAACCGTGTACTTTAGCTGAAGTTGAATTTTCTACAGATTATAATCTTTTTGTTTATTTTAGAACATTTTAGTTTCCAAGATAATGTGTTTTAAAACTAAAACGTGTATACATAACAGTCAGAAACTTAAACAAAAAAAAAATATTTGTTAAAGCAACGCAAAAGTAACCGGTTGCAAATATATGTTTACTTTTCATTTCACATCACTAAGTGTCAAATTATTTCCGTTTCTGAAAATAATTCCAAATAAAATTTGAAAAGTAAATAAGCAAATGTAAATAAACAGCTGTTATTTGATTCAATTTCATAACGTCTCTTCTCAATTTGTGTTCTTTTCCATCACTGACCAAATTTTTAACGATTTGAACGTACAGAAACATCAGTTGTCACGAAATCGGTAATTCAGGATCGAAACAGTTTGACGTCACACAAATCGGTAACTTGCCGATTTTTTTTACAGAAACGAGCTTCAGGTTCGATTTGACATAAATGTGGGAACAAATATTTTAAATGTGCAATATTCCATATATGGAATAGGTTTGAAAAAATCTTTGTTATGTGGCGTAAAGTTCTTAAAAATTTATTTCAATTACAAAAATGTTTCACATGTGGCCCGCTTTACTGGACTAAAATGAAAGGCTTTTTTAGGTCAAAACTGTTTTTTTTAAATAAAAACATTAAGTCTAGCATACCTTAAAACATTACCAATTAAAAGTTTATACCTGCCTGGGGAGAATTGGCATAAACACACTCTCTGCTGCGCATTTTGAAAGAACACGAATCCGCCATTATGTGTGACAGTGTTGGTACAGTAGTGCCAACCTTGCGTCTTTTAAGTAGAAACATTTAGATATAGAGCATTACATTCTAAGTTTAAGTGGTTTAGGGTAGTAATGACATTTTAGTACAGGGTTGGGAACATGTTAGGGAAGTAACAATTTGATGTCAATTTCGAAAAAAAAAACAATATACAGCTGCGAACATGAAAATAGCAGTGCCTTCATCTAAATTTTACAAAGTCCCATATTTTTTTTTTCACACAAGCCATAAAAAACAATTTGAACACTAATTTATTACTAGAGGTTCTGGGCTTATGGAGGAGCTTAAATCTCGACTCTGTAGATAACGGGTTTTTAAGTATGTTACCACGCTTTTTTGCGCAACATTAAAAAGTGCGATTATCTTTTTTGAGTTTTATTGAAAGAAGTAACATTTTGTCCAAAAATTTGAACGAAAGTAAGTTGAGTATTCTTCGTTTGTAATCTTTTTATAAATTACACTGAAAATTAATGCATTTATTTTGACTGTTTGTGACCATAGTTGGTCGGGCCAAACATTGAACTGCTAATCAACGAAAATTTCATTTTAAAGTTGAGGAAAGAAAGGAAATCTTATAAAGATATTCTAGATATTATATCGCTCTCAACAAAAAAGACAATTACCACCATCAAATATGTAGAAATCAGTAGAGAAGAGCTGAAGCAGCTGTATATTAGGTTTTGATATCAGAAATGTAATGAACCGATATAATAGTGGTATTCATCTAAACGCGCAAGTTCCCCATTTGTGCAAATATGCAATGTTGCGCGAATGCCCCTTCGAATATTTTGTGCAATTTGTATCAGTTGATGAGCATGTCAAATTGTAATTGTCAAAATATAAAAATTAAAATGCCGAGAGAAAGCGAAAAAAATAAAATTGTTTGAAGAAATCGCTGTTGCCGATTTATCAATACTGGAATTGTTCGGAAAACACGATGTTAAGAGCTTTATTGAATTGTCGCGCAAACTTTTCTAAGTTCTCCAAAAAACTTTCCATACGACTTTTGACAGTTCGTTTGCGAGGGTGCAAAAATGCACAGTTTGATTTTGCGTGTTTAGATGAATACCCATACTATACATACGGTGCTTATAAATCTTAATCTTATTTTCTACAAATTAATCTTAGACGCACCGGTATCGCAATAGCTAAAAACTATCGAAATCAGTAGAAATCGAAATATACGCATTGAAAGCAATGCGTATGTATCATAAGTTTCAGTGCGGCAAGCGATTAATTTTATCATTGATGATTTAAATATCTTATCAATAATGTTCTACATGTTTCTGACAAATGAAAAAATTCTGCTATGTCATATAAAAATTTAAGTTCTACCGTCACTGCCTCTCTTTTTTAATGAATGAGTTTTGCAGTTTCCCTTTTTTTTTTTCTATATTCATATTCGAAAACTTTTTGGCATGCAACTTGGCAACAATGCTTGCCAATTAACACACTAGTGGCTCTTGCAAACAATTGAAACTTATGAACAAACATTGAAAACAGAAATTAGCAAGAGAGTCAGTAGTGATAAGGAATGGGTGATATGAAAAAACAAATTTTACATTTGGTTGCATTAAGGCGTTGGTCGCCTGCATAGTTGCCAGTTTGTGAGAAAAATCCACTCTCCGAAATTTTGTTTAGTAAAAAATTGTATTTTTATGAATGAAAACTATTTTTATTTTCTTAAATATTTTGATATCTCAAAATTCAAACATTTTAATAGTAATATTCTGTTGTGTCTTTTAACTTTTATTGCCTATCAGGAACATACGACACTTAAAAGACGGTTCCGTATGGAAAAAACTTTTTTGGTCACATTATATGCAATATACTCTCGAAGCATTGCCAGGGTCTTGCAAGATATTAATAAAAATTAATAAAAAATAAAATAAAAAATTATTGTAAATTAAGACACAATAAAATTGATATGATGAACAAAAAAAAAGCTCCTGGCTGGTATTTGTCAAAAAGGAACCAAACTGCATGGTCGCAGTTTTGAGAAAACGATGTTTCAAGCTTAGTGTTTCAGATACCCATGTATATATTGGGAGTAGAGTGTGTTTTCAGCTTTTGTACAGTTATAGCCATAGGTGGGCACAAGTTCTTCTGCAAGTTCTAACGAGAGCGTAATTGAGAGTAACGGGAGAGCATTTGTGTATACGTATACAAATGTGAGCGCACAACAACGATTCAATTCTACTTCAGCGGAGTAGAACTTCATATGGTTATTGTACCACTACATGGAAACAAAATGTGCATGCATGTTAGTGCCCACCATTGGTTATAGCTCTAGGATCTATGTATATTAAAAAAATTAATCTTAGACTAATTGTAAGTAAAATCACATGTTTCCATAAATTAATTTCTGGTAATCATCACCATCATCACGGTTATAAAAATTATGGCAACTCTGTCAATGTTTTAGAATTCATTTATTTTTTTACCCTCCTGTTACATAATTAATTTATCAATCTCAACATCACGTTGTATTTTTCTCTTGTCAATTTTTATATTGGGAATATTATTATCTCTGTATTTTATTTTTTCTACTTCTCTACTCCCTCTCTTTCTTTTCGTCGCGTTTTTTTGTTGTCAATGGTCTTTTTGGAATTTTCGCCGATTGCATGTAATAAAATTTATTCATAGAGCACGATTTTTTCCTAAGTGAAAGTGACGTCATTTGTTGATATAATTTCATTACTTGCTTCTTCTCTATTTTTCGTTTTATCGTCTATTCGTATGTTTTGCATGCTTAAAAATACTATGTTAATACACAGTAAATTCATTTCCTTTTCTGTTTTTTTTTTTTGATCTTTAAACTTGAATATTTTTTAGTTTTTAATTTTACCAATTTTTTTTTTTGTAAATTTTGACCAATTTAAAAAAAAGTTAAAATAAATTTTTTTTTTAAAGTAAAAATTTTTTATTAATTAATAATCTGTATTTTTGTATTAATGAACTAATAATGTTCAACATGATGTACTTTTTGCGCAAATAATTTATTATAATGATTTTGTCGGCGTATGTATAGTTTTTTTATGAAACAAAAAAAAATCATAAAATTTCCCCTAAAAAGTCTTCTGTAAAAGTGATACTAAATTTCACGCAATTTTTCACAAGGTAATATTATCTAAAATCCCATTTTAAAAGTTTACTGATGTATTTATCACTTCAATTTTTTTTAAAGTAAGTAATTTATTTATTTGACCAACTCGCTTGGAGACTAACAATAACTAGACATATCTTAAAATACTAATAGAGCGTTTTATTACTGACTACAGTAGTAGTAGTAGTAGTAGTAAGTCCTGTCTCTTCAGTCGAGATGTATTCGATGTTAGGAATAGGTTCCTAGCCAGTATATTAGGATGTTGCTGCAGTTTTTGTTGATATATTAACATTTTGTTTATATATTCGCTTTTTGTCTTCCTGCATTTGCTTTATAAAAGTTAATAAATTCGCTCACTGGTTGAAATTCAACTATTCAGTAGTTTTTACCAGAAGCTCGTTTCTGTAACTCGTAATGATCGCAGTTACCGACTCTTATTACCGATTTGACGTCACTCTCACCTGCACTGTTTCTTTAAATATTTGAATCGACTTCGGTTTCAATTTATTCGTTTCAAATCGATAAGTTGTCACATTCTCCAATTTCATTCCAATAGAACCTTTTCAAAAAGTGTTTCTGTAAGAAATGTGAATCGATTTAAAATGTCAGTTTTGTCACTGACTCTCCAGTAAGTGAAAATTTTACCGATTCTAATAAATGTCAGTAATGTTGTGTAAATATGAAGAAACAAGTACTCAATATAAATTTTTAAAACCGGGTACTTTAGCTAAAGTTGAATTTTTTACTGATTATAATCTTTTTGTTTATTTTAGAACATTTTAGTTTCCAAGATAATGTGTTTTAAAACTAAAACGTGTATACATAACAGTCAGAAACTTAAACAAAAAAAAAAATATTTGTTAAAGCAACGCAAAAGTAACCGGTTGCAAAAATAAGTTTACTTTCATTTCACATCACTAAGTGTCAAATTATTTCCGTTTCTGAAAATAATTCCAAATAAAATTTGAAAAGTAAATAAACAAATGTAAATAAACAGCTGTTATTTGATTCAATTTCACAACGTCTCTTCTCAATTTGTGTTCTTTTCCATCACGGACCAAATTTTTAACGATTTGAACGTACAGAAACATCAGTTGTCACGAAATCGGTAACTCAGGATCGAAACAGTTTGACGTCACACAAATCGGTAACTTGCCGATTTTTTTACAGAAACGAGCTTCAGATTAAATTACATCGTTCCCAACAATAAAAATCATGTTGTCCTCTCTATCTTTTCTATCCCTTATTTAGAGTTCAATCTATCGCCATACCAAATTTCATGAAAATCGGTGCATTAGTTTAGCTGTGAAAACGTATTTCCCTGTAGAGCCGTGACATCACCCACTAAAATTTTTTTTACTCAGAAATTAATCTATTCGCGGACTTCATTCACCGGAGTGTAATGGCCTAGCTGCCCAACACCTCTAGACATATTTTACAAATTAATTTGTAAGGTATTAAAAATAAATAAATAAATAAATAAAATAAACAATCTATTCCCATACCAAATTTCATCAAGATCGGTGTAGCAGCTCAACCATGATTTCTTCCCATTAGGGGCGGTGACCACTGAAAGATTACATACAGTTTTGACTATATCTCGTGAAAGAAAAATACTACCCGAACGGAACTAAGACCATTGGAAAGAACATAAAATTTTCTATTAAAAATTGTTAAACAATTTTTTTGGTGAAGATAATATATCGTCAACTTATTAGCTTTTAGAGTATAGGAATATTTCGAAGATTGAGAAAAAAAATCAACTTTTTCAAAACTGAAAACCAACACACATAAACTTCAAAAATTGGTTCAACTCAATTTTTTTTTTTTTTGTAAAAAATTTTATGATATTTCCGATGGACTTGGTCCCGTTCATGTAATTTTTTTTTTCACGAGATACAGACGAAAATGTATAATAAAGCATTCTTTCTTATTTAAATCGTATGGAAAGCTAAAAAGCTCATCATCCTAATGTTTATGTTCTTTTCAATGATACCAACTTTGTTGAGTTTAATTCTGTACGAGCTCCATTTTAATTTCCACAGGCTAATATATCAAGAAATAAGAAAGATAGTGATAAATGATTCAGTTCAGGTTCAGGACAACTGTGATTTTTTGAATAGATATTACCATTAATAAATTTAAGTCCTAAAAAAATGTTTTATAAAAAAAATTTCTAGTTCTTCCCATAGAACACAAATCTGTAATAAAAAATATAGGTATCTATTTAAAAGATCACAGTTGACTTTGAATTGACCTTGGAGATTGGTTTCAAGGTCAAAGGCAAGGCATCTGTTATTTGACCCTTTAGAAACCGTATAATTTTTGCCTAAAACATTTATAACTATCTTACTTAGTTCTCGAGATATTGGTCTGCGGAAATTAATAAGGGGAACGCGGTATAAAAATGGACTTTCTCATTTATTTGTAAATTTTATTTTACTGACTGTACTATTTAATTTTATCACTGACCTTTGGTAGATTTACGGCCTTAATTAAAGAAATACTTTAAAAAATCCACTTTTTCGTAGCGGTGCAGAGTTTTGTATTACATTTTCTCAAACGAGCGGGATTCGATGTAGGAATTTACTTTTGGCTTGATTTTTTTTTTAATTTTATTTTTTGAAAGTAACAATTTTGTTTTTCGAGTGATCGTTAGAAAATTTCCTCACATTCCATTATTAAATTATTACTATTATTATTGCAATTATTCTGATTTCTCATTATGTTTCAGTTTCATTGCAATTTAAATTCAAACTAGAAATGGTTCATAAAAAATTCAGTTATTATCTCATTCCTGAAAATAACACGAAACAGTAATGCAAAATAAATTTTCTTATATCATTATGGGAATGATAGCTACATATACTCGTATCTCATGGATGAAGAAAAACTCATAGCATTGCAATTGCAATCGAGTTTTAGTTTCCTTTTCTGTTTCTTTACATAATTTTCCAACACAATAGCAATTGTCATGTCGGTGACTTCTCATACAAGCAATTACTGTCAATACTTCTTTTGTTTTGTCTTTGTTATTGGTTTGTATTATTCTTTTCAGTTTTACTTTATTTGTTTCGAGAGTAACTATGAATGAAGTTGTTACCATTAGCGCTACCGCAAACTTCCGTTTCCCTACATATTGTAGACGTATTTTAACTTACTTCCTCTGACTATCATTTTACACTAAAAGTTTGACAACAGCTAAAGTTACATCCTTTATTTGTGTGGTCCCTTGTGAGTTTCCATTATGAGAATTTAGTAAATAGCGCTCTTTTTTACATTGATTTTGGTCATTCATGTCTTAATTCCAGTTTTACAGTGATCAATCAATCATAATTGAAGTTAGAAATAGGAGAACTCATATTGTCAATAAGGGTGTGTCACATTATAAAGCGACAATGTTGACTTCATTATTTTTTTTATCATTATTGGTTTCGATCAGTAATTTAATTTTAATTTATTGTTATATTTGGAATAATCTACAACTTTTGTGTCTTCATATAAAGGTTGAAGTACTAAAAAATACCTTTCAAATGAGATTTTAGTCTTCATTGTTAAAGGTGACCTTGAGCTCTAAGTAGGATTTGTTGTACTCAGAAGTGCCTTTAAAATTATGTATAAACAGTTTGTAATTTGTCCTACCTCAAGGCTTTTTAGTAGAAATAATTCTAATTTCAAGCTTTTGAGCTTTATTTCAAAAAGTGTCACATTTATTTTTTTAAGGATTTCTGATCTATGTATCGGGAAGTACATATATCCATAATGAAAAAAAAAATGATATTTTTGTTAAACTCTCATTGTAGAACTCAAAATGTAGTACAAATCGTACATTTATGCATATGTTACCGGCCAAACTAGTTTTTAGGATAAACTTACTAGTTTTTCATAGGCCAAACTAATATATCCAAAGTGTGCTAGAATGCGCCGATTTTTTTGAAACTTTATTATGTTAGGGTAAGTGGGCGGCTTTTGGCCGTGGCTTACATCCTCCGAAATGTTTAATTCCGGGTTTGCGGCAATCTTCGGCGCTCAAATGAGCTAGTTTGACCTAGGAAAAACTAGTTTATCCTAAAAACTAGATTGGCCGGTAATACATACATAATTAAAAAGCTTTTTAACGTTACATATCCGAAAGCTCATCAGTCAAATCTAACACGATCAATGTAGGTTATTAGACAATGTTGTATGCCTGAACATTCGATGAGTAACATAAAGACTTGTGCATGGGATTGCATGCACAAATACATGTCAACAGTTTTGTTGTAGCCAAAACTGTCTTCGACATTTGGTGCCAAAAAAAAATTTTTTTTTAGTAAAAATATTTGCCAAATTTTCAGTTCATTCATTGATTTTGGAAAAATGCATGTGATCACATGCACACACACATTGCAGGTTTAAGTTTCAAGTAGGAATACGCATAAAAATTTAAAAGAAGGGACTTTAGAATTTTGTTTTCTTTCATATGTTCAAAAATGTATCAGTTATTTTGCTGAAAAAATTAAAATAAAAATTGTGACTTTGAAGGAATATGTACCAGCCAACAATCCCACAATATTTAAGTATTAAGACAATTTTTTTATATTGACTTTTATTTTACAGAACTTTCTTTTTGTGAACTTAATCCTAAATCTTTTTTCACAATAAAAACCATAATAATAATTTTAACGTTTTATAAACTTTTTGGGTTAGCACTTATTAATTTTCATTAAGATCTAACTACTTTTGGTAATATACAGTTTTATTCCTTTAACTCTATTGTTTGTGTGAATCGTAATAAAATTTTCTCTTAATCATAAAAATGACAACAAAAAATAAATGAAAACTATTATCTAGATTACATGCTTGAAAATTGTTACGCTACACTTGCCATCGAACATTTGATAATATTATTGCAAGATTCAACCAAAACCAAATGAAAATAAAAGTGAGCTTTACTCTTAGACGATTAAATCTCAAATCATAGAAAGAAAAAGCGAAAAATTACAGTTTGCAGTTAAAAATGAAACTTTTCAACGCGTAAAATTTGCAATTTGAAACACGCGATAGTTATAGAGTACTATGTGGTTATTGTAAACTAGATAGAAAAGCAATAAGTTATAAGTTTATGGTACAACATACATAATCAAACCTTGTCCGTTCGAAAAGTTAATTACAAAACTGGCATAAGTACGGATTGGATCTCAGAGGCATCGATGCACATGAAAAAAACTATAAGCAAAAAGAGAAGGTTTTTGTTGCATCGATGTTTTTTTGTGTACTATGAAACGGTTATTTGGCTGAAATACTCATAATATTTAATCCTTTAAAACGTAGAAACAGGGGGAAATCATTACTGACAGTGATTCTAGAGCCAAATGTAATATGTAAACATTTAATGTGGTTCTTAGAAAAGTAATAGAAAATAAAACCAACTTAAAGTTAAAAACTTAAGTTTTCTATGAGAAAGTCTATGTCATCCTGATATGTCTTTTCTTAACTCTTACAGCAGCGTATAATGTACCTATCGCATTGAAATTTGCAAGTTTTGAAAGTTGTTATAGAGCAGCGATAGAAATAAGCAAAACAACAAACACATGCAATCTGACCTGCAACGCACATTTTTATTATTGTGGTTTCTTATACGCGCTATATTCACATTGGAATTGCATTGTTGTTGCATGATAAAAAAAAAGACACAAGCGAACGAGCAAACAACAATGCGCACATTGAGGACAGCTTCTCTCGTTTCGATTGATCAGTGTACTTTTATTTCTACACTCATGTTGTTCTTGTTTAATTCTTGGAATTGGCTTTTGGTTTATTGCTATGGAGATCGAATTTATGGAGGGTTTTTTTTCTGTTGCAATTCTTGTTTTTGTTGCTTTTGTTGTAAGTGGCTCTTGCTTCCAAAATTTTGCAAAGATCTTAAAGTTCAACTCCTTTTGTTTTGGCAAACAATACTCCACATCAGCGGTGGGCACAAAAATCTAACAAAAGAGCAAAACAACAACATCAAGCAACAACAAACGAAATTTTAAATTTTTTTTTACTTTCATTTCCAAAATTGCTATTAGCACAAAAAAAAAACCAAATTACACTGCAAACAAAAACAATTGCTACATTCGTCAAGACACAATGCGGCGCCGTCATTTATGCCTTTGTGTTTTGTTTTTGTTTTCATTTGAATTCAAGTCAACGCTGTGCCTCGATAGCGTTGAAATTCTGCGAATTTTGTGCCTCGATAGCGTTGAATTCTGCGAATTTTTTTTTGCTTGCGTGTGCGTCGAATAACGGTTAGAGCAATGTGAGCAAATAGAGCCACTAAGTGCCCTTCACTGCTCCACATACATATGGCTCTCTCCGTATAACGTCATAAGCTCACTTTTTTTGTGTGGAAAGTGCCACGCCCACTTATCCAAAGCTACTTACTTTTTGCTATTTATCATAAATTGACGTTTCTTTTTTCCGCCCTTTTCTTAAATTAACTGAAATATATTTTTAAAGCTTGAACCACCATCATTGAAATTACTTTTTTAATTTTGTTTTTTTTAATATACAACTTAACCTACCAGATACTTGAAGTCATTTTGAATCTTCTCTAGAAGTAGTGTTAACAGCAATAATAATACCATCATAATAATCTTTACTATTATCATAGACGCAGCATTACATTAATGCTAGCTCTCTTGCTTTTCATCTTCTAGCAATATTGAAATGCTGAGTAGTTGTTGAGCCAGTTAATGAAAGAAGCTCAGTATTGAGTAGGCAGACGACCTAAAGAAAATTTAACTAAACTACCCAGCGAGAATTAAAATAAAAATAAAGGTGTTATCTTTGGCCTCGACAAAAATGAAATACCCTACACCGCGTTAACAGTAGAAATGTGCATATGTTTTAAATTTTTATTTAAATAGTATTTTTTCCACTACATAGTATGTGCATAATGGCTTATTTGACTAAACGTATTTACATTGAATTTGACAACATTTACTTAAACAGCTCTCTATGTAGCGTTTTGAAGCTTTTTTCGAATCATTCTTGTTTTTCATGTCTAAGGTTTTGCTTGAGAAATTTGGTTACGAATAACTCTCTATATTGCGTTTTACTTGTATTTGCGGTAGGGTAGACTCCTTGAACCGATTTCGCCAATCCTAATTTGCTTGTTTGAAGGTATGGTCTGTGTGCTAAATTTCATTTAATTAGCTTGCTGGGTTTTCCCGTAATCGTGATTTTCACAGGAAGGCAGACGGACATAGCTAAATCGATTTAGGTAGTGACGCTGATCAATAATATATATACTTTTATATACCTGCCACGCCCCCTTCTATACGTTACAAACGGAATGACAAAGTGAAGATGCTTATTATAACCAAAGGCGTTAGCTACTATTTTTCTTATAGGGATATTATATATCAAGACAAGTTAAGCCGGCATCCATCTTGTGCTATGCTGTGATGTGTAGGTTCTGCTTGCTTAACGAGTCTCAAGCAGGCAAGCGCGTATCACGGTTAATGTTGAAAAACGCAAGTCAGACAAACAACTTAAAACCATAACAACAACAACAACAAGAGGAAAATAAACAGCAAAGTCAACCTTTGAATGTTACGAGAAGAAAGTACAAAAAAAAAGAAACAACAACGAGGTGCATCACTTGAAGCAACATAATGCTGTCGTTCTCGTTTGGCGTGCTTAAAGTCAAGACTTCTGCCTCTTCTTTTTTTTTTTTTACTTACATCAGTCTACTGCAGAGAGCCATTTAAAGTTAATTTTGTTTTTGTTTTAGATGTGTACAACTGTACAATTGTTGTTGTCTTAAGTGTGCATGGGTTTGGTGTCTTTATTTAAGTCGATGAGGTAGGAGTGGAGATGAAATGCATTTTGGCTTAAAACTTGAAAATTACTACTTAGGATGGCGAGATGAGTTGGCGTTTTTCGCCAATAATTTTTGGTAAAATGTCAAATTGTAAATATTTTATTGGCTTACAACAATGTTTGGGAAAAAAAGCTTTAAAATCTTTCTTACATGTTTGACGGTTCCGACACGTCATTAAAGTTTTTAGGTTTAGGATAATGCAATATTTATTTTTACCTTAGACACCTATCTCAAAATAAGATTTAGTTTCAACATAAAAAACTAAAATTATGTATTGTAAAATTGACTATGGAATTTCTTGGCGGAAACGTTTATGGACATACATATTGGTATTTCCAAAGAAAGGATCACCGTGACCGAAAAATCAAAAGATGTTCAAAAAACGTTTTTATCTAAAAATAGCATTTAAATTTTATTTTTTTAAACAATATACACCTGATTTCCTTTTCCACGGTGAGCAGACCGACTGCAAAATTGCATAAATGCAGATTCTGTTTTCTTTAATTTTGAATAACTAGTATTTTGCCTCAAATATTTAAGTCTTTAAGAGAGATGATGACAGTCATTCCGCAAAATTTCCGTTCTAACAACAATCAGCTAAAAAAAAATGCAGACATCAAACCAATCTCTATAAACTGTAAAATTTTAATTTGCTTTAGTTCGTGTTCTAATGTCACGTGCGCGATCGAAAACCATAATTTGTTTTCATTTCGTGTTTGATAAGAGCAGCAAGAGTGTCAAAGTTTTTTTTTTAACAAAGTTTTATGCATATAACTGAAACAAGAAACAACGAGTGCAAAAATATAAAATTTTAGAGCTGTTTGAAGTTGGTCACGTGCGCAATCGGAAGTGTTTAACTTTTGTAATCTGTACATAAATAGGCAGTTGCAAAACAGTTGGACAGGCATTAGTGACTCTAAGTCCTTTAAGTGGGCGTGGCACCGCTGCTAACGTGAAAAAACGCTGCCACGTCTGAGTCGCTACATCGACTTTGATATGGAGATAAACTGATTCCTGAGAAAAAAAATTTGTTTTTAGTGAGGCGGTGTCACGCCCCTTACAGGAAAAATCGCTTAAACAGCTAAAAAGAAAAGTTTCATGTTATTTTATGAAAAATATTTAATTACGTTTCTTTTGATCTCACCAATTTAATTCTACAATGATTAATATTAATCTTAAATACAAAAAATATTCGTTCGTTATGTCGTGTATCGAGTCATATTATATTTTGTAAGAAAAAAAAATTAGATTTTTAAATCAAAAAGTGATATTATGCTATAACATTTTAAAATTAGTCGCATGTTAGTTTATGCCCTGTAAAACTAATTCATACGAGTAATTTCAAAATTTACACAGGTAGACTTTTTAGAAGAGTTGCATCAACCTCTTCTTATCTAGAGTTTCTGACTTACCTAGATCGGTCATTTATTTTTATTCAACACTTGAGAAAGTTTTGGTCCAAAGTATTTTCATCAAAATTTTTCCTCTATTATTTTCCCTTAAATTTTCTATAATTACTGGCTAAAATTTGCCTAGCTGAATATTTTTTTCAGGTTCACTGGAATAAAACACAATCTTTTAAGTGGTCCGATTTTTTTTTTTTTTGGCAGAAATACACCGACTGTAAAGCTTAACATGTTTCTTCTCTAATTGAAAACTTTGAGCGTAATTCTTTGGAATTGGCTTTCTCAGATTGATATTTAGTTTTATTTTTACAAAATTTTGAAGCATTTATATAGTTTAAACTATAAGCTTCTTATTAATAAATACGAAATACAAATATACAAATTCGCAACTCGCCATTCGTGAGTACCTTACAACAACATTACTGGTACTCACCTAAATAACTGTTTTACAGCTCTGTATTCTTTTCGTTATTTTCATAGTTAACTTGACTATTTTTCTTTCCTTCTCCTATTACTTCATGCCGTGCATGTAAAATTTATTTTAATTTTCACTTTCAAGATTAGTTTAGCTTAATAAAATAAAAAAATTGTATGATGTCATGCAATGTATTTAGATACAGTAAAAATTTTCACTTTTTTTTTTTGTAGTGGGTCAAACAATAATTCTAGCTATAAAAGGAAGATTTTTAATGAAACTTCTTCAGAAAGAATTTATTACAATGTTGAATAATTTATTTGCTTCATTATAAATATACCCAAATAGTCGATCGCGATTAGAAAATATATTCTTATAGCTTCTTACCTTACTTTCAATTATACATCGGTCGAGTATAAACTAAAATTTGAACTTAATATTAGATTAGATAAATAATGAATTAATTGAATGATCTTACTGTTCAGTATAGTAACTATGTGCCAAATACCAAAAAAAGTTACAAGAATAAAACACATTACACATACTGTACAGAGCAGTTAGTTTATCAAAATGTCACAAACCCACAAAAAAAAAAAAAAACAGATTCGATCAAGAATTTCCGAAAGATTTGTGTTTGCTAAGCATTCTTCTAACCACTTTTGTCCTATTCGTTTGAGTTTTGAGATAAGCTTGCTTAATAAGTTATATCTGAATCAAAAGCGAGCAAAATTACACCAGTGGGCGTGGTATCTCCCATACAAGTAAAATATCTAATATGACATACCTAGCCAACTATGTGAGTAATCATACTAAAATTTGGTATAAGAATATCGTTTATAAAAAGCTATTTCTGGATCAAAATCTAGCTGGATTGTACAAAATTTTAAGATTTATTACGGTATATCTCGCAAATTATACAAGCTATTGATGAAATTTGGTATGCGGATGCCGATCACGAAAATATAATTTATTGAATCAAAAGAAGACGAAATTGAAAAATGGGTGTGGCGTTTTTTTTTTCTACCTCGTTCAATATTTTTCAAAATATTCCCTTTAATTTTTTTAGATTTTATGAAGATTTTTCGGATTTTTCAACCTCTCAACTTTTTTTCAACATTTTCCATACTTTTACGACTTTTTTTAAAACTCATTAGATTATCTTTCAACATTTTTTTTTTCTTTTTGATTTTATTAGCCTTTATTACATTTTCTAACATAGTTTAACGTTTTTCGTCATTTTCAACTTCTTTGACTTTTTCGATTTTTTCAATCTCTTACAACATTTTCCTCGAAATATGCCTGAAAATAGCACACACAAATCTTTTGGATCTTTGATTACTACGTTACAAATTTGTGGGCCTGTTTAACTGTCTGAAATTATTCACTGTATCAGCTTAGGGTCGCTGAGGATGGTTCTGTTGTAGGAAATAAAACCGTGGTGGGACGTGCTATTCTCGAGGTTTTGTTTAGCACACACAAATCTTTTGGATCTCTAATTGCTGCGTTACAGACTTGTGTGCCTGTTTAATTCTATGAAATTAATTACTGCATCAGCTCAGGGTCACTGAGGATGGTTCTGTAGCAGGAACTGAAACCGTGGCGTGACCTGTTATTTCTTATTTTTGTCGTGTAATTGTGTTATTATTTGTGCTTTCCACTGAACAGTAGGCACGTTTCTTTACTCTATACTGAAAGAGCAAATATCTTGCTTTTTAATTCACTTAAATTTTTTTATTTTAATTAAAAACATAAAAATAATTTGTTTACATTGAAGATAAAAAGCACGTGCTTACTTCAGTGTCGTTTTATTTATGGCGCCACAAAAGTGTGAATAATTTGTAGTTGCGTCAAGTTTCAGCTGCTGTATTACTACATTTTTAATAGGAAACTTAAAGTTACTTGAGTTACATACATTTTTATCATTTCTGCTTAATGCGAATTCCAACACTTGTTAATTATAGCAACAAATGCGCATAAATTGTTATAATTTGAAGTTTTCCTTATGTTTTTCCATTGTAATTAACAAAATTATAAATATTAATTTGTTTACATTTTTACTTTTTGCTTCGTTATTTTTAGTATTTTAAATTCAGAAAAATTACTCAACGTTTGCATTAAATGTTTCTTTTCTTTTTTCTTTTACTTACAGCTCAAAATATTATTTTTGGCATATCTTCAAGTTAATATAGTACATAAATATTAACTATAAGAAGTATATAAGGTGAGTAAAAGGAAATGTGCACTTTTAGTTTAATTTTCAGCATTTTTATGATCTCACTTGCCTACACATGAAATATTTTTTTGACTAAGTCCGCAAGTTGATCCAAATAGAATACTGATCATTTAAAAAAAATTTCGTTTCGAAACACGTGGCCGAAACTGTATCTAGGAAGGAGACAAACTCTCTTAAGGTTCAGCAGAGTAGAGTTCAGAACTGTTGTTGGAGTGCTGACGGGCCACTGTGTTATTGGCCCTATGGCCGCCAAATATGGTGCCCCTTTCAAGGTTTCTGTAGGAGCTGTGGAGACGATGAAGAGGATGAGACGGTTAGGTACTTACTCTGATACCTAATGAGGAAACGAACCAAATATTTTGGGCTTTGCGTTCTTTGTTGGTCTTGAGGAATTAGCCGAGTTGGAGCTTACTAGCATCCTCAACTTCACCAAGGCTTCTGTATAGTTCACGCCCAGTCAATGAGATTTTTAAGGAGAAAGGAGGGTACTATATATAGATATGTAGGGTATCATAATGGGCAAACTGCCTCCGAGTAAAACTTGCTATATGCAAGCGACCCTTTTAAGCTAACCTATACAGCGCTTTTGTGTTAATAGTTTGAAATAGTTCATTAAGCTCAAAACTTCGACTTTTTTTATGGTAATAATGGATCTGGTAGTATATTTTTGTACTTTTTTGAAATTTATTTTAATTTGACAAGATTTCACAGATTTTGGTATAAATTGATTTTTTTCTATATCAAAATAAATGCTCCGTCTCAATTTCAAGCATAGAGTTGAAGTTTACAATTAATGCTGAAACATGAACATTAAATATAGAAAATTATCATACATCGACTCGAGCAACATTTTAGACTACCGTCGCCCTCTTGATATAATTTTCCATTACTTTTCATCTTAAGTCCTGCGGCAGTTCACAAATAACGCGACGAAACTCCTTTTGTAACTCTGGTGTCGTTTTGGGTTCTTTGGCATACACCTTTTGCTTTACATAACCCCACAGAAATCGTGAGATATCAAACGATCTTTTATTTAACCATCATTTCGTAATGCGCGAAATTGTGTTGGTCAAATTTTCTTCATTTTAGTGATGGATTGTAAAATTAAACTTCATTCTTTTGTTGAATACTGCTCCATAATAAACTAGTAAGGGTGTTTTCTTTTTCATTGCTGAAAATTAAACGTTTTGAAGCTTATATATACTTGTATCGGAGGTGCCATGCCTTCTTTTCGAAATTCGGCAATTTTTAGTCTGATATCAGACCAAACCATTTCTTGTATTTGTGTAAAATTTGGTTTCATTATTTGAAATCATTTCTTTAATATAGCGTTTTAAAATTCTTGTTTCTATGGAGGGTGCCAGACCCACTTGTAGTGTTTCGGCAAATACTTGTCCAGAGCTTTTATTCCTACTGTGAATGTGAAATTTGGTTCCATTACCGTAAAATATAGCGATTTTAATATTTTATTTTCAAGGGCGGTAGGTGTGTCCGTGCACCGATTTCGTTCATTATCAATCCCAAGAACCTTATTCAAAGGCAGACAGACAGACATGGCTAAATCGATTCAGGTAGTGACGCTGATCTTGCTTGATATATGCATATATGCTTATATGCATATACTTTTCTATATCTGTCATACCATATGTGAATATACCCTGAGTGTAGGGTATACAAATTTTATAAAATTTTTTAATGATATCATGACATGGACAAAGTATTGTCAGAATTAATTTTTAACCTCCGATTGAATCACCCTTCATATACTTAAGCTCAAATATACACAGTGATTTTTGTCTGCCAAGCAACCCTCATTTGAAACTAAGTTTACATAATAAATTGTGAACTATAAAAATGAACGAATAAAAATTGCTTCGATTAATTAACCCACATGCTTCTCAATTGCTAAAATTTTCGTTGTACTGCGCCACGCTGCTGATACAAATAAAAGAGAAGAAATACCTTAAAAAGGAACATATATGTATAAATCTTAAAAACCATACTTCTATTGAGAAAACTAAGTAGTTTTCAGTAATAAAAAACATTTCCTTATTTTGAGGCAGGCAATATTAACTTCAATTAGGAAAAGGTTGTCCGCAAAAAATTTTAAACTGCTATACTATATATAAATATGCAGTTGCAAAACGGTTCCATTCCTTTTTAACTGCCATAACACAATATATTCATATACCCGTCTTCGCGGGTAAAGCAGAATGTACTTTTTTCTAATAGTAGGTGGTGCCACACCTCTAACGGGAAAATACGTTTCTACGGCTAAACTAATGAATTGATTTTGATGAAATTTGGTTTGGAGATAGATTGAAGCTTAAAAAAGGTTATTAAAAACTTCAGGTTCTTAAAGGGAGCGTGGTACTGCCCTTAAACCGATTTTGATAAAATTTGGTATAAAGATAGATTTTGAATGCTCTGAGTAAAGATATTTGTTTTGAGTGGTGGATGCCACGTCGCTAATAGGAAAAATGTTCTCACTGCTAAATTGCAATGCTAATTTGTGATGGAATGGACTTTGGTATGTACATAGATAAATTCAACTTTGAGAAAAGTTATTTGTGTTTAGGTGGGTGGCGCCACGCCTTTTACAGGAAAATGTGTTTTCACGTCTAAACTTATCGACTGCTTTTGATGAAATATGATGTGGAGATATGTATATTGAACTGTAAGGAAGAGAGCAACATACCATGATTCTATTTTTTTAGAACAATGAAAAAATAGCTCTTTTTTATAACAGCTTTTTAATACCAAAAAGTATTTTTGTCTTTATTGTGTCATTATAATGGTTGAATTTCAACCACTGCGCGAACTCTAGTATTACTAAATATAATATAATTTTATATTTGGTAAATAAATGCGGCTGTGCTCTTTAGCATCCCTGTTCTAGCCCACCAGTTTGTTGAGCTTAATGCGTAAACTTTTTTAATGCCACACCCACTTTTGTTAATCAGCATAGGGCTTGCATATTTTAGTTTGACCGAAGTTTACACCCTTACTACGAGTAGTTTAACGAATATTTTATTTTTAGCTATAAATTTCTGTGTATTTCAAAGTTATATCTTTAGTTTTTGTTTTGTTTTTATGCTTAAAACTATGACAGGTTTTACAAAAAAAAATAAAATAATGCATACATTTTATTATCTGCGCTTTGTTAATTCAAACAAGTTGTAGTTTTTGTTTACGGCTTTATGATATTTCCTCTTTATGACATCACCACATTTTTCCACACTTTTTGTTCGTTCTGTCAAAATTATTATTTGCACAGCGCTAACCTTACCTTATGAATGCAAAAATAATAGATAAATAACAAATTGAAGAAAAGAAGACGAAGATAGATAAGTAGTGGATCTTAATTCAACGACACGCAAAACTTATATTCAAGTATCAACCGTATCAAGTCAAGAAAAGTAGTAAACTATCTGTCTGGAAGTGCAATTAAAACTTCCTCTAGCTAAAGTCGATTTATGATGATTTCTGTAAGATTATACAATCATCAGTAGTTAGTTTTTGTTTTTTTTTTTTTTTTTGTGTAAATTAATTCTCATTCCGTCATCATTAGGAACAAAATACTATTATTTTTTTCGTTTCGTAATCGCATTTATCAAATTAGATTTTTCAGTGCGCCTCAGCAACATGACATTGAAGGGAGGGTGTGGCTTTTACGGAAGTTATACAAAAGCCGCTTTAATAGGGGTTTCATTTTAATTTTTGCCAATTTTTTGTTATTTTAATGTTCTTTTTTTTTGTAAGCTTATCGATCATTTGATCGATTTTATTAGCAGATTATTTTCTCACTGAATTAACAATCATAATTTTTTTAGCAAATATGGGCTTAAAATGTTTGCTTTTTAAAAAGGTTTTTTATTCTTCAAAATTAGTTTAAGTGAATGTTTTAACATAAGTACGTGTTTTGTATCAATAAACAAATAAATAAATTCAAAAAAATCTGTAAATTATTTGAACAGAATAAAAATCAAACTTCCGAGAGAGTTTGAACTTGTTTAAACACTTAAGGACTGTCCCAGAAAAAACTTGCACTTTTATTTTTTAAGATTATACTCTACCTGATAATCTTATAGGTCTAAAAAGACAAAATATTTATTCCATATAAATTGACGTTTGATATGATGTATAACACTTGAAGATAGCACTTCTAACGACAAAGATGTCTAGCAAGCAAGAAAAAGTCCGCGAACTGATTTTGTCCACATACCAGCAAAATCCAGGGTTAAAATATTCAGCTATAGCAAAAATAGTTGGTGCATCAGAAAGAACTGTCAAAACGGTTATTTCTAATTATAAGAAGGGTCTACCTGTTTCACGAAAAAAGGGTTCAGGCAGAAAACCAGAATTTTCTAACCCAAAGGCAGCGGCGAAGGTGAAGCGCCTTTTTAAGCAGAATCCCAACACCTCAGTGCGAGATATGGCGGATAGAGCAGGTACATCAAAATCTACTGTGCAAAGGATAAAGGAGAAAAGTAAGCTGAAGACATATAGAGTTCAAAAAGTACCAGACCGATCTGATGAAAAGCAGTTTGTTGCTCAGATGCGAGCCCGAAAATTGTATGAAAGGTACCTGACTAAATTTGTCTGCTGTGTTATGGACGACGAAACTTACGTTAAAGCGGATTTTAAGCAGCTACCTGGGCACGAATATTATACATCACCGAAGAAGGGGAATGTGCCTAGTAAATTCAAAGAAAAAAAAATTTCAAAATTTCCGAAGCAATATATGGTTTGGCAGGTCATATGCACCTGTGGCCTCAGAAACAGCTTCTTTGTTACGCAAGGCACAATCAATTCCAAAGTTTATATAGACGAGTGCCTCGAAAAACGTCTTCTACCATTTATTCGTGCACATGAGGGTACCGTGATATTCTGGCCAGATTAAGCAACCTCTCATTACTCTAAAGCTACGTTGGAATGGTATGCAAGTAAAAAGATCAATTTTGTACCAAAAATAGCAAATACGTCTAACTGCCCAGAGCTTCGCCCAATTGAAAGATATTGGGCTCTAATGAATAGAGATCTTCGAAAGAGTGGCAGGACTGCAAAAAATTTTCAAGACTTCAGACTTAAGTGGAAAAGATCGTACCGTACTGTCGATGAAACAACTGTGCAAAATTTAATGAAGGGCCTTAAAAAAAAAGTAAGAAATTTTTATAGAAAAAACAAAATTGTTAATTAGTTTTTAGATGTTTATATTCTGAACACTAGCCATTATTAATAAAAAAATAAAAAAAACCAAAAAAATTGCTGGGTATTTTTTTATAACTAAAAAACAAAGTGCAAGTTTTTTCTGGGACAGTCCTTATGAGTAGATTAAAGATAAAACTTTTGTATCGAGAGAAAAAATTATGCATGCATATCTGGGTCAAAAGTTTTTTTTTTTTTTTTAAAGACTGGAGCAAAGAACTTTGTTTATTATTATTATTAAATTTGTTCCAATTAGAATTCTCCTGCTAATAGCAATGATAAAAATTAAATTGTATTTTAATTATGAATAAGTTAGATCTGACAAAAAAAAATTATACTGTGCAAAATTCAATGCAATGTTTTTCTGATTGTTCCAAACAAAATCGTGTCTTCAGAAATTATAAAAACTGTATGTTGGGGAATATAGGAGGGCAATTTGAAAAGTTAGTGAATTTTTTAATTTCCCGCGTAGTAATTTTGAATGCAACAGTAATCCTGTCAACTACCATCTGTTAATAGACAACTATGAAAATTTCAGCTCGCTGCGACGCTTAGTTTCTGTTTGACAGCCATTGACAGCAGACGATCTTGTGAATTTTGGCGAAAATGGTTAAAAATGAATTTTGTGTGCTCATCAAGCATTATTTTTTGCGCAAAAAAACCATCAGCCAAACCAAGGAAAGGCTTGATAAATATTATGGGGACTCTGCCCCATCGAACTGAATGATTCACAAGTGGTTTACTGAATTCCGATGCAGTCGTACAAGCACAAGTGACGTCGATCGTTCTGGACGCCCAAATGAGGTCACCACACCAGAAATGGTCACTCGAATTCATGACATCGTGTTGGCCGATCGCAGAGATAAAGTGCGCGAGATTGTTGAGGCCGTAGGCATCTCAGACGAACGGGTGTGAAACATTTTGCGAAATCATTTGGATATGAAAAAATTATCCGCAAGATGGGTGCCGCGTTTGCTCACTATCGACCATAAACGCGATCGTGTGACTGATTCATAGGCGTGTTTGGCGATGTTGAACAAAGATAAGAAGGATTTTTTCCGTCGATTAGCAACCGTGAACGAAACATGAATCCATCACTGCAAACCAGACACAAAGGAACTTCACCGACCGAACGTGCTCCGAAGAAGGCGAAGACGGTGCTATCGGCTTATGGCGACAGTATTTTGGGATGAACGCGCTATAATCTGCATTGATTACCTTCCACCGAGAAGAACGATCAATGGCGAATATTATGCAGCTGAATTGGAACGTTTCAACGACGCTAAGAAACGTCTCCATTTGGCGAGGAAAAAAGTGCTCTTTCATCAAGACAATGCGCGCGTTCACACATGCGCAGCTCCCATGACAAAATTCCATGAATTGAAGTACGAATCGCTTCCTCATCCAGCATATTCTCCAGATTTGGCCCCAAGCGACTATTTTCTGTTTCCAAACCTAAAGGAATGGCTCAGTGGAAAGAGATTCACCACCAGAGAGAAGCTCGTCACCGAAACAGAGGACCTTCCAAAAACGTATTTTTCGGATGGGATCAAAAAATTAGAGGAACGTTGGATGAAGTGTAGCGAACAAAAAGGGGACTATATTGAGAAATAAAACGTTTTTTTTTTGCCTTAAAAATCATTCCTTCTTTAATTTTTCACGGAATTATCAAACGGCCCTCGTACATGACATAAAAGATGTGACAAAGACCAAGAGCAATCAACCAATATACCATGTTTATTTTAAAAATAATGAAAATTATCCTTTTGTCTTGCGAGGTCTTGTCTATACATTTTTAGCAAGCTAAATTTCTTTCCGACCAATAGGAACCAAGATAATTATTAACATAAAATTGATTTTTATGACCAATGACCTTGAATTTCAAAAAAATTTCTGCCGATTTGGGATGTCAGAATGAGTATTCCTTATCTTCCACCATATAAATATCGACGAGTATATCGACTTAAGCATTTGTTTGAGTGAGCGAAACCTTTTGTCAAAATCCGTCCAATTTTTATCTTGTGTTTACCCGAATCATTCATACTAATTGCATGAAATTTGCAATGCTTTAAGTTATTTTTAGCATAGCGTTTTAAAGTTTTTACTTCACATTTTGTTTAGTGCTCGACCAATTTCCATAACTTTAAATTTGGATGCATTATCCGAAAATAACTCCTGTCTTAGGAGAGTTTTTTTTTGCTACACCGTCTTGTCAATATCCAATCAAGCATAGGACAAAGTGTTGGGCGAATAGGCGTGTCATTTTCCATACAAAAACCTTTAATAGATATTTTTAAAATTTTAGCCAGTACGGTCTTGAAACTTTTACTCATTAAATGATGCAAACTTATTAAGTTTAACCTCATTAAGCTTATTAGGTTAACTTCAACGCACGAAAATCAACAAAAAATGTGGGCTGACAACTTCAAATGTTCACACTCTATATTTTTTCTTTCTACTTATTCATTTATAAAATATTTTTAAATCCATAATAGCCTCATATTACGGATACTTTTTCATATTTTTATCTAATTGAATGATTAAATAAAATGTTTATTTGGCAATGACATCAATGATGTTGGGCACTAACATTATCATGTGATTGCTGAGCTGAGAAATTTATGATACGTAAATTTATTTTATATATACATATCTATATACAGTTACAATCATTTGTTGAGGCTTAGAAAGTAACTGGAAACTTTATGCGTAGAGAACTAAATTATTTAACTCATCATACACCCGTAGCTGAAACTCTACGTTTTTTGTGAATCTTTCTGACTTTAATTTCAGGAAATTTTATGATATTTCTCATTTAATCAAAAAGTGCATATTAAGGAATTTATGAATATAAAAAAAAGTAATGGTGTTACCTTTGACCTTGCCAATAATTCAATACTCTACACTGCGTTAACAGTAAAAGTACGCCTAGTTATCAAATTTTTATTAAAAGGTTACATCTTCCACCTACAGCTACGTGCTGACTGGTTTGAGTAAACGTGCTCACATTGATTTGGCTACATTTACTTAGTGTGGGTGGTGCCACGCCCCCTCTTCGAAATTCATCAACTTTTTATTTGAACCATTTCTTTGTGTGTATTTGTGTGAAATTTAGTTTTATTACCTTAAATATCTCTGAGTATTGCGATTTAAAGTTTTTGTTTCTGTAAATAGTGCCACGCCTACTTGTAGAAGTTCGTCTAGCCCCTGTCCAGAGGTTTTCTGAATCATTTGTACGGGTTGTGTGAAGTTTGTTACCATTATCATAAATATTACACTCAGTATAGCGTTTTGATACGTTTGCTTGTATGAAAGGTGTCACGCCTACTTATAGAAGTTCGCCTAGTTCTTGTACAGAGCTTTTCTGAATCATTTCTACTATTTGTCTAAAGTTTGGTTCCATTATCTTAAATAATTCACTCAGTATAACGCTTTGAAGCTTTTGCTTGTATGGGATGTGCCACGCTGTCTTGTCGAAATTTGCTAACTTTTTGTCCAGAGCTTGTCTAAGTTTTTCCTAGTAATTTTGAGAAATTTGGTTACACCGTTTTAAATGTTTTACTTGACTAGAATATATATATATATTTTTGTATACTTTAAACGCCTTGTTTGGGTCACAAACCCTATGTGTAGGATATAAAAACGTAAACCTTTTTTTAGCTGATTTGAACTTGGTAAAATCAGCGTAGGGCCTGAAGCAAAAGTTATAAAACAATTTCCATTTCTTTCAATCCAAAAAGCATACTTGTAACATTAAAAAAT
This sequence comes from Tricholauxania praeusta, assembly GCA_949775025.1. Lineage (NCBI taxonomy): Eukaryota > Metazoa > Arthropoda > Insecta > Diptera > Lauxaniidae > Tricholauxania > Tricholauxania praeusta. Next base: position 108,940,980 of record OX459031.1, on the reverse strand, counting down.
AAATATATGTATCAGAAATACAGACATTAACAATAAAAAAACTTTCAAAATGCCATTTCGTAATTTAAATAAAAATTTTCAAATTATCGTAAAAAATGCCATCTATTCAAACGCATACTCGTATAGAGTATTTGGCTCCCATTATAGCATAGTGACTTCCATAATAGTATGCTTCCATTTACTCACAGTTTGCATTCATATGTTGCAAGTATTTTGACACCAAATAAAAAATCGCTATACAAAAAAAAAGACAACTTTAATGCGTTTCTTAACCTGTAGAATGTCGTAAAAGTAACTTAGACAGAGAAAAAACAAAAACTTGCAGAAAGAAAAACAAAGAAAAAACATATGCTAAGCAAAAAGACTCAAATTCGAAGCACGTAGAATATAATATATAAAATGCTTCATGGCACATGCCAAAACAGATGTCAGTGTCGGACTCAAAAAAAGTTACTACAAAAAGTCATTGTTTTAATGCAATTTTTGCGAGTAGAAAAAATACTACTCTATAGTATGCTGCATATTTTTTATTTTAACTTCAACCGATTTCTTTATTAAGCAATTATAAAATTTTTGGAAAATGCAGTCGTTTAAATTTATTCTTCTGTCCTTTATCTCTTCCCGAAACATAACGCATCCAAAGAATTCTTTCAACGTTTTTATTGTTCTAGCGATCATTTTAAAAATTATATAACACGGCTGTTTTTTCTGTTACCCTGAGGGTTCCACTTCTATGTTGATCGGTAGACTTCAGTTGGTGGTTTTTAAAACGTGTGTCATCCAATCTATTTTCAATTTCGCCGTTTGATTTGAACGAAAATCTGATGTATGTCACCGGCCTAAGTTAGGTCTTCCAGTTCCTCGCTGAAAATCCATTGAATGCCAGCATCTGCAAAATCAATGTAGAGTTTAACTGAAAACATCGGCCAGTAAAATTGTATGAATTACACTCTAAAACAGCGATGGGCAATACACGAAAAATGAGCCACTTGCGGTTCTTTACAACAAGCACGTCGTTTTTCTTAAAGAAAATTAATCAAAACAACAAACACATGTAGTCACCAATATTGTCATTGTGGTTATTTTTATACACGGTACGCACGGAATTTGTATTATTGTTATTGTTGCATCATTCAGAAAAAAACAAAAAAATCGAAGCTAGAGAACAAGGACACAACAATGCACGCATTGAAGGCAGCTTCTCTCGTTTCGTTTGATCATTGTACTTTTATTTCTACACTCAAGTTGCTCTTGTTTGATTTTTCGAATTGGCTTTTAGTTTGTTTTTTTTTTTTGCGATCGAGATCAAATTTATGGTGGGGTTTTTTTCTATTGTTGTTTTTGTTGCTTTTATTTTATGTGGCTGTTTCTTCGAAAATGTTACCCATCTATGCTCTAAAACCTACATGCCCAACTAGTATAAAGGTTTAAATTATATTAATTATGCTCTTCTCGAAAATATGAGAAGCTTTAATATAAATTTTATTCGTAACTTCCGTGAAAATTAAAAATTATAACAATGAGTAAACAACAATAACACAGGCCGACAAAAAAAAATTTTGGTCGGAAAACCAAACTCTCTTATACTTGTGTAAAACTCTTCGCTGAGTTCTAAACAAAAAAAAACTTTGAGAGAATTTCCCGCAAGAATTTTTACGAAGGATAAGTATATTTAGAAACATAAATTTGATTTTTTAAGCATTTTGGTGAAAAAAGTGGACGGAAATGGAGGAAGTGGGGTAATTGGCTCCACCATTTTTTTTTCTATTTTAGAATTCAGCGAAGAAATTTACAAAGGATAGGTTTGTTTTGAAACAAAATTTGGATTTTTTAAATATTTATTTTGGTGAAAAGATTGTGGGAAATGGAGAGCGAGGAAAATTAGGTCGACAAATTTTTTTTTTTTGTACTCAGCGAAGAATTTTACAGAAGAATAAGGGGACGGGAGGGAAATAAGAGTTTATAACTTATTGCTAGTCTTTACACCTCAAAGAAATACAATAAACCAGAGCAGAGTTTGAAAAAATAATAGAGGGGGGGTAAGGGATCCGGAAAAATCTTACCAAGAGAGAGAGGGGGGTCAATAAAAATCTCACGTCAACTATACATTATTATAAGGAGTGAGATTGAAAAAATCTTAACATACGTTTTACCTAATTATTTTTTTTGGGTGCAAAATTTAAAAATTTCTTTGATCTAGAGTTATCTTTGAAAAATATGTCGGTTATTATTTTTAATGACAAACATGTTGTTTTGTTTTGAGTTTGATCAAAATGAGTGAAGAAAAAGAAGTGGGTCTTAAAATTATTAAAAATTTTCAAAAAAATCCAAATCGGTCCTACAAAAAATTGGCCAAAGAATTGAAGGTCTGCCGTCAAACTGTTTCCAATGTTATTAAACAGTTTCAGGAGAATCGATAGGAAACCTGGTTCGGGAAGAAAAAAAGGACCACATGATATTGGCAAAGCCAAGAAAATTGAAAGCATCTTGAAAAGATCTCCAAATACATCTGCTAGAAAAGCTGCCCGGTTAGCCCAGTGCTCTGACTATTTATTGCGAAAAGTGAAAGCCAATGCAGGTTTGAAAACATACAAAGTCCAAAAAGTTCCAGACAGGAATGCTGCAAAAAATTTAGACGCCAAAAGTAGGGCTCGGATATTAAAATTGAATTTCATACAAAAATACTCATGTTGTATAATGTACGACGAAACGTATGTACTGGCAGATTTTACGCAGCTTCCGGGTCAAAATTTTTATGTTGCTGATGCTCGAGGAAATGTCGAAGAACAATTTAGAATCCAAAAGCAGACAAAGTTTCCTAAAAAATTCCTGGTATGGCAAGCTATATGCAGTTGCGGCAAAAGAAGCAAGTCATTTGTTACAGTTGGCTCTATAAATACCGAAATATACATCAAAGAATGTTTGAAAAAAAGACTTCTTCCTTTCATAAGAGAGCACGATGTGTCCACATATTTTTGGCCCGATTTGACATCATGTCACTACGGTAAGAAAGCTCTGGAGTGGTACCAAAGTAATAACATAGTTTTTGTACCAAGAGAGGCCAATCCTCCAAATTGTCCGGAGCTAAGACCAGTCGAGAGATATTGGGCTCTTGTGAAAAGGAACTTAAAGAGCACAAAAAGGTGTCCCAAAATATCGAAGATTTTAAAAGGAGATGGGCAAACTGTTCCAAAAAGGTGTCTGAAACGACTATCAAATCTCTAATAGAAGGCTTACCAAAAAAGGTCCACGAGTTCATAAATAGTCGTTAGAACTATAAAAATTATATTTTTCTATAATTTGTATAATATTATCAATTAAATAAAAAAAAAAATCAAAACTTTAAGATCAACCGTTCAAAAATTATTGAACTTTATATATGTTAAGATTTTTTCGATCTCACTCCTTAGCAGATTATATTTAAAAATTGCAAGGCAAGTCTCACGGAAGAGAGGGGGGGGGGGGGGGGGGAAGCGCGTCAGAACTCACCGAATCTCACCAAGGAGAGGGGGGGGGGACGGGGTACGAATTTAAAAAAAAAATACCTCAAGTAATTGTCGCTGAGTGGGTTTGGTATTAAATTTGAAATTTCCCATTTTCCCATTAGTTAATTTAATTAGGTGTTGCTCGAACTCTAGCTCTTTTAGTCAGCTCCCAAGGACATGTCGGTATCAATCAATGAATGACCGTCACTGAGCACTACTTATACTGTTTTTTTTTTACTTTTTTTTCTCGAAAATTAGTAGATCTACAGAAAAAATTTTAAACCTTTTTTTTTTTGATTATTTCATGAGTTTAAAGAAAAAATAAAATACACTTAAAAAAATGAAGTTTTATCCTTCCACGGTTTATTTTTTGTTAGTATATTTGATTGTTTTCTTAAAAGCTCATAAAAGCTGGGGAAGAAATTTGAGAAATAACTACTCTACATTCACAACGAAGTTTAATTTGAGACTGTTTGTAAACTTCCTTACAGAAATTCATAAAAATTATATACAAAATTATAGACATGCGAATACATAGCATACAAAATTAATTCGAAATGATGAACATACGCATATAACCAACACTATAGCCCCTTAGCCCGTAATTTGTAAACAAAAACTCTACATTTTGCGTACTATTTCTTTTTATCGATATAGCAAGTACGCATTTTTTTTCAAACGAATTCGGCGAATTTTCAATATTCATTTAATTACATTATCTCTTCATACTACTGACTGTTTCCAGGAGGAAAGAAAATTAAAATTGCTTTCAATACCGAAAGCTTTTTGCATTAAATATAAAATAGATACAGCAAACTTTAAATATACTATACAACATGACGTATCAGAAATATTTTAAAAGTAAAATAAATACGTGAATTTTGAAATTGAATTTATAAAAAAAAAATCTTTAAATAGAATGAATGAATAGAATATTCCCACTCTTCTTCTTTATTTTGTCTGTTATGTTGTTTTCTGGCTTTTTAATGTTATAAATGGTAAAATAATAAGAAATTTAAATAATTGTTCTTTATATCTTGTCTATTTGGTTGAAACAATTCGGTGTTTTTTTTTTTTTTTTTTTTTTTTTTTTTTTTTTTTTTGTATAATTATAGCAAACAGAACACAATAGTTTAAATATTTTTTTTTTTGGGTACACGAAACTCTTGTTATTTGACTTTTCGTAAGACGATTCATGGTCAGCGGCAGCAACAAACAATTGAGTAGCTTTAATATTTTTGTAATTGTTTTTATTTTTACGGTAGAAAAGTTCATTTACCTCTTTAGGGGCATGTATTCTTTCTTATAATTTTTATTTTTTGTTTGTTTTAGATAGAGAAAAGAAGTTCACTGTATTGATAAGTGATAAAGCGTGGTTTTTTTGTAATCTTTGAACGAAAATGCTACAGTTTGAACAAACAAGCAGCAGGATAATATTGTATGTATTTGATGCCAATATTTTTGCCAATTCCCATTGCTGAACAGATTATTGACTCAAAGTTAATAGAGAACTATCTAAGATTCGGGAAGTGCACTAAAGGTCGAGCCAAAATTTAAACGCCCAAAAAACTTACTTTAGTTAAATTCAAAAGATCATAGAATTATTCAACAGAACCAAGTTTCCTACTCGCTGTTTATACGAGTACTCGTTATTTCTACTTTTTTAGTTCAAATTGCTTCTTTTTGCCGCTTGAAATTTTAAACACTTGTTTTTTTTGCGAAATAACTCTTCTTCTTTTCATTTCAAAATGCACAGTAGACAAAATACAAATCTGCTTGGTAGCCCTGGCACTTAAGCACCTTCCTATGTTTACATAGCAACTATAATTTTACTCGTTATGTTTGCAATTTTCTTTATGCTTTCCCATACAATTATCGTTGCTAGCTATAGATAGCGAATAAAACGCAGCTATCAGCAATACAACTCCAGTCCTCCCTACATTTTTCGAAGGTTGATTGAGGAATAGCCTTCAGTGCTCATTCAGCGAATTTGCTTTTATGACTTCAACCGATTCAACGCGTGTACCTCGAAGCGGTAATTTTAGCTTTGGGAACAGGAAAAAGGCAGACGGGGCCATTTCAGTTGAATAAATTGCTTGGTTAATAACATTCGATGAGTTTTGTTGTGAAAAATCAATTCGAGGTGTAACATAACCTCCAAAATAGCAGAAAACGTTGATTTTTGCACTCTTAAGTTTGGATATATCGAAAATCTGAGGTGATGGAGCGATTCTGAGGACTAAGCGTGTCAAAAGCCTTCGGAAAAGTATGGTCTAGTCTCTGGTTTATTAGTACCTACAGGAAAATTTTGTGGGCCTGTCCTTCAAAACTTTCATTGGTCACAAATCTCTGTTTTTAACTATTCAAAATAAAAAGCTTTAATTGATTTCATTAATTGTTCTACGCCACGCAACTAAATTTTATTTTAAAGAACTTCCCTTATTTTTCAGTTAATAACCTCAATTAAACAAACAACTGCCCTACCATGAAACTTATGTATCCAAATACTATGTTTGGCTTATGAAAACTACTTCTTGAGGATTGTCAAAACTACATCCTCGTACTATGTATTAACTTTTTTATAGCCTATAATATTTTACTACACAACGTCAACAAATAATGTAGAACTCGTAAAAATTACATAGATTTATATCAAAAAAGAAAATACCTAAAAGGAAAATCGCGTGCTACGAAAAGCCGGTTAACGACAAATGTTATAATGGCGTCTAAATGTCGGTGCTTGTTTTTTGTTTTGCATTATATCATTATTAATTTTTTTGTTGTATGTATAGAGAAGGAAAATAGAAAAAGTTCAACGACTTTTGCCCTTAAGGTATCATTCATCCATAAAGCTATACCACCCAATCGTCGTCATCCACCCTAACGCCGGAGCACGTTTTTACGAGTGTACTCTTAGCAACAGCTTTTTTTTTTTTGGCCACTTAAATTTCTGGTTTGTTGTTTTTTTAGTATTTCAACTGGCTCCTCTATGCTGCTTTTTAATTTTCCAATTTTTTTTTTTGCCCTATGTTGGTAGATTCAAACCAATGAATATTTTATGACTTTGCAATCAAGGAAGTATACAAACTTCCTTGCTTGCTACCCAACACAACCCCACATTTCAAAATTCATAACAATTATTTGGCGCGACAATAAAAATAGGGGGCGGTTGGGCTGGCACGCGATACACTCGTCGTCGCCGTTGAACGGTAACAAAAAGTTCGACAACATGGCAGCAGAAAATGACGTCATGTGAAAAGCCACTGATGTCATCATCAGCAACAACCACCACTATAAATTGCGACTTTCTTTATTTTTTCTTTAAAACACACACAGACAGTACATAGTACACAGGATATGAGCGCAACAAAAGTTGTGGTGTTTTGCTATCAACTCGTGTGGAAATATTAAAATTCAAGGTGCATAGAAAGGTGAAAATACCGTCGCAACTAAGCGCAATATGAAGAATTAGTAAATTTATTTATTTTTAAAACAGTGAGCTAATGAGTAACAGGGATTATAATGACTTACTGGGTCTTAACTACGGGCTCAGAACTTTTGAACTGGTGGGCATGTTAGAAAATCTCTATTATCGTACATATCTATGGATATATGGATGAATACTCCAGTTGTGTATCAAATAAATGTATTTTGTTGATGGATTCTTAAAATATTTATTAACTATCAGCAAATAGATATTACTATATCCTTAATTGAACAATATAAGGATGTGGCGATATAAGAAAATCGATTTATTTGTTGATCCAGAGTTTAAAATATGGTATTGCTTTGGTCATCGATTTTTAACACAAATCGAAAATAAAATAAAATTCGTCATATACATAAGTACGTGATTTAGTAATTAATATCAAGTGAATATTTGCAACAAAGAAATATTTAGTTCAATCAAACTATGATTTGGTAATTATTACCAAATATAGGATTGATCTAATGATATTTAACTTATTGAAATGTGTGTCATAAATCAATAAATAATAAATTTCCACCAGCATTGACAAATATATTAAAAAAACTCATGTCCTCTGAGCGGCCAATCGGCATGCGTCTTAACAAACTGTATGCAGCTATTCCTCCGCTTAACTGTCACCAATGGGTCCTTGCGTGAAATTCGTCCATGGAGTCCAGCCTCAACTAATCGACAAGCGAAAGTTCGCTTGGATGTTTGTGCATCATGTTGATCAATTATTTAGTGTTGGAGGTCTGCAGCAGCCTTACGAGGATTCAATTTTGCCTTGTGCACAATCTGGCGATCCCTGTACCCAGAAGTCTTACGAGGTCTCTTTTTGCGAGGAACATTTTTTGCTGTGTCATACTTATTGAAATGATCAAGTACATTGAATACCATCTTTTTGCTGTGTGTTGCCATCGTCTAACATCTCATGGCCGTCTTTCGAAGCTCAACAATTGACTTACGCGTGCCCGGTGTGCAACTTTTGGCCACAGCCCATGATTAAGGATACGCTTATAAGCGAATTCGGTCAAAAAGTGTTCTTACAAGCAGTGACAAGATCACAATATTATTTCTGGAATCTTTTATCAAGTTTTTCTTTTAATGTTTGCAAATTATTTTTTTGTTTCCAATTAGTTGACTCAGTCAAATATGAGGTTTGAGCAGAAAATCTCTCATAAAACTTTTTATGCTATGAATGTGATTTCAATTATGTTCTTTTTTTAGAGCTTATATGTTTCAAATTTATAATATCCATAAATTTTCTGGTTCACATAGAAAAATAAATGAAAAAACTACCAATAACACAACAAAAGATTTCGTTTCCAATTAGTTGGCAACAGCTGTAATGTATCTTAAGGAATTTCGTTTGTAATAATAATAAAATTCCATAAAAATAAATAGCCTTTGGTTTTTCAAAAGCGGTAAACAAGGTGTGCATGCAGTCACATGCACAAATTACGATTCATATCCCGACGAGAGTTAAGTGAACGGAATTACATAAGTAGCCTTGATACCTTTCAAGCAAATTAACTATGTAATACTTAATTTAAAAATTCAATGTGTTATATTTCCTTAAAATTAGGTATTTGGAATTGAGCTTTTTTAGAAGCACCGCGCCGAAGCAAGCCTTAACACTCGGAATTTGATCATAATATTAATAAAAGCTTTTATTAAATCTACATAATATACTTATTCATATTGAATCTGTTGTCCATAGTTATCCATCTCATCTTAATTTTGTCAAAGCAAGCTTGGAAAAAGTCGATGTAGCAGCTAACTATCATTCTTTAAGTCCAGAAAGAACGGAGTTCCGCCTGGCGATCTATAAGATTTTTTTTTTTTTTGTTTCACAACTTTTGGTTTGACAGTTAAAGCTCTAGTCAAAGGATCAACTGAACTTTGCGAAACGTTTTTGAATTCGGAACTTTAATATCGGATTAAGTAAAATATCTAATAATATCTCTATTCGTCTTGACTCATTGTTATTTATCAGAAAATCTACTTTCCCTTTAAAAATGCAATTTATCTTCTATATCATCGTTAGTTCTGGTTCAGTACATTTTTGCTTTATTCAGTCACATTTTTATTATCTGGCATTGTTTTTTAATAAGTTTTTTTTTTTTGACCTAGATTTATCAAAAGAGTGTTAATTAAATTTTCTAGTGTTTAATTTTTACTTCGGTTTCACAACGGCAATTTCAAATAGAATCAAATTACGTAATTTGCAAAATTCATCAACTATCGCTTATTGTACGAGATGATAAACTGCACATATAAATCCAGTGGACGGAGAAAAAAGTCACATCTTAATGACTTTCATGTTATTTACGATCGTTAAATACTGAGGCATCAAAAGACTGCTCGCTCATACGTGTAGAGTAATTTGTTGAGATGATTTAACTGTCACTTTCAAGTCAGCTCAACTGACACGTAAATGAAATTATAATAAAATTGTAAGATAAGAAAATTCTATATGCACAAGAGCGTAAAATTAACTTGATTTATAAATAGGTCAGCCAGAAAGCCAATAACTACGTTAGTTAAACATTAAATGTTTGCTTCTTTTTGCTGCAACTTTTTTTTTTGTCTGAAGATTTTCAGTAGAGAATAATTTCTATTTTTTTACTTGTAAATTAATATCTCATAACAAGCTAACAATTTTTGAAGCTTTCTTAAATTAAAATGAGTCTTAAATATCTTAATTTAGAAACTTTTCTGAGCGCTCTCGTAATTTATACTCTGAAAGATTATCACATGGTAAAAAATTCATTGGTTAATTCAACAACCAACCGTTGTTAATTTGCGTCAAATAAGAATAAAAGTCAATTCAACCAATGGAACGTGGTCAATGTTTTTACTACCACGCAACAGTGTTCACAGTGAATGTTGTGATTTATTAACCACGCGCAATTGTTGTTTTGACTAAGTTTGTAGTTCTTTAACAATACTTGCACAATATTCATAGTTGCTAACTCTTTTTTTGTTTATATAATTATTTAACAAACAAAAAAATAAAATAAAAAGACTTGTTTTTATTATCCTTTAACTATTTTTGATGCCTTAAAGTTGGGCAAATGTCAACATAAATAACAAATTTCAAATCGAAATCGAAGGAATCGGACTTTAACAAATTTCAAATCGAAATCGATCAGGACCTCTGTGAAAAACAAACTTTATGTCATACTGTTAAGCAGCTAAGTTTGAGGTTGATCAACAAAGTCCTCTGTCAATTGATAATTTAATTGAACACGACATTATTATTCAACTGAAGTATTTGTGTTTAACCCACTATAAACGTGGTGGAATCATTAGGCTTATTGGTGATTTTCAAAACCACGGCGACGATGTTACTCGAATTTCACTGCTGCTCAAACAATGACCTAAGCGGGGGGAAGAGAAAGCCAAACGTAATACGAAGACTCGTTTGATGTCTCATCGCCAAAGCCAAAAATCAAAAAAAAAAAAATTTCAAAATACAAAAATTACCATGGCACAAAAAATCTTATGAAATAAAAATTACATGAGATAAAACTCTCACATTATAAAAATCTTATGAAATGAACATTTCATGAGATAAAACTCTCACGTTATAAAAATCTTATTTGATAAATATGTAATGATATACAGATTACAAGAGAACAATCAAATGGCTAACAAGCCCATGTGACAAAAATCAGATGTGGTGAATCTCTCACCAAATAGAAATAGCATGTGACAAAATTCGTGCAATTTGTATTTTTCGAAGTTTTATTTTTGTATGTTTTAATAATTTTTATTGCAAAATATAAAAAACTTTTATGACATCTTTTAAAATTTGCAAACCTGAAAATAATGACATAGAATAGATAATAATTTTCAGATTATTGAAAAAAATCAAAATACAAAATTCTTAAAAAAACAAGCAATACCTTTTATGTGCATACAAGAAAGAAGAGTAAATAAAATTTGATAAATAAAAAAATATTCACTTGAATTGAAGTGCCGCCAAGTGAGTCAAGTTTAAATTTTTTTTCATAATTAATGTGTATCAGTTGCCAAAATTTTATGTTACTTTTCACAATTTACTGCGTTGCTATTTATTTTATTGTTGTTGGATTGGTTGAAATTGATTCACTTTTGCGTCAATGAAAAATTTAATGCTTTAATAAAAATAGTGCATTAAAAAAAAATGCGTCGAATGCAAATTTGTTGCTACACAAATTTATTGGTACAAATATATATTTTTTATAGATTCTTTTTTTTTTTCATTAAGATGCCAATTTTTGAGTTATTATTATACGCAAAGGAAAACATTTTTTTCAGAATTAAAAGCGTTAAGTGCGATTTCATCCTCAAATGAGAAGTTTAGTAGGATAATTCTTGCAAGAGAAGGTATGTGCGTCGATCTTAGTACGCTTCCAGTGCAACAATCGGCCTTTGCCCGATTTTAGTGAGTCACACTGAAATGGCACTGATTGCTAAAATGCAAAGGCTTAACCGTGGCCCTCTTAAAACGATCCTGTATAAGTGCCTGGTATGGCGAAAGATTTTGAAAATTTGTTGAAACAATCGAAGCGAATGTAAGCTGCTTTAGCTGTCATCGTCTTCGAGATGGTGCAATTGAGACATTGGTAATCAACAACGCTGAATCGCTGCATAAACTTGCAAAAACCGGGTGATTTTTTTGCTATTTGTTTTTTCAGTATACATTTTTTGATACCTCACGCGTGATTCGTAACATGTGTCAACGCCAGAAATGCTCAGTAAGTTTTGCCATTTCACCATGAATAGACCAACAAACGCTAACAGCGCTTGCAAATCATTGAATTTTACTATCAAAATTCGTGTTGTGTGAGAAATGCGTTTTTTTTTTCATTCTTCTCTCTTGTTTGGTGCGGTTTTGGGGTATCGGCATCATTGGACCGTACTTTTTCAAAAAAATGAAAATCGCAACGTTACAGTCAATGGAGCAAGGTACCGTGCGATGATTACCGACTTTTTTTTTTGCCCAAAGTGGAGGAATTCGATTTGGTTGACATGTGGTTACAACAAGATGGTGCCACATGCCACACGGCACGCGATACCATGGACCTATTGAGAGGCGAGTTTGGTGAGCAATTAATCTCACGTTTTGGAGCAGTCCATTGGCCGCCAAATTCATGCAATTTGACCCCACTAGACTATTTTTTATGGGGCTACGTGAAGTCTCTCGTGTACAGGCACCAACCAGCCACAATTGCAGCCCTGGAAGCAACATTAAAGCTGCCATTGGTGAGATACCGGCCGAAATGCTTGAAAAAGTATGCCAAAATTGGAGCTTACGGATGGACCACCTCAAGCATAGCCGCGGACAACATTTACATAAAATAATCTTTAAAAATTAAATGGCAGGAATTGATGTATCGCTCCTAGTAAATATTTCATTCACTATTGCAAATTTTCTGTTTTTTTTTTTAATTTTCAAAAACCAAACGCTAAAAAAATCACCCTTTATTAAGGGATTGATTGAGTACGCCATGGGCAAGGTGAAGCTTCGGGCTCACCCCCAAAAATACTGTGCTTAATATATACCATACGTTTTTTTTTGCATACTGTGTTTCATTATTAAAATCATTTCAACGGAAACTGCTGCTTTGTTTCATAATAAAAAGAAAATCAAAAAAAAAAAAAAACCATAGTATCATAAAAATGCAACGACAATTTTTTATCGGCAAAGACATACTATATGCACCACTTTTTTGTGGTTGTACAGTTGACGCGCTGTATCTTGGTGGATTTGTAGTTGTACTGCTAAATGACCCTAATTACGTTCGTTGTTCGTTCGTACGGCCGACCGACCATTCAACCAGATCAACCCTCTTTCGTTATGTGCTAAAGTTTGCAACACCAAAGTTTGCGCTGCCAAAGTGCACTGCATAAATTCACACATAAAGGCGCAACAACAGTAGTGTTACTCAAATATCCATACAATCACATTATTACAACATAATGTTTGTAATTTTTTTTTTCTTTGTTCTTTGTCTTTGTTCAAGTTTAAAAAATTTGAATTTTTTACACAATTTGTATGAGATAAATTTATGAACCTGCTCTTACACAACTTATTATAATATGATCAGAATTCCAAATAACATTTAGCATTTTAGGGTGTTTCTCAAAATAAAATGTATTTTCGAGAAGATGAAAATGAATCTGTTGGTAAAACGTTTACGAAATAATCACTCCAAAATAAGCGTACATTTGCCAACACGCATAAAGTCATATAACAAGCTATTTAGCTTGTAACGCTTTGGCATAAAATATACTGTACCGATTTTAATAATTTCTTTTTTAAAACAACATATTTGTGCTAAAGAAGGTTATTGCATACTTATTTTTTTTTTTTTTTAAGTAAAATATATTTATTTTTAGGATTTAGTTTTTTGCGAAACCTCACACAAAAATTGTCGTTTTCTTATGGTGCTGCTTTAAGTCTGTGTTGTTGTTGTAGTTTTTTTTCTTATTTGTACCGTTTGTATGTGACGTCGAAGTTCAAAGAACAAACTCTTTTCCAATTGCGGGAGTTTAATAATTTTTCTTTGCAATTGTTGCCTCAGTTGCTTTAGGTTGGCGCCGAGGTATCCAAATTAACCATTGCTACTATGAATCATATTATGTTACAGGAATCTTATAAAATAAGTATTTTGTCTGTACACCTTTAATTACAAAAAGTCACTTGAATTAGTTAACATATTGCATTTTCAAGTAATTTGCCATCATCAAAAAGCAAAGTTCAACTACCTAATGGTTTCCACCACTGTGTTGAGGTGTGCTGCTTTATGAGTGAATAAGTTAAACATTGGTTTGCATACTTTAATCTAACTTTAATTTTCCATGTATACTTAGTAAGCGTAAAACACCTTGTTTTTTTTTTGTGACACGTCATACAAAGTATAATTTTATTTATATCTCTATATCGAAAGTAAGTAGTTAGATTTTGTTTTTTTTTTCTTTCATACCTAAAATAAATATTATTAAAGTGTACAAACAAGATACATTCGAGTGGGGGTAATTTCATGTGTCACTTGAATGATATTTGGTAAAAGAAACTGAGAATACGAGTACAATCTCTTAACCCTCTTAGTATATATACAGATTTATAGAGTTCCATTTCCCATACAATTTGACATATCCGAAAACTTTGCAAAATGTGAGTTGCTAAAACAACTTACATATTTTTATTTTTTTTCACTAACTCCTTTAGTACGTCTATTTAACGTCACGGAAAAATTTTTTATAAACTTCCAATATTTAAATAGTATGCTTTTGGACAAAGTATGCTTCAAACAATTAGGTTTCGAATGTATTGTATGGAACTATGCGTAGAATTGCCCATACATAACATTATTATTTTTCTCTCTCTCTCGTTCTCTGTATAGTTGTCAGAGTATGTATATTTTCGCTTTTGTTTTTTTTTTTTTTTTTGATATTTACTTAATATTTATGTACGACTATGTCATAGTAAAATATGGTTTTCGCTGGTTGTTTTTGTTGTATGTACTCGCTGTTGATGTTGTCATGGTCTTAATTTGGTTTAAATCATTAATTTAATTTAATTTGTGTGTTTTTTTTATTTGCATTTCAAAACAAGAATACGATCCGTGCAACATTATCGGTATCAACTTTCAGTCATTACGTTGTCTTATGTTACATTCTATATATGCTTAGGGTCAACGGTTACAATATTTTCGAATATATCTCGCATAACATTTTACATAAATAAACATTGAAGTCTTTAAACTTAACTTTATTTTAAATGTTAAAAAATGGTTTGTCTCAAATAACTTATTTAAATAAAAAGAAAACTAGAATTTAAAATATTTGCTAACTATCAATAAATTTTGGTAGATATTACCATGTGCTTAATTGAAAGTTAAATTGTTGCTTATTAGGCCAAACAATATTTGTTTGAGTTGATTGAAAATATTTGGTTGGGTTGAATAAATATTTGTTAATCGGATTTTTATTTGATGTCATCACTTCTCAATATTATGGCTGCCCAACACTGTTCGCTCTTGTCCGAAAATCCACATTTTAACTCCCTTCCCCTCCACCTTGGGTTTTAACTAGGACTACTTTTCGTTCTTGATTTTGAGTTTGTGGTCCCTTATGACTTTTCATAGCCATGCGACCCTTAAAAAGTATTAGTAACGGAGCTGGCCTCGATCAAAAAAGCCTTACTTACTGTGTTTTTACCTAAGATTTCAAAAATTGACCCTCAAAGCACGAACAAAAGATATTGACTGATTCCAAAAAAATATGGCCGGCATGTCCTTGGTATGGGTGAGCCACTTTTCCCGGGTAGGCGTTTCCTATAAGAGAAAAAAATGTTAAAATGTCCCATCCTAACATATGTGCTAAAATTTTTATTTAGGGACTTGTTTCTTACATCGACATTGATAGGTGCAAAAGGTCGAAATATGTTCCCATATGGAAACATTCTATAATTTTTTTTTACTCAATGAATCAGGGAATCTAATTTTTTTCGGATTCAGACCAAAAATTAAAAAAAAACTTTTTTCTTTCGCCTAATAGTCAAGTTGTGTATTAACGATAAGTACAGCCGTCTTGCGACAAATTTTCATTCTTCGTTTCCTGTCGTATTGATGCACATTATAAGAAAAAGCGACCACATAAGTTCTGTATTTGCAATAAATTAAAAAAAAGCTCTAAAACTCAATTATATAGAAGTTATGTTGACTTTTCCTGTCTTTAGGAAATATGTACATGTTGTTTTTGGAACCATTTTTTTTTTTATTTCTTGCTAACCCATAAATTAAAATTAAATTTTGATGTATTAAAAAATAATCTAAACCAAAAAAACTAAAATTTATCAAATTTTCCCTTTGGAAACTCAGACACGCGAACAACACATAAAACCTATTTAAAATGTTTATACTTTTTCAACTTATGGAGTTTGCATGGAATAAAATCTATTCTTAGAATGCCGAAAAATGCGGAACGTTGCGTCTAGAATCGAACGATTTTTCTAAAATAAACATTGATATTCTCAATTTTGTGTTTTTGGTATTCTAATGACTGCTCACATTCACACGCGTAAATATCTTTTATAAACAATTTGTGAGTATAAAACATTTTGTGGGTAGATAATTTCTGTTCAGGTCTTTTGTACAACTCAAATTTTTAGAATGCACTTTATTTAGTTATTTTTTTTTTTGAGGTGCTGATAACGCAAGTGTTGAATTAGAAATTTTAATAACCTTGAGAGAAAAATGTTTAGTTCATTAATTTTTTGTATAAGAATATATACAAAAAATGGGTCAGTAGATAAAACACCTCTTTAAAATCTCTCTTACTAAAACTTTTCAAGTATACTCGTATACTTAAAGAAGCTAAATTCTACCTGTTGCATTATGAGGTGGCCGAAATTCCTTAGTTTTGGGGGTGTTATGGTCCCCAAATTAAAAAAAAAAAGTTTATCAGAAGTAAAAAGTTTTTGTAAATGTGATTTTGTAATTTAATGCAAAAAAATATATAATTTTGCTAGGGTTTTCTGGTTCAAAAAAGAGGATCTTTTTTTTTTTTTGTTATATTAAGAAAATTTTAAAATCTAAAAAAAATTATTTGTGTTGGTAAGGTAGGTGAGGCAAATTACCTCTTTGCCCCGGGCAAATTTATTGCGAAATTAATTACGAAAAAAAAATCCAATTTGTGGCGTGATAGAACTTTATACTTCAGGAACTTAAGTTTTTACAGCAGAGAAAAATCATTATTAATCCTGGATTACTGCGCCATTTGAGTAGCACCATCCACCGATACTTTAAAATGAGCATATTTCTGAAATTTGTTCCCTAAATCATAAAAAAAATATTTTTGTTATAAGAAAAAACATTAATTTTACTATGTAACTCATAAGTTTGTTTTTTTAATTTACATCATTTCAGTTAAAAAAAATGTAAAATTAAATTATTGAATTTTCCACGTTTAATGCGAGTCTTTTAAGGAAAATTTGTTGGATCTATACCCAGCGGCAAATATGGTATAAACAATACCGATTAATAGTTATACTACTCTTTGTAGGGAGCAATGCTCACAACAGTAAATTCTTTTAACAAATCGATGGACGCTTTGTAGGCACTTTGCCTTCATCTCTATATACAATGTGTAACATTGAAACATCGCTTACTAAGTGTCTATGTGGTTTAGCGAGTTGCTTACATCTCCACATACAAAGGATGCAGATAACAGAAAATACCCTTTACATCTCCAGATACAAAGTAAGCTGATGACAGACACTTTACCTACATTTCTACATGCAAAGTATGCGAAATGTTAGGCAAACAAAAAATTCTATCACAAAAATGTTTTCAACAAATTAAAAAATTGAAATGGAACTTATATTTCATATAGTGAAAAAAATGTATATTTATATCGGTTGTTAGAATGTTTACTTGGGACGCAGATCGTGGGTTCAAATCCTGGAACAGATAATTCTTTTTAGTTGAATTTTTTTGACAATTTTTATTTATAAAATAATTTGAATAATACAATTTGATTCGACTGAGACTTGAACCTGCTTCGTTTCTAGAATACTTAGTTCGAGTTTGGCCCCGTAACTTAGCTAGCTCGGCTACAGAATGTTGATGTTTAATTAGAAAATATCGAACAGTTAAAATGAAAACGAGATATAGATGAAAATAAAAATAATTCGCATCGATGAAATAATTACAAATAAGTTGCTTTTCATCGATGAGTTTTCAGAGTACTTTGCTTATTTGCCGCTGGGTCAATAACGTAAAAACATTGTTGTAGTAGAGAGCTATTTGCTTTTTGGCTCTTTAAGTACTCGTATCATTCTGGGACGTCAATTTTTAAGTGTATAGAGTTCGCTTCCGTTATCTACATGGTCGTGAGTAAAACTTCAGAAAAGCAGGAGCAGGATATGGTTCAAGAAATGTACAATATCTGGGTTGTTTACGCAGTACACACCATTATGCCACTATTGTGGCATAAGACCGGCAGTATTATCATTATTATTAGGTTTAGCTCAGCCAAAAAAAAAAAGAAATTACCCAAAATTATGAAATTACCCAAATCTAAGAAATCTGACAAATTAAATACAATGTGGAAAGAAAAAAATCAGATAATTAAGTAATATACTTTTAGTTAAACAGAAATAGATATAGGTTTGGTTGATCTCATTAAGGTACGCATCCTACATCATAGCAAAATAGCAAATATCTATTTTGCAATTGTTTTGTTTTTATAGAAGAACTATCAGTTATTCCAAAAGATACAAAAACGCAAAGAAAAAACAAACACAAAAGCCGGTATCACTCTCTCTCTCTCTCGCTGATTCATTGTTCTCTGCCGATGAGCGTGAAGAGCATTGAAATGATATTTTTTTAAATAAGCCCAAATTTAATTTTTATATGAGTATAATTATTTTTTAAATATGACTATGCATTCGTCCTCTCAGTGCAAAAAAAAACTCTCTCAAGGAGGTGTGCCACACCCTCTTGTTAAAATTCGTTTACTTCATGTCTCCGAACCAAGCTAAGTCAGCGTTTACACTTTTGCCGGAAAGTTTCCTTGTTTGTAGGCAAGAGGGGAAAAACGAAAGGGTGGTGTACAGAATTTTCCGTACCCGCAAATTCTCTTTCGTCCTGTTCGTTAGCTTATATTATGCTTTGACTCTACGTTTGTTGTGGTGGATCGACGTAGTAACTGCTATGATAATGACAAGCAGAAAGAAATTCTAGTTTTCTTGTGTAAACGCAAAACAAATTCACAAAAGGGAATGGACAAGAATTTCTTTCATCGAATTTCTTCGTGTAAACTTTGATTAATAGTTGTGGAAAATTTGGTTGCATTATTTAATGAACTCTCAGTACATATAGCGGTTTGAGTAAGTGAGCTGTCCAATTATGGATTGGTACTTGTCTCATTTGTAGACATAGTATATATAGTTATTTCCAGAACGCTTTGTAACGGTGTTGAAATTTGGTTCAAATTTCGTCAAATTATTCCACTTAGTTTTCCGCTTATCGTTATTCCGGGCAGACTTTGATGCCAATCAAAAATATACTGATGTATATAATTTTCTGTACCTGCGCCACCCTTCTTTGCGTTACAAACAGTGCATATGCTCTGTGTGTAGGGTATAAAAAATGTTGCTTTCTCTTCAAAAATTCAAAATAAACTGTTGCCATACTACACTCCGAGTAGGGCGTTAACCATAATCTTAAAACAAAAATGAAGTGTCAAATTTTATTGACAGACAGACATTGTTGTTGTTTGATCTACAACGTTACTCTCAATCATTTTTTTCTCTCAATTTAATTTGCCTTTTACTCGTTCTTCCATGTTAATGCAATTAAATGAGTTCATGGTTGAATTTACTACTGAAATTGATATAAGATAAACAATGCCGTCTGTAAGATTGTTTATTTGATAGCTGCTGCCAGTATGTGTATGTTTTTATCTATTATGTAATTTATACATGGCGTGTATGTGTTTATTAATTTTATCAAATTATGAATTTTTTTTATTGAGTTATATGTTTAACGCTCAAAAAATGTTATATGTACAACATATAAAAGTTTATTCAGTTAAGTAAATATAAGGAAATGTTAATTTAAAGTGCCCGCAGTCAAAGGCTGTTAAATAAAAATAAAGAACTTCCAGTCGAATCGGCTTAATTATTTTGAGAGCCAATATACAAAGTCGTAATTTTTATTTGACAGTTTATGTCGCAGTGGACAGTTCTTATTCAAGAGTGGTGACTAGAAGCTAGATAGATGCACTCTCATCATTTTAATTGATATGTGCAGCATTGAATATAATGTTGATTCTTTTTCGAGAGTACTCATTTTCATCTTCTCATTTGTTATTCATTATCCCCTACACATGTGCGAATTTTTGCCCAAAATCTCAATGAAACGCTATTAGGCGGAGGGTCCGCTGTAGAAAAGTCGAGTATGTAAGATTACAGGATGGGATGTACGGGAAAGATAATGAGCCATTTTGGTGAATATAAGGAGCCAGGGTCGTCGCATTGCCAAAAGATTGTCTCGATGCCCGAATTTTAGCCAATTTCGTTGTTTTAATTGAAACTATATAATATTATACCTGAAAAAATATGACAAAAGGTTCATTGTTGAATCCTGTCCCAAACCTAGGATGCTACCGGTTTTCTGTGTTATTAATGAAGATACCAGCTTGATATGTGTGCCAAACGATAGAACTCGAAGAGCCTAAATAGAATATAAAGGGTTGCCTTGTTGAATCTGGTCTTAAACATGGGTTGCTTAGCTTAGCTAAGGAATCATATTTTCCTGTTAGCGTCGTGACGCCACCCACTTAAAATCAAATACCTTTTCTCAAGGTAGAATCTATCTCCATACCAAATTTCATCAAAATCGGTCTATTAGCTTGGCTGTGGGATATATTTTCCTATTGAGGGCGCGGCACGGTCCACTTCAAATCAAGTACCTTTTCTCGGGGTTGAATTTATTACTGTACCAAACTTAACCAAAATTGGTTCATTAGTTTAGCAGTGAAAAACAATCAAAACAATTATCTTTATTCAGGATTCAATTTATCTCCCTATCAAATTTCATCAAAATCGGTGTAGCTGCTTAGCCGTGACAGCATTTTATTTCATTAAGGGCGGTGCCACGCCCACTTAAATAACTTTAAGTTTTTAATATCCTTCCTTAGAGTTCAATCTATATTCAAACGAAATTTCATCAAAATTTCACAACCTTTCCAACAAAAAACGCTCAATTTAATCTTTAAAACTCCTATTTTACGTAATTTCTGCTACTTTATTTTTCTGCTCCTAAATTAACTAAAAAGCGTTGTAAGCAACGATTGCTGCTAACCAAAAACAGCATATGCTGCCATAAAGTGTGGCACCATTTCTTGTTTTCAACGCAAAGTTTGTTGTACGTACGTCGTCGTGTTCGTCACTCTGTCAAAAGAATAAAGTCAGTCTGCAAATGAACAACTGACTGGAAGAATATTGTGCGTAATGAGGTCAACAGTAAATAAATAGTTCATAATAAACTCGTTTTAGTTATAGTTGTTTATTTATAAACTATTACTAATTTTGTTTTTTCTTTTCAGATTTTTCATAAAAATATTCACTATTAAAATAAAACACCACACAAACAGCAAGTAAAATGACCGAAGTTGAGCAGCATCCACAAAATGGCATAGATTTGTCCACAGAAGATGATGACAACAATAAAGCTAGACCAGCTGATATTGAACAGGTAAATGATTTCTCTCTAATATTCCAATTTCAACTCGAAAGTAAATACATAATGTGCAAGTGCAGCAAAAGTAGCGCTGCATTATAGCTCAATCGATTTTTCTCACTTGCGATATATTTGTAATTTGCTGTTCTTTTCTTTCACTATCCAGGATATGCGTGAAATGGAACGTCGCAAACGTGTTGAAGCCATAATGGGTTCCAAGCTTTTCCGCGAAGAGTTGGAACGTATTGTGGATACCGCACGTGAGGGTGGCGCTTCTGGTATTTTGCAACAACTGTCCGATATGGTTGGTCTGCCCACACCACGCATTGGCAGCGTCTTCAAGGCATCAAATTGTGTGCAACCTATTAATGATATTCGTGGTGTTGAATCGATGGGCTATGCTAAAGGTGAAAAAATACTCAGATGCAAATTGGCTGCAACATTCCGTCTTTTAGACTTATACGGTTGGACACAAGGATTGGGTGCACAAATAACGGCACGCCTCAAGGTTGATCAAGAAGAGTTTTTAGTGAATCCGTATGGTTTGTTGTATCATGAGATAACAGCTTCATCTTTAAACAAAGTTGATATGCAGGGCCAAGTTTTCGAACAGGGCACAACTAATTTTGGTGTAAACAAGAATCGTAAGTTTAAAGTGAACAATTGAAATATAGTACGCTTACCTCCTTTTACCTAAATTTTTTACACTTTTTACTATTAAATTAATTTTTTCTTTTTTAGACTTTGTACTGCACTCCATCGTCCATGCAGCACGTCCTGACATACGCTGCGCCATTTATATTGGCTGCAGTCCAGTCGTTGCTGTTTCTTCACTAAAAACCGGTCTACTGCCACTCACTAAGGACTCGTGTGTTTTAGGTGATATCACCACTCATTATTATTCTGGTTCACTGCTTGAGGCCGAGGAACGCGATAAACTTGTACGTAATCTTGGTCCAAACTCTAAAGTTATGCTGCTAACAAATCATGGCGCTCTCTGTTGTGGTGAAACTGTTGAAGAGGCATTTTTTGCTGCATGTCACATTGTGCAAGCGTGTGAAACGCAGCTTAAACTATTGCCAGTCGGTTTGGATAATCTTGTTTTGATTCCGGAGGAATCACGTAAAACTATTTACGAACAATCACGTCGTCCACCTGAGGACTTGGAAAAAAAATTTGCTGCCGCTCTTGCGACTGTTGAAAACAATAAAGCTGCTGCCGCCGATGGTGAAGATGTTAAAGATGGTGCTGCTGCAAAAATTAATACTTCACCAAAGTGGCGTGTAGGTGGTGCTGAATTTGAAGCACTTATGCGTATGCTAGATAATGCTGGCTATCGTACTGGTTACATTTATCGCCATCCATTAGTTAAATCAGAACTGCCAAAACCCAAGAATGATGTTGAACTGCCACCAGCTGTGTCGTCCTTGGGTTATTTACTCGAAGAGGAAGAGCTATACCGACAGGGGTATTATATTTAATAGATTATTCTTTGTGTACTTGAAAAATAAACCATCCACATTTTTCTAGCATTTGGAAAAAGGGTGACTTACGTAAAGGAGGTGATCGTAGCAGATGGCTGAATTCACCGAATGTCTATCAAAAAGTAGAAGTTTTGGAAACTGGAACACCAGATCCAAAGAAAATTACAAAGGTAGAAATTATAACATTTGAAAATAAAAACTAAATAAATTAAAAAAAAGTTGAAATAACGCAATACAATATATAGTCAGATATAGTTATAAAATGCTACTAAATTGTTAATTTAAAGAAAAGCTTTTTTCCGGTTATTATACCTTTTTAACATTCCTATGCAATTGAAATATTTATAATAACTTAGTTTTTGTCTTAATTTAAATGTTAATTTTTAATGCACAAATAATTTACACTAATATGCAATATTAACTAAAAGTGTTTATTTTTGATATTCGAGCAAAAAAGTCTGCATTAGTGCAAACCTTACAAGTTTTTTGCGATCCAATAGAAAAAACACCAGCTGTTAAGAAAAAATGATGCCATAGTTACCTAGTCGTACTTGTCTTATAATAAATAACAAGTTTAAACAAAATAAAATACTTAAAAATACTTATCTCTAGCCAACTTAACAATGCCGTGTAGAAAAAAAAACAAAAAAAATATGATCGTCTTGCATTGATTTTGAGTTAGTGTTTTCATAGTTTCACTAATGAACTGCCTTAAGAGTGGGTAGGTTATTAAATTTGAATCTTATTTCGCTTCTAAATAAGCACATTGTTTTTTAGCGAATCACTTTAAAACCAAAGACATTGAATTAAATATTATTTTAATTTCCAATGAAAAAGAAAAATTACTAAATTAAAATTAAAGTAAATGAGTTTTTTTTTTAAATAAGCTGCACAAAAATGAAATTCAAACGACACAGTTAGGCTTTAAATAAATCTTGATTTACCTAGGCAAATAATTTTCCAAAGAAAATTTTACTTACCTTACTATTCATTTATATTACCTATCATAGCTAAAGCTGCTTTGAAAATACGTAAACGTTAACTGGATGAAGAAAAAATTTCGTTTTGTTATACCACAATTTTTATGATATAAAACCAATTTCTTAATTAATTTCCACCATGTTTTTTACTAGTATTCTTGAAGTTATCTCAATTTCTTTTAAATCAATTTTAATCAAGCTGAAAGCTTACAGAAGATGTCGCAGATGCCCACGAAAACTAGAATAAAAATGTCGAATGAATCGTGAAATTGTACATCTGTCGCTATTGTTTATATTTCATTAAAACCTGCTAAAAATTGATCAAAAATGTCTTTAAATCGTTTACTCAGGCTGGACAAGGTGAATTCGTACCCGCTTCACTCCATGATATGATTTTTTTAAATAAAATTTATTTTTAAGTAGAAATCGAGGCTTAAAAAAAATCTAACGTGTAGTAAAATGAGTATCTAGCCCGAAGAATAATAACGAATTTTGATCCCTGTATTATCAAAGAACATACAAAATTTTATCTCCGTTTAAGAAATTATCTGTTAGTATTCTCTTTTCTTCAGCATCATTAGTTTTTATTTTTGTAAACTTTCTTTGAAAAAAATGCAATTTCTCCCACTGTTTCAAACTAAATCTGCACACATATATGTATCCTTGTAAAGTTTAAATAAATATAACAGAATTAGAGTTAATAAACAGGTATAAATGCTCTGTAAGCTTAGTTTTTTAATAAAGCTTGTTTAACAATAAACACTATGGAACTATACGACTATATATTCAATAACAATATACATATTTCTTTAATTAATTATAAAAAAGAAATGTATTAGACCTTTTAACAGTTTTATACCGTAAATATCTATGAATTAAATATAATAAAATAAATTGCTACATGGTGTAATGCATATTTGAATATAATTTGCAAAAAGCTAATAAAAAATCAAGGTCAAACAAAAATACAAAAAAAAAAAAAATCTTTTACTTGCTTTACGTTTCAAAGTTTAATTTTTGCATTACTTACTATTAGGGACTTTTCATTTATATAACAAAATAATTTTGTGCCAATGTGATAAGTTTTTCGCGATAGTTAATTTGAAGCCTTGTTGCTGCTGCTGCGTTGTTATGCCCTTTTTTAAATGCAAGACAAAAATGAAAATAAAAGAGAAAGAAATTATATACAACATATAAATTTACGTTTTCGTACATGCATTCATACAAAAATCAAGCTCTTTGTATATAAAATAAAATTTTCTTTGTAAAATAATGTCCTGAAACATTTGTATTGAATTAGTTTTAAATCAATTTTAAGTTTTGTCTGCATTATTTTATTGTTTTAATTTTAAATATTAATTTCAAAACCCAAAACAAATTAAACTTCTTAAAATTTGGCTGGCTTAATAATTCCTTTTTAGGGAGACCAAGTAATAAGGAAAATAAATGTTATTTTAAATGTGCGAAATTTTTTGAAATCCAACGTACATCATTTTTTTTTTTTTTTTGAATTCAGTAGCATGTTTTAAATATTTTTTTTTTTTTGTAAATTATTTTTGTATTATTTCTTCTTTACTCTGTTTCTATGTGTGTATATTATTGAAATATTTCATACTTAATAATACTGTAGAAGGATTTAAGAAAATGAGATAAAATATATATTTTTGAAAACGTAATTTTGTAATGATCAACAATGCACATAGTATAGTATATAAATAATATCTGGTATCACGAAAATTGTCTTTTGGCACTTAAAGTATGAGATATTTCTCAACCTTCGGTGTGGATATCAGTACAGTAAACTTTGAGACTATCACCCATATTTTTTGCTTACAAATTGTAAAAAATTTTATGCTCTTTTAAATTGGCTTGGTCCCGTTCGAGTAAGACTTTTCTTCCCGAGATATAAACGAAACTGTCTAATAAAGCATTCTTTCCCATAGAAATCGTATGGAAAACTAAAAAGCTCGATGAGCCAACAGTAAATATTAATATTATGAGCTCTCCTTTACTTTTTTAGATTTCCTTTTATAAATATTCGAAAGTTTGAGTGCCCTTAAAAAAAATTTGTCGGGATAGAGATATACTATGTGTATGTACATTATTTGAAAAACTTAATTAGCACAAAATTTAAAATCCGAAAACATATAATTAATCTCTGTTTTAAATAAAACTTCTACGGTTCGTCATAGGCACAAGATTAATTTTAATTTAAGTAAAAATACATAGATACATTTTTTTGTTTGATTTTTCTTTTAAAAGCTCAAGTGCATCATCAACGTACTTTCATTTTAATAATAACAATTACATACAAAAATTGTAAATAACTTTTTATTTCAACTAATATTCATTATTATTACTTTAAATTATCATAAGATATCTGTGTGAATATGTCGCTATTGTCAAATAGGTCTTTGAATTATATAAAAAAGTTTTTGAAAGGGGAAATTCCTACCTATAGTTAAAACATTTTTAAATAGTTATATCTTCACAAAATACTAGTACTATTATTCGAATTCCACCAAAACGCTGATAGACAAGTTTTTCTAGGGTTTTACCTCATCGTATGATGTATCCATTGCCAGCGTCTTTTCATAATCTCTGTTGAGATAGGCGTATGGTAGCCAAATGAAATTTGCGATTCGGGATCGGGTTGGGCCACCAAATACTCAATATTATCCGTCTATAGCAGGTGCTTATACTTGTGAAGAACCATGTTTCACAAGCATAAAGCAACACTGATTGGACATTTGATTCAAATATTCGCAGTTTGTTCGGTGCAATGGCATGAAAGCTAGTTTTTGTATCAAAAGATTAAAAAATATTTAATGTGTAGTATATACCAAACGTTAGAAGAGTTGGACAGATTCCGTTAAGAGTTCGCAGTATAAACAATTTTTACGAGCAATTACATCGAAGCAGCTCATAGACTTTAAACGCTTGTATCAAAAAGAAAACAAAGATATTTTAATTGTGTAAAATAAATCATCCTACAAAATATTTCTATTAAATTTTTTTAAAAACCTAATTTTGCGTTCATAGGCATTCTCAAAGTTCATAGAAAAATAAAAGGATATTAGAATAATTTTCTAGTTATAGTTCGGGAGCTAGCGTCACAAAAAATTTGCCATCTCGGTTTTTTTTATGAGCTTGTGTAGTAATTTTGTAATCGTTTGAGCACAATACCACCATAATGGGCCCGAATTGGTTGTCCTTGAGAAAATTTCATTCCCCAACTCAAAACGCGTAAATTGACTAAATCTGAAAAATGCCGACTGTGTTCGAATTGGAGTAGCCAGCCATATTGGATTAAACGCTCTTTGGGGAATGGATCATAACGATCATAAACTAACTAAAAAGGCATATTAGAAAAGGGCGCAGATGTGTAAATTTTTTGTGACGCTACATCCCGAACTTTAAGTAAAAGTTTTCAAATAAGCTCTAGCCTATGTAGTAAGTTCAGTCATTTCTCACGGAGATATCTATGTAACTAAAACTGTTTCAGAATTTGAAAAAATTGTTTTGGATGAGTTTATTCCTTAAAATTCCATTACAAACCGAGAAATGAGCACCAATTTGGAAATTAATATATTTAACTTGAATCGTTGGATTATAATAAAGCTTGTATGTAATGAAAAATAAAAATCATTTGTTTTTGATTGATATTAATTTCATTTGATCATTTTTTGATTTTTATTATTTTGATCCAAATTGATTTTTTTATTTCGATCAATTTTCTATATTTATTTATTTTATTTCTGTATTTATTTATGTTATTTTCGTAAAGAATCAAACTTTATTTGATGCAATAACATTTTTATCAAGGACATATTCCAAAGTTTCATATACTTAAATACAGCCACGAATATCCTTAACAAATAGTACAACATTAAAGAAAGCTCTTGTTATTAAAAAAAAAAAACCTAAATAAATATGCTAATGTATATATTTTCTTTCTCTTTTTTTTCAATTCTTGTGACTAATTTTCGACATGTGCAATCTCTTAATTCCGTCGTTGGTTGTGCGTTCTTGTAATACTTCAACTCCTTGTCATCATCCTCTTGCAACTGCTTGATCTACTTTTTATTTACTGAAAAAAAAAAAAAAAACTATAAAATTAAAAATAAATATTTCTAAAGTGGGTCGCTGAAGGCTCACCAACACATTCAACTCCAGTGCGTATTGAGGATCCATTACAATTTGTACCCGCCGGTACAAATCCAAGAGAATTCAAACGTGTTCAACAACAGGTATGTATTTTCATTCTTTCTTTAATTTATAATAAAAATTGTTTACTTTTAATATAAATTTTAAAGATTAAAGACAATCGTCGCGCTGATTTAATTTCTGCTGGTCCACAATCACATATACTCGAAGGTGTTACATGGGATGAGGCAAATCGCATTAAAGATGCCACAGTATCTTCTGCAGGCGATCATGTTGTTTTAATGGGCGCTGCTTCAAAGGGCATTATACAGCGTGGCTTCCAACACAATGCAACTGTTTACAAAGCGCCTTACGCTAAAAATCCATTCGATAATGTTACCGACGACGAATTAAACGAATACAAGAGGACTGTCGAACGAAAAAAGAAAAGTATTCATGGTGAATGTAAGTCAACTACACAATTCATCGATCGATTGCTACCAGCAAATTTATCATAAGTAAAATTTAGACTATCATTGTCTATCTTCATGTATAGGCAGTAAATTCAGGGACCATAACACAACCAAATGTTTCAAATTATCAAAATCGCTTTTATGTGGCATTTTGACAATTAATTGGTCGTTTTTTTTTGTCGCTTAAGATAATTTTGCTTAAAAAAACATTTTTATAATGAAAAAAAAAACAAGGTTATTAATTTTATTCATTTTAAAACAGATACTGATACTGATTTCTCAGAATCCGAAGCGCTTAGTTCATTACATGCTTCTGCTGGTGCACAATTAATGAAACATACTGCTGCAGCTGCCGCTGTAAGCCATTCAGAACCAGAAGATGCTTCAGGTAATACAATAAAGAAATTAAAGTTTAGAAGCTGTGGAAAAAATGTTTGAAATCATTTACACACAAGCCAATAAAGAAAAGTTACTTAATGACAAAAAACGTGAAAACTTAGAACATCACTTTGATATTTGCCTAAAATGTTATTCGAAACAATGATAAGATTAAAAATATGATATTTTACATTACTTTGACATTTGCTCAAACTGCGACTAATGAAAAAATAACATTAAAATTTCTTCAATTTAATTTAAAATTTATTCTTTTTGGTATATCTTCAAGAATTGAATTTTCTTTGATATTTTTTCTATGAATTGATAAAGATTGTGAAAGATATAAAACAATTGTTAGTTTTTAGTTAAATGTTTTTTTTTTAGAAAGAAATAAAACAAAGGTCTAATGCACAAAACAATAAAGATAAAGTCTTAAAATTCCAATTGAACCATAAATTGTACAATTTATGTCTTATATCAATTTTAAAAAATTAACTGTTTTTTAAACTATAAGAACTATAAGTATTTATTAAAACTATTTAATTTGTCCTTATTCTATTTTCACAAATAGAACATCAAGTGATGAGAATACAAACACAACAAGCGCCAATCCCAAGCCAACCTGAAGTAGTATTGAGCGATGGTAAGTCTCTTATGATAATCCTACAGAAAAAATTAAATCTACACACATTATTGTTTTGTCTGATTCAAAAGAAATTTTAATTGTTTTTTGTTTGAGAATATGTTTTTGTGATTTTGTCTTTTATATTTTATTGAATTATTCAAAATTTTTGAGTTCTGTTATTTAAAGCATAAACAATTTTAAAACCCCCTTACTTAAATGCCATACAAAATTTTTAGTTTAAATTTTAACACATTTTTTTTTTACTTTTTTTTCTTTATGCTCCTCTCCACGCACTACTTTTCTTATATGTAAAAATTAAGTTAATAGCCATAAAGGAATGTTAATTCTTTTAGATACTGTTTCCATATCTTTGCTATAATATATATAAGTGAACAAATACATACATTTATTTTATATATATATAAACAGGAGCAACAACATGTTGTATGGCGTGTATTAAGTGATTTATAATTTACTACTACTTGTACACCATCCACTACTACTTCTACTACTGTTACTTCTGCTACTCTACTACTTTTTAACAGCTGCAGTTACGACTTTTTAGAAAAATTAAATTTCTATCTATTTTTACTTAATGATTTCATTTAAAATTTATTTTGTATACAAAATTTACAAAACAAAAAAATTGTTTTTTTTCAAAATTATTTTTTTTTTTTTCAATATTTATTTTTTTTCAAAATTTTCTAAGTATCTACTTAACCTATAGAGTATACTTTTATTGTTATCTTACTTTTTTGCATTATAACCCTTCCTTTATTGTAGCCAGCTCTCGTAAGCGAAAGTGAATTGGTAAACATTTTATTTTTATATAAAAAACAAACAACGGTTTGTAATTTTTTAAATGATAGTACCTTTTTACAATTAGTAAATTTTTAATTAAAAACTGAAAATGAATATATAAGAAAAGTCAACACATTAATAAAAGAAAATAAACTAGCTAGTTGCTAGTGCAGAATTACAACAGCAACAACAACTACTACTACTAAGCTACTACTTTTCTACTAGTACTACCCTCGTTATGGCACAAAAATAAACAATTTGCAAAAAAAACTTATTTCTTAATACGGTGAGTTAAAATTTTTTGTCGAAATATTTTTTCGGCCTAGCTTAGTGTAGCTGAAAAATTCATTTTATGTTTTAAACATACAGCATTCATCTTTTTTTAACTATAGATTACTGGGGTCATAAATGTACAATTTTTTGTAAATTTTAACTTTTATAATTTTTTTCCTTATATGTTGACTGTTTTTGAATATCATCAGAAATCATCGAAAAAAAAATAAACCTTTAACATTGTATTTAAACGACTGTATGATGTCAATTATCAAGCTAGATATGTTAAAACACAAGTTGCTTAAACAAAAAATTACTCATATTACATATTAAAAAGAATTCTTAGCAGATTTTTTTCTGATTTAGGCAATGTTCTTATAATTGCGAATAATTCCTTATAAACTTTAAAATTAAAAAATAATTTTTTATTGTATATTTGCAAAAGAATAATGTGTCAAAAATAAACCTTATCAGACGATAAGTGTTTTGTACGAGTGTGTTTTGTCCGCATTTTCAGCCACATGAAAAATGTGGACGTGGTTTGACAACAGTGGGTGGCATCTTCCATACAAATTATGTGCCGACTTTTTCAAAATAAACACCCTGGCTTAAAATATATTTTTCTTTATACTTCAAATTATTTCTAAATGTCGGCCAAGACAGTAACCGAGCTTAATACTCGTAGAAACTACTGTTTATATTTTGCAAATTCTTATTAGTTTTACGTGAACTCATTTTCCTTTTTTTTTTCTTATAGTCACGAGCGAATAATTCAATTATTTTACAAATAAAAACTTAAATTAAAGTTTTAACCGATGTTTTATGAAAATATCCAGCTCGAGAATTAACATCTTCAGTATTTCATTAAAAAATCAAAATACTTGTTTGTTTTTAACATAAGACTCTTCCCTCTTTAAATTAAGCAAAACTTGTATTTCATGTAAATATTTTTAGAGTTTTCTTTTTATTTTATTTTAACGTAATCATAATTGCCCATATAAAAAGTCGCTGCAGCTGCAACATAGAAATTTTTTCAGTAGAAATAGTAAACAAATACATTGATGGCATGTTGTAGATGAATATGAAACACTTTTTATTTTTTGAAAATGATAGCGACCAACTTTAAAAACAACTAAATAAGTTTGTGCATTTATTTTTTTTTGTTAATTTTTTTTTCTTTTTGTATATTTTAAAAATATTTTATTTTTATTCAAAATTTTTATAGCAACTCTTGATTTTATTAACGGTGAACGTTCCCATACGGCAACCAATAAAAAGCCACCAACAGGCCGAGGTAAAAATTTAAATTCAGTTTTTTTAGAACATAACTTGTTCATTTGTAAATATAACAAAATCACGCTAAAATAATGCACAAAATTAAAATATGAAACAAAATTTAATAATTTATCGTTGGTGACATGTTTTAAATATTTGTAAATATGTAATATACTTATTAATGCACAATGCACATTTATTTGAATTATTTATACGATGTAACGTGAATTAATTTGTTGTTTTTATATCGTATAACTTTTAAATTTGGTGCTGAGAAAAATGAAATACCTTACTGCTAACAGTACAACTAATTTTATGTAGTTTAACTCAAATTAAATTTCAACTTTTGTATTTTTTAACTTTCTAGAAACACTTAAGTTTTTTCTTCAACTATTATAGTGTTATGTCATTTCATTGTCCAAGTTTTTATATTATTTTTTGTCCCAATAATTACAAAAATTATATCAGTCATATGTTTTAATAATTTATAATGTAAGTTATGTACTACAGTGGAACTTCGATTATCCGTCAGGCACGGGACCAGCAGCCTGACGGATAATTGAAT
Organism: Tricholauxania praeusta; assembly: GCA_949775025.1. Classification (NCBI taxonomy): domain Eukaryota; kingdom Metazoa; phylum Arthropoda; class Insecta; order Diptera; family Lauxaniidae; genus Tricholauxania; species Tricholauxania praeusta. The sequence goes on along the minus strand of OX459031.1, from coordinate 108,908,783 downwards.
AGACGGATAATCGAATATATGGCAGAATTTTGTTTTGATTCTGTATGGTGACGCTAGAATACAAGGTATTGAATATACATATAGGTATATGTATGTACTGTAACACAAAAACGCAAGAAAAAAGGAAATGTAACAAAAAATGTTGATTTGTCATTTTCGTATTTTATTATCGAATAAAAAAACAATGTGATAGTTTACAATCGCATCAAGATGTTTTGGTGAAAAAATTCGTCAAAAATGTGTGTAATCCACTTGACTTGGCGAACAAAAAGAACTAGATTAATGAATTTCTGCGAAATTTTCATCTCTGAATTTCATAAGAAAAATTTCAGACAGAATCGTTTCTCGCATTGTGTGCATACATAAACAGAATCGAAACAAAACGAAAAAAAAGTTTGCTGACAAAATGTGACGGTTAATCGGAGTGACGGTTGATCGGGAGACGGATAATCGAAGTTCCACTGTATATATTTATATCTGTGGCAAAAAGAAACAACAGCTTAACCCCCCTTATCGTGTTTATATACGTAGCCTTGTTTTTCAAAATCAATTTTAATATACCAAAAATGTGAGCTTAAAATTTGGTAAATAACTGTGCGTATAGAATTTAAGTAAAAAACAACACAAGCCGCATTGGTCGTGATTGCGCAATCAAGAACAAATTATTGCTCAAGGACTTTCTGCTAAAAATGTTACGTGAAGTCCGATCGATGTAGGTAATTTTTTTTTTTATGATCCAAAGTATAAACAATTTTACCATAAGCAATTTTTACCTAAACCAATTCAATTCAATTTGCATTCAGACATCTCTAATATTTTGATCTAAAACCTCTTGAGTTTGTTAGCCGTTCAATCTCACTTAGTGTTCGATCGCTCTATTTGTCAATGCCAATATAGGGTTTATCGGTAAACTTTGTTTTCATCTTTAATATCTATGTAATACTAGTGGTATCCGCGACAATTTTTGTGTGAGGTTTTGAGAAAACTTAATACTGAAAAAAAATAGTATTCAACTTAAAAAATAAAAAAATAAGTATTCAATAACCTTCTTTAGCACAAATATGTTGTTTTAAAAATTAATTTATTCAAATCGGTTCATTACACTTAGCGCCAAAGCGTTACAAACCATTTTCATATAAGCAATTTTATATAAATAGTATAGATTTATTGTTTTTTAAATTGGTAAATCAAATATGTGCATGCAGTCGCCTACGCACAATACGATTCGTACATTTTGATTTCCACGACGAGTGTTAGATCCTTTATATATGTACATAATCATATGTAGAACCTAGGCTGTTTTTTCTTTTAGCCAGAGATATAATAAATGACAGTAGTTTACTTTTATTTTTTTTTTTTAATTATTGTTATGAAGTGAGGCAATTATGTATGTACACTTTATTTTTAAACTACGATATTACGAATAAAAATCTCAGCGAGGACTTAATACATTAACATAAAAACTTCTTGTGAGCGTCTGCATCATAGGTCAGTCATTTGAAAATTTTAAACACCATTGTTTTACTTGTACTGAGGATAATAACACAAGCCCACAAAAAAGTCACATTTAACACTCCTTTTTGTATGCCGATGTTAAACACTTTATTGGGATCTCGATTATTCTAACGAATGACTGATTTATTTGGATTATTTAATCCAAATTCATGAAAAAAAAACAACATTTAAACTGGAAAAAGTCATTAGCTTTAGTGTGAGTTTGGATAATCGAGGTCCAGATAATCAAAACTTCACTGCGCCTGAAAAATATATTTATTAAGACTTATCTTCTATGTTCAACTTTAGATACAGAAGAAATTTATGAAAATAATCAAAAAACCAAAATTCAAGATCCCTTAATTATAAACGATGATGCTGATGAATATGATGCAACAGCAAATAAAGAAAATCTCTACGCAGGTCATCATAATATAGCACATAACAAGCAATTGATTGCCGAAATGAAAAGTGATTTACGTTTCCAGCGTCAAAAAGAAAAACTTACTTCCAAATTTTGTAATGGCGGCAGTTTTTCAGAAAATTTCTCGTCTAACGATATAATACATCGAGACGACAGCAATAATACAAATCGAAATAGTAATAATAATAATAAAGCTCTAACAATATCAGAAAATTTTCTCTGTCCAAAATCTGTTGAATGTTGTGACATTGTTAATTATCATCCTTTTGCTGATGTTGAGCAACCACCAATTTACGATTCAGCTCATTACACTGACTATAAAGGTGCAGCAACCACACTTACTACGACCAACACAGATTCAGCAGATTCAGAAAACCAATTGTACACTAAATCAATATTTTGCTATACACCACATGTTTGTGATACAATTTTCGAGTCATTACAAACGGTTAAACCATTTGAAAATGATTTAATACTAAATATACCATTTACAATGCCCGCGCCACCACCGACTTCAACAGCATCAACACCACGCAAACGAAAGTCGCGCGTAAACTCACCAACATCACCTTTAACACAACGTCATCAAAGGCAACACGCAACACTGTCACCATTAAGTAGACCGATTAGTCCATTTCGCACGTTATCGCATTTTGGTTTCAATCCACCACTATCATTGCCCGAACCCGAACACAAACACGTACCAAGACGTTTGTTCACAAAATATATACCTTTACGTAAATCCAATTCCTATGAAGAAATCTTTTCAAGTCCGCGCTATGTTGATCTGTGCGAAAATTGTTTTGAAAAGGTTGTACGCCTTAAGCCCGAATTGGTTTTTATCAAAGCACGCTTGCGAAACTTGGTCGATGTTGATGGCGTTGAGCATATTAACGCAAATGATGATGCAACGCCCTTTGAATTTATTGATTGTTCTAGTTCCGATGGCACAGCGTGTACGGCAACAACAGATACTTTGCCTGCATTTCCAGCACAATTGGAACCAGTTATCGAAGAGTCCAGTGATTTAGGTAGCAGCCGGGAAAGCAATGGTGGTGGTAACGTTGCTGTTAGCATCGTCCGTATCGGCGATAGCAACATATCAAACACAACATTTATAGATAAAATAACACGCATGAATTTTTCGGAAGAATCGGTTGATGTTAACTTTATGAATACGGCACCTATGCACCACACTGTTACCAGCAACATAAGTTTAGCTGTAGGCGAAGAAGTTGCTGAAGCTGTGAATTTAAGCCAACCAAAGCTTGAGCAGCAGCAACAGCAACCAGAAAATAGTGATGATGTTGATCTACTACCATCAACTAGATATGTTACTTCTGTAACAGATATATGGGAGTTTGGCAACTGGCAAAGGGAACTCAGCAGTCTTGATGATGAAGATCAAGGTGATATTACTACTACTGCTGCTGCCGACGATACTCTAATTGCTGCTCGCAGTTCCAATGAGTCGCAGCAAAGTTCAACTAGCGCTAATGCATGTAGACGTCTGATGACACGTGATGAACGTTGTCAACGTAAGCATGAATTTCAAGAACTCTGGGAAGATCATGTTGCATTTTTTTGTAACAAACAGCATGACCCAACGTTTAGTGATACGGAATCAGCAATTGACGAAACAACTCGACAGCAGCACGAGCAGCAGCAGCATGAAACTTTCCATGGACGTAGCTATGTTACCAAGATACTCTTTAAAGATTCAAGGTCAATTGTAAATGGCGAAATAGCACCTAGTGTCGAAGAATATGCTGACACCGATGAGTATAAAAATTTGGCTGAAGGCAATGCTGATGATGATGTTGATAACGACGATAGTCTCTCAGCTCATACCTACATTTGTGGGTCCAATGAGAAATTGCTTTTTTGTGCTAATGATATTGATGATGTTGATATGTCTGCAGTTGGAGGAGCTGTTACTAACGTAGAAGCAGACACTGAAAATGTATCGCCACAATATGCAGCAAAAATGCAAGAGTTTTTGCTTTTTGCACAAAATCCTGCAGAAGAAGACAATTCCAATATTGACAGAAAAGATTTAGAAAATCATAGTAATGAAAATGATTCAAATTTTCAAACTGCAGAGGGCTCAAACCTAAATGATAATAATGAAAATACCTCCGAGTTTAATTCGCTTGAACGTATTATTTTGGAAAAAATCGAAGAAAGACAACTCAAAGAGAAAGCGTTGATCTTTGATAAAATTGAAAATACCATACGCAATAAATTAACACCCTCTAAAATGGAACAATTGCTACAGGAAAAAAAACAATCGATGCTGCAGAAAGAGCGAATATCGGTCAACGACAATACAAATTTCACACCAAAGCTAACCAGCTCTCCTCAAAATATTGAAGGCAGCAGTTTGAGCTCGCTAAATCTCTCCAAAATGTTTGAAAATGATACCAAAGTTAAAAAAGACGGCGGTGGCGCGTTAGTAAAACAGATTTTGAGTCGTTCACTAGACGACCAGTGGTCCTATGAAAAAGAACAAAAACGGCAGCATCATCAACAATTGAGCTTACCGCATTCCATTGATAAATTTCAAACTTATGAAGATCTCACTAAAGCCTTTCAAACTGAAGTTTCAACGCAGCCATCAATACGTTCACGTCGTTCACGTTCACTGACACCACGTAATTATTATCAATCAACAGATTTAACAACATCACCAACAACGACATCAATAAATACGACTACCCCACCGCCGCCACCAACGAAAAAAATTGTTTGTCGTACGCCATCGTCATGCTCAATGCCTGATAGTCAGAAATGTCAGAGATTTCAACATCATCAAAACCCAACGATAACTCCAACTTGTAAGCGTAATTTTGTGCTAGAAAACATACGTAATGCAGCAATACCACGTAGTGTAAAACGTTTGCAAGGTTCCAATGCCAGCGCCATATTTAGCAAAAGTCCCTTTGGTGCTGCTTCGTCGTTGAGCTCAGCTTGTAGTTCCAATTGTAGCTTAAATAAAGCAAAAAAAGATGGCAATTCTTCTAAAGCTATCGATACAGATACCACAACAGAGACATCACCTGTTTATGCTTTCCAATCGAAACTTGTACGTGGTTCACCAAGATTTTGGGTCAGCATGTCACAAGCGACACCTAAAAGATTACAAACGAACAGCAAACAAAAGCGTCGCAAACAACAACAAAAAAAGTCGGCATCAATGTTGCATAGTTCAAGCTCAAATTTATCAATGAATTTGTCTGATATACATGATGGCTTGGAAGACTTTGTGGCTTCCACAGAAGAACAACGCACTGTAGTCGATGTAGGAATTGATGCTTTAAGTGGCCAAATCGATGCAGTACAGCCGCGATTAGAACGTTATAAACGTAAGCTTGATGATTATGGTGATGTTGTGGCCAAGTGTGCGCGCAACATGGATGAATGCATTCAAGTACAATTGGATATTGAGCAGGAACAAAATAGATTGCGGGAAGATATTATACTCAATCAGTATGTGGAACAAATATCATGCCAAGTACAGACATTTTCAATTTCCGAAACAGAAGATTAAATACGTCGTATATCGAAAATAATGGTCAAGCCAAAACCTTGAAGCCCTAGTTTATTTTTAAACTTTTAAAAACATATGCTGATTGATTAAAAGCTTTAAAATAGATTGCTTACATTGATTCCAACTTCGATGGATATATTTAAGCCAAAAGAATTCGACATAAAATATCTACTATAAACGACGATTTATAAGTGAAACGCAAGTAACGCATATGTATAAAGTTGCAACTATAATATACACAATTTTTTATTTCCGAATCAATAGCAAAATTATTCGAATTTAAGAAATTGTTATGGTATATTTAATTGGAACTATGTTGCTGTGCGTTATTTACGTTTTGTGCTTATTTCAGTAGTTGCTCGAACGATTTAATATTTTCTCCCGGAAACTTATTTTTTTATTTTTTGCTCTAAATTCATATATTTTTCAACAAAAGATAAACCTTACAAAGTTGGAGTTTAAATTTAACTGCTGAATACTACAATATAAAACTTTTTAATATAAACCACAAAAGAAAAGCTGCCGTCATTTGTATGTTTCCCTGTATTATTTGTTTATTTCGAATAGTATTCTATTTTTATTTACAAAGAAAAAATTACTTTTTAATGTATGTACTGTAAAATTGTTTTCTATAATTTTTTTTGTTTCCTTTAATGTCATGTAAAAAATGAAACGTATAAAAACTTACTTCCCACTGGTTTTGGTTGTATTTCCTAGATTTTTTTTTATATTTTAGAATTATAATCGATGACTAATTCAGCACTCATATCTAATATAAGCATTTTATGTGCTTTTTGCTTGCATACATTTTATTAACAAAGATTTTAATTATTTATTTTTTATTAATTGAAAAAATAACAGAAAAATATGCTTGTATGAACTTGCTTTATTATACATACTTATAATCAATGTGTACTAACTTTTGAACTTATGTACGTTTTTATGTTTCAATAAATATTCAAAACGGAATTGTTTTATAAGCAACTGTACTTTATTTTATAAAATAATAAGTTAATTTTTTATGAATTTATAAAATTAAAATAGACAAATTTATTCTTAATTAGTTAAATAGTGTAAAGTGGATGTGTTTTAGGTCGCTTAACCGAAATCTGGTGTGCATTTTGCTCCATTACGTCAGGTTTATTTTAACTATAATGTAAAGTTTTTTTTTAATTAAAAAGTAAGGTTTCTTAAATATGCTTGAATATTAAGGAAAATTACACAATTAAGGAAAAGCCTGAAAATTCGGCTGTACCTGGATTCGGAGTTAACTAATAATTTGAAGAAATAGCGCAAACTTTCAACTGCAATTATAGTATAGCTCAAAATTCTACCCTAAAAATATATATTTCTTTATAAAAGTTTTATTGTTTAAATAAGTTATATTTTTCATTTTTAAAAACTTTAAGCGTTTAGGGATTATGCAGACCGTAACAATCACTGCAAGATGAATCCACGTAAATGCCACACCCAAAACAATTTGATATGATATATAAATTTTTAATTTAATGTTTTTTGGAGTAAAGCAGATGCTTTAAATATTTTCATGTTTTTACAAAAAATTTATATGAAATGTTTTTGTGCCACGGTTTTGGTACTCTAAATGGAATCACTCTTTATTGACTTGTATTTTTTCAGTCAATAAAAATCATGGTCCACTGAAAGGTGGATCCAATGTTTTCATCTTCTCGGTGAAAGTATGGTTGTCGCTCTTGATATTTCTAAGACATTTGACCGAGTGTGGTATCGCGCCCTCGTATCTAAATTAAATGCATATAGTGTCGGTAGCTCCTTCGCTCGTTGGATAACGAGCTTCTGCAGTGGTCGTTCTATACGTGTTGTTATGGACTATTTTACTTCAAATGAATACTCCATCAATGCAGGAGTTCCCTAGGGTTCTGTCATATCGCCGTCCCTCTTCCTTGTTTTTATCGATGATCTTCTGTCTTCGACCACCAACCCAATCCATTCCTTTACGGATGACAGCAACATTCGACATTTATATTGCTTTAAAAAGTGCCCAAGATCTGTGGAGATTATGAGAGAAAAGCGTTCCATGAATGACACACTCTCAAATGACCTAAAAACAATCTCCGAGTGGGGTCGTGCTAATCGGGTCGATGTTGTTTGCTGCCTCACAGACGAATGGATTATTCACCTCCACCCCTCTATATGGCTGGCGTAGACATTTTCTGGGCATATCGTTTCAATCAGATCTGAGGTAAACAGATCAGGTGTTCGGTGTGTCTAAAGAAGCGACCAAGTATCTAGGTTTTATAAAGCGGTGTAAGAAATAATTCACTTCCGTTGACATAGGTAAAATTAATGGGGGATGTGAATATTGCCTCCTTTATTGATTCTCTCGAGCACCGTCGTAACTTAGGGTGTTAAACTCTATTTTATAAATATTTTAATAGGATGTGCTCTAGAAAAATTTATGAGCTGGTCCCCACAGTACGTGTATTCTCTCGTAGAACTCGGGATAGAACGTCACAATATCTCGATAATTCGTTTTTTGGTCAGACCATTAGATTGTGGAATAATTTCACTGCGAGTGTCTTTCGTGACCGCTCTTACATTATCAAATTCAAAGAAAAATATTCACAGACACTACTCTTTTCTTCCCACTAACCTATCTCCGTTTCTTAAAAATCAACACGTTGCATTGCATTTATAGGGGCTATCCCCTGAGCGTTGGCTTAAGCTTAACCCTTCTGTGAATGGCAAAAAATACACCTATCCCCAGGTGACAGAGAACCTGGGTAACCCCCTCACAAATTGTATGAAAATTTCAAAATTTTTTAGCTCCAACTGTACAAAGGAATGACATCCCTCGGATTGATCAGGTGAAACCACTCATATGAAAATATAATATTGATATAATGTCAGGAGATCTCGTTAAGTTTCAGAATTGTAGAGCATGTTCAAACGTAAAAAATTTTGTTTTTGTAAATAAAATGGGTACCCGGGTACCCCGTCATACACAGAAGGGTTAAAAAAATCTCAAGCAAATGTACATATTTTTAGTATTATGTAGCTGTGTTTGTCTTATTTGTGCAACGTCCAGTGTTTCATGTTTTCAAATCATACACCACACATACACAAAAAACATTCCACATTTATTGCCTTTTTTTCAGCTACCAATAACTTCATAATCACAAAAAATTCCATACACAACTCTTCACTTCACACATCATCAACTACATTACAATTAAGAAAATATGAAAAAAATCACTTGAATAACTTGCAAATACAAAAATTGAAACGTGAAACACTTGCTAGCGCCATAAGATATGCAATGTTTTGTAAAAAGTATGCATTTTTATACGATAAATCGACGGATTCTAAAACTTTTGTTAACAATAATGCCACGAATTTATTTATCATACATAAAATTGAAATATTACCACATTTTACATATCCATTAACCACTGGGACGGACAACAGCAGCAATAACAATCACAACAACCAAAGCTTGCAACATACTAGTATGACACAACATCAACAAGATCGAGTCGCACCCACTGCACCGCCTTATCGCACAGTTTCGCATTACGGTTTCAATTATCCATTGCATTATTTGCCAACTGTTGCATTGTATCCATTAAATTTATTATCGGCTGTTGAGTTACAGCGTCAAAAAGTGATTGAATTTATTAAATCTACTGCTTTGAGTTTCGTTAACGATACTCGTAACAATAATAATAACAGCAACAATGATGACATTGAAAAATCGAATTTCAACACAGATAAAAATGGCTCATTTATTTCCGTTAAGGAAATTCAATTAGAACCAAATCCACATCGTAAGCGACGACATTATCATCACTCCTTCACAAAATGTAACACAAAATTCAGTAGCAGCAACAGCTGTCAACATGTCAATTCCTTATCTGGTGATTTTGACGACCACGATGCAATCTCCGAGCAATTTTCTAGTTCACTTTCTATGACTGGATCATATCCAGCTGCATCTAATCCTAGTCATACCGGAGATGATCATGACGAACACGATCAGCATCACGAACACAATCATCATGTACTTGATGAAGAAGAAAATGAGAGTACCGCTTCGTTGCCAGCGCATGCGTCATCATCAGCAGCTACTCTTAATAAAAGTGCCACAACTGAAAATCTTTATCGTTCATATGTTTTGCGTAACTTTTTACCGATCGTCAACGCCGATGATCAACAGCAGTGTAGCAGTCGTTCTTTAAATGATATACAACATAAACCTGAATCAGATCAAGCACTAGATATGGATTATAAGACATCTATTGACTATCAACAGACACCGCATAAGCAATTGTCGTTAACGTTGAATGCCTTAAAGCGTCGATCGCGTCGTCGTCTTGTTGAAGAAGATCAAAATCAAATTGGATCAGAAAGCCAAATAAATCAACAGCAACATTTACATGATCAACATATTTCAGTTTCTGATGAGGCCGCAAGTTGCTCGACCACAGAATCAACACGTTCGTTGTTGAAAACTATTGAAATCCACATTAATGTTGTGATTAAAAATTCGGATTGTATGAAAAATCTTCAAACGCACCAGCAAGAGTTTAAGACAAAACTTGTTAAAGTAATTGATGATGAAATCAATTTAATCTCTCAACAATTGGCTGTGGAACAGCATCATGAAAAATCCATTAATTCCAATACTAAGGATGCTGGTCATCATCATCACCATGAAGTTGGAAGTTCTGTAAAAGTCAATGCTGCCATTGGACATAGCCTAAAAATTGATAAGGAAACCTTTGATACACCACCACCATTCCACTCTAAGTCATTAAAATATGCTGATACTGTACAGCTTTTGGAACATGAATTAGAAAATCTACTTAACAACATTATACGTGCCAACGAGCTGCATAATCGCGCCATCATATGCGATTGCAAAACCAAAATAACTCAGATTACTGAAGAAATACGCGCTTCATTGGATGGCGTCAGTAAACGTTGAGCGCCAAAGAGAAGTAGCAGGAAATTTGGCATTGAATCGCAAAGAAAAAATGATTTTTTTTTTTAAATTATGCTATTTTATTTTTTGTTTTTACAAAAACTGTCAATCTGTTAAGACTTTGCAACTTCGAGACGATAAAGGACCCGTGCTCTTTTTAAAAAGATTTGGTTTAACTTTGCACTGATTTTAATGGCATCTTGAGCAAAAGTCTCCAGGTTCAAAAAACTTTTAGTATAAGGATGTCGGGTTTTTTGAATTTTGAAGGTTTTTGAAACCCATACAAAATTTACCATGTATTACATTTTTGATTCTCATATCTTTTGAGGTGTACATAACTCAGATTTATGACCGGTAAAGTTTTTTTTTTTTTTTGACCTAGAAACTTGTGGTTAGAATGTCATTAAAAAATTTCACCTTACTAAAGTTAACATCAATTTTCATATAAAAAGTTTGTGGTCCTTTGCACTCTCAAAAATTATTTTCGCGGAAACATAAGATCGCGTTCCCCTCCGTTAAATCAAAAGCATTGTTTTTAGTGAAATTTTGAATTGGGCTTGATGTTTCAGCGAAATAAACATTTCTGTTGAGATTGCAAAAGCTCATCAACTCTTTTGATGACTAATCTCTCCGCCAAATGTACAATTTTCAAGCTAAAGTCTACAGATTGACAGTTTTTCATTTTTATTATTAGAAAAGGAAATTTTCTAAAAAGGATAATATTTTCATTTTTGTAAACTCATTAAAATCAAATGAAGCTAAAATTTATTTTAAAATATTCCCATGTATATTTCTCATTCACTTGAAATTAAAACTTTGTTATATAAAAATTTTATAAATTACATAATGTACCAGTACGAAATGGGGGTTCAAAAGTTCGCTAATTAGACGTTGATTTATGTTTTTTAAAAAAAAAACATTATTTGTGGATCTGTAATAGTCTGAAGACACATACTTCATTTGAAATTTCTAGGCAAGATTTCACTAATTTTCATTGAATTGCGGCGTCAACTCAATTTAACTAGTAAAAATTCCCAAAAAATTTAACTTAAAGTGGAATAAATAAAACAATAGAATATTTCTTTGGAGCAGATTTTTCTTGTGAAGTTTATCGGAAATCTACAACGTATCATAAAATTTACGAATGTGCAAGATTGATTCTCGAAATGATAGCTGAATTTGAATGTCATAAATGTGTCATGAATACTACTTAAATCAAAGCCTGGAATATGAAGAAAATCTCCATTGAATTCACGAAGTTCGGATGACGATCAAAAGTGGCACTTTCCTAAATTTTTCCCAGTAATTCATTAAAATAATTTTCAAATAGACGGTAAAATAATAAGGAAATTCACTAGGCGTCATAGTAAATATGTCGTATTAGTCGTATATCATGTAAATTTACAATAGTTATAAAAATTGTATTAGTTCACATATGAAAATAGAATAACACATTAACCCATTAGTGCTCACGGCGATCCAGGCGTGATATCAATAATCTACTTCGACAGAATTGCTTCTTTTGGCTTTAATAAGGTAAAAAAATTTTTTTCCCGATTCGGAAAGCTCATTTTCCTACTTTTCCGGAAGGTCCTTTTAGAAGAACACTGAGCATAGAAAACCATTTAGCAGTAGAAAATTCATGTATACTGAAATGCAAAGACAAATTTTGTTGCATACCAAAGCAAACTAGATATAATAAAAGTAAAAAAAGCCTATCACCATTCAAAATATCATGCGTTAAAATTAAAGTATTTAAATATTTACCTCTTCTACATTTTTAATTTTGTCTTTTTTTTCGAAAAATTCACTTTGAACGCCCGCACAACTTGTAATTGTCAATATTTTGAAACGTAAAAAATATGGTAAGCATAAGTGTTGTCATGTAATATATCTAAATGCTCAAAAGGCCAAAAATGTTTCTAGCAAATTTTTAAAAAATCAAAAATTGCGCGTCCTTTTTAAAGGTCGTTGAGCACTAATGGGTTAAAGAGTACAAAAAAAATGGAAGAAACAAATTTTTGCTGAAAGATAGACCTGTGATGGGTGCTTACACATGTCATATTTTTTTTACTTTATGACACCTTGTGAATTCCCTTAATATAATTAATGATGTTAACGTCGAAAATGAGATACAACTCTTTTCCATCTTTTTTCGAGATTCTAATCAGTTCTTCAGCTGCTAAAATTATTCGAACCATTGATTTGACATTAATCAATAATTGATCTGAACATGGTGAACTAAGTACATTTAAACACATTTTGCTAGTCTTTCAGATCAAAAAATCCAAGAGCTATTACTTCCTCTATCAAATATTCCGAATGGTTTTTTTTTGTATTATTGTGGAGATTGCTGGTTCGACTTGTAATAATTTATACAAATTATGCTGAACACTATTTCTAATTCTGAACAATGTTCTATGAAAGCTTTACCTCCCTTATATCATAGATCAAAATGAAATATTTATCTACTTGAGTGTTAAATAAAAATTTAATTTCCATTCAGTTATTTCATGAATACAACTGCCTTAGATTCAGTTTGTACCTGGGTGGGCTGGAAGCTATTTCACCGTCACTGTTTTGGTGTATATATTCGGCTGCATTTGCTGTGTTCTCCACTTGAATTTTAATGTTTTTTGGTGATATGCTTGAGAAAATGGATCAGCACAAACCCAGCGGCAAATATGTTATACACAACATCGATGAATAGTTATACTCATTGTAGGCAGTAATGCTCACAACTGTAAATTGTTTTTACAAAGGGATGCCCGCTTTGTAGGCAGCTTGCCTAAATCTTTGTATATTATACAATCTATAACAAACGAAATGCAGATTGTCTTAAAACATCGCTTACTAAGTGCTTGTATAGCTTAGCGAGTTGCCTACATCAGGCGAGTCCCCTTACATCTCCATATACAAAGCAAGCACACTGCCTACAGCTCCATATACAAAGCAGGCAACCAGCAAGCAAATAAAAAAAATGTCACAGTAACAATTTCATTTGTGAAACATACAACACAAAGTGTATTGCTTTTCATACATGAAAAATCTGAGTACTTCATCGATTTGCCGCTGGGAAATCAACTTTCCAAAAATAGATATTTCATCTCAACGAAAATTTTTTCAAAAACTCCGCTACAGTAGAATTGAGCTGTCATACAATAAACTTATTATTTATTGAATTTATTTTTTTTTTTGTTAAAAAGTAGCGAACGAATTTTGTAAATAAGAGTGAAATAAAATGAAAAAAAAAAACAAGTATGTTTCAATAAAATATTAATATTGCTAATAAGATTTACAAATCCTATGCCACGCATTACATAAATAACTTTAAGTGATCTTTAATTTTTAAGCAAAGAAACGAGAAAAAAGTGCATTTCAAACAGGTAAAAGTTTCAAATTTTTAAATTTATATACAATGTGGAAAAGTAGTTACATAAATATGTACATAACTCAAAATCGTAGTACATTTTTTTTTCAAAATTTGCATGTCTATTTAACACATAAAAAATTTTTCGGCTTTGTGTACTAGTATTTAGAAGAAATCAACTAAATAAAATGTTTTAAAATTTTGTAGTTCACGCATAACAAAAGAAGCACACATACATCATCAATTGTTAATCTTAAAACATTTTAATCTATTTTGTTTTTGGCTAATTTTGCATTTTTCGTTGATCATTAATTAAATCATTTAATGTGGATAAAATTTAAATAACATAAATCAAGAGTTCATTTTAATTTTTTCATTTCTCTTTTTTTATTTTTGCAGGTGAAAATGTACAAAATGGTGATCATTCAGAGGCCCATCTGAGCACATTTTCGCAAAGTAGTAAAGAGGTAAGTCTTAAGATTAAGTAAATACATTAACATCTATACCTCAACGTAGAATTCATAATGTAGTACCCAAATAAAAACAATGTACTAACCAAAACCAACAATTCTTTTATATTCTTTGGAATGTTACAAATTTAAATTTCATGTATGAATTCAATTACGTACGATGTGCTCGAATTTCAAAATTATTAACACAATCACAAACGATATTCTAATCGCAAATTTCTATTACGGTTCCAGGATGTATCCACAGATGGTTCGCCTAAGAAAGACAAAAAGAAAAAGAAGGGACTCAGGACACCATCCTTTTTAAAGAAGAAGAAGGAAAAGAAGAAGGTCGAAGCCTAAGCAGTACACTCTTGAATTTTCATTAAAACAAAAACAACAGTGGAAACAATAATAGCAAAAACAACAACAAAAGCAGCATCAGATGTATGAAAATGAAGCAGCTAGAATTATTTTTTTAGAGCAACTCAGTTTTATATAAATATAGACGAAAAGAACGGACGATTTTTTTTAAAGCTAATAATTGTAATGATTTTGACGATAATGATGTTAAATAAAAAAAAAATAAAATGAAAATATTGTAAGGTAAGAAAAAAACAGAAAAAAGGACAATTATTAAAACTAAGGCATGATAAGAAAAAAGCTGCAGCTATAAAAAAATGTTTAAATACTTAAACTTAAGCAATTTTTATTTAAATATACAACACAAACACAAAACGACAACAATATAAAAATTATATAATAGAATACATAAATATACATATGATTACAATACAAAAAAAAATCTTTGCAAAATTTGGCTATTCTAAGCTGAACAAATGCCTAAAAATATGCAATATATAAAAAGCTATTTAGCTGTGTAGTGAAATTTAAAAAAATATACATTTGTATTTGATTGCGTTTGCTTAAGCATTAATTTAGTTTAGAGGAGTCAGAAATATTACAAAGGCCCTTAATATTAAAAAAAAATTTAAATCGAACAATTTTTAAATTTCAAATTTAAACGATTTTTTTTTTAAATAAAACAAAAACAGAAACGCTTCAGAATTACAAAATTTTTTCTAATAAATATTTTAATATAAACGTTGTAATAAAATATTTGTGCTATTGTCTTAAAGGAAAATAAACATGATACACAATAATATATTATAAACTTATACATCAAAAATAAATTTATTAATAAAAATGATCAAATTGTAACTTTTTCTCAGTTAGGAAAGCAAAAGTTGCGCATTTGATAATAGAAGTATGTTAAAAAAAAAAAAATTAAATTTGAATACTCTGCAAATGCATTGAAAGTAATATAACAATTTTTTTGATATTTTGATATAGAAACAACAAATTAAGTCAGTATAAAATATTATAAATATTTAAAAAAACAAAAATTATTTGTAATGACAGGAACATTTTTAAAATAATATACAAGTATATAAATATATAATAATTTCACTAACAATCAAATACATATATATTATACAAAAAAAAGAAACGAATTAAAATAGCACACCACCCACCATACTAACAAATCACACGCTGATAACTTGCGACTATAGCATAATGATAAAAACAAATCCAACAAAATCGCAATCATAGACTTAAAGCTAGCGAGATTGATTTATCTTGGTTATATTTAAACGCATGAAAACCGGTAGCTCAGTGAAAGGCAATTTTCGAAAAAATAATATATATTTTTTAAGTACTTTTTACATAATACTCAATTTATATACACTTTATGTTAGAAAAAAGAGATGTGTCACCCACCTTATGTATGATATCATCAAAAAAATTATTTGTTTTTATTTTTTTTTGTAGTAAATTGAAATATTAATATAAAATGTTAGTTGTAATTTTTGTAACCTTTAACATTGAATATCATAAAATGCAGGATGCCAAGGGTTCACAGACTGAGCACGCCTTGTTCAACAGGTATAGAAGCTGCTTTCCATGCGTTTAAAACTGACAAGAATAAACCGGTTGCTATGCGATAAAAATTTATGTATTCTAGCATTCTAATATCATTTTACCATAACTGCATTTATAAGAAATTCTTTAAAGTATGGTATTTAAAAACCTATCATCATTATATAGTCGTGAGTTATTGCTGAAAAGGGAATATCGCTCAAATTTTTTACCTTGACAAACAAAGAATTCCTTTATTTTTTGTGAGATATTAAAGCGCATACATACGTGCGACTTGTATCAAACATTTGTCTCAGCTCTTAGCTTTTACTATCACTTTTTTTATACTTTCTAGTAGACCTCCCAATCTTAAATATTCACAAAAAGTAAGGCTACTCAACAAAATGTTTAATTTTATCGGCAAAACTTAACTAATTTGCGTAAATCAGCTTTTTTTGCTGAATGTTCCAACTTTGTCAAGGTTATAGAATTCAGTGAGCATGATAAATAAGCAAACTCTCTACAATTTACCACGCCCTTTTTACACAAAAACAAACACGGAAAAAAATAAAAAGCGAGCAGTTAAAATTCACCACCTTCACCACAACATCTCAACAATAATGAAAAAACAAAATAACATTTAATAGGTTCTTAATTGATTATAACAAATACTAAAATAAAAATACAAAGAAATAAGTAAAAATTTTATATAAAAACTTGCCAATTGAAGTTAATTTCATGAAATCTTATCTGAAATGAAAAATTTGTAAATTGACATTTAAGCGCAATTTAATATGAATTTCCATAATTTTTCGTAATTAAAAAAAAAGGGAAAATTATTGCTGTAAAAATCAAACACACAAAATACTTCAAACACTTTTTTCGCTTTTTTCTCTCTTCAGGTTTATGCTTTTAAATACATATTTACATTTTACGCTTCAATACACACATAAAAAAGTATTATGTGAAACGCTTAGTCAGCTCTATTCTAAAATCTTCATTAAATCCGGTTCGGATTTGCGAAAAATGTTGTGAATTCTAATAAAAGTTTGCAATTCTGTCAGTCATTAGCTGGTCAGGCCTATTTCAATAAATCATATTCCTAAACACATGCGATTTTCAAAAGTCGTTCAGTTTTAAAATAGCGTCATTAGTCAAGTCTATTAAGGTTTCATAAGTTGTCTCGAACATTTGCGTATGGTAAAGCTAAGTTACCACTGCATTCTAATAAAAAGAATTCCTTTGAGAAAGTGTCTCATAAAACTGCAGCAGCTTTGAAGCACTTAGTGTTTTGCCTGATTTCTAGGACTTTCGCTATTTAATTATCTTGCATATGAAATCCATATTTTGTAATCGATTCAGAGAGACCCAAGCTATACCGATTTTTAGAAAAGCTTTCGATGGCTATATTTCCACGGGCATTCAACTAGGATTGTGTAAGAATGCGGAATATACATACCTACATATGTATATGTATGCTGGGCTGAGTAAACACTAATAAAAAATATGTCTCCGTGTAATTCAAGAGTAAATTTTATATGGTACAAAATCAGTATTTTATTTTTTGCTTGGATTGTACATCGAAATCACAGTGTTTTATCTACAAAACATAAAATTTCGGCGCGGCTTATTTCATTTTAATAATTATTAAAGAGAACTTACATTTCCCCCTTAAACTGACGACACATAATTTAGTTTACAATTAAGTTGATTTCTATGCTTTTGAGTGCTTTACAAAATGTATTGCTTTATCAGCAGCTATTTTTAGAGAATTAACACAACTCTTTTATATATGTTTATATGAATTTTAAAATGTCTTCAGATTTTGTAAATAGAAGCATTTTCTAAATTTCTGTAAACTTCAGCTTCAAGAGTTTACACAAAACTTTTGTAGAAAGTGACTATTTTGTTTACAAAAATGTGTTTCACAGTAAATTTGAGTACGCTACTACTTTTGATATTTGAACAAACATTGGAAACAAAATCCAATTTATTGATGAAAAAGTTTTTTAATAAACTCGTGCAATTTACATTATTACGTAGTAGAGGTTATTGCTCTTATAATTTGATTATTTGGGTCTGGGGAAAATCATATTTTAAATTAAATTATATTATATTTGCTTATAATTTTGAATGAAAAAAAAATCAGTTTGGTTCGCCCTTCTGTTTGGAAATGCTTATGAAACGAACCCATAAGACATTTTTTTTTAACGAGCCTCTGTCTAATGAAGCTTTTAATAGGAGTAACGAATATGTAATCAATAATTAGGAGACGTAACTCGTTTCGGGATATGACCATCTGAATTCGTTGATATAGCTTTCAAAAAATTATAATTTGGTAATACGTTATAAGTGTATTATCAATTCGTAATCGTAATAACGTTAGTTACTCCCCCTTCGTAAGAAATCGTTGTTTAAAAAACATACCTACCCAGTGTCTGATACAAAGCGGGTAACCGCGTCAAAAAAACACGGCTAATGTGAAAATGTTTGACCCCACTCTCTTCTCTAAACGTGTTACATAAGATGTAATGCTAGCTCCAGGGTTCAAAAGGTCAACGATAGAAAATTATATTTATGAGTGTTCAATTTTGTTTTACAAGATTTTTTTTTTTTTTTGCAATACAAAAAAATCACAGCTAAAATAATATTTTTGCAATATAAAAAAAAACTGAATAAATTTAAAAATATATAATAAAAAAAAAAATTGTTTTTCAGTTGTTGGGGAAAAACATTAGAGTGTGATTATAATACGTTGAAAAGCAACACATTCTAAGCATCTTACCTCTTAAATAAATGTAAATAAACATTTTTCTTAACATTAAATGTTAAAATTGTTTCTTAACATTAAATGTTAATAAACATTTTTCTTACCATTAAATGTTAATAAACATTTTTCTTAGCATTAAATGTTAATAAACATTTTTCTTAGCATTAAATGTTAATAAAAAATTTTTTTAAAATTAAATGTTAATAAACATTTTTCTTAACATTATACTTATCTTTATTTGTTTTTTACTGAATTGGGATTTTGGTATATAATGCAATTTTGCTTGTGGTAGTGGACACTACTGCTAATGCAAAGTAAAAATCAAAAAAATGCCTATTATGGTCTCCGATTTTTAATGGGTGAGGCGGCCGCGACGCGAAATTTGCGTTAAACGTTTTTAAAAATATCAAAACATTTTTATTTCATCCTTATTTTAAAACTACTTTAGCCTAACGCGTTTCGGATGAACTGATTTGTCCTGGAAAAAATTAATTTTTCATTAAAACAACTTTAACTGATAACATACACTTACATATATGACTCTCAATTTCTGTTAAACTTTTTTCATGTTATAAATTTTAGCTTTTAGTTTGTGTTTGCATTTGTAAAGGCTTATATGTATATGATATATTTTTAATTATGCTTTTTTCAAGAAAATATACCTTAGCATTTGTTTTTATACGTACTATATTTTCAAAAATATACAAAAACTCTATTGCGCTGGATTTTATCGTATATACAAAAACTTTATTAAAATAAAATGTTACCATGACGCTACGAGTAAAACTATGATATAAATAAAATCATAAATATTATATAGTATTTAAAATAAATTACAATAAAAAACTTAAAGTAAATATAAAGTGGAATTGTTCTTAACACAATAAACTTAAAAGGTATTTTATATGGGTAAGTCGCATTTTTGATTTTCCTTTTATATACATATTGTTTATTTATAAATTTTACAAATCAAATCAAATTGACATTTGTTATCATTGATTTGACATCCAGTTCTTTCGTTTTCGGAGAAAAACACCCAATTAGTTGTGTTTCAAGACAAGTCGCTATCCATGCGCGCATAAATCGACCAATACTCAATCTTTCTTTTTTTTTCATTTCAAATTGTTTCTTCTTGTAGTCTGATATTTTGTTTTTATTTCAAAATGCACTATAGACAAAATACAAATATACTGAGTAGCACTGGCACTAAAGCAACTTGCCAGGTAAACATAGCAACTATAATTTTACTCGTTAAGTTTGCGGTTTTGCTTTAGCTGTAGATATATAGCGAATAGCGAATGAAACGCAGCTATTGTCGCTGCTTTTGTGTGTGAAGTGAATTCACTGTTCTTACTACCTTTTCTGCTTACAGCTCTGGTTATCCTAACAAGGTGGCAACTTTGTTATTTACTATTGCTCTGAACTGTACAAAAATAAGTGACAGCTTATTTTTGGTTAATGATGCAATAATTAAGAAAGCTGTCAAACTTTATTCATGTGACACTGCCAGAGCAGAGCTGTCAAAATATCATATATGCAGAATATATGATTATAGAATATGTGTGTAGTCAAAATTTGCATTAAAAATTCACATGAAACAGAAAAAAGTTATCTACAAAAATCAAGTGTCACGTTTTTTTTTTTTTGCTAATTTTGACATCTACAGAAGTTGGAATTCGGTATTGCTGCAGCCATGTGAGAAGAAAAAAATCAGCTGATGAAACAACCAAGTTTGGCAGATGAGAGTACCCGTAGAAAACAGAAACAGCTGCTTAGAACAGTAACAAAGTGCAAAAAGTATATATACTTTTTGCAAAGTGTTGGCTGCTAAAGCCTAAGTTTATTGTTTTTGTTATTTTGCATTTATTTTCAGTCAGTATCAAGTATATTTATTGTGACTCATTCAAAATAACTTAAATCAGTGCTTAGTAATACAAAAACTGAATAAAGATAAGCACCAGGAGAGCAAAATGGCATTAGTCACTGATGAAGAATGGGAGGAATATAAGGTAAAATAATGAATGGTCATTGTTCTGTTTTAATATGTGCTAATTAAACACTGTTTAAGGCAAAGTTTGAGAAATCCTATCAAGACAAAGCAGAGGATGAAATGCGTCGCGAATTGTATACTAAAGTAAAGGCCAAGGTGCAGCAGCATAATATAAAGTACGAAGCTGGGGAGGTGACCTTTCGCATGGGAATAAGTCACATGTCCGATTTCACAGAGGAAGAATTTGCAGTTCGTAGTGGCAAAAGAAATTGAGTAAAATCCTGAATCATTTAAAAGGATGCTGCGAGGAAAGCAGACAACTTATTTTTTAAAAAACTTAGATGTATTCGCAGCAAAGCTAATAGTCAATAATTTTATGTATATTTTTTGAAACTTTAGTATAAGACAAGATCAATTCAGGACAACTAGCCCGGCATAAAGTTCGTTTTCGATATCGAAAAGAAAAAAAACTGAGGTTTATCTGTAACGACTATCGAGCTCTAATTTTACGACACTAAAACGAACACTTCTTACTACTTTTCCATTCGTAACGAAAAAACGAAAAAAATTTGGTTTATTTCCTTTGTTTGAAAAGTTTTAATGTGAAAATTTTCACATAAGAGATTCGTCTGATAGTAATGAGCATAATCTCGTTAAACTATCGACACAAGTTCGTTTTCGATATCGATAGTAGTGATATTTTTTTGTAAAAAGTAGAACTTTGTTATTATGATTTTTTTTTTTTAACTTCGTTTTATGATGCCGCAAAATTTTTAATGGATACTGAGCATTTAAACTTAATTTTCTATAATATATTGGCGTGAACCATGGGACTTAGGCAATTGACCTGATAATAACTTAAAACTGTTCAGTAAAAAAAAATTTCTAAGTCTCCCAAAAATTGTAATACTTAACTTAATGCAATGAATGTTGATTCAGTGGCGCATATTCATAGAGGTTTGCTAAATTGTTGCTAAAATCTCGAGTTAGTTCCAGCTTTGAAAATGCGCTATTGATGAGAATTTGTTGTAAGAAATACAAAAAGTATGTGTCACGAATATCTATCTTAGACTCTCAACTTTTCAGATCTAATATCAAATGACTTATAATTGTTTTTAAATACTTGTACTTTTTATATCTATCTATATATGTAAATCAATCTCATTTAAAACATATACGTCTATACTACGTTAAAAATAAAGCATATTTTAATGATTAAATCAATATTTCTTTAAAAAAAATTTTACTGAGAACGAAGCTCAAAATCTCTGAGACAAACGTGAATACAGTTCTTTTGAAACTTGGCTGACCAACAACACTCTGCTAGACATTTTACAATTGCTTACCAACAATTGTCTTCGCCGAATTCTGAAAATTTGGTGATCTAGAACCATTTATAATATCGAATTGCTCATCGGATGCCGTCAAGATCTTATTTGCATTCAAATAAAATGGCGAAAATGGAAATGGATTGGACACGTTGTGAAAATCACAAGCTGAAGTCTGACAGGAAGCATTGGAGTGGAACCCTTAGAACACGAGACCGTCCTAAATAATCGTGGAAACGATCGCTAGTACTGAAAATACGTGAACAGGGGATATGTAGAGAATTGAAGCCACTCGCTACTGGAAGAGTTTTGTGAAAGCCCTATACTCCGTTAGGAGATAAAGGACAAGAAATGGGCAAGCGCAACATAAACTAGTAGTGGTGGGTTAATGTTCGCGAACGCGACTGTGTGTGAAAAAGTTTATACATAATTTCAATATAGCAACAATGGACCAAATTTGGTCTAAGTGAGTCGGTTTTTGTAACTGACTGCCACTCCTACTTAACAAAGTACAATTTAAGTCTATTTTCTACGTGATTACATTTGCTTTCACTGAACTCTGCTCCATATGAATACATATACTAAATGTATACTATATTAGATTAAAAAAGTAGATACAAGATAGTAGGCGTGTTTTTTTTGACGCGGCTACCCGTTAAAAAAAAATTTTTTCTATGAGAATGACAGTTCATTTAGTCGGCGATACTCATCGCCGACTAATTTCTCATACAAAAAAATTTTTAAGCGGATAGCCGCGTCAAAAAAAACACGCCTAGTATCAGTTTCCGCAGTCAGCACAGAAGTATTTTGATATGATGGTGGTAAAATATGTATTATTTGAAATTGTGTAGTCTGAAATATAGCTGTCTCTGTTCTCTGTTCAACCACTGCAGCGCTGGCTGTCAAAGTTGACACTTGAGCAAAAAAAAAAAAACCAGAAAATATTCTGTCAGTCGATCGGTGCGGACGAGAAGTTTCATCGAATTGATAAAAACGAATAAAATTTCGATAAATCCCGTAGACCAGATAAATTTTATCCAAAATCGTCTACAAAACAATTACAGTGAATAATTAGGAAGTTTAACAAAAACCAAAAATCAGGAAAATGGCAGGCATTATGCGTGTTCCATCGATTTTGTCTAAAAACGCCACCGCTGCGGTAAGTGGGAAATTTAAAATCAAATGTAAAAGGTTGTGCATAATATTGCATAAAATTCTTTGTTACACAACATTTAAAAGAATAATGTTTGTTGTGAAATTATAATTATTTTGTCATCACAATGCATTGCGGGAGTAGGAAACTTAATGTCAAATGCTTTTTGATGCACCGAAGGTGCGCAGTTGCTTGTTGGCTGCCAATGGTATACCCTTCAATTAGAGCTAGCAAACGGAAAAGTTATGTAATGTTTTTTCATTGTGCCTATGGTAAAATTTTGTGTTGAGAAAAAAAAAATAAAAAATACACATGTCACAAACTCTGCCTTTAATTGTTGAATTGCTATTTTTTTTTTGCCAGAGAACCTTTTACAAGGCTTTGTTAATTGCTTGCTTTGTCACTTTTGCAGGAATCTTATAGCTAGAGAGAAAAACTCAGCAGTCGGACGAACCAAAACTTGTTTTTAATAGTCTCCCACAGTGCCCTATCAATACATACAAAAAAAAAAAAACGCTAACACAATATAGATCAAGTTCACTTAAGCGACAATGTCCTTTTTACTTCGGAAATGGGATTTTTAATAAAAACATGGAACATGGTAACAAAAATTGTCATTCGGATCGAGCTTTGACGTAAAAAAAACAGTATAAGTTCAGATCCCGAATTTCATAAGGTGCAAAACTAACGTATCAAAGCTTATGATCTATACTCCAACACCGCCTTCACTAGTCATAATACTTCGGCATAAAAGTTGAATAAATTTATATAACATGTTTTATTAAAAAATGCTTCTCAAACCTCACCTGACTTGTCATAATGAAGGAACTAAACTCGACTAGGTAAATACTGCCCTCAAAAGCGATTAGGGCGTATCTCCAAAAAATGAGTTTCGAGATAATTTTATGTTGTCAATTTGTTGAAATACATGCCTGTAAAAGTGAGATACAGAAAATTCTCTTAGGATACTTTTTACATGTTTGAACTAAGATACTGACATTTGGTGTAGTTCATTAGACGCGTAATTTCTTAAGCTATCGAATGCCATTAGAATCACGAATATGTACTTTTTATAAGATACAATCTTTTCGCTTCTGAGGGCAGAATAGTGTACAAAAATACTTTCCAAAAGATTTTATAGTTTCTGGGTAACCTTTCATATGACAGCAATCTTTTAAAAATTGATATAGCTATTATAAAGCAATGTACGCAATTTTCGATGGTTACATTTTTTGGAACCTAGATCCCAGCAACCATTTTTGTTTACAAATTTGTTCTAAACATTAAAAATTTCATTTAAGAACAATATTTTTATATAAAAGGTAAGGTGTCGCTAAAGTAACTTAACCAAAAAAATATGTAATTGCGCAATAAAGAAAATTCCTTAGATTTGTCCTTACAAATATAGGTAGGGTTGAAATCACCGGCTAAAAATTTTGTACAATGAAAAAAAAAAACTCCGTAATACCTTTCAAAAGAGATTTTTGAGCGTTTAGTTTCATATTATTAAAGTTTATTCATAAAATAAATTTTACAACTAAGTTATGACCAAGGCGGATCCGTATAAATTTCTTAAGCTCCAGTTTTGGTATACTGCTTGCATATTTAGATGCATTGACCACATAATTTTAGTAATATAAAATAAAGTAAATAAAGCTGTATTGAGTCCTATATCTTTGCATATTTAAAAACGGAAAATTTAATTAAAACGACGGAAAATAATGGAATTTTATTTACATTAAACAAGTTATTGACCGTTTAGCTCAAGAAAATTAAAATTAAATAAATATTAAAATACATGGTCGAAGAAATCAATACAAAAACTTTTAGATTTTTCGTTTGAAAGGCATTGTCGAAATTAGAGCCTTAGTAATGATTTTACCATTATTTTGCAAAAAAAGTTGGCAAAATCCAATGGATTACATAAAGTGAGATTAATGTTGTTATTATAGGGTTAGTCGTTGGCTTTGCATTGCATTTAGCATTGAGCTTATTATCATCTTTCCAAATGAGTTGGTGAAGTGATTGAGCAAAAATTTTTATAATGTAAAATCCTTGAAAGAATTTATTTTTACCATTAAATCGATTTGTAAAATTTTACAAGGATATCGATCTTTTAATTTATGTATTTCAAAACTTTTTATGACCCGCGAATACGTTAATTGTGCGATTTCCCGAAAAACAAAAATAAAAAAGGCGACATGTATATTTGTTTCTGTAATCAAAGTGCTGACAAATTACTTTGACATGTTCAAGCAAAGTATAGATGTTTATAAAATTTGTAATATACCTATGAATGTATATTTCGTGATAAGAATTCGATTACTAAATAAAATAACAGATGCTGTAATTGAAGTTTGCGTGTCATCTTTCGTTCGTAAAACTAAAAATACTTTTTTTAATTATGTACAATATGTGAATAGCCACGCCATTTGTTAAATCAGTTAATTAGAGGGACCATGAAAGCTTCTATAGTATTTTTGTACAACGCTTTTAACTTGTTTATTATATTGTTGATTTCCAACAGATGTTTTGAAAACACAAGCTAATAAATATTATGTACATATGTACACTACTGCTTTATTTATATTCAAACGCCCTTATTGATAAGGTTTTTATATATTTTTACTTCAGCTACGCTCTGCTTCTGTTCTACCCAATCGAAACTTGCACATCAGTCGTGGTCAAAATGATGCCTCAAAAAAACCTGATGCAATTTCCAAGGAATATCCCATTATTGATCATGCGTATGATGCCGTTGTTGTAGGCGCTGGTGGTGCTGGATTACGTGCAGCTTTCGGATTGGTTGCAGAAGGTTTTAAAACAGCTGTTATAACTAAATTGTTTCCAACCCGCTCGCACACAATTGCTGCACAAGGTGGCGTTAATGCTGCACTTGGAAACATGGAACCTGATGACTGGAAGTGGCATATGTATGATACCATCAAGGGTTCAGATTGGCTTGGTGATCAGGATGCTATACATTATATGACACGTGAAGCACCAAAAGCTGTCATTGAATTGGAAAACTATGGCATGCCATTCTCCCGTACACCTGATGGTAAAATTTACCAACGTGCTTTTGGTGGACAAAGTTTGAATTATGGCAAAGGTGGACAGGCCCATAGATGCTGTGCAGTAGCAGACAGGTATGTCAATTTAAAAGTTATATGTAAATTTCGTCTATGAATTTTGAAAATTTTCTTTGTAATGCTCCACCTTTTGCATTTAACTGGCAACGTTCGAAAAGCTTAGTTTTCAATTGAAAACTTAAGCTTTAAGTTTAGATTGGTTATTAAGCTGTGGTAATTGCAAGTGCAATTTCATGCCAGCTCTGATAGCAACCTGTGGAGCTTTACGCTGTGTTCACAAGAGTCGGTTTCACAATGTTCAGTTTATCTTTAACTTCCAGTTAAAAAGAATTTGTGTGAAAATGTATGTCGAATTGCCTGTTAAAGTTCCAGTAAAGGTTTGACTGAACATTGCTTAACTGTCTCTATGTATGGCTTATGATAAGATTTCTAGTCCTATTCAATTTTAATATTCACATAAATTTATTTTTATTTTAACTAGAACTGGTCACTCACTTCTGCACACGTTATATGGTCAATCGCTCAGCTATGATTGCAATTATTTCGTTGAATACTTTGCTTTGGACTTTATCTTTGAAGATGGCGAATGCCGTGGTGTTATGGCTATTAACTTAGAAGACGGTAGCATTCATCGTTTCCGCACACGTAGTACTGTTGTTGCTACTGGTGGTTTTGGACGCGCCTATTTCTCATGCACCTCTGCACACACTTGTACAGGTGATGGTACCGCTATGCTCGCACGTCAAGGTTTACCCTCGCAGGACTTAGAGTTTGTTCAGTTCCATCCAACTGGTATTTATGGTGCTGGTTGTTTAATTACTGAGGGTTGCCGTGGTGAAGGTGGTTATCTAGTCAATGGTAAAGGTGAACGCTTTATGGAACGCTATGCACCTGTAGCAAAAGATTTAGCATCACGTGATGTTGTATCACGCTCTATGACAATCGAAATCATGGAGGGTCGTGGTGTTGGTCCTGAAAAAGATCATGTCTTTTTGCAGTTGCATCATTTGCCAGCAGAACAGTTACATCAACGTTTACCTGGCATCTCAGAAACCGCTATGGTCTTTGCCGGTGTCGATGTCACCCGTGAACCAATTCCGGTATTACCCACTGTGCATTATAACATGGGTGGCATACCAACAAATTATCGTGGTCAAGTGTTAACCGTTGATGATGATGGATGCGATAAACTCGTACCTGGTTTGTATGCATGTGGCGAAGCTGCTTCATCTTCTGTGCACGGTGCAAATCGTCTGGGTGCTAACTCATTGTTAGATTTGGTTGTCTTCGGACGAGCATGCGCAAAGACAATTGCAGAAGAGAATAAACCTGGTGCTGCAGTACCATCGCTGAAGGACGTAAGTTAAAGTTGTTAAAATCAGTTTTATGTGCAGATTTTATAGTTCAATTTTGTATTAGAATGCTGGTGAAATGTCTGTGGCCAATTTAGATAAATTACGCAATGCTAATGGTAGCATCACCACCGCCGATTTGCGTATGAAAATGCAAAAAACAATGCAACATCATGCAGCTGTATTCCGTGATGGCCCAATTCTGAAGCAAGGAGTTGCAAAAATGGCTGAAGTCTATAAGCAATTTAAGGATGTTAAAGTTGTTGACAAGTAAATTGATATTAATGGTTCGTTGTTTCTTTTATATATTTATTGTTTTATGTTTAGATCATTGGTATGGAATTCTGATTTGATTGAGACCCTTGAATTGCAAAATCTGTTAGCCAATGCTAACATGACTATTGTGGCAGCTGAAAACCGAAAGGAATCACGTGGTGCACATGCTCGCGAAGATTACAAAACACGTATTGATGAATATGTAAGTCTTAAGTATAATTTTTGTTCGTATTATTGATTTTAAATAAGAATCAGCGCCGGAGTCTGCTTTGTTCAAAGAACAAAAGCGTTTAAGTGCCGCAACGCAGTAATGCGCTAAGTCTGACGCAGCGTTTAGTTCCAAATTCTTTTACTCTATCTTCACTTAATGTTTTCCATTAAATTAAATAACTTGTAGAGCAAGCAGGACGTTACGATTTTAGGCGCCCTGGGCAAAGCTCAACGCGGCGCCCCATTATTTTAAACTCTAAAATTTCCCTGCTTTGGCTTCTGCTAAAGTTGAGTAATGAGACCATCGCAATAAACTTTTTGACAAATGTCGCTTTCTATGGGCAACATAGCCAGACCGGACAACCTTTTTTTGTGAGATTGATCATAAATAATTTTTTATTAATTTTAATTTTGAAAGGCTGCGTCCCTCACTAGCTACCGTTATATAACTAAGTTTAAGGTATGTGCATAACAAGGCACACTAAACCTAGAATCTTTCATATACAACCTGTTATCGTAGCACTGGCCGCGCATGTTTATAAGAAGGATTTTGCTCTTTTCTAAATCATTTTATATTGAGTCGGTAACTTTCAACGTGTGAGCCCACATTGGCACTCAAGTTCGTGATATGCGCAGACTGTTTGTGTCGTCTATTTGGCCCTTTAGCAGGTTTTGAAAAGGACTATTTATTTTAAGTAGCCCCGAGGCAAATATGGACGACAGTTGAAAATTTTCGATAACAGTCGCTAATCGACTAATGTAAGTACTTAAGTTTGTCGGCTTATATTTATATTCATCCGACTATACAAAAATAGAAAATTTTAGCATATATATTTTTTGTATTGTTGTTTTCAAGCTTAACTACTTTAAAATAAACATTTATTTTCCTACAGGACTACAGCAAGCCAATAGAAGGACAACAAAAGAAATCAAGTGATCAACATTGGCGCAAGCATACACTCACTTGGGTATGCGGTGATGAAGGAAAAATTGCCATTAAATATAGGCCCGTTATCGACACTACTTTGGATGATACCGTTAAGACTGTTCCACCAGCAATTCGCTCTTATTAAGCTAATTTATTAATGCACATTTTTTGAATGTTTTAAATGTAATATGCAATGATAATGAAACTGTAATCCAACTAAACTACCTGTAAAAGAAAAACCGACTGTGTAAGATGCAAACATATATAATTTATTTTCTCCCTGTCCCGCTCGGCTATCTAACATGTTGTTAATGTATTATTTTTTTTCTACCTATGATTTTGATGGCTTTGTGTTAGATTAAACAAATTAAATTAATTCAAAATAATTTATTGCGAATCACCTTTTTTTTTTTGTATTGTATGATGGTTCCAGTGTTTAGTGTTAACAAAATTGTGAACTATAATTTGTAATAAATTGAAAAGAAATATCTTTAAGTTATCTTTTTCTTAAAATTAAACAATATACATATGAGTATTTATGATTTGATAAGATGTAACAGAACTACCAGATCCAACGTATAATTGAATGTAAACAAAGACAATCGAGCGCTACCGACGCACTTGTGCAATACCGTGGTTTGTCCACTTAAGTGGCCGTAAAAAAGTTTCCGTTCAGTAACTCCAAAAGTAAATCGCAAACTGCAACCCAACGCCTCGGCTTCGATTTTCCGTTCAGTCAACCTTTTCCATATTTACTAATTTTCCTTACTTCCTACTTATTTCCTTCAACTCTCTTTAATTTTCTAAAGGTTTTTCGAGCTCTTACTAAATTTGCACCACATTGAGCTTTCCAGCTGTGGTAATACACACAGGTTATTGTCCTAAGTGTATACAGTTTTGTATTGTATCACAAGTGCGCCGAAAGTGTTCGATTTTATTTGTTTACGACTTTTAATTAGTAGAAGAAGCATATTTGCTAGAGGTATGTAATTCTTGTAGAATTTATGTCACTAGCTCTCGTATATACTTCTTTGCTAAGTACATAAAGAAAAATTAAGATGAAGATGAAATATACATATGTACAAATGTGTTGTACTTAATTTGCTATGTAACGTATAAATAAAAAGATAATGTTCAGAAATTATATTATTCATTATTGAAAAATATGTATACTATCATCTGCAATATTTTTAGATTTTAAAATATCTACTGCCAACTGATTGAAAGCGTTTGAGCCACATATGCATACATAACTAACATATTCAGGTGCACTTCGATCTGTTAAAGGCGTCAGCAAATCCGCGCAAATGCGGCCGGTGGCTCCCTTCCATGTTTCATCGGGTTGAGAAAGTATATTAACAAATTGAAAACTAAAAAAATCTTGCATTAAAATGTGTTTTTTTTCTTAGTGGTATTTTATAAATTATTTGAATACTTACCGTTCATCACTGACTTGTATATTGTTCAAGGCTTGTCGGCACCAAATGTCAGCTTCAGTTTTATTAAAAAAATATAGTAATAATTTTTCACTAAAAGATAATGATAATTACTATTCATACTTTATTTTTTTCCTTTACTAAAATACTCACATTCTATTTGTAGATCGTTGCAATAAGTGTTCAATTAGTGATAACATTGGTGTGATACCGCTGCCAGCTGCTAGCAAAGCTATGCAGTTATGTGGTTGAAGTTGACGTAGTTTTAAGCCTCCTTTTGGTTGTGATAATTTTAGCAGTGTGCTGCTGCTGTCGTTTTCATCGGGGCTCATTTGTTGCAGTGGTTGCGATAGTAAACCATGCTTATAGGATTTTATTAAAAATTCTAAATTGGATATATCATTCTGTTCGGTTGTTTCATCAGGCTTAAAGAATTTATGTGGCACTGGTGTGTAGCTGCGTGTAATAGTTGTTGCTATAAAATTGAAACATTTGTCAGATTTTTTATTGTTGATATTAAGTTTTTATCGGTATGCATAAATTCTAATCAGACCAAATGAATTTTCTTATTTCACATACGTTTATGACTTCAGAAATATTAAAGCAACATTTCCAACAATTACTTGCAGTCAACAGACTGAAGGAACAACAATCAATTCTATGTCCAGACAATGAGAAAATTTCGTCAGATAGTCAAGAAAGGATAGGTATAAAGGAAAAAAGCTACAATAAAACATAGCCACCGGATGCAATGGAATATCATCGGAACTTTTGTTGACAGAAGGAATTTTTGGTATTGTGCACGCATTGAATTATTACAAAAAAAGGTAATCAAATGTCCTGCAAGAACATATCCTTCTGAAATTAAGCATAATATACAAAGGTCCTGTCTAACATACTTTGTGAATATTCGAATCCTACATTGTTCGTATCATATCCATGTGGCTTCCGCCCTAACATATCGGCTATATATCAAATATACTCATGAAGACATCCTAGCCTGAAAAGCGGTGTACTGCAGTACGACAAAAATTCATCTGAGCCAACAATAAGCACTAAAGGTACTTTTTTACAAAGCAAGTCTGTATAAGATTTATGTTTATTATATTATTTATTTTGTCTGTTGTTTTATATAAAACTGAGTTTTAGAAAATAACCTGACACCCGGATTTTCTGAGATGAACATCTTACGTCATATATCTGGTCCTGTACGCGAGATGCCTATGAGCTGTTTGAATGATGTGAAAATCGGTCGACTACATTGGCTCGAGTGTTTGGAAGGCATTGCTCCGATAAATCATCAATTCACAGCCGCCAGATTTTCGAAGAAAAGTCAGACCGAGGCTTCGTTTCAGAGACTAGGTAATTACTGACGACAGATTCTCTGGTATATGAAACTTAAAAGTACTTGGCAGGGATCGAGGAAGATGGATGGTTTCTTTAGTTTTGGCCATAACCCCACATGGATTATTTACCAAGGTAAAGTGTCGAGAAAATGTGCGGTCCTAAAATTAAAAAAAAAAAAACACGTCTAAAAAGTGAAACCAAAATCTTCACTTTAATTTTTAAGTGATATAAAATCAAAACAATGAGGGTATTCCTGAAAACGCGAAAAAGCCTCGAAAACTGCGTAAACTGCGTAAACTGCGAAAACTGAGCACATTTTCGAGCCTCGAAA
This sequence comes from Tricholauxania praeusta, assembly GCA_949775025.1. Lineage (NCBI taxonomy): Eukaryota > Metazoa > Arthropoda > Insecta > Diptera > Lauxaniidae > Tricholauxania > Tricholauxania praeusta. Next base: position 108,876,400 of record OX459031.1, on the reverse strand, counting down.
ATAATTTGTATGAAGTACTTTTATCAAAGATGTCTGGTTTTTAAAAAGTTTCAGAGTTCCGTACCTTGGTAACAACTTAGGCCAAAGTTCTTAAATTTGGTTCGTAGCTTAGTCAGAGACACCTACATTATAGACATTCCAATTCCTATAATAGTCTCAAAATTAAAGTGATTTGACGAGGCTTATCTTTCCGGTAAGCGGCGTTTCAGCCAAATAGGAAATTGAAAAAACTCTGCAATGTACGTGCCTCTCGCTTAGTCTTATGATCAAATATAGATCCTACATTCGCCATCTCAAAAACCATCATTCCCTCGATTGGTTTTGTGTGTTTTTACTCCTATCAATGAGGAGTGACTTTTCAAAAGGCCTTATTTCCATCAGGGTCATAAGTGGAAATAAGCCCTTTTGAAAATTCTATACTTAAATTATTTATATGTATATCTTATAAAAATACTTGCCATTTATTTTCGTTGTAAGGCTGACATGGTATCCTATAGGTAAACGCATTAAAGTTTCAGTTTGCGCCGTAAGCGTCAGAGCAAATGAATCGTGATTGAACATTTCATTACTAACAATTTTGAAATTATGCTCAATATCTTGGAATTGTGCAACTTTCGCACTAGTATGTTTGCCATAATTCGTCCACAATTCGCCTATTATTTTCGTAAATGTTAATTCGATTTTCCCCGTTTCACTGAAGATTTTGACAATGCGTGGTGGCCAATTGATGGTCGCATGCAATTCATATTCGAACAGATGCGTTGTTTGGTCGATGAAAATCCATACGAGTAGCAGTTGGCTATTGGCTTCTTTCCGTTGTACAATTAAACCGGGATTGCAAAATTGTCTTGTATAAAAGTAAAATGTCACGTCGGAACGTTTTTGTATCCAATCGAAGCGTGGAACGATTTCTGTTGTACCACTGGCTGTCTGCTGTAGTGCCTGAGGTATTAAAAAATTGTTTGCGACATTTTGTTCTGTTTTTGCAAGTGATTTTAATTTGATTTTTGTGTCATCTTTGATTGACTTAAAAATGTCTGCATCAATTTTGGAAATATTGCCACGCAATGGGCCAATAAAGCATTTGGCCAAAAGTTGCTCGTAATTAACCCAGGCATGCACTTCATTAAAAAGTTTTGTAGCATCTTTACCAGCGCCACGCATTAGTTCATCAGCTCCTGAAAAAATTTTTTGGTTATTCTGTGCTTTAAATATACGTACATAACTATTAATACTACATCTTATATTTTTTTATAATTCCGAATTAATATCGGTGTGTATAGTGGGCTGGGATCCGTAAAGGTTTTTACATAGATATAGCACAGACTTACCTCCTGGATGAAAATCCATATATCGCGTTACATTGTAGACCTTCCCTCGAATCGACATCCACGCATCATTTCTTATATTGTGCTTAACTAATTCTTCTCCACTTACTGGTATTACAGTCCCATGCGTACCAGAAAGATCTACGCCTGAATTCCCTAAGCGAATCCAATCCATGAGCGAATGACCAGGCTTTAAAGCACATTTATTACGTGGATTACCCGTCGCCGATCCGCTGTTGTTAAGTTTTTGTGGCGACATCGATGGAACTGTCATATTTCCAACAGTGGTAGTGGTAACGATATTGGTGGGCGTCAATATATTGCATGTTTTAGGCTTTGGTGGTAATAGTTCGGACATTTCCTAAATTTTGATAAAAATAAAGAAAAAAATTTAACATTTGCATTTTGTTTACATGCAAAACAATAACAAAATCCTTCTCCAATATTATTATTGGAAAAAGCGTTTTCCTATTGAAAGTTAGATGTCAATTGGTGGTGGCAGATCTAGGAGTCAAAGCCGCAACTATGGCCAGTATGGGAAAAGTTCATTTTTTTTTTTGAAGAAGTTGTTGACCGTTTATTTTGCAGTATTTTTAAAAATAATCAATATAATTTATCTGGGAAAAACTTGACCTATTTCTGCGTATTAAAAAAAAATAACGTACATGTTACAAAAAATCAGCCAATTTTCCGGGTTCTTGGCAACCCTGACGACAGTTCAAAAATATAAAATTATTAACATAAATAATTAACATTTGAAAATTTGTTGTACTTTGTTATTTTAAATTTAAATCAATCACTTAATAATTCCCTTTTTTCCGAAATATTGCAGGGGTTGATGACTGCCATAAACCTTGTGATACCCAACAGTGGACGTGTGCCTGTGGTTTCTACTCTACAATTGAAGCCCTATAATGAGAATAGAAATGGCATTATAAGCGCCATGATAAATAGGCTATAAATGGATTGTGACTTTTAAACATAATTTTTACTTTGGTTTAGCTATATGCCTTAATATGTTATTTAGTTATTATGTCAGCAATATTTTACCTAGGTCATTTGTGAATTAATTCTTTTTTTATACATAATTATATTTACGGTTTATTTGTTTTTTATAAGACATAAATAAAATGAATTTTTTAATAATTTTGTTGTATTTTATTTAGCGCCAAAAGGACTGTAAGTATTAGTTTAAATTAATAAGCTTATAGTGGAGGTCTAATGCATTCGAAAACTTGTTTTGATCACAGCGCTCTCTATGTGCAATAGATGTTATTATTTTGCCAAAAACTAGAAATTCTAGCGAAAAAAATTACACGTCATTTGTTAAAATCGGTTCAGTAATAACCGAGCAATAGCTATTTAAAGCAAAGCTAGAAAACAAATAAATTGCTGCTGGCTTATGATCGACTGCTGTTTTGCATGTTTTCATATGATAGGAATACATTGCACAAACATAGCTTATCAAATTTCATTAAAATTGGCTCATCCGTTATCAAGTTACAGGCATTTAAAACTTTACGTTGACCACAGCGCCCTCTATGAGCAATTGATGTTTTTATTTTGCTACAACCAAAAACAAGACGTTCTAACGAAAAAAATGACATCTCATTTATTAAAATCGGTTCAGTAATAGCCGAGCAATAGCGTTCTAAAGTTGAGCAAGAAACCGCAGTTGCTTGCTGCTGATTATGGTGGCCTGGTACTTTGAAAATTTTACATATAGATTTTTTTCGCAGATCTGCAATTTTTAGCGTAAATGATGTTGGCATTAATGAAGCCATAGCTCCTAAACTACTGCACCGATTTTAACAAATGAGGTGTCATTATTTTCGTTAGAACGTCTAGTTTTAGGTAACAGAAAATGAATAGCATCAATTGCTCATAGAGGGCGCTGCAGTCAAAAAAAAAATAAAAATTTAAATGCCTGTAACTTGATAAAGGTTAAGTTTTTGAAATTTTAATAAGACAATGTTGTTCTTCTCTTTAAGACAAAACGAATGACACCTCATTTGTTAAAATCGCTTTAGTAGTTTAGGAGCTATGGCTTTTTTTACCAATACGTGCATTTGCATCGACCAAGAAAAAATGCTGTAAAAAAAGAGACCATAGCTCCTAAACTACCGATCCAATTTTAATAAATGAGGTGTCATTCGTTTTGTCTTAAAGAGAAGAACAACATTGTCGTATTAAAATTTCAAAAACTTAACCTTTATCAAGTTACAGGCATTTACATTTTGTTTTTTCTTTTTGACTACAGCGCTCTCCAAGTCCAATTGATGCTATTATTTTTCTATTACCTAAAACTAGACATTCTAACGAAAAGAATGACACCTCATTTATTAAAATCGGTTCAGTAGTTTAGGAGCTATAGCTTCATTTATGTCAACATCATTTACGCTAAAAATTGCAGATCTGCGAAAAAATTCTATATGTAAAATTTTCAAAGCACCAGGCCACCATAATCAGCAGCAAGCAACTGCGGTTTCTTGCTCAACTTTAGAACGCTATTGCTCGGCTATTACTGAACCGATTTTAACAAATGAGGTGTCATTCTTTTCGTTAGAACGTCTAGTTTTTGGTGATGGAAAAAATAATAACAGCAGTTGCACATAGAGGGCGCTGTAGTCAACGTGAATTTTTAAATGCCTATAACTTGATAACGTATGGGTCAATTTTAGTGAAATTTGGCAAATTATGTTTGTGCGATGTTTTCCTATCATATGAAAACTAGCAAAACAGCAGGCGATCATAAGTCAGCAGCAAGTAACAGGTTTTCTTGTTTTACTTTAAAACGCTATTGCTCAGCTATTACTGCACCGATTTTGACAAAAGGCATGTCATAGTTTTTGTAAGAAGAAGCAGATTATTTTGACGTCATTTGTGCTTTGATAACTTGTCAATAGATGGCGTTTCTATTAGTTGCAACTATTCAAAATGCTTAGAGTGTCATCTGGTGGCAGTTTTCAGAACTTTTGAGTTTTGAATTCTCTTCCTCAACTCATTTACGATCAGAAACCAGTAGGAAGTAAGAACACGATTTGTTCGCTTCTCTTTAATATGATATTAGCCGATTTTAATAAAAGAGGTGTCATTTTTTACGTTGTCTTCTTGTTTGTGGTACATATTAGCAAACGTAATTCCTTATTTTTAAAAATGTAACCAAAATCATCCAATTCCAAACTTTTTCAGACATTTTTCAAAACCTCCGGGACCCTCAGCTTTGATATGAAATTCCGAGATTGGCCGGGCCAAAACCGGCCACTTGACAACCCTAATGCAGCCTCTCCCAACACTGTCATTTAAGTATTATTTGAAGAAAGCCTATAGCCGTAAGATTTTTTCTTTCAAAGATCCTTGAATTTTTCCCACTACAAAAATGATGTCTTATGTAGCATTAATTTGATGCTTTTAGATAGGAGCCAAAAGTTTTGTGGCAATAACGGTTCCCTAAAGTTAACATTCTCATATTCATCTCCATTAAGATGTCATTTGTGGAGGCGTTTAATTCCTAGTCCCCTAATGCCTCAAAATATCAATCTAAGGTTTCGTAGAGATTGCTGCACAACGATGAACGCAATATCATCTACATGCATACCATACATTTGGCAAAAATATGGCCTGTGCTTATTTATCAAGATTCCAAGCCCCGCCATAGAGATTTATAAATCAATTCGGTTGACACTGGCGCATGTGGCTTTGAAGTTTATGAAAACATGGTTAGTTCGATTGGATTATCTAAATTTATTACTTTCCATCAGCAATATAGTAATAAGTAATTAATTTTTAGTTTTGGCAATAGCCTGTCATAAAAAAGGCGTAGTACTTATTCCATATCCAGATTGACTGATGGGTTTTTGGGTCCCTAATACGCTATTCACACACACCGAATTTGAGCGCAGCGTATGACTCCGGAGTAGTTTTTTAGTTGTGTGAATGCGAAATACGTCGAAGTAGTAGTTCGGTATTTCTACGTCGGTGTAGTGCGTCTATGCAAAAGTTCGCTGTTGTGTGCTTGGGGACTTGTGCGTCGGCGCTCAGACGTCAACAATACTTAAATTAATATTTAGGTAAAATGAATGCTTAAAATAGCATGAAGTTAAACATAATTTTAAAACTTAACAAAAATATAAAAGAAAATTAAGAGAAGTTATTAATTTTTATTCTTAATTTTAGACTATATTGTAGCAAACTATTTTTTTTTTGTTTTGAAATTTCAACGCCGGCGTATGTGCGTGTATCTGCCTGACGCTGCGTGTAAGCAACATACTGTATGCGATTTTTTAGTTCCAAAAGCAGTAAATGCTGCAACTCTGGTGATGCTTAGCAAAAACTTTTTATTCGACGAAAACATTGGCATTAAATTTCTTGACATCCATATTTTTGATATCCAATCAGGGGTTACGAACTTATAATCATTTTTACAAAAGTTATCTCTGCAATTTCTGATGGCTATATTTTCGAAACTAGATCCGAGTGACTTTTTTCATATTTTTTTACTAGATCCGAGCGACTTTTTTTCATATTTTTTACTTTTATCTCTCTATTACCCCAAAAAAATAAAAACGGTTTTTCCAAAATCATCCCATTCCTACGAGACCCGCGATTTTGACATGCAATTAATGGCTTTGCCGCGTCAAAAGCGGTAATTTGGCAGCCCTGTCTCCAGCCCCTTTTTTTCGTGGAATATCCCAGAATTATGATTTCCATAAAAAACATATTACGAATGTGCAGCCCTGATTTTAACTTTTTTGCGGCGAATCAATTTGACATTTGCTGCATGGAAGTATGAACGAAACTTGTTATATGCGTGTTTATGTCGTAGGAGCAATTGTTTCTTTCGCAGTTTATAAGACGGACGGGGGTTCTCGGTTTTGTGTTTAATTAATTAAAAAAATACATCTTTAGTATATTAATGGTAGAAATCTAAAGAGGTAGATATATAAATAAGTTATGTTGTGTAATGTAAACTAAAACTATAACTAAGAGTATCAGAGACTTATGAAATGAGCAAAGTGAAAATATAAAAAACGCGTTGTGACCACCGGTTAAGAACGTAGAAGCCAGAAAAAGGCTAACAAAAAAATTAAAAAAATATCCAGTTTTTAAAGAATAATAAATACAAAAATTTTAAGTATCAAAATTTAAAATGCACCAGTTATTCCTGTATTATGGAACAAAGATTGCGGTGACACCAGAGTTTGTGATTTCACAATAGAGAAGTGTACTGGTGACATGTTGCTGGCTGTAATAGATGGGGTAGTGTGTTTGTTCAGTGAAGACCAAGAATTGACTATTGAAACTTAGGATATTACTCATTGCATACCTACTATATGTCGCAGTAATGCCTTTGCTCGTTAAATGCTGGGAGTTCCTCTAAAACCAATTCTTTTTACTACGCTTTTGTTGTATGTATTTGTAAACGAAAGTAAAATTAGAAATGGATAATTTCGAGTGAATGCCACATCCATTGCTAGTTGGTAATACGCTCAATCGTTGTGAGCGTTAATGTCTTTTAATTGTTTTGGAGGAAATTACCATAACTTGCCTGAGGTGAAAATTTATATTGTTACAGAGGACAGAGAATAAGCAATAAAACAAAAAAAAAATTGATTTTGAAAAAATAAATTTTAAGATTTGCTTCCAGACTTCCGTTTTCTCAGGTCAAACCACATATTTTTATGCGAAATAAGGGCATAGTGTAAAGAAATTTTATCCAAACTTCATGTTCAATATGCGTAATGGATGTAGGACTACAAATGAAATGATACCTATGCATTATACCTTAAGGGGATCACTCATAAAAAACGTAAAAAAAATATTTTCAAATGTTTATATACTATGTATTTGAATAAGGAACTGATTCGTTAAAGGTATTTTATTGCTTTATATGTTCAATTGTACCCTAAAAATGATAAATTCAAAAGTGAGATTAAATGTTGGCTTGGACTTTTGAGAACGATGCGAATTTGTCCAGTTTTTATATTTTTAATCATAACTCAAAAACTATTTTTAGTAGATACACATTATCGAACTTTATAAAGTCAAAGAACTTATTATTAACTGTTAACAAAACATCGTTTTTTAACAAACTCAACAAAAAACTAGTAAGTGTTATCTCAAGCCTCACCAAAACTTAAATACCTTCACCAACATCATCAGTAAATGTAATCGTAAGTCCTTAATTTTTTCTATAAGGATATTTTTACCTCCAAGGCTGGTTTCACTAAACCATACTGATTTTCATATGTTATACATACAGCGATTTTAAGGTTTTGTTTGCCCTCTTGTCCAAATTCTCCCAATTTTTGTACGGAACTGTGTTTGTGTGAAAATAAATATGATAAAAAGTCAAAGTTCATGAATGAATTTTGAAGTTGCAATCTCGAAAATTTAACGTCTCTAATTACTATAAGAAAAAAAATACATTTCGAAAACGTAATGAATGATCCTCTTAAATATGTTCTTTATTATTTTAAGCATAAGTTAACCAAAATCCACTTTATAAAATTGTTCCTCTTATTTTAAAGTATGTACTATGTCTCCTTAAAGACAACCACAATTAGAATTTTTATAATTGCGGAACACCATTGTTAGCTTGGATAAATTTGTTCCTTACTCATGAAATCCACCAAAGAAAATCTAATATTAATATTTAGCTTTCGACCTTAAATTATACAAAACTAAAAAAATCAAATTTGCAACACTTGATAGATAACTCAGTAACATGTCAAAACCTTTTACAGCGCACCAAGTATAGGTTTTAACAGTATGAAATCTTAAAAATTTTCCATACAAATTTTACATTTAACAATTCAAGGGTGTACGATATTTGTATAGATTGTAAGAAAGGGAAGCGTAAATTTAGTTGTGACAGATAAAATCTTTTCTTTCTATAGCTACAGTTTTTATCTCTCACTTTTTTTTTTAATTATAAAATCTTTTGTGATATTTTATTGTAAACAAGAGCAATAGAATATTATTGTACCTGAAACACGAAGTGTGTGATATCTTTTATTTTATCTACACTTTTTGGTTGTTATAAACATTTTATGCTTTTATTTGTTGGTCACGTTTTGTTTTCCATTTTCCTTTTTTATAAACAAGTTGTGTTTATGTATTGGAAAGACTGGGAAAAATTGCTTATTTAGTGATGTCATCCATTGTTTTTAAGAGTTCGTTGTTCCCTAGATTGGTAAATTACAGTGTTTAATAATTCGTTTGCTTTTTAATTATTTTGCGTAGTTTTCTTTTAGTATTTGTTTTTGCTAAATAGTTAAAATTTATTTAAGTGCTAATTCTGGAGAAATCATTTGCTGATACAGTCCAATAAATGTCGTAACAAAGAAATAAATGCAAATGCTATAGCTTTAAAAATTGAAAAAAACAAATGACTAATGCTCACAGCCGCACCGAGAGTTTGCGTAGCTTGAGGCGAATGGAAAATATTTTTATGTGCTTTTGCTTATTTGTTGGGAGGACCAACCAGTTCTCATTCCACAACGTTTAAATGAATCGATTAAAAAATTATGAGCATATTTATATCCCAAAACCACTACAAATGAAATGTTAGTCAAATTAATGATTATGAGCCACAATCACCAAAAAGCTAGATTTTCGCAGGCTAATGGGGTATTAACAGGGTATATAATTGTAAGTTTTGGGCTGTGTAATTCAAAGAATCAATTTAAATTGGGAACCCCTGCATCAATTAACACAAAATTAACGTTATTTTAAAAGTTATTTAATAAGCAACGAAACTGTTATAAAACTTTAAAATCAGTTTAGTATTTTTTAAGCTATAAAATTTTTTTTTTTTATTATGACCCAGGGTCATTGGTAATTATAAACACTTTGAGGATAAACAGTGAATACAATTTATTGTATGTGATAAGTATTTACATAGAATATGCAGTATCTATGACTAATGATAAAATAAATAATAATAGAATTTTTATATAACATACATATGTACATTGGTACTCAGGATTTTTTAGAGCCCATTTTTTAATCTTCTACATTCGACATTTTTATATTCTAAACTCAGGGCATATATATTTTGTCATTTCGTTTGTAACGCACAGAAGAGAGTACAGAAAATTATATATATTATTGATCTGCGTCGATTTAGCCATTAGATCTGAGGAGTGGACGAACAGAACGGCACCTGATCGGGCGTTTTGAGTTTTTTGATGAAATCGTGTCCACTATACTAAACTTCAAGTAATTTCAATCTCCGGCACTTCAAAAAAGCAATAGATGTCAAATTTTTTTGATAACGAAGTCTTCCTGCAAAAGGGCACATGACTTACGAATATTTTAATTTTTTAACTATTTGTGAGTGTGGATTTTCAAAAGAGCACGTATTTCATTTAAAAAAATTTGTACTCATCAATGGAAGTTCAAAGCAGCATATGGTACAAATGTGGTAAAAACGATAGTAACTACCAAAGATCAAAATTGGACACGGACTGGGATATCTTCAATGTGAAGACTCTTTTGATTTTTTATAAAATAATAAATAGTATTCAGGACACAAGACGGATATTACAAGAAATTAATGGCCGCTGTAAATACAAGAAGTTTGCGACCTATAGAATTCAGACTGGAATGGAACAACTTCAGGATATATTGAAACCTAGGCTATCTTTATTGCACTTTGAGCTAGAAATTCCAAGAATTTAACCATTTTAATACATGGTAAAAATAAATATATATTAATATAGTAATCAGCGTTATTTTAGGCACATGTTCATTATAGGGTTCCACAAAAAGGTGCATGTCCATTCAAGAAATGAACAAAAAGGCACATGATCATTCAAGGGTTTAGCAAAATGGCACATGTCCATTCTAGGGTTGAACAAAAAGGCACATGTCCAGTTTGTCCCAGCAAAAGGGCACATCTCCATTTCCACATGCTTAGGTACCAAAATTGAAAGAATTGGTCTTGCATAACCTCTAAATGTTGAGCAAATTTCTTAAGTTTTTAGGAATTTATATTAATTTTTTAGCATAAGCTAACATTTTATTCTATTAGAAGTTTGTTTCATTTCAATTACCCTAATATACATACGTACATGCATTCGTATGTATGTATGTATGTCTTCATTGCTATTTCCTCTGCAATGAACTTTAGACACTTCAATTTTCTTTGTGCAACAAAAAAATTGCTTTTTATTGCAAAGCTTGTGTAATATAATATTCTACAATTTATAGAAACACAATACAATTGTGCGAAAATTTTAACTCATTTTGCAAGTTGCTGCTTTGCTGATAATACGGTAATAAACAAAGCAAATACTTTGTTTTATGCACTTAGTATAACACTTGATGCGTACAGGGCTGGAGCAGCGATATGAGCGGAGTGTGCAATAGGCGCTTATCTTTTCTGCGTGTATGGTTTTAAGAAAAATTAAAATTTTTAATAACATACCAGCTTGGAAAGACAAACAAAAACGGTTATTTTTTTACCATTTTGCTCATATCAATCATACCTTAAAACCCATGTTGAAATCTTTGTCCCAATATCTATAAACTATATTGAAAATTTGTGAAAATAATTTGGTAAGATTTTTTTTGAGAAAATAGGTTGTTCATTTAATTTATTGCTACATGGAAGTTCAATTCACTGTGAACATTTTCTTCTTTCTGTGAAATAGTTAATGAACAAGAAACATGTCTCAAAAAATATATTTTTTGTCTTTGCAACCTAAAAATTTCATAAATTTGCACAACTCGTCAAAAAAAATGTGAGCCGACTATTTCTGTAAGTATAGGGTGTTTTTTTTAGAGATATAGAGCTTCGAATTGAAATAAAACACAAGAAAATCGTTTTAATGTCCATCAATTTGGCTTTATTGGAAGGATAATTTTATGCCATTAATGTTTAAATATGATTTCGGGCATGTGGCCGCCGCGGCTGGCTCGAATAAAGCCAATTCTACAGGTCCAATTTTGAACCACTTTTTCGAGCATATGGGGCCGTATGTCGGCAATAACGCCACGAATGTTGGCTTCCAAGTCCCCTAACTTTTCTGGTTTGTTGGCGTAGACGAGCGACTTCACATATCCCCAAAGAAAATAATCCAGTGATGTCAAATCACACGATCTTGGTGGCCAATTGACAGGTCCATTCCGCGAAATTATGCGCTCATCGAATGTTTCCTTCAATAAATTGATTGTGACGTGCGCTGTGTGGCATGTAGCGCCGTCTTGTTGGAACCACAACTCATCCACATTCATGCCATCCAATTCGGGAACAAAAGTCGGTTATCATGGCTCTATACCGGTCTCCATTAACGGTAACTGACTCTCCAGCATTATTTCGGAAGAAGTATGGCCCAATGACTCCACCAGCCCATAGAGCACACCAAACAGTCAGTTTTTGTGGATGTAATGGCGTCTCAAGGGTCTCATGTGGATTCTCTTCACTCCAAATGCGGCAATTTTGCTTGTTGACGTAGCCATTCAACCAAAAATGAGCCTCATCACTGAACAAAATTTTGCGATGAAAATCAGCATCGAGATCAATCTCATTTTCGGCCCATACACCAAAATCACGACGCATTGCATGGTCTCGCGGCTTTAATTCTTGCACAAGCTGGATCTTGTAAGGTCGCAAGCCAAGATCTTTGCGCAAAATCTTCCATAAAGTTGATGGACAAAGCTCCAATTGCTGTGCACGGTGGCGAATCGATTCATTCGGGTCCTCTTCAACATTTTGCTCTACAGCGGCAATTGTTTCTTCGGTGCGCACTGTTCGACGTCTCTGCGGATGCGTATTATCTCATAGAGTAAACGTAGTGCGAAAACGACCCATGGTTAACCGAATTAATTGCTCTGATGGACGATTATGTCGACCATAAAATGGACGAAGCTTGCGGTAAACTTCGCGAACTGAACCATTATTTTCGAAATAAATTTGCACGATTTGCAAGCGTTGTTCTTTTGTCAACCTGTTCATGATGAAATGGCAAACCAAACTGAACATAAATGACATCAGAGTTGCCAGATTTGACCATAAAATGACAGTTTTATCTCTATTCGAAAAACAAACCTCTAAAAAAAACACCCGTTAGAACAGAAAATAAAAACATTTTCAGCAAATCTAATTTTTAGGGGTAAATATCCCCTGGGATCACCCATCACTTCTTTCTTCTACTTAGGGAAGGCGACAAGCAAATTTTGGAGGGAACATGTCAGAATTTTTATTTTTTTTTTTTGTGAAATGATTCCTCACTAACGAAATCTGAAATTATGCCCATTGATGGATGAAAACATCACACACAAAAAGACCCATAAGCGATTTTTTTGCCGGTTTCTTTTGATCTGTTCGCTTTTTCAGAAATGGCCCTAAAGATTTATTAGATAAATTCTATTGTACATACCTCGAAAACTGTTCTCGGGGCCTTGTAAAAAAAAGTTTATTATCAATATTATTGTTATTAAAAAAAAACGCGACTGACACATTGGGTAGAATTTTGCATATGGCGCAAACTCGGCTTGCGCCGGTCCTGCATGCTCTATACATTCAGCAACCATTGAATTTTTGTATTCTTAAATTGTTGATTGTTGTTGATGTCATTATTGTTATTAAGCTTGATTTTTATTCGTTTGTTTGCTTTGTCATATGCAAGCAAACATTTTATTATTATTTTGAGTTACTATTCAGCTACAGCGTATTTGTTTTTTAATAGAATATGCCTAATTATGTTTAGTGGTACAAAAAGAGCAAGTGAAATTACTGAGGAACAAAAAAAAGTCTTCATATGTCCGGCTAAAATTGTTTGTTTCAATTTTCTTTTCTTTTTTGTTTGCCTCTTCGCTCAGACCTTTTACAAAAAAATATAATATGCAGTTAATACAATAGTCTTCATTCCCTGGTTTCCTGCATACATTTATTAATAATTATAAAAATAAATTCGAAAAGAGGGCGTAGCACCTCCTCCCATACAAGCATAAGCTTCAAAATGCTATACGGATAGCTATTTAAGTGTGGTGGAAAAAATACTCTTTTAATAAAAATTTAAGACTTAAGACGCGTACATTTACTGTTAACGCGTTGTAGGGCGGGGCAAGTTACTGATAAATAAATAAAAGTTAATATTTGATACATCGTCGCCTCGGAATTATACTGTCATAGTTATATTCACATAATTCAGCTTCATAGTGCAAGAAGAAAAAGTTGCGCAAAACATACTTTATGTTAATATGAAAAATAAATTAAATAAAATATTGAAAATCGTTCTTCAAAATATAAATAAAATGAAAAAAAAAAACTCAAAATAATGTTAACTTAGGTTTCGAATTTCCGAATTTAAAATTTTTTGTACGACTTAATGGCTAATACTTCTTTTCAAATATACAAACTCAAATGTCAGCATTTAAAATTTGCACAAATAGTTTCATTTAATACACTTTCCTACATTAGATTTTTAAGATAATATACAATCTTGTTTTTTGCACATACATATGAAATCAATATAAATACAACAAAGAATTTTCCGCATTGCTTACGAAATCTTATCAATATACAACATTAAATAAGATAAGTAAGCATCGTTCGAAAAAGTGTTGGTGTTTCGACATAAAACTTTGTTCGATTTATGTACAGGAAAAGCAACTATAAACTAACAATTTGTTTCTTCTTAAAAATCAGTACCTGATTACTCATTGTTTGCAGTTTTTTTTTATATATAAATAGCACACAAACATTTATTAGCGAATTCATATGCGTGAACAAATCGGGTTGTTATCTCAATTCTGTTAATATTATCGTAGTTTATCTGCTTTGTAGCAGAAACAATTCTAACATTAATAATTAGTTAGCCTGCACGCGTAGAAGCAAGTTTAATTTCTTTAATTTGAATTAATAAGCAATTCAAATTCAGTAAAAAATTATTAAGAATGTGTTTTATATGAATCAAAATTGGAAGTGTAAATAAATGCTATAAAGACTTTATTTATTACACATTTTTTTAAAATCGCAGTATTATAAAAAATCTATAGGGTGGCCGTTTTTATTAACTTTCGAACTGTTCCTCTACTGTTCGTATTCTTTCGAAGTCGTTCAGGTTGGTGTGCAATCAAGAGAATTATAAAATTAAATATTTCGTAGTTTTTAAAATTTATACAAATTAAAATAGGGGTTACACTTCCCATGCAAAATCAGCCAGATAAGTACATAGAAGTTTTTTTAATTGTCATGGTCTTCAGTTTTGACAATATCATACATTTGGAAGGCACCGAAGTAAGCAAAAACTATGTATGTACTTACGCTTTTAAATAATTCACTTTTGAAACATAAAAAAAAAATTAATTGCATGCTATTTTCAGACGATATACATATGTACATAAGTCGTTTTGTGTCCATAAAGAAACTTTAAGCATTTAAATTTTTTAAGAAATATCCGTTGTATGAGTAAGAAAAAACCATAATGTGTTTAGAAAGCATTAAGGTATTGAAATAAAATAAAAATTTAAGGATAATCTAATCGCAAAAAATCACATTTGTTTTAAAACCAAATTCGGGGAATTATCAGTTGCTTTTGCAATATATGAAATGTAATAAAAAATAAAATAAAACAATCAGTAAAAAATACAAATTCCAATGAAAAATTAATTTAAATCACTATTGATATTTGAGAAAAATTGTTGTAACATTTAGAAAAAAAATGTATTTTTTTAAATAAAGAAGTGCTATTTCCTAAAAAATTTTAACTTTTAACGTAAAAGCTACAAAAGTCAGCTGCTCTCTTTGGAAACAGAGTGTGCCAATTCACCAGATGTTTTTAGAAATGTTAGGTTCATTACTTTGGGTAGAAAATATTTAATATATTATTTTATAATAATTGTTTTGAAGAAAGCATATTTGGTGCCCGGGGCGAATAGTTCACTTGCTTGTCACATACAAATTTTATTTTTTTAGTTTCAAGAAAAATTGTTTTGTTAATCAAAAATACTCACTTCTGCTTCTCCAAAAACGCTAGCAATATGAGATAGAATTACAAATCATCACACATACTCCCTATGTATTTATAACTTAAAAAAAAAACGGTCCTCACTTTTAGCTCACCAAAAACTCTACCAAAATAAGATATATCCGCAGACAATTTTGCCGCGCCCAAAGTGGTTGCGGTCGCTCCCTCGGCTCCACCCATAGGTACGCTACTGAGTATAAATAGCTAGGTATAGAAACAAAGATGACGTTTTTAATTTTTTTAACATATTAAACTATTAATGCTCTTATAATGGCTGAAAATGTATATATTATAAAACTTGGCGGTCGGATACGTCTGGAAATATAGCTAGGTTATTAATTAAAAGAAGTCGTGCTTAAAATTTGGAACAAATCAAAAATATTCTCGGGCTTCGACAAGACGTATGAATCAGAAAAAATGCATTTGGACACACAATTTTGGAGTAAAACTTTGAGATGAGGCTATTTTTACTGTTTTTAAAAATGCAGTCTTGCAAATACATAGCCTGGCAAAGCTTCAATGCTTAAAACTAACATTTGAAAGGAAACATTTCATATCTGGAGGAATTAGACCGGGTCTTAAAGGAGGTCTGGGAAAAGATAACCCCAGAGAAATTCTAAAAATTAATTGCTTCTACGGCAAAGCGGTGCAAAGCTGTAGTAGCAAATTAAGGTTTTCCAACAAAATTTTAAGTTTTCTTATAACTATTAACAATTTGTGTTATCGTTCTTAATTACATCGCCAAACTCGTTCATAAGTGTTGAAGAAATATTCCTATTGATGATATTGGATTTTATTTTTACGTAGTTTTCGTTGAGTAAATATATAAAATAAAAATAAAATTCTTAAAAAAAAAAAAAAAAAATAAAAAATTTCGTCTATTTAAAGAATCAGAACAATAAATAGAATATGGCTTGAGCGTTCTTAGTTACCACTGTAATTAAAGTAGAATTAACTACACGTGCTGTCAATTGTTTTTAATGTGCATTTATAAATTTTTCATTTCCATTATTTATTGAATAAGCTTTTTACTTGGTTTAAAGCGTGAAGCTAAATAGCTAAGAAGACTGTAATAGCTGTAGTAGCTAAACTCTATTAATATAATATTCGTTCATCTTTTTATAAAAATCTGCTTCTGTTGGACTGAATATTTTCTTAAAATTACAAATTTTCTTTTCCAGATTTGCCAATAACTTTATGCAACTGAATAATTGTGAAATTTTTCGATATCTGATTTTGTTTTGTGTTTACGTGTATCTTTGATTATAAGCCGCAGTTTTCTTTGTTAATGCATACGTTTTCTGACTTGTGTGTATGTATATGAATTGTGCATTACAGATAAAACGTTGTGTAATACCAATAAATTGTAATTACAAAAACAAGTTTGTATACATATACGTTTAACAACATGTTGTTAGTGCAATTTTCAATTTGGAATTAGTTTCAAACAAACACCTTATATACTTAGACGTTTTATTATTTTTTGTAGACAGTGATACTTATCTCGTATTTTGGTAACATTCCAAACAAAAAAAAAGTTTATTTACCTTTTATTATTTTGCAAAGTTTTTTTTATTTGGCAGCAATTTGAAAAATTTTAAATTGTGTAAGAGTTTCTTCAGTATTGCGTGATTAATGTTCGTTTTATTGTACCATGCTAACGTAGATTTAAATTATAAATAAATGACCATTGAAATACTATATGGAGTGAAAAGTTCCAATAGTGTCATCAACCAAATATTCATATGAATTTTAGAAAGTATTTAACTTTCAAGAAATGTTTATAACATTTCGAAAACAATGAATCAAAAAATACTTTGTATCAATTAAACATTGCTCTTTGGCGCTCAAACGCCAGAATGGCTTGAAAAGCATTATGACACATCTGCTAAATCGGTGGCAGCCGTTGGTATCGTATGACCGCAAAGTAATATAGCTGACATTAAAGATATCAATAGAACGTGTGAGGAATATTTTACATGAACATTTGCATATGAAAAAGTTTTGCTTTGAGAGATATTTTCTAACAATCAATCAAAAATAGTAACGTGTCGATGATTCACATAAAAAGCGATGGCAAAATTGAATGAACTGCTCCATGTGATGATGTTTAATGCGACATTGAAGCATATTTCTTTAGCCTTGGCAAATCGTACTATGTACAGCCGTGGACAACTAATTAGAGACAGTTTGTCCTCTTGCCTTTTACAACATATAAAAAAAAAAAATTTTCATGCAACGGTTGTTGTATTTGTTGTTGTTGTTATTATGCATGTTCCCTTTTGCGGTTTATCTGTTTGTTGTTGGTTTTATTGAAGAAGTGACCTTTGGCTAATCTGAAAATTAAGAGAAGTGCATAATTTGTTTGGCCATCTAATTAGAAACAATAAGTTGTGTTCAAGTTAGTAGCAAATTTTTAGACCTTGAATTAATTTTACAGACTATTTTTAATCAGACACACACCTCAGATGTGGAGAAGCTAATTTACTGGGTTTCAGATACTCTTGAAATGGGAAAACCACGAAACCCGAACACATCAAAACGTTATACGGAGCAATTGTCACCCATTTTGGTTGCTCAGTTAAGAAAGTTTATGGTGCTATTAAACATTTCAACACTTTTAAGACGACAAAAAACGTGCCAAGAAAAAATCGGCCCCGTAAAACAACGAAAGGAACAGATGCAACAATTTCTCAATTGTCTAAATTAGACCCCAAAATAACCTCAAGGAAGATTCAACGCCAAATTTTGGATCAAACTGATACTATGATATCCACTCGATACTGAATGGAAGTAATTAAGTATTTTTTAGAATTCAAAAATATGAAAATTTCTTTGAAATTTTGGATATTTTTATGTTCATACAAATCAAAACTTTAATAAAATTAAAAGTAATTAACGCATACTGTACCTAAATTAAAATAGAAAAAATCTGCTCCTGCTTGAAATATGATGTAAAAATTGCAATTGTATTAAGGGTTTTTATATTATTATATATGTATAAAAAAGCTCAAACTATTGTCCTTTTAATTACTCATCAGTTCTTTATTTTTGTATATTTTCAGAACTTTATGCCCATCAAAAGTGAAAAAAACATTTCCACCGAAATTTTTACACCTTTATAGCATCTAAGCCCTTTTTATAACAATATTTTTGTGTATGGTGTAATATTGATATATGTATATACTGCATACAGTTTGCAACTCATTCCAAGTACAAAATTATAGTTAAAAAAAAAAAAAAAAAACTTAAACAAAATGTCTGAGAAAAAAGCATTTAGGCCTTCAAAGCGTTCCAAACGCCCACCTTTGGGCATATTGATAATAAACATGATCTTTAATATTTTTGCGAAGTTTGTACGTTTTGTATTTCAAATGATATACGGAGCTAAAGGCGAATCAATGCCACCAATAACAGATCCAATTTTATTGCACTCTGCTACAACATTAGCAAGAAAAATACGTAAGAAAGAGGTAAGTGACTCCAAATATTATTTTGTATTAAAATTTAATAAAATTTATTTTTCTTCAAAAGATAACAAGCGTTGAAGTTATGGAATCATTTATACGTCGTGTTAAGGAGGTGAATCCAATGCTTAACTGCTGTGTTGATGAACGTTTTGATGAAGCCCTAAAAGAAGCAGCCGCTGCTGATAAACTTTTAGCATCATCTCAATATACCGCAGAGGAATTAGCTTTATCAAAACCATTTTTGGGTATACCTATTTCTACTAAGGACTGCATTGCAGTAAAAGGTTAGTTGAAATCAAAACTTTTAGATTAGTCTTGTTTTTTAGAAGCTGTTGGCACAGCACTGAACTGTCGAATGAGTTCAAAGTTATGTGACTTATTAGGGTTGATCAAAAACTAAAATGCTACCTATCACATTTATAATTCTTAAATTATTAAGGTGTATTTCAAAAAATTGGCTATTTGTGCGCATTAAAAAGTCATAAGTACTAAGTTTTTGCATATTATGGTATAAGAAAAAAAAAAAAAAAAAATAAGATACACACAAATATTTAAACCAGAGATCAAAAAAGTGGGTTCGAAAGTACGCACTCAAAACGACAGTTTTTAAATTTTATATTTTGGCATTTAAAATGCTTCCTTCCTAAGATATTTCCATATGATATTGATAATGGACTTAGTCTCAGTTATAAGATAGCTAAGTAATACAGCACTATAAAGGAAGTCTTGAATGTTCTTCGAAGGCTTGTTTTTCTGGCATTGGATATACAAAGAATATGTTAGGATAACTACTCGTCAGATATTTATGGGTATTGTTTTCGATTTGAAGTTAGATAGATGCACGTCTTGAATTTTTTATTAATTGGTTATAGAAACTTTTAAGAAAAATCTATAAAACAATTTTATACTTCCCTTATTAATTTTTTAACTTTCTTTTAGATATGCTGCACACTTCTGGTTTGTATATACGTAAGGATGTGCGTGCCACAGAGGATGCTGATACAATTGCATTAATGCGTAAAGCTGGCGCTATTCCATTTTGCATAACCAATGTTTCAGAGGTTTGCATGTGGTGGGAGAGCAATAACACAGTACATGGTCGAACTCGGAATCCCTACGATACAAACCGTATTGTTGGGGGCTCTAGCGGAGGTGAGGGTTGCATACAAGCAGCAGCAGCTTCACCTTTTGGTCTTGGCTCAGATATTGGCGGTTCAATACGTATGCCGGCCTTCTTCAATGGTGTATTCGGTCATAAGCCAACGAAATTTCTTGTCTCCAATAAAGGACAATTTCCAGCACCTTTTACTGAGGAGCAAAATTCATTTTTAGGCATTGGTCCAATAGTACGACACGCTGAAGATTTAAAACCTATGCTGAAAATCATTACAGGTGACAAAGCAAAGCTATTGAATTTGGATGAACCTGTCGATTTGCAACAGGTGAAATTTTTCTATCAAGACAATGACGGTGGCGGACGCTTGATATCACCAGTTGATGCAGATATACAAGATGGTATACAACGCATTGTCAAACATTTACAAAATCAATTAAAGATTACAGCAAAACGCGTTCAGTTGGAAAAATTTCGTCAATCCGCAACTATTTGGTTTGCTAATATGAAAGATGACTCCGGATATGGTTTTGAACATCAGCTTGCAAATTGTGAGGGTGTTATTAGTCCATATACAGAATTATTAAAATGGCTTATCGGCGCTTCCAAACACACCTTCATTGGCCTTATTACTGCCATGCTGGATAAGTCACAGTGCCAACATGGTTCGCGGAAATATCATCATTTGGTACGCAAAAGAAATGATTTACGCACTGAAATGCAAGAATTACTTGGAGAGAATGGCGTTCTTATATACCCAACCCATCCTACTGTAGCTCCGTATCACAATGAGCCAATTTTTCGCCCAATTAATTTCGCATACACAGGCATTGTTAATGTTTTAGGATTTCCAGCGACAGCTGTTCCTTTGGGCCAGTTAGGGTCTGAGGGACTGCCATTGGGTGTACAAATTATTGCAAATTTTAATCAGGATCGTTTATGTATAGCTGTAGCAGAAGAGTTGGAGCGGGCATTTGGCGGATGGGCACGACCGGAAGTACTTCAAAAATGATTATAATAACACAGGTTATAAAACGAATGTCTATTTTTAGTAAAATTACTATTTGTACGAAAAGAGGATTTATGAAAACTTTATAGAAGTATAGTATGTATGCATATTTTGTATATGCACTATGTAAATAATTTTTTTTACTTATAGTACATAAATAAAAAAGTATAAAATTATTTATGGAAATAGGTAATCATAATTGTTACACAAATTAAATTAATATTTTTTTATTGTTGCTTTGCTTTACGAATAATAAGATTTATGCAAGCATTTGTTGGTGTACCTAGATTTTATTTAATTGTTTAAAATTAATGCCAAGTTTTTTGGGAAATAAATGAATTTTAATTAGTTATTTTGAAAACAGATTTCGTCGTTTAGAAAAACAGCATGTATTTTTAAAAAGTTTGCAGTAAATTTGCGGTTTCGCAATATTTTACTGTTTTTTCCATTTTGTATTTATTCTTGAAACTATTTAATGAATAATCTATACAATTTATTTTTATAAAAGCATTATGAAGTGGTAAAGCTTTATGTGGTTTTTTTTTTAGCACATATCTGAAAACTATTATATTATTAAAAAATTTCATTAATTTAACATGCACATATGTTTTCCCGAATCGAATCTCGACACATAGTTTAATACGCACACAAATATGTAATTTAACATTTGCTTAAATGTAGTTTTCAAAATGACTGATTCAAATAAAATACAAAAAATTAATTAAATATTTTATGCAAAGTTATTGGAAAATTCAAAGTATA
This sequence comes from Tricholauxania praeusta, assembly GCA_949775025.1. Classification (NCBI taxonomy): domain Eukaryota; kingdom Metazoa; phylum Arthropoda; class Insecta; order Diptera; family Lauxaniidae; genus Tricholauxania; species Tricholauxania praeusta. Next base: position 108,854,738 of record OX459031.1, on the reverse strand, counting down.
CATAATATCACACGTTTACTGCAACACTGACACATTTTAAAATTCTATGAAATCCAAAATGGGATATTCAAGTTACTTTATACGTATGTACCCAAGAATAAGCAGATCCGTATCGTGAATATGCGGGGCATTTTTCATTCTTTTTCAATGAGCGAAAAAAAAGATCGTAATTTTTAAAAATCAAACCAGCCTCTTCTCGAGAACCTGGTTTGTTTCCCTATATGTTTAAATTGATGGGCAAAAAAAAAAAAAGGTTTAAGATTTATATTAGCATCCATATCGCATTTTAAATTTCATTCAAACATTGCATGTGCCAGTGATGCAGTATATGTGATATGAAACTAGTTCAAAACGTATTAAATTTATAATGTTAATAAAAATTTCAATACACTAAATACCAAATAGTTTTTTTTTTTTTTTATTCGAGTTTGCATTGGGTATCAAAGCGTAGTTTCTGTATCCTATCTATTTTAAGTTTCAAGTCGTTTGTACTGCGAATTTGGTGAGGCCAGGTGGCCTGAAACAACTCCCGACAGCAATATATTTCGCAGTAGCTGCTTTAATTTTCGAAAACTGCGAATTTAAAAATTATTTCATCCAAGGCGGCAGCGGATACAAAATAAGTAATGATGTGCAAATTCGCACTCGATATACAATTGAGAGATGCTTTTGGGTGGGGAAACGCCGTTTTCCCGTGTTGTCCATGGAAACTCCGAGCTATTTCAGAGCGGAGGTCTGGATCAGTGGTGGACATGTAGTGGATGATTCCTCCAAAACTTAAACTACACAAATGCGCAAATTCAAATTTTTGTTATACCACATTGATTGATTACCATTATCAAAATTTTAGGTATCTAATTTTTCCAAATATTTCGTTAATGAATTGTAAAGTTTTTAACAAACGTTTTTGCTTATTGTGCTATTACGTCTTAAAGGATATAGCATTTTTAATATTTTGGAATGTTATGAAAGCACATGCTTATGCACTTCTTCTTCATTAAACAAAAAGTCCCACAAAAGTTTGTGCTGAAAACTCATTGCTGAAGACTCATGTTATTTTTAAACTTTTTTGAATTTTGCTTACTTCATTACATTACAAAAACCTCTCCACATCCTCCCAGAAATGTAATTTTTATGTTATACGCAATAAAAAAAATGTTTTTTTCACTAATAATTTACTTTTGTAACACAAATAACTGTATAAACTAAAATTAAATATGTTGACGTTACTAAGAGGGGGAGGTATGGTCGTCATTTTGTGACAAGGTATAGAGGTCAAAAAAATCCGAAATGTTGTGACGAAATAAGTATACGACCCCTAAGCATATGTTTGTACGTCGTTCATACTACTTATGCCAAACTTTTAACACTTCTAGTAGGGATAAAAGTTATACATCGCGTAATAGATATTAACAAATTTATTTGATATATGTGAGAAGCTTAATCTATTTCTACAAGACTAAAGAGTCAAAATTTGGTTCCTCGGAAGTTATTATCTTCCGCTTATACGGTTTAATTACATACATCGCATTTCTTAAACTAAACCACGAAAACGGAAGTTTTTGTCCCGTGCAACACCTTCGTTTTTTGCAATTATCTTGAAAGCGAAAAATTACCCAAATTCAACCTTAGCACCAATTATAAAGCTTATTAGGAGCTATACGTTAAGCCCATTGTCAAAATAAAAATCCGTTTTATTTTGACTTTTTTTTACTTTAAATGTGTTCGACGGTCGAACGGGACACATGGAAATGCCCATATCAATAAACTTAGTTATATTAAAATTGAGAATTGAAACTTGGCGTAATATAAACAGAGCGTTTTGTCGCTTCGATGCGTATTTGGTAAGAATCTCAACTGTGAAAGGAGCTGTCGGTCGATCTATGGGCCTACATCAAATGTGTACCATCATTTAAATTAAAAACTTTAGTTTTTAGGCAGTATAAATATGTGTATTTTTAATACTATGCGAGCTCATTTTTAAAATTAAAAAACAAAATAGTTAAAATTCGAACGTTAAATTTTGCCACCCAATGACTGTATTAATTTAAGCAAGTCTGAACGCTTAGCGCTTATCGTATCCTGATGCAATGGACCAACATCCTCCACGCATTCAAAACGATTTACATAATCAGCAATATTATCAGTCATACAAATGACATGTATACCACAATCATAGCCATTAGCTTGTTGTAGACAACGTATAGGTTTCATATGACACTGACGACAATTGAGTGCATCCTTTATACGTTGGACAAACTGGTGTGATGCCGTTGAATTGTTGTTACCCCATGAATCGAAATGAAAAAAGGTTTTCTCTGGACGTGAAAAGACCAACAAACTCCAATGTGTACCGCCAGCGTTAGTCGTTTCATTATCATTGAGGGCAAAAAAGATGAATGGTTTACGTGGTGCTTTCAATTGATTAAGTAACGTTTCCAATTCGCCATCGTCCATCAGTTTCATACATTGCGTTACCTCGGGCGGTACAAATAGTAAATCTGGATTAGTTTTATATTTTACGCGTTCTAAATACTCAAAATAAAATGACAGTATCTGGTCGTTCAGCCAATGGGGTCCCTGCAACAATTGTACATCTGACATTCTTAAGCAGGACTCATTGAAACTGAGTGCTATAGGATCCGCATGAGAGTAGGAGCTCATTTTGTGATATCGATGGAAAATGGAAGTGATGATTTTAATGTTCTTTTTGGTATAATCGGCTTTGTTGACTTCTTGGTTTTAATTATACAATCCGGTGTAGTGGCCTTGACAATAACAGATAATTTTTTTTTAATTTCTTGTTTTATGTAAAATAAAAATTGTTTTTGTTGGCAAATCTATTAATTATACACTAATAAATTTTGAATGATAAATCAATTTTACCTTGTTTAGCTTTTTAAACGCATTTAATGTGTTGTTTATTTTTGTTTCAAAATTAAATTTAGTATTTCTCTTCGATTTATTTCAAATACGCAGTAAGTAGCTTTCTTGATTTCATCTTTTAATTTGTAACGCGCGTTCTCGGTTTTGATGCATATACATTTAACATACAAAAACAATATGAAATAAAACCGGCGAATTCGCTGAATTAATGCTACGAAATGACAGCTGACATAACAGCCAGTCTAACCATCTACTATTAATTTTGTTTTATGTATGTATTAACTTTTGTGGCAATTTCCCGTTTACACAAAGAAATTATTTTCGAAAACTCGTTATATGGCAAGAGGGGAAAGTAAAAAGGGTCGAATTAGTCGTACTCGAAAATTCTGTTTAGTTTTGTTCGTTCGCTTATATTATGATTTTAACTTTGACTCACATTCCAAATTTTAACTCCCTAGGAGTCTTGAGTACTGATAGGTCAAAGTTCGAAAGAAAAACGCTATTTTTGCGAAAACAGCGGAGCTCCATGTCTAATATCAAAAGGCCTGGTCAATCATTAAACAACCGGGCACCATTTTCAAAGTTGTCATGATTTACTAAGACATATTTCGTTTAATCGGGTCGCAAAAAAAGGCCTTAAGTTCTAGGAATTTAATTTTTTTTATGTATATAAGATGACATAATAACAGCAATCATTTTTATAGCATTAAATTTGAATTTGTGGGCTTTTAGAACTAAATTTTTTAAAACGGACAAAGTACGGCTATTTTCAAGCCTTAATATGCCTGTTTCTCAGCACCCTAACCACTTAGGGCGTTGAAATTTGGGCTGTAGTGTTATCAATTAAAGTTCTTTGACGAGCAGAATCGGATGTATATAAAATTTCAAACGTATTTTATTCATATATATATAAATATTTTTTCTTCAATCCCGTTTTGCGATCGTATAAAATTTTTGAGGAATGGGAAGGAATGGAAAAAAGTTTCCCGGAAAATGAGGTTATCGGAAATACTTTTTTGTGGAACATTTCTTGATATATCACGCAAATTTGTTTTCCTAACTTTGTAGCAAGGAATTTAATGAGGAAAGAGTCAATGTTAGCAATATTTTGTAATTTTATTTGATAAACAGATTTTTGTAATTTTATTTGATAAAAAGATTTTTTAACATATTTACAAGATCTAGCAACACAAACAAAGAGCAATTACTGATATTGGTTCAGTACATGGAATCCAATTCGGATACAGTAAAAGTCTTCATGAAAAGGAGTAGATGGCAAACTATCAAGCTATGCTATACTATATTTTAGGTGATTTTTTTTTGTAATATAGATAAATGCACTTTATTTTTATTTATAAAATTGTTCAGCTGACAGATATGCAAAATTACTGATAAGGTAATGTCAAATATGAGAAATGTGATTTTAGACTGATTGGAAGTAATTGAAAATATTTTGGCAGCACTGACTGCCCGAGAAAAAAGAAAATCCGAGAATCGTTTTCCTCCGGATATTTATGATTGGGGTGTATATATCGAATAAAAAAAACTCTATACATTGCATATATCGGCTCTAATTTACATCCTAAATATTCCCCAAAGCAAGATTTTTTTGTAGCTCGACCTTTTATTTAAACTTGGTTAACGCCCACCGTGAGCCCTGATGTCTTCTATTTCTATTTCGGCGTTTACACGAGGAAAGTCTGAGAGACAAATTCTTGTCCATTCTCTTTTGTGATTTTCGTTTCGCGTTTGCAACATATGACAAATTTTTTACCTCGTTCCTTTCGCTTTTTCCCTCTTGCAAACAAACAAGGAAACTTTGCGGCAAGACTTTTCTCGTGTAAACGTTGACTATAATTGAACTGTCAAATACAAAGGTTGTCTTATTTGCAGATCAGTCAAAATTTTATATTTGCTTTCATTTGTAGTTTGGCAATTCAATGCAACCTTCATTAATGAATCATGCATTACACTCATGATTAAAACTGCACAAGTTGAATTTAAGTGACAGTGAGTACATAGGGCCTTACCTAATTTAGTTACGTGCTTTTTTTAATAAATTTCACTATATTTAACACTTTTAAGTTAAAAATGTTTCACTTAAATAAAAAACTTAGATTATAAAAACAAAAAACTACAATTTTGTTTCCCTTTCGTTGACATTTATCTTTCCTGAGTTGCCATATAGTTAATACAAATTGCACTATTCACACGACCAGTGACACTAACGTCAAAGTATTTGATATATAATTCAATGGCTAAACAGAACTGGGACGAGCGATTTTTCTTGTTTTTCCTATACGTTTGTAGTGAGTACAAAATTGACACTAGAAAATTTATCGCAGAGAAATAGAAAAAATTCTATTTTTTGGTGCGATTTGTCACTAAAGGTAAATTGCACGTCCCAGTTCTGTTTAGCTCTTCATGAGCAAGAGTTCTTTGGTGAACGTTTTTACTAGAGAATTCTGTGAATAAAGTTCTTGTCTATCCTCTTTTGTAATTTTTGTTGTTTTTTCTTGACAGCGGTGGTGTGTGTTACTTTCACGGTTGCGTTTACTAGAGTTAGACAAGATAATTCTACCTTGTTAATTTCACCATGGGTTTGAGATATCCAATTTGACAGTGTATGGCACTGTTGTACAACGATTGCCAAATCGTTGGATGAAAATCAATATATTTTGATTTACTGTCATATTTTGTTGCAGATCGTTCAGTGTATGGAGTTGTTTTACATACATCGCTTTGTTAACTGTGTAATATCACTGAGAGGAAAACAAAAGCAGGTATTCAAAAGAATCATAAAGTCAACGTTTACACGAGGAAAGTCTTGCCGCAAAGTTTCCTTGTTTGTAGGCAAGAAGGGAAAAACGAAAGGGTGGTGTACAGAATTTTCCGTACCCGCAAATTCTCTTTCGTTCTGTTCGTTAGCTTATATTATGCTTTGACTCTACTTTTGTTGTGGTGGATCAACGGAGTAACTGCTTTCATATTCGCAAGCAGAAAGAAATTATAGTTTTCGTTTGTAAACACAAAACAAATTCACAAAAAGGAATGGACAAGAATTTGTTTCATCGAATTTCCTCGTGTAAACCTTAACAAAGCGTAACAATTGGTTTAGGTCAGTGTAAGGCAAGCTTACATTGGCGCATGTTAAAGTATCGCCGAATGTAATCAAGTCTTACTGAATCGTATTTCACAGTGTACACGATAAGTATAGAAGCATGTAGTCTCTGTTTAAGTTCTGTTGCAGTTGCCCGCGGGAGGCAGATTGCCTTACACTGGTTTAGATGAAGAAAAATTAACAATTTTTCTTGAAATACGCTAGAATTATGGATTACAAAAAACGAAAACTATAAGACTAAAATTGTGCGACGCAAAGGTTTTTTTTTTTTTCATTTCCTTAATGTTTAAACAGAATTGGGACGTGCAATTCGTTCAGATTTTTCCTATATGTTTGTAGTGAGTGACACTACAAAATTTATCGCAGAGAAATAGAACAAATTCTATTTTTGGTGCGATTTGACACAGAAGATAAATCGCACATTTAAGTTATTTTTCATTTCAATATACATTTCTTTATAAACCATTCTTTTGCCCACATCCTATTTACTTCTTTATTGTCTGTTTTCTATCTTCATGTATATTTCACTTATTTTAAAAAGAGGTAACATATCCATATCCATTGCGTCTTGTTGACGATGAGAAGTACATATGCACAAGCAAAGTTGAGTCACAGTCATATGTTTTTGTTGGAACGCGTATGGCAAAATGTCAAATCTGCAAATGAAGTCTTGTTGTACGATCGGTTCTATAATAAATTGCTTGCTTTACTCTTTTGTATGTGATTTGACAGAGGACAACTGTGTATAATTTATCCGCTGGACTGTGACTTTTTCTGTATTTCACGATTCGTTCGTTCGCTTCTTATTTTCGCAATCTATCAAATTGTAATAAATATAATAAATTTTGTGAAACTTTAAATCTGTAGGTAAATCCTAAAATGAATGAAAGCACCGGAACTAAACCCAAACTAGAAGTGTGGGTCGAAGATACCAACTATTTACAAATAAAGGAGGAAAAAGAATTGGGTGAATCTCAGATTTTCGATATTAAAATGGAAGCCGACGATGACACACTTTCTGACGAGCTACCAGTCCAGCAGTATGATGAAACTAATGATGTTATAGTGGATCCTGACGATAAAACACTGGCTGAGGAGCAGTTGAAGGAGTTGAAGGAAATGAATTCCAGAAAAAGAGGTAGAAAAAGAACTACATTACAGAAACCACGAAGTTCTATCAGCTATTATCCGGCAAGTCTTTCGCAAAGAGACCAGCAGTTTACGAGCCATCGAAAAAGTGTTTTAAGGTATGTGCTAAAATATGTAATAATTCTTATACATCTGAAATTTACTTGGGCTTAAGTTTACTTTAGCAAAAATTCTTTTTTCTTTTTTAAATCTTTTTCTTACGTGGTTTTTAATTCTGAGAAAGAAAATGTCACTCGGATCCATTTTTTATTCGTAAAACGCTACTTCCCCTAAAAAACGAACGATTTTCGCTAAAGTAAACCTGTTCCATTTACTTGACTTCAGCAAGCACTACTACCCCGTGCTCGATTTAAGAAATTAATATAGTGTGCGATAAATATTTGTCCCAAATTTATAGTAAACATTTCTAGCAACAAATATATTACTAAATGCACTTGAACTGATTAGGTATATAGTTAGGCTGGAAGCATAAAAAAAATAAACTTTTGAGAGGCATCCTTCAAAATTACTGCCATGTTTCTAAAATTTAAATTTTTTGCATATGAAGATAAGAATATGTATGAACTATGTGCATTTTACAAAGATATAGCTTTTTGAAAGCTCATTCAATTAAGATTGCCAGGCCGTTCGACAAAATAATTTGGCGCAAGTTTACTTAAGCAACAATTGCCCAAATTTTTCCAGAGGAAATTGTGTGCGAAAAAATAAAAATATAAAAAAACTTACTCCGAAAATTTCGAGTATAGTAATTTTCAAAGATCCGTATAAGTAGAGAACCACTACATAATAATTCATACACAGAAGCTATAAAATTGATTAAAAAAAACTTAAAATCTTAAGATTAGTTTATACTAAACATATGACGAACTTTTTTAAAACCGTATATTTTTTAAAAATATGCATTGCTAACCAATAGTTTTATTACCTTGATAATCTCTCTATGAGACCATTAACTCCACCCTTAAACGCTTCCCATATACCGTTCCTTAAGGGGGAAGACCTCGGCGACTGGCTTCGTGGCCGCCGTCACTAACGGAGATAACACAAATCGTAAAATCTATTAAGAACAACAAAACAGCGGGCGAGGATCGCATAGTTGTCGAATTGCTGAAAGCTTTCCCGCAGTTCATCGCTGAGCTTATGCGCCTTGTTTTTAATCAAATTTTGGAAGAAGAATGAATACTTGAAAACTGGCCCATAAGAACTTTTGAAAAAATCCCCAAAAAAAGGGTACTTATCGCTATGCCAGAACTACAGGGCCATCATGATTAATTCCATCCAAGTTATTGATAAAAATTCCCTTTATTCGAGTCAGTGGGAAAATACAACCATTTATTCCGTATCCACAGGCAACATTTTGCCGAGCAGATAAATGAGTGGCAAGCTTCATTACACTTATCGACTACAGTACTGCTTTTAATAGCGAACAGACGATTTGCTGAACCCAAGATCATTAGTTATATGTGAGGAAAACTTTTTGATACTTTTGAATCCGTCTCAAGTGAGCGTCAAGGTCTGAAGGACCACGCTTATACCGATGACATATGATTCTTTGCCACCTAGAAGTCCGACATGTAAGAAAAACTCACTACCGTCAGATCTACTTCGGAAGAAGTAGGTCTAAAAATCAATGTAAATAAAACAAAAACCATGTTTATCCGCCCAACCACTGACAGCAGTAGCTTCATTATGGGCGAATCCAGCATAAAACAGTTAATAACTTTACTTTCTTGGGCAGCAGAATAAAACCTTATGGCGGTACCAATACAGATATACATGCTAGAATCAGCAAAGCGAAAGGTATCTTCCTTCAGCTTCATTAGTTTGTTTTTGTCAAGTACAACAAACTTCAAAAACTTTGAGTCAAACGTGAAGCCAGTCCTTTTGTAAGGCTGTGAAACCTGCACGCTGCTACACAATTTACAAGTGCTCACCAACAATTTTCTGCGTCGAATTCTTAAAATTTGGTGGCCTAGAACCATTTACAATAACAAAATGCTCACCATATGCAGTCAAGATCCGATTGCCATTCAAATCAAACGGCGAAAGTGGATATGAATTGAACGCACGTTGCGAAAATGACCAACTGAAGTCTGCCGGCAAGCATTGGAGTAAAACCCTCAGGGTAGCAGCAAAAGTGGTCTTCCTAAATCATCGTGGAAACGTTCGATAGAAGTTTACTGAGGAGTATTTTGGATGCACTTGTATATACCGCTCTGGTTCAAGTCCGTCTTTTAAGCAAATGTCTTGCTAAAGTCGGTTTGATTTGCGGATTTGAAAATTTGGACGAGTTATTATTAGATTCAATTTGAAAACAGTATATCTTGAAATTATGTACATACTCAAATCTCAGTATCTTAAAAATTTCATTCATGTACTCCATTAGGGCAAATAAAGCCGCTATAGTAAAACCAATAATAATAAAAAAAATAATTTTTGCAGTAATTTAAAAGTAACTAACAGCGTTCAATTCAAAAGAATGCTTTCCTGGTTGAAAGATCATCCAAGCATGGCTAGAGGTCTTTACCTCTGTGGTTCCAACAGACAACAAATCAAGAAGCTATGGGACAGTTTTGCTATTGAGCTAAATGGTTTTGGACCTTCAACGCGAACTTCTGAGGAGTGGCAAAGGGTTAGTGTTGAAGTAAAACATAAAATCATCATTTAGGTGTGGATCTATTATAAAGCAAACTTGAAAAGAAAATTTTGTAATGCAGAAAAAATGTTTGCTGCGACAGGAGGCGATCCATTAGAATTCAAAAAAATATATTTTGATCCTATAGAAAAAAGCGTTGCAGAACTTATTCAACTCTACGAAACCACTAAACTTTCTGGGCAAGCTATTATTATTTCAAGTTCACTGGAACATGAATATGAAAAAAACAATGGCAATACTCGAAACAGTGAAAGTGAGGACACTCAATCAGAAGAAGAAACGCAATGTAAAGAAATCCAACCTAACGAAATTCAATCTAAGGAAATGCAACCAGAGAGCATAAGAAGTACGTTTGAAGCATTAAAGCAACAAACGATCCAACAAGCAGAAATTCTAGCAACTTAAAAAAAAATTGAAAAACCAGCTTCAGAAAATTGTGAATTAAGAAAAAGAAAACTGTTACTATATCAAAACCAATGTGATACAGCTAATGAACTTCATAGTTTAGAGGTAGAATATAAACGAAAGAAGCTTCAGCTGCTGGAAGCTAAGTTAGCAACATATCAATAATATTATTAGTGGTTTATATAATTTTTTGTCTTTTATTTTACAAAATTTTAAGAGAATGAGATGAGTCTGCTAATGTGAAGGGGAAAAATAATTATGTGAATGGTTATGTGTCAAAAGTTGAAACAATTAAGTCAGTAGAATTGTATTCTTGAAATAACTTTGAATAAAATAAAAGATATAGTACAAGAAAAAAACAATTCTTTAAAAAGTGCCAAGGCAGATCTTTTATAAAGTGTCAATTGCAAGGTTATCGTTATAAGTTTATTTTTGATATAAATTACTTTATGTTAACCAGATACTTAAAGGACATACTCGATTCATCGTGAGGTGCTTAGCTTAGACAATATACGTTCTAATACCAAATTTCAACGCTCATGCTACCATAAGCGCCAAGATATGGCGTTTTAAGAGTTTACGTTGCATGGAAGGTGTCACACACCTTTTTTTTTTATCAAAATAAGATAAGGCTTATGTTATTCACGGATAGTGTAGATTTCAATTAGTAGAAGAATTTTTAGAATCGGTTCAGTAGTTTCAGAGATAACCACCTACTTACAAACTTTACCTCTTTATATAATAGTATAGTAAAACGATGCGAGTTGCACCCATTATCCTTTTCTTTTTTCGTTGATTTAATTTTTGATCTAAAAAATTATAAAAACAATAAAAACGTCGAAAAAAAACTTGGCATGGGCTTCAAGAAATATTTATGCTTCCGTTCCGGTCCACGTTCAGAAAGTGGTTTCAAGTTATAAAATTTAAATTGTTGGAAATTTTCCCGAAAAAAACGCACCATCAAAAAAAGGGTGATTTTTAAAAGTCTGAAATTTGGCTTGTTTTGAAGATATTAAAATTTTGTTGTTTTGTAAATAAAATTGAAAGTTAATATGTTAAGATTTTTTAAAAAAATTTTAATTTTAGTTATTTTTTGACTTTGAAATTAAAAAAAAAAATTGTTTCTTTGCAACGCTGCACGGAATAAACGAAGATAGGAATCAGTATTTTTGTTACCATTTTAAAGAAATTTTTTTTATGTTAAGAAAAAAATCAAAATCCATAAAAATTTCATTAACCAATGCATTTTTTAAATTTGCATTGGACTTTTCATTTGGTACATAAAATTTGTCGTTATCAATTTTTTGCTAGGAACAAAATAGGTTTGTTTCTTACATATAAATTTCTCCGAATTTTTTTAACATTTTTTGAGCACTTCGTACTTGTGTGCACAAATGAAAAATGTGCCCAAAAAACTTTAAAAAAAATCGGGGAAATTCATAAGTTAAATAAAAAAATTTATTTTATTTACTAAAATAGCCATATCTCGGCTAAAGAACATTGAAAAAATTTCTAAAATCAAGATTTAAAGATAATAAAATTTTCCTCAAATTGATAAAAAAAAATATTGATTTCTATCTTCGTTTATCTCATGGTGCGTTTTAAAGAAACATTTAATTTTTAATTTCAAAGTAAAAAACTTAACAATAAAAATGGAATTTTTTAAAAAAGATTTATGAAATCTTAAAATTTAAACTCTTAATTTTATTTAAAAAAATATGTATTTTAGTATCTTCAAAATAAGCCAAATATTAAACTTTTAAAAATCCTCTTTTTTGGGTTGTATGTTTTTTTCCGGGAGTGTATATAAAATTTGTTGCCCTTGTTGGATCCTGATATTTTCGATTTTCGCAAGAAATTATCGCCCAAACTATCTGCAGTTATACAAAATTAAATTAACAAGAAGCGAACAAAAAACGTTTAAGCAATTAAAATAATCGCCAACTTTAAAAGATTTTTTTAATCGTTTTTGAAACAGTTTGAATCGTGTATTTTTAATTTTCTTTATTTACTTTTAAAAATGGAATCAACAAAAAAACAAGGTAAATGTGTGTAATTTATTTTAAAATATCTTACATTTTAAATGAATTCTGTTTTCAGCACCGCTAAAAAAACGACAACTAAACAATTTGAAGTCCTCATTGCAGAACTAGAAAAACGGCCAGAATTAGCTAGAGGTGCACCTATATCGCATGCATCACATCGCGCAAAATTGGAAAAGTTATGGTGCCATACCGCAAAACAAATAAATGCCCACGGTCCACCTTACCGAACCGCTTTGGAATGGAAAAAGGTTAGTAACTACAACGCGATATTTTTAATGCCCAATGAAAAATATGATATATCAACTTTTGCTATCTCTGTGCTGTTAATTATTTTATTTATTACTTAAATTCATTATATTTGAAAAATTGAAAAAATGTTCTCAGCGGCTTAATTTTTCTGTCATACAAAATAGAGAGTGAAGCAGTTTTTTTTTACATTGTCATGATGGCTGATGATATTGGGAATGCTTGATATGCTTGACTATCTCTTGCTGTAGGGAGATTTTGGTGTTTTGCTCAAACTTAACAATAACAAAAAAATTTAAAAAATAAATCTTTCTTTTTAAAAAAAGAATTTTCTGATAATCGGTTTCTACAGTAGTATGGACAAGGAAGTAGATATAAAGAACGATATTCCGGGCTTGGAACGTATTGAATCGTAAAGCTTCCTAGGACAAAAAGTAAAGCCTACGGCGAGGAAGTAGATAATTATCAAAGGATTCTCTTTTTTAAAATCGCAGAAGAAATTTTGTTATGAAATATCAGAAAATAAAAACCGATTCTACTAATGCATTCGAACATAGGCTTTACTTTTTGGCACAGGAAGCTTTACGAAACAATACGTTCCAAGTCAGGAATATCGTTCTTTATATGTACTCTTTTGATGTGAGGACATATTTTTAACTATGAGTCTACACAATCGTGAAGACTCTTAGCCATAAAGATTTTGTACTGGCGTTTAATGATGTTGAGCTGTAGAGTTATTTGACGAGAACTACACCAGTCAAGTTTTTAGCCTCCTTTAAGATTTTTGTAATTAATTCAAAGCTATTTTATATGAGCTGTTTGAATATATGTTACTTAGCTCTACAATCAAACGGAAGGTTTGCAGCGTATCTAAATAAGAAAATTATAAAGAAAATGGTGGTGGGAAGGTATATATCAGATATTTTGTGCAAAATGTGGTATTAGAATTACTACTACGAGTAATAAAACCTCTGCCTAATGTATTACTTAAAATTGTATATTTTTTATTTACAGATTTGGGCTGATCTCAAGAGCCGAACGAAAAAAAAATTAACAGAAAATCAGCAAGGCTTTAGAGAAAGAGATGGAAGACCCTTACAACTCGTTGAGTTAACGGAAATTGAACAAAAAATTGGCAGACTTTTTTCTCTACATCAAGCAGCACCTTTTGCACCAAGTATTTCGCCAAAGCTAGCAAAATATACAGAAGATGAAATTGCTGCATCACTGCGACAAAAATCAATATCGAGCGAACCCACAACGCCAAAAATAATAGAAGAGAAAAAGCCTTTAAAAAGAAAAACGACTTTTCTACTAGAACAAATCAAATTAATGAGGCTGGAAATAAAAAATCAAAAATTGATTTTAAAAGAAATGAGAAAAAAAAATGCAAATGAAGAAGTTCAAGCTGAAATGTTGCAAATGCAGGCTGATGCGGCAAAAATAATCTCAGAAGCAGTAAGAACTCAAGCTGAAGCCTGTAAAAAAATTGCTGAAACTTCGCAAATCCAAGCAGATGCTGCGAACAAAATTTCTAAATCTTTAGCGGAAGTTGTACGAATATTAAAAAAAGAAAAAGTTTAATTTTAGATGTTCCAATTTTATTATTTTTTTTTACTGCATAAACATTAATTACACTAAAAAAAAATTTCCGGATGAGACCAAACAAAGTTTTTCCTAATGATTCAACAATTCTTAACAAGAATTTTTTCGTATCACATTAGGATTTGAAATTATACTTGCAATGCAAAAACAAAACTTGAAGTAAAACCCATGTAATAGAACGATAAAATTTATTGTTTGCTCAAATATTTTAAAGTATTTAATAAATCAATTTCATTTTCAAAAAATACATTTTTCCATTAAAGTAAATGACTATGAATAAGTCAAGTCTTTTTTCTAGATGTAGCGAAAATCAAAATTAAACAACTGTTTTATTCTGATTGATTAGAGGACAATATCTTTAAATTTTTAAAGTTAACCTAATACACTCAAACTTGTCAATTAGAGACACCGCAGATAAGAGAATCCTGCCAATAAGAGAAAAACAAAGAAATTGATAGAACCGTAATTTGAACTATCACAAGAATTGTCCTGCCAATAAGAGAACGTAAGGGAAACTTCCAATAAGAAAATGAGATGAGTGTCGTGCGAAATTTTGTCCAAGCGAAAAACGTCGCAAACGTGTCTTTTTTTTGGTTGATGCTCATTATTTTTGACGAAAAATAAAAAAATTCTCGACGATCATTGCTGGCTATGATGAAACAGACTTGCGAATGTAACGAAACTGCACTTTTCATTCGGGCAGTTCCAAAAAAATCGATGGTGTTCACATGAGAAAAATGTTCAGGCGGTAAAATGTCACAAGAAAGATTAAGTGTTATGTGCGCTTGCAGATGGGACATTTGAGAAGCCACTTGTCATCGGTAATACATAAAAGCCGCGTTGTTTTAAGAACATCGATACAAACTTGATGCCAGTTCATTGGTTTTGGAATAAAACTGATTGGATGACTACTGTCATTATGCATACTTGGTTGACACAGTTTAATGACCGAATGAAACCACAAAAACGTAAAACTATACTTTTTATTGACAATCAATGGATTTGTCGAACATAAACAATGTTTTTTTCCCGCCGAATACCTCCAGTGTGTTGCAGCACAAAATTTAAAATCTTGACTTTCACTTCGAATAAGAGAAAACTTGCGAATAGGAGAGAAAAAAAAATCCCCAGACGTAGTCTCTTATTGACAAGTTTGAGTGTATATCGAAAAACTTAGTTTTTCATCATCAAAGCTTTTAATATGCATCATAGCCATATTTGCTTATATCACAATAATAGTCTAGTCGACAAGTAAAAAAATTCAGAAAGAATATGACAAATCAATACAAAGGTGTTGTTCCCGGTTGTCGGTTAGAAGTCGTTAAAAAGTTAAAGGCTGCATGACATTGTCTGTCACATGTCGCCATCAACGAGCACAAGTCACGAACAACAAGTAAACGTTATGAATACGACTGTTAACAGTCGCCTGCGGTCCGTTTGTCAATTGAACTGATAAAATAATTTTGAATAAAAATTTAAATTTAATAGTTTATATAAATAGCTTAAATACTTCAATCCAGACTTTAAGGTAAGTTAACATTTAAATTTAATAATTATTTGTTTAATTAACAATAAATACTACAATCCAGACTAACCATTAACATTTTCAGGTAAGTTAACATGTCTTCAAAAAAAAAAACTTTAAATAGAGCTGCACACTGCTACTTGAAAAATTTAATACGTATTTCTCCAAAATTTATTTAATTTTGTAAGCTGGATTTCTTGTTTTTTTTTCACTTTTACAAACTTTTATTTTTATTAGCTTAAATATGAACGTTAAGTTGGATGCTTTTTTAAAAAATTTGGACCAGTTGGAAGTTTTGAATGCAAAAATTAATACAATATTACAACAGCAAGTTGATTTAGGATGCAAGGTCGATGCAGTAATCAGAAAGCAAGATGAATTAGCCAAAATTATGGGAGAAAACAATATTTTCTTGGGACACAATCTCTCTAATTTGTCCGTTGCCCTTGGACGCTTTCCAATTGAATCTGAGGAAGAATTAAGAGCGATTGAAATAGACTTAGTGGGTGAACATCGCGAGAGTTTGGTGAGTAAAAAGCGCACTGTACAAAAATAATATTATTAATTTTTTAACTGTCAAGGTTTCTTCTATGCGTCGTCTACTATGCGGTGACATGAACAAGAACTTTGAAAGAGTTATGAATTCGGATTTGATTTCGAAGTTCAATTACGATGGCAGCAAAGATAAAAAACCATTGAAGTCTTTTTCGAATTTCGTATCGGCATTATATGGTGAGTAATCTTAAACATTTCATACAATGGATTTGCATTTTCCAAAAAAGTCTTTATTTCCTGTGTTTTCTATAATTCGTCTTACAATTCCATTCTTAAAATCTGAATTTTGTCGTTTTTAACAGATTCTACTGGTCGCCTTACTTTTGAAGAATTTGTTGCTGACCTCCGCAGCAGCATTAAGAAAATAAAAAATCGTGACATCAAACGACATTCCAGAACAAAAGACAATTCCGAAAAAACAGAAAAAATGCAGAAAAAGCAAACAGCAGAAGAATAAGCAATCAATTTAAATATAGAATGAATAAATTCACTATTTTCTATATAAATTGTGTCATTAACTGCTTCAAATTCTCTGATTAATAAATCTAAAAAAAAAAAATGAATTGTTTTCCTTTCATGCTGACGTTGTTGTAACAAATTCATTAATGACGACTCGATGACATTTTCCTATAAGCGTCGACTCTGAAATGACATTGTCATCGATGAATGCCAATTGACTCCAACAGTCACTCGGAAGTGTACGTATAAGTGAATTATTCATAAGTGAATAATACTGATATTGTCTGCTATGAGTGGCTAGCAGGCTGACGGCTACATGACATTATCAGCACAAGTTATCAGTAATATTTAGGACATTTGTTTGAAAAGTTCATGCATGACGTCGAACAAATGTTGCTGTATGTCGTTTGTCACCTATGATTTAACATTGTCACAATTTGCCATCGGTGAGTCATCGTGACGTTCGCCATCGGGTAATTTTTAAAAAATGATTTATGTAGTTGTAACAAACCAAAGAGGCCTTATATAATCTGTATCGAGGCGATAATGGTGAAAAAAGTGACTCAAATACACTATCCTATATCCTAAGATATTCGTTTAGTGAATTATTTTTAGTTTACCTTCTGTTTTTTGATTATTTTTCACAAATCTCGAGTTGTTGTTTGCAATACATATTGAAAAATTGAGAATGAGTACGAGAGTAAAATTTGAATATTCCGTTGTTTTTCTTCCATAAATATTCCATTCAGTGGCGTGTCGTGGCGTTTTCAGCTGGGTGTTCAACGTGTATGTGTTGTTTGAATATGAATGCCTATTCTTAGTTTTTTCCAGGACCACGACGGGGACGTGATAGACTGAGATCCCATTTTATTTTTTTTTGTTTTTTTTATATTATTTTTTAATATTTTTTTTAAAGTTTTTATTATTATTTCTTTTTTATTCCAAACAATTTTACTGGTATGTCAATTCAATACGGCGTGTTTTTTTTTTTCAAAAAAATTTCCAGAACCTCATCATAAAAGCTGTTTTTGCTTTTGATTTCCTTAAGAAATACTTTTTCTATGGAAATCAAAGCCAGTTCCAACAATCTCTGTTCGAACATAGTAGGCGTCAATCATTTCTTCAAATAATATTATCAGATCAGCGATATTTGCATGATTTTCTTGTTCAATAAATTCAGAGTACACATCCCAGTTTTCTTAGTCAAACCTTTTTAAACAGCGCTGCGCTGCATTGTCGAAATGCGAATTTTTTGGCAAACGTACATTTGTTTTTTTTTTCTGTTGGATGGCAGAGATTCTCTGCCACGACTCGTGTTGTTATGTGGGCTAATGTTCTACGAACACAGTTTACTGTTTATCATGCGCATTTCGTTAGAATGTGTGTGTAGTAGTTTGTTTTTTATTGTAGGTTTTTGCTGTGGATGGAATTCAACATCATGAAATAATGTTGCGTTTGATCTGCTACGATGAGCTAGAACAATTGTAGTCGTATTACGTACATTCGCATGTATATTGTACGCTTAGAGGAGGAAACTATGATATGATAGATATGGCATATTGCAGCGTGCCAGTAGGAACAGTAACAGTGTCAAATTACACTAGTTTACACTCAAAATGTTCCACTAATCTGAGGTTACTTTTCTTATGTAGATTTTCCTGCTGAGTTCGAAAATGAAAATGAAAATTTTTTGAATGGTACAGTTTTCGAGATATTGTGGTTTTCTCAGTTTTTCGACCTCTTTTCACTTTGAAAGTCATATCTTGAGCTACAAATGCTCAATTTCCTTTTTCTTGATGTCATATTAAAGACAATAAAATGATAAATAAGCGTGTATTATTATATTTCTTATTAAAAAATTGGTTCAAAAGATATAGATGAAAAAAGACCAGATTTTAAGAAAAATCAAATTTTACATTTGATTCTGTGGCCACGAAAAAATAGAAATAAAATAAAAAAAAATAATTTTACTTTTTGCACGTAGAGTTGATACTTTTACGCAAATATTAAAACATTTTACAAGAAAATAGACTGTAAAATAACAACGTTAGAAGCAATTGAATGAATGAATCTAAATTCGATATTTTATGAATATACCATATTAATTTTTTCGACAATTTGTTGAGCCTAATCGTTACCAAAAGATTTTTCTCATGTACCTTCAATAAGAGGATACTTTTCTTATGTACTTTTTCCTGCTGAATTCGAAAATGAAAATGAAAATTTTTTGAATGGTACAGTTTTCGAGATATTGTGGTTTTTTCACTTGTTCGACCTCTTTTCACTTTGAAACTCATATCTTGAGTAAGAAATGCCCAATTTCCTTTTCCTTAGTGTCATATTAAAGATAATAAAATGACAAATAAACGTGTGTTATTACATTTCTTATTAAGAAAGTGGTTCAAAAGATATAGATGAAAATAAACCAGATTTTAAGAAAAATCAAGCTTTACATTTGATTCTGTGGCCACGAAAAAATAGAAATAAAATAAAAAAAAAACAATTTTACTTCTTGCACGTAGAGTTGATACTTTTACGCAAATATTAAAGCATTCCACAAGAAAATCGACTGTAAAATAATAACGTTAGAAGCGATTGAATGAATAAGTCTAAGTCCCACATTTTTTGATCATATACATAAATTTTTTCGACAATTTGTTGAGTTTAATCGCTGCAATTCTCTATATTGTTTGGTGTTTCCGGATTATTAGAATAAATTTGCTTAAAACCTTCAATAGCCCTGAAAATAAAAATGCACCGGCTACTGTGGAAAAGGAACTATGTCCAAAAAACCACATTTATTTGCACACACAAGCACAGGCTAGCACAAACAACCATAATATACGACACAAAGTTATATATATGTATGTACTTAGTTGTGGCTTTTGTTTTGTCTTCTGTTGCTTTTGGGATCCGTTTCTCTAGTAAGGAAACATACGTAGTCTCCCAACATTGCTTCATCCCAAAACCCTTGATAGCGCCACTTACTAGTCTTAATTTGTTGGTGAAATCTCTCCCCGTGTTCGTCACTTACGTCACCAAGGTTGTGGGGAAAGAAATTTAAATGCGAATGCAATAAATTTATTTTCAGAGACATATTTACGCCTGATAAAAATAAATTTAATGGTAAAAAATTCACTAGAATATTAATAAGAATGAAATGACATTCGTACCCATCTTTTTGTAGTTCTCCAGCGAATCGGTAATAATTGCCTCGTAGTCAAGGCTTTTATGGTTCCCAAGAAAACTAGTAACAACCAGCTGAAATGAATTCCAGGCCTCGTTTTTAACCGATGTCAACTATATTGGAAAATCTGTGCTTTTCATCAATTTTCTTATGTCTGGACCATCGAAGACGCCTTCCTTAATTTTAGCTACAGACAGCTTAGGATAAAGAGTTTTCAAGTAAGTGAAAGCTTGGCCTTCTACGTTGAGGGCCTTCACAAAATTTTTAATAAGGCCAAGTTTTATATATAACGCTGGAAGAATTACACTTTCTTTCTTGACAAGTGGAACGTATTTTATGTTGACTTTGTCCACAGTAATGTTCTCCCATTCTTGTGGAATGTTTTAATTTTTGCGTAAAAGTATCAACTCTACGTGCAAGAAGTAAAATTGTTTTATTTTATTTCTATTTTTTCGTGGCCACAGAATCAAATGTAAAGTTTGATTTTTCTTAAAATCTGGTATATTTTCATCTATATCTTTTGAACCACTTTCTTAATAAGAAATGTAATAACACACGTTTATTTGTCATTTTATTATCTTTAATATGACACTAAGGAAAAGGAAATTGGGCATTTCTTACTCAAGATATGAGTTTCAAAGTGAAAAGAGGTCGAACAAGTGAAAAAACCACAATATCTCGAAAACTGTACCATTCAAAAAATTTTCATTTCATTTTCGAATTCAGCAGGAAAAAGTACATAAGAAAAGTATCCTCTTATCAAAGGTACATGAGAAAAATCTTTTTGTAACCATTAGGCTCAACAAATTGTCGAAAAAATTAATATATTCATAAAATGTCGAATTTGGATTCATTCATTCAATCGCTTCTAACGTTGTTATTTTACAGTCGATTTTCTTGTAAAATGTTTTAATATTTGCGTAAAAATATTAGCTCTACTTGCAAAAAGTAAAATTATTTTTTTTTATTTTATTTCTATTTTTTCGTGGCCACAGAATCAAATGTAAAATTTTATTTTTCTTAAAATCTGGTCTATTTTCATCTATATCTTTTGAACCACTTTTTTAATAAGAAATATAATTACACACGTTTATTTGTCATTTTATTATCTTTAATATGACATCAAGAAAAAGGAAATTGGGCATTTGTAGCTCAAGATATGACTTTCAAAGTGAAAAGAGGTCGAAAACTGAGAAAACCACAATATCTCGAAAACTGTACCATTCAAAAAATTTTCATTTTCATTTTCGAACTCAGCAGGAAAATCTACATAAGAAAAGTAAACTCAGATCAATGGAACAGAAAAAAAAAATCATTTTGTAAACTAGTGTTATTGATTTAATATGTTTCACAAATATGAGAACGTATAATAGGGGGGGGGGGGGGGGGGGAAATGCATCGGATTTTGGTTGGGTGTGCGGAGAACACCTGCGCACCTTAGAGTAAACGCCACTGATTCCATCGCATAGCCATCAAGCACATTAACTTCCCATTAATCGATTTGTTATGCTTGCCTGTTTCTATTTGCGCAATTAATTTTTTTAAAGCAATTTCAAAACTTTAATAACTTTATATTTAATTGTAATATAGTGATAATATTTATTAGAGATTGAGACCAAGCGTATAAGATATAAAGCTAAGAAATTTTGAACAAAATTGATCCAGTACTTTTTGCTTGATGCTCGAACATCAATAACAGCTATCATTTTATTTATGTAGGTAAACATGAATATCTTTTAAATATTGCCATAAGGTCAGAAAAATTCCTGTGGTAAATTTCTAAAGTATCTCTTGAAAAAGTATGTCTATTTTTTTAAATATTTAAAGTGACAAGTATGTAAAATTAAAATGAAAATATGATTTTAGGAGAAAATCAAGATATAAAGACTAAAGGCAGTCGTTGATTAACCTTAGAACCGTCTGGGGTGCTGGACTCCTCGAATTATAAGATTTATAATTATCCTAAACCTTAATCATATGTATATCAGCATTTTTTAATGTATTATACCTTTAGTTTCGAAAACGAAGCAAATGCATACAATGTTCAGCGTCCATTGACCGCTGAAGAAGAACAAGAATTAACTGAATATTTCGAAAGAAATATTGACGATGATGTGATTGAAATGAACAAAGCAATTGGTGGACGTGATCATCCGATAGCTTCAATACCTGCTGACGCTGTCAATGCTGCATATGATTCTTCTGATGACGACAGTGTAAATTATTACCCGAATAGCGACAATTCAGATTTGGATGGTTCATTTACAAATAGCGAGCCGCTTGAAGACATCCATTTGGCAGAGCTCGTTGCAGATATGGAAAATGATGATGTTGATGAACAGGCAGAAGTAGCAGAGCAAGAGGCTGAAACTGCAATTACAGCAAATTGCAGCCTAAAATACATGGGGCAAGGTAAAAGAAATAAAATTGTTTGGTGGTCGATGCCTAGTGACAAGCAGAAGTTGCGAACTCAGATTTTGCAAAAGAATAGAATGCAGTCCATTCCGTGTTGTAATGAAACATTTACCTCAAAACAAACTGCGTTCAAGTGTATTTTTTCATCTGCAATTATTGAAAACATTGTTTCGGAAACAAACCAAAAATTGAAAAGGACGTATGTGGCAAATCAGGGACAACAAATTCCGAAAAACATGCGACCTGCGGAAGATACCAATGCGGATGAAATTTATGCTTTCATTGCAATATTGCTTTACGCTGGCGCTGAAAAATCTAATTTAGTGGAAGCTAAAGATTTATTTCATGATTCTCATATGCCATTTTATAGAGCAGTAATGTCGTTGCAGCGATTTGAGCAAATTTGTCGATTTATGTGCTTCGATAATTCAAGAACACGTAAATATCGATTACGACACGATAAGTTGGCTCCATTCCGTCATATATGGAATTTACTCCACGAGAATTTGATTTTGCCTTTCATTCCATCAAAAGAGCTTACACTCTATGAACAGTTGGTAACATGCAGAAGTAGATGCAGCTTTCGGCAATGCATACCATCCAAGCCAGGAAAGTACGGCATAAAAATGTTTTGGCTCGTGGATTCGAAAACTAATTATCCTCTGTCCGGTGAGGTCTATTTGGGTACCCAGTCAAATTCAGAAAGATCAGGTAGAGTGTCACATGCTTTGGCATTGCGACTTGCTGAGCGCTATTTGGATATTGGTACGAACATCACAATGGACAACTTCTTCACTAGCTACAGATTAGCAAAGGATTTGTATGCCCGAAACACTACTTTGGTCGGTACAGTCAGAGCGAATAAGCGCGAATTGCCGAAACTGTTCACATCGATTGATGAAGCGAAGAAAAGAGGGGCATATGCTTCAGTGTTTTGTTTTTCTGATGAGGTGTCGTTGGTAAGCTACACAACTGATTCAAAGAAAAATATACTGTTGATGTCCACTGCACATGCGACTGAAGAAATAAATGAAACTACGCGGAAACCAATAATCATACATGACTATAACAAGCACAAAGGTGGCGTCGACACATTCGACAATATGTTGCGCCGCTTTACATGTCAAAGGAAAAGCAACCGCTGGCCGATGGAGCTTTTTCACAATATAGTTGATGTGGCCGCACTTGCTGCATTCCGTTTATATGAGTTATGCCATCCGGTCTGGAATAGCAACAAATCGGAGAAACGTAAAATATTTCTAAAAGAACTGGCACTGGAATTGGTTCAGCCACAATTGGATAGACGCTCGAAACTTCTAGTAAAACCATCAGTAAAGATTGCGATGGATTTGATAAGTTATAAAAAGAGAAACATTACTCCACCGCAATCATTTCCAACAATGCAGGTAACAAATCAATTTATCATTTTAATTTTAGATATTTTCCTCATTTATATATGTGTGTATGTATTTCTTTCACAGGTAAGCAATCCAAATCGCAGATGTGAGCCTTGCAAGAGCACCCGATCGAAGAAAAAAGATACGAAAACAACAGCCGTATGCGACTTATGCTTGACGCCAACATGCACCAAACATTATATTCGTGCATGCGAACAGTGCTACCTGCATCAATTTAAATTTGCTGATTCAGAAGAAGATTTCGATAATAAGAATCTAAATTCAGTTCCATTCAAACCACGCCCACCACCACCGAAACGACCCCGTAAAGGCCCACCAGTAAATCAGTAAACCAAACATTTAATTTTTCTTTAAGTTTTCATTTATTTACATAAGTAAGATATTTATTTTCATATATTTAAATAAAATTAACAATAATAACAAATATTAACATAATTTATTCATACAAAATATTCAGTATCCATACTGGCGGACAGTGAAAATCGGAAGCTGGCAGTTTCGATGGAACTCTTTTGAGTTTGGATGTCATCTCTTTGGTAATGCTCCTAATGTCAAAAAGCGACATTGATTTTAAAATCTTAGCTTGCCACGTATATGTATATGGAATTGAAATCAATATCACCGACCGAAATATTAACTGTGCTGATACTGAAACGACCCAGCACCTACTATTGCTCATTGTCCTACTATAAATTTGGCAGTTGCTAAATGTGATGCACAGTACCGATAATATTGCAAATAATAAGGCCGAGTTGCTTAAATCAAGTAATATTGATATACATATTAAAAATAATTTTTCGTTTTGACTATGAACCAAAAGACATTGTTTTTTATTTTAATTCCAATTTAGTTGTTTTCGATGTAATATATGCATCATGAGCTTTGTTGAGATTTGCTTACATTACCTAAAGTGTAAATTCGTAGTTTTGTCTATTTTTGAATTGTTTTTCTTACTACACAGAATAATTTCTTGTCATAATCACGTTTTCAAAAAACATAAGGAAATTGAAAAATTAAAAAAAAAAAAAAAACCAACAAAAAAAAAAATAAAAACAGTTCATAAACGACAACTTAAAAAAATATTTTTGTTCAGTTTAGTTTTTTAAAATAAATAAATGCAACCCCTGAAGAAGCCTGAATTCAACGGGCGAAACGTCGCATAAAATGTTTCAAAAAATTTTTGTTTTTTAATTCATCATAACAAAGACCAAAACAGCTCAAGAAAAAAGTTTTTTACTTCGTGCTTATGATAGTCTCAAATCACCATCGTAGAAGGCTACCAAGTCTGAATTTCGACCAAAATGCAAGACAAATGAAGCCAAACAAATAAAGTTCATTTCCCACTCGGCACGTAACATTTCGTAAATCTTTCGCATGAAATCTTTCAAAGTTTCAGTTACATTTCAGAAATCTTTCATTTCAATTTCAGATAGCTTTCCGCAAGGTGTCAATGTGTAACTATTGGATTTAATTTGAAACGTTACAGAAACCTTGTAAAATTAAGGGGCTGCGTTGATACATAATATGCAGTTGTTTTTTGTGACGTTTCTTTATTTATTACATCCTTCAATATATTAAACACCGGCTTCACGGCGGCCTTCGGCCACAGTGCACTATAGTTCACACTAGTGTGTTAGCGAAGCCTGTGTTGGATATAGTATAGTGAACCGCGGCCGAATGCCGCCAAGAAACCGGTATTCACTATTTTTGCGTGTAATTTAAATACTAATTTCGCCAAATGATCTTTCACGTGTGCCGTGTTTAATGTTAACGTTTAGTATAGAATCAATGTGGGTCCTGAACTGATTTGAAATGAAAAGTTCGTTAAGAATTTCGGCAAGTATTATGATAAAAGCAGAGTTTTAATGCCTGAAAATGCAAGACAGAATTTAAATGCTTGCCAGTCATCTCAAACGCAGGACACTTGGTACCCTATATAATTCTTGTAATGATAAGCATATTTGTAAGTAAATTCGTTTTCAATTTGTATTTTCGCAAGTCTGTCCAACCTCCATTAATGAATCATGTATAAAATGGTTAAAGTAAAATGACAGTGAATATAGAAAGACTCACTTTGAAAAACTTTACTTCATTTATTAAGCTGTAATTTTTACTATAATTTCACTTTATTAAACACTTCCAAGTCAAAAATATTCCACTTAAGTAAATATAAATCACCACAATTTTGTACCCATTTTGACGACATTTTGACATTTATCTTTCCTGACGTTGCCATACATTTACGAAAAAATATTAAGTCACTATTCACACGAAACAATGTAATGTGCAAGTCTAACGGCTATATTGGTATTTGCAGCATCAACGTCCAAGCCCCACTCGTTATTCCTTGTATTTTATATTATTATTTGACAAGAAACGAGGTCTATTTACTCCGCCGGGTTGCGATGTTGCCTCTTGGATACATATTTATGTATATTACTTATATGCTTGCATATAACATTTAGCTGCTACACCAACGTAAGTCGCATTCACACAACTGAAAACAGATAAACCACCGCATAAATTTGGTGTGCAAATTGCATTACACAGTGCATGAATATGACAGATGCGGAAAACCGGTTTGACGGTTGTGACAAAATCTCTTGTTCTGACAAAGAACGAAAACGTACGTCAAGCTGTTTACTTCACTATTCGTTCGACAAATACAATAATTTTGTGAAACTAAATCCTAAATGGACGAAAGTACCGAAACTAAACCCACACTAGAAGTGTGGGTCGAAGAGACCGAATTTTTAGAAATAAAAAAGGAAAAAGAAGTAGTTGATCCACAGTATTTCGGTACTATTAAAATGGAAGCCGACGATGAGACACTTGCTGACGAACAAACAGTCCAGCAGTCTGATGAAGAAACTATCGATGTTATAGTGGAGATTGATGATGATGATGATGATGAAATACTGGCTGACGAACAGCTCAATGAGTTGAATTCCAGAAAAAGAGAATGTAGAAAACGAACTACATTACAGAAAGCACGAAATTCTAACGGCTATTATCCAGCAAGTCAATCACAAAGAGACAAACAGTTAATGATGCATCGAAAAAGGGATACAAGGTATGTGCTAAAATAAGAAATAATTCTTATACACCTGGCATTAAGTAACATTAAGAACTACCATCCCCATGATCGCTTTAAGTTTAAGAAGCATATGTAATCTGCTTTAGTAATTATTCCCGGACATAGTAAACATTTCGGAACAGGTTTACTTTAGCTGAGAGATCTATATCTCCGATACTAGATATAGCTTTTGTAAAAATGGTTATAAGTTGGGAACCCCTGAATAAAAAATGGAAAATATAGGTATCATAAGAAAGATAATTTAACGGCCTACAATAATGGTAAGAAAAAGTTTTGAAATTTAACCAATAATCGCGCGCGCAATTTTCAATAAAATTTTTTAAGTTTTACAATGAGAATGGTCTTATAATAATAATTGTGTTGCCTAAGTTGCTAGAGCTGCCTAATTGCATTTATGTAATAATTCATTGTTGTGTAAATTATAATAAAAAAAAAAAAAATAATAATTGTTGTTGTTTTTGTTGGTTTTTTATTTTGTTTGTCCATATATACAGACATTTCATAAGAATTTATTTTTATTTTTCCGCAAAAAAGGGGCTAAATACGCAAAAATTTAGAATAAGCTATATACCATTTTAAAGGGAATAAATTAAGCTTTCTTAATATACAAAAATAATTATAGGTCATTGACACATTTTTTGGAAAAAATAAGATTTTTCAAAAAAACAAATTGGTCGAAATTTCAGAAAAGAGATATTAACAAAATTATAGGTCAAATTTCAAAATTTTACTTACCATTATTGTAGGCCATTAAATTATCCTTCTTATGACACCCACATTTTCTATTTTCCATTCAGGGATTCCCAACTTATAATCATTTTTCCAAAAGCTATAACCGCAACTTCCGATGTCTATATCTCCGATACTAGATCTGAGCGACTTTTTTTTTAATTTTATATTTTTAACCCTCTATTACCCCTAAAAAAATAAGTTGATTTGGAGAATGTCAGCTAAAGTAAACTTAAGCCAACATTTCTAGCAACAAACGAAGACTTAAGTGAAGTTTAGTGAAAATCAATTTTTTTTTTCAAACTTTTTCTTAAGTTTTTTTTAATTCCAATAAAAAAGTACATATTCAAAAAGTATCGATCTGATATTGTTTTGGAGATAGATATAGCCATCAGAAGTTGCGGACATAGCTTTTCTACAAAGCTGTATAAGTTAACAACCCCAGGAGCGACTTTCATATTGGGTCATATGAAAAATTTAATTTTGTTTTTAGTCGACTGAATGTTATAAATCAATTGTAAATTATTTAATCGAATTTTACAGTCATTTTGCAGAAGCCAATATTCATGTGAATTTCACAAATTGGCTTATGCTTTATAAACCAACATGACAAAGATAACAAATGGAACAATTTATCCTGGTAATTGGTGACATATATTCGGCTATCACCACACACATATATACCATATGTACCACCTTACAGGCAAAAAAAAAAGTTCACCGTAAACCATCAAATCTGAAGCATTTTTGCAAGACAGTTACGAAAAATTTTTTTTTTTTGCCGAAAATAGATGTCGCGCATTTACATTTTTCTTTATATCATCGGCATTTACAGTCCGATTTTAACGTATGATATATCACTGTTTTTGTCTTGAGTTGAGCAATTTTTTGCTTTAAGGGTCACTGACATCAAGGACCCCGTTCTAGTACTTACCCACCAGATCTCAGTTCCTACCATCTTAATGTACCTTTTTAGTGTCAGATAATTAAAGCTTGCAAAAAATCATTAAACTTTGCCAACAGAAGTATTTCGATTATTCCATTAAAACTATTTTAAAAAAATGTTTTAGATTTTTTTACCGAACGTAGCGGTTCTCTTATTAAATTTTTTGTCATATCTCCGGTATTTACAGTCCGATCTTAAAACATGATATTTCGATGTTTTTGTCTCGAGAAGACCATTTTTTTTTTCTCCAAAGGTCATTGATCTCAATTATCTACCCACCAAATCTCAACTTCTACAACATGAATTAAAAAATTAAAATCAAATAAAATGTCTTCAGGCCGTTGCCCAGCATTTCGAAGGAAATCACCATATGGTACAATTAAATTCGCACTTCTTATTATTTAAATAAAACACAAAGCTCTTATAGTGGGAAAACTTATGCATCGCAAAAACATGAATTACGCAAAATAGTAAACCTCAAGGGTCAGGTCCTCCCGTCTTAACCCTATATGCATACATAATACATCAACATATGAAGTTTATGCTTTTAAGTGAGGGACGCTTAAACCTGTCCCTTTTTGATACAAAGTATTTATTTCTAAGTTTGTCTATTCGCTTACATCATGATATTTTGCCCCATCAAGTTTCAATACAAAATAGTGTATCCATTGATGTTGGCTATGTTGTTACTTAGCACTGATTAATCTGGTATCAAATCTTTTTTATATTCATAAATAACTTAACACGCTTTAATAGAAGTCGTGATGAAGTTTTTTTTTATCTGCGTTTTCACAATTTTCAACGATTTTCTCATATATATTTTTTTACCGAACGATATTCTCATATCAATTTTTTAAACTCTACTGTCTTAAACGTTTCTTTCATCAAATGTTTGTAACGGCACTAGTTCCGACGCGTGCGAAAAAGTGCGTTGCAGGGAAAAAGTCTAGCCAAAAATGTCAAAAATGACATATGAATTTCGAAATTCGCGTTATCGCGCATGATGTTCTAAACTTTTCCTTGCGCGCGCTGTACCAGCCAATGAGATCGCTCATTTGTGCGTCGGGCAATAAAAATCTGTTCGAACGTGTGAACAAGAAAAAGAAGACGAAATTCAAACGGGAGTTGAAATTCGGATGCTGAACCGTGCGGACGGGTTTATTTTGTTGGTCGCTGCCATTTTTTTTTGGAAGCAAAAATAAAAAGTCCCGGTAAAGTCAATTCGGAATATTTTTTTGTGCGATCATAGCGACGTAAAATTTTGATAAAGAATATTAAAAATAAAATTTAAATTCAGTTAAAGTTAAATTCTGATCAGCAAGTGCAAGAGCCACCAAAAAAACAAAAAAATTACGTTATAGTTTTTCTTTTCATAAATTTTTATAACAAAAATTCATCGAATTCTGTTTTAAATTAGTAAAAAGAAATCTAAAAACTAAAAATATAGTGCATTTTAGCCCGTCAAAGCAAAAAGTGCATTGGCGGAAGCGCTAGCGCTGTCGTTCAGTCAACGACATGACCACACCACCCAACCCATCACAACTATAGCAACAACTTTAATCAACAGAACAACTAAACCTTCCACAACACCGAAAAACTCATCCAACAACACAACAAGAAACAAGCTGTGCCATCAAATTCATCAATCCGAAATGAAGACTTAAGGTAAAACAAATCAATAAAAATCTCAGTAATACACCATCATACTACAGTCAGTCAGCCAGTCATTATAATCTAACGATATGATAGAATATTATAATAATTTACAAATATGTAAAAATTAATTATAATAATTACTTAGTATTAATAAA
Source organism: Tricholauxania praeusta (assembly GCA_949775025.1). Classification (NCBI taxonomy): domain Eukaryota; kingdom Metazoa; phylum Arthropoda; class Insecta; order Diptera; family Lauxaniidae; genus Tricholauxania; species Tricholauxania praeusta. Next base: position 108,824,483 of record OX459031.1, on the reverse strand, counting down.
AAAAATATACCATATAATTTGAAAGAAATACACTAGCTTAGACTTAAAGGTTCATATTTTCATAGGCATATTTGAATGCAAAATTAAATAAAGTCTTAAAAATTATTAATTTCATTTTGCTTTGACCTTAGAAAATTTTTTTTAGCCTATGCTGGTGAATTAAAGAAAAAAAAAATATGTGTAAACTATAATTATTTGTAAGTGTAACATATATCTATACTTTATATATATAAATATATAAATAAAATTAAACAAAGAAATTAATTTCTTTTTATTTGAAAAGGAAATAGGTTAAATGACAGCCTAAACCCAGCACAGTAGGTACCATGTTATGTGCGCTTGCAGATGGGACATTTGAGAAGCCACTTGTCATCGGTAATACATAAAAGCCGCGTTGTTTTAAGAACATCGATACAAACTTGATGCCAGTTCATTGGTTTTGGAATAAAACTGATTGGATGACTACTGTCATTATGCATACTTGGTTGACACAGTTTAATGACCGAATGAAACCACAAAAACGTAGAACTATACTTTTTATTGACAATCAATGGATTTGTCGAACATAAACAATGTTTTTTCCCGCCGAATACCTCCAGTGTGTTGCAGCACAAAATTTAAAATCTTGACTTAAACTTCGAATAAGAGAAAACTTGCGAATAGGAGAGAAAAAAAATCCCCAGACGTAGTCTCTTATTGACAAGTTTGAGTGTATATCGAAAAACTTAGTTTTTCATCACCAAAGCTTTTAATATGCATCATAGCCATATTTGCTTATATCACAATAATAGTCTAGTCGACAAGTAAAAAAATTCAGAAAGAATATGACAAATCAATACAAAGATGTTCTTCCCGGTTGTCGGTTAGAAGTCGTTAAAAAGTTGAAGGCTGCATGACATTGTCTGTCACATGTCGCCATCAACGAGCACAAGTCACGAACAACAAGTAAACGTTATGAATACGACTGTTAACAGTCGCCTGCGGTCCGTTTGTCAATTGAACTGATAAAATAATTTTGAATAAAAATTTAAATTTAATAGTTTATATAAATAGCTTAAATACTTCAATCCAGACTTTAAGGTAACTTAACATTTAAATTTAATAATTATTTGTTTAATTAACAATAAATACTACAATCCAGACTAACCATTAACATTTTGAGGTAAGTTAACATGTCTTCAAAAAAAAAAAACTTTAAATAGAGCTGCACACTGCTACTTGAAAAATTTAATACGTATTTCTCCAAAATTTATTTAATTTTGTAAGCTGGATTTCTTGTTTTTTTCACTTTTGCAAACTTTTATTTTATTAGCTTAAATATGAACGTTAAGTTGGATGCTATTTTAAAAAAATTGGACCAGTTGGAAGTTTTGAATGCAAAAATTAATACAATATTACAACAGCAAGTTGATTTAGGATACAAGGGAGAAAACAATATTTTCTTGGGACACAATCTCTCTAATTTGTCCGTTGCCCTTGGACGCTTTCCAATTGAATCTGAGGAAGAATTAAGAGCGATTGAAATAGACTTAGTGGGTGAACATCGCGAGAGTTTGGTGAGTAAAATCCGCACTGTACAAAAATAATATTATTAATTTTTTAACTGTCAAGGTTTCTTCTATGCGTCGTCTACTATGCGGAGACATGAACAAGAACTTTGAAAGAGTTATGAATTCGGATTTGATTTCGAAGTTCAATTACGATGGCAGCAAAGATAAAAAACCATTGAAGTCTTTTTCGAATTTCGTATCGGCATTATATGGTGAGTAATCTTAAACATTTCATACAATGGATTTGCATTTTCCAAAATAGTCTTTATTTCCTGTGTTTTCTATAATTCGTCTTACAATTCCATTCTTAAAATCTGAATTTTGTCGTTTTTAACAGATTCTACTGGTCGCCTTAGTTTTGAAGAATTTGTTGCTGACCTCCGCAGCATTATTAAGAACATAAAAAATCGTGGCATCAAACGACATTCTAGAACAAAAGACAATTCCGAAAAAACAGAAAGAATGCAGAAAAAGCAAACAGCAGAAGAATAAGCAATCAATTTAAATATAGAATGAATAAATTCACTATTTTCTATATAAATTGTGTCATTAACTGCTTCAAATTCTCTGATTAATAAATCTAAAAAAAAATATGAATTGTTTTCCTTTCATGCTGACGTTGTTGTAACAAATTCATTAATGACGACTCGATGACATTTTCCTATAAGCGTCGACTCTGAAATGACATTGTCATCGATGAATGCCAATTGACTCCAACAGTCACTCGGAAGTGAATTATTCATAAGTGAATAATACTGATATTGTCTGCTATGAGTGGCTAGCAGGCTGACGGCTGCATGACATTATCAGCACAAGTTATCAGTAATATTTAGGACATTTGTTTGAAAAGTTCATGCATGACGTCGAACAAATATTGCTGTATGTCGTTTGTCACCTATGATTTAACATTGTCACAATTTGCCATCGGTGAGTCATCGTGACGTTCGCCATCGGGTAATTTTTAAAAAATGATTTATGTAGTTGTAACAAACCAAAGAGGCCTTATATAATCTGTATCGAGGCGATAATGGTGAAAAAAGTGACTCAAATACACTATCCTATATCCTAAGATATTCGTTTAGTGAATTATTTTTAGTTTACCTTCTGTTTTTTGATTATTTTTCACAAATCTCGAGTTGTTGTTTGCAATACATATTGAAAAATTGAGAATGAGTACGAGAGTAAAATTTGAATATTCCGTTGTTTTTCTTCCATAAATATTTCATTCAGTGGCGTTTTCAGCTGGGTGTTCACCGTGTATGTGTTGTTTGAATATGAATGCCTATTCTTAGTTTTTTCCAGGACCACGACGGGGACGTGATATACTGAGATCCCATTTTAGTTTTTTTATATTTTTTTTAAAGTTTTTATTATTATTTCTTTTTTATTCCAAACAATTTTACTGGTATGTCAATTCAATACGGCGTGTTTTTTTTTTTTTTTTTTTTTTCAAGAAAATTTCCAGAACCTCATCATAAAAGCTGTTTTTGCTTTTGATTTCCTTAAGAAATACTTTTTCTATGGAAATCAAAGCCAGTTCCAACAATCTCTGTTCGAACAAAGTAGGCGTCAATCATTTCTTCAAATAATATAATCAGATCAGCGATATTTGCATGATTTTCTTGTTCAATAAATTCAGAGTACACATCGCAGTTTTCTCAGTCAAACCTTTTTAAACAGCGCTGCGCTGCATTGTCGAAATGCGAATTTTTTGGAAAACGTACATTTGTTTTTTTTTCTGTTGGATGGCAGAGATTCTCTGCCACGACTCGTGTTGTTATGTGGGCTAATGTTCTACGAACACAGTTTACTGTTTATCATGCGCATTTCGTTAGAATGTGTGTGTAGTAGTTTGTTTTTTATTATAGGTTTTTGCTGTGACTTGGTACGACATCAAGAAGCGCACACTCAAGTCGGTTGGATGGAATTCAACATCATGAAATAATGTTGCGTTTGATCTGCTACGATGAGCTAGAACAATTGTAGTCGTATTACGTACATACGCATGTATATTGTACGCTTAGAGGAGGAAACTATGATATGATAGATATGGCATATTGCAGCGTGCCAGTAGGAACAGTAACAGTGTCAAATTATTGATTTAATATGTTTCACAAATATGAGAACGTATAATAGGGGGGGGGGGGGGGGGGAAATGCATCGGATTTTGGTTGGGTGTGCGGAGAACACCTGCGCACCTTAGAGTAAACGCCACTGATTCCATTGCATAGCCATCAAGCACATTAACTTCCCATTAATCGATTTGTTATGCTTGCCTGTTTCTATTTGCGCAATTAATTTTTTTAAAGCAATTTCAAAACTTTAATAACTTTATATTTAATTGTAATATAGTGATAATATTTATTAGAGATTGAGACCAAGCGTATAAGATATAAAGCTAAGAAATTTTGAACAAAATTGATCCAGTAGTTTTTGCTTGATGCTCGAACATCAAAAACAGCTATCATTTTATTTATGTAGGTAAACATGAATATCTTTTAAATATTGCCATAAGGTCAGAAATAAATTCCTGTGGTAAATTTCTAAAGTATCTCTTGAAAAAGTATGTCTCTTTTTTTAAATATTTAAAGTGGCAAGTATGTAAAATTAAAATGAAAATATGATTTTAGGAGAAAATCAAGATATAAAGACTAAAGGCAGTCGTTGATTAACCTTAGAACCGTCTCGGGTGCTGGACTCCTCGAATTATAAGATTTATAATTATCCTAAACCTTAATCATATGTATATCAGCATTTTTTAATGTATTATACCTTTAGTTTCGAAAACGAAGCAAATGCATACAATGTTCAGCGTCCATTGACCGCTGAAGAAGAACAAGAATTAACTGAATATTTCGAAAGAAATATTGACGATGATGTGATTGAAATGAACAAAGCAATTGGTGGACGTGATCATCCGATAGCTTCAATACCTGCTGACGCTGTCAATGCTGCATATGATTCTTCTGATGACGACAGTGTAAATTATTACCCGAATAGCGACAATTCAGATTTGGATGGTTCATTTACAAATAGCGAGCCGCTTGAAGACATCCATTTGGCAGAGCTCGTTGCAGATATGGAAAATTATGATGTTGATGAACAGGCAGAAGTAGCAGAGCAAGAGGCTGAAACTGCAATTACAGCAAATTGCAGCCAAAAATACATGGGGCAAGGTAAAAGAAATAAAATTGTTTGGTGCTCGATGCCTAGTGACAAGCAGAAGTTGCGAACTCATATTTTGCAAAAGAATAGAATGCAGTCCATTCCGTGTTGTAATGAAACATTTACCTCAAAACAAACTGCGTTCAAGTGTATTTTTTCATCTGCAATTATTGAAAACATTGTTTCGGAAACAAACCAAAAATTGAAAAGGACGTATGTGGCAAATCAGGGACAACAAATTCCGAAAAACATGCGACCTGCGGAAGATACCAATGCGGATGAAATTTATGCTTTCATTGCAATATTGCTTTACGCTGGCGCTGAAAAATCTAATTTAGTGGAAGCTAAAGATTTATTTCATGATTCTCATATGCAGCAGTAATGTCGTTGCAGCGATTTGAGCAAATTTGTCGATTTATGTGCTTCGATAATTCAAGAACATGTAAATATCGATTACGACACGATAAGTTGGCTCCATTCCGTCATATATGGAATTTACTCCACGAGAATTTGATTTTGCCTTTCATTCCATCAAAAGAGCTTACACTCTATGAACAGTTGGTAACATGCAGAAGTAGATGCAGCTTTCGGCAATGCATACCATCCAAGCCAGGAAAGTACGGCATAAAAATGTTTTGGCTCGTGGATTCGAAAACTAATTATCCTCTGTCCGGTGAGGTCTATTTGGGTACCCAGTCAAATTCAGAAAGATCAGGTAGAGTGTCACATGCTTTGGCATTGCGACTTGCTGAGCGCTATTTGGATATTGGTACGAACATCACAATGGACAACTTCTTCACTAGCTACAGATTAGCAAAGGATTTGTATGCCCGAAACACTACTTTGGTCGGTACAGTCAGAGCGAATAAGCGCGAATTGCCGAAACTGATTGATGAAGCGAAGAATAGAGGGGCATATGCTTCAGTGTTTTGTTTTTCTGATGAGGTGTCGTTGGTAAGCTACACAACTGATTCAAAGAAAAATATACTGTTGATGTCCACTGCACATGCGACTGAAGAAATAAATGAAACTACGCGGAAACCAATAATCATACATGACTATAACAAGCACAAAGGTGGCGTCGACACATTCGACAATATGTTGCGCCGCTTTACATGTCAAAGGAAAAGCAACCGCTGGCCGATGGAGCTTTTTCACAATATAGTTGATGTGGCCGCACTTGCTGCATTCCGTTTATATGAGTTATGCCATCCGGTCTGGAATAGTAACAAATCGGAGAAACGTAAAATATTTCTAAAAGAACTGGCACTGGAATTGGTTCAGCCACAATTGGATAGACGCTCGAAACTTCTAGTAAAACCATCAGTAAAGATTGCGATGGATTTGATAAGTTATAAAAAGAGAAACATTACTCCACCGCAATCATTTCCAACAATGCAGGTAACAAATCAATTTATCATTTTAATTTTAGATATTTTCCTCATTTATATATGTGTGTATGTATTTCTTTCACAGGTAAGCAATCCAAATCGCAGATGTGAGCCTTGCAAGAGCACCCGATCGAAGAAAAAAGATACGAAAACAACAGCCGTATGCGACTTATGCTTGACGCCAACATGCACCAAACATTATATTCGTGCATGCGAACAGTGCTACCTGCATCAATTTAAATTTGCTGATTCAGAAGAAGATTTCGATAATAAGAATCTAAATTCAGTTCCATTCAAACCACGCCCGCCACCACCGAAACGACCCCGTAAAGGCCCACCAGTAAATCAGTAAACCAAACATTTAATTTTTCTTTAAGTTTTCATTTATTTACATAAGTAAGATATTTATTTTCATATATTTAAATAAAATTAACAATAATAACAAATATTAACATAATTTATTCATACAAAATATTCAGTATCCATACTGGCGGACAGTGAAAATCGGAAGCTGGCAGTTTCGATGGAACTCTTTTGAGTTTGGATGTCATCTCTTTGGTAATGCTCCTAATGTCAAAAAGCGACATTGATTTTAAAATCTTAGCTTGCCACGTATATGTATATGGAATTGAAATCAATATCAATATCACCGACCGAAATATTTACTGTGCTGATACTGAAACGACCCAACACCTACTATTGCTCACTGTCCTACTATAAATTTGGCAGTTGCTAAATGTGATGCACAGTACCGATAATATTGCACATAATAAGGCCGAGTTGCTTAAATCAAGTAATATTGATATACATATTAAAAATAATTTTTCGTTTTGACTATGAACCAAAAGACATTGTTTTTTTATTTTAATTCCAATTTAGTTGTTTTCGATGTAATATATGCATCATGAGCTTTGTTGAGATTTGCTTACATTACCTAAAATGTAAATTCGTAGTTTTGTCTATTTTTGAATTGTTTTTCTTACTACACAGAATAATTTCTTGTCATAATCACGTTTTCAAAAAACATAAGGAAATTAAAAAATTAAAAAAAAAACCAACAATAACAAAAAATAAAAAAAAAAAAATAAAAACAGTTCATAAACGACAACTTAAAAAAATATTTTTGTTCATTTTAGTTTTTTAAAATAAATAAATGCAGCCCCTGAAGAAGCCTGAATTCAACGGGCGAAACGTCTCGTAAAATGTTTCAAAAAATTTTTGTTTTTCAATTCACCATCACAAAGACCAAAACAGCTCAAGAAAAAAGTTTTTTACTTCGTGCTTATGATAGTCTCAAATCACCATCGTAGAAGGCTACCAAGTCTGAATTACCTAAATGCATGATAAATTTTCTGACCAAAGTGCAAGACAAATGAAGCCAAACAAATAAAGTTCATTTCCCACTCAGCACGTAACGTTTCGTAAATCTTTCGCATGAAATCTTTCAAAGTTTCAGTTACATTTCAATTTCAGATAGCTTTCCGCAAGGTGTCAATGTGTAACTATTGGATTTAATTTGAAACGTTACAGAAACCTTGAAAAATTAAGGGGCTGCGTTGATACATAATATGCAGTTGTTTTTTGTGACGTTTCTTTATTTATAAAACGGAACCAGCAAAGATACAGTTCTTTACTATGTTTCTACATTTGATGTGGTATACATATATGTTACCGGCTAAACTAGTTTCTTATAGGCAAAACTAGCTCATCCGAAGCGTGTTAGGGTGAACCAGTTTAGCCTAGGAAGATTTTAGTATACATATTAGGTAAGCGGACGGTCTTCGGCCGCGACTTAGGATTTACATCCTTCAATATATTAAACACCGGCTTCACGGCGGCCTTCGGCCACAGTTCACTATAGTTCACACTAGTGTGTTAGCGAAGCCTGTGTTGGATATAGTATAGTGAACCGCGGCCGAATGCCGCCAAGAAACCGGTATTCACTATTTTTGCGTGTAATTTGAATACTAATTTCGCAAAATGATCTTTCACGTGTGCCGTGTTTAATGTTAACGTTTAGTATAGAATCAATGTGGGTCCTGAACTGATTTGAAATGAAAAGTTCGTTAAGAATTTCGGCAAGTATTATGATAAAAGCAGAGTTTTAATGCCTGAAAATGCAGGACAGAATTTAAATGCTTGCCAGTCATCTCAAACGCAGGACACTTGGTACCCTATATAATTCTTGTAATGATAAGCATATTTGTAAGTAAATTCGTTTTCAATTTGTATTTTCGCAAGTCTGTCCAACCTCCATTAATGAATCATGTATAAAATGGTTAAATTAAACACTTCCAAGTCAAAAATATTCCACTTAAGTAAATATAAATCACCACAATTTTGTACCCATTTCGACAACATTTTGACATTTATCTTTCCTGACGTTGCCATACATTTACGAAAAAATATTAAGTCACTATTCACACGAAACAATGTAATGTGCAAGTCTAACGGCTATATTGGTATTTGCAGCATCAACGTCCAAGCCCCACTCGTTATTCCTTGTATTTTATATTATTATTTGACAAGAAACGAGGTCTATTTACTCCGCCGGGTTGCGATGTTGCCTCTTGGATACATATTTATGTATATTACTTATATGCTTGCATATAACATTTAGCTGCTACACCAACGTAAGTCGCATTCACACAACTGAAAACAGATAAACCACCGCATAAATTTGGTGTGCAAATTGCATTACACAGTGCATGAATATGACAGATGCGGAAAACCGGTTTGACGGTTGTGACAAAATCTCTTGTTCTGACAAAGAACGAAAACGTACGTCAAGCTGTTTACTTCACTATTCGTTCGACAAATACAATAATTTTGTGAAACTAAATCCTAAATGGACGAAAGTACCGAAACTAAACCCACACTAGAAGTGTGGGTCGAAGAGACCGAATTTTTAGAAATAAAAAAGGAAAAAGAAGTAGTTGATCCACAGTATTTCGGTACTATTAAAATGGAAGCCGACGATGAGACACTTGCTGACGAACAAACGGTCCAGCAGTCTGATGAAGAAACTATCGATGTTATAGTGGAGATTGATGATGATGATGATGATGAAATACTGGCTGACGAACAGCTCAATGAGTTGAATTCCAGAAAAAGAGAATGTAGAAAACGAACTACATTACAGAAAGCACGAAATTCTAACGGCTATTATCCAGCAAGTCAATCACAAAGAGACAAACAGTTAATGATGCATCGAAAAAGGGATACAAGGTATGTGCTAAAATAAGAAATAATTCTTATACACCTGGCATTAAGTAACATTAAGAACTACCATCCCCATGATCGCTTTAAGTTTAAGAAGCATATGTAATCTGCTTTAGTAATTATTCCCGGACATAGTAAACATTTCGGAACAGGTTTACTTTAGCTGAGAGATCTATATCTCCAATACTAGATATAGCTTTTGTAAAAATGGTTATAAGTTGGGAACCCCTGAATAAAAAATGGAAAATATAGGTATCATAAGAAAGATAATTTAATGGCCTACAATAATGGTAAGCAAAGTTTTGAAATTTAACCAATAATCGCGCGCGCAATTTTCAATAAAAATTTTGAAGTTTTACAATGAGAATGGTCTTATAATAATAATTGTTGTTGTTTTTGTTGGTTTTTTATTGTTTTTGTCCATAAATACAGACATTTCATAAGAATTTATTGAATATTTATTCTTCGGCAAAAAAGGGGGTAAATACGCAAAAATTTAGAATAAGCTATATACCATTTTAAAGGGAATAAATTAAGCTTTCTTAATATACAAAAATAATTATAGGTCATTGACACATTTTTTGGAAAAAATAAGATTTTTCAAAAAAACAAATTGGTCGAAATTTCAGAAAAGAGATATTAACAAAATTATAGGTCAAATTTCAAAATTTTACTTACCATTATTGTAGGCCATTAAATTATCCTTCTTATGACACCCACATTTTCTATTTTCCATTCAGGGATTCCCAACTTATAATCATTTTTCCAAAAGCTATAACCGCAACTTCCGATGTCTATATCTCCGATACTAGATCTGAGCGACTTTTTTTTTAATTTTATATTTTTAACCCTCTATTACCCCTAAAAAAATAAGTTGATTTGGAGAATGTCAGCTAAAGTAAACTTAAGCCAACATTTCTAGCAACAAACGAAGACTTAAGTGAAGTTTAGTGAAAATCAATTTTTTTTTTCAAACTTTTTCTTAAGTTTTTTTTAATTCCAATAAAAAAGTACATATTCAAAAAGTATCGATCTGATATAGTTTTGGAGATAGATATAGCCATCAGAAGTTGCGGACATAGCTTTTCTACAAAGCTGTATAAGTTAACAACCCCAGGAGCGACTTTCATATTGGGTCATATGAAAAATTTAATTTTGTTTTTAGTCGACTGAATGTTATAAATCAATTGTAAATTATTTAATCGAATTTTACAGTCATTTTGCAGAAGCCAATATTCATGTGAATTTCACAAATTGGCTTATGCTTTATAAACCAACATGACAAAGATAACAAATGGAACAATTTATCCTGGTAATTGGTGACATATATTCGGCTATCACCACACACATATATATGTACCACCTTACAGGCAAAAAAAAAAGTTCACCGTAAACCATCAAATCTGAAGCATTTTTGCAAGACAGTTACGAAAAATTTTTTTTTTTTGCCGAAAATAGATGTCGCGCATTTACATTTTTCTTTATATCATCGGCATTTACAGTCCGATTTTAACGTATGATATATCACTGTTTTTGTCTTGAGTTGAGCAATTTTTTGCTTTAAGGGTCACTGACATCAAGGACCCCGTTCTAGTACTTACCCACCAGATCTCAGTTCCTACCATCTTAATGTACCTTTTTAGTGTCAGATAATTAAAGCTTGCAAAAAATCATTAAACTTTGCCAACAGAAGTATTTCGATTATTCCATTAAAACTATTTTAAAAAAATGTTTTAGATTTTTTTACCGAACGTAGCGGTTCTCTTATTAAATTTTTTGTCATATCTCCGGTATTTACAGTCCGATCTTAAAACATGATATTTCGATGTTTTTGTCTCGAGAAGACCATTTTTTTTTTCTCCAAAGGTCATTGATCTCAATTATCTACCCACCAAATCTCAACTTCTACAACATGAATTAAAAAATTAAAATCAAATAAAATGTCTTCAGGCCGTTGCCCAGCATTTCGAAGGAAATCACCATATGGTACAATTAAATTCGCACTTCTTATTATTTAAATAAAACACAAAGCTCTTATAGTGGGAAAACATATGCATCGCAAAAACATGAATTACGCAAAATAGTAAACCTCAAGGGTCAGGTCCTCCCGTCTTAACCCTATATGCATACATAATACATCAACATATGAAGTTTATGCTTTTAAGTGAGGGACGCTTAAACCTGTCCCTTTTTTGATACAAAGTATTTATTTCTAAGTTTGTCTATTCGCTTACATCATGATATTTTGCCCCATCAAGTTTCAATACAAAATAGTGTATCCATTGATGTTGGCTATGTTGTTACTTAGCACTGATTAATCTGGTATCAAATCTTTTTTATATTCATAAATAACTTAACACGCTTTAATAGAAGTCGTGATGAAGTTTTTTTTTATCTGCGTTTTCACAATTTTCAACGATTTTCTCATATATATTTTTTTACCGAACGATATTCTCATATCAATTTTTTAAACTCTACTGTCTTAAACGTTTCTTTCATCAAAACTTTGTAACGGCACTAGTTCCGACGCGTGCGAAAAAGTGCGTTGCAGGGAAAAAGTCTAGCCAAAAATGTCAAAAATGACATATGAATTTCGAAATTCGCGTTATCGCGCATGATGTTCTAAACTTTTCCTTGCGCGCGCTGTACCAGCCAATGAGATCGCTCATTTGTGCGTCGGGCAATAAAAATCTGTTCGAACGTGTGAACAAGAAAAAGAAGACGAAATTCAAACGGGAGTTGAAATTCGGATGCTGAACCGTGCGGACGGGTTTATTTTGTTGGTCGCTGCCATTTTTTTTTGGAAGCAAAAATAAAAAGTCCCGGTAAAGTCAATTCGGAATATTTTTTTGTGCGATCATAGCGACGTAAAATTTTGATAAAGAATATTAAAAATAAAATTTAAATTCAGTTAAAGTTAAATTCTGATCAGCAAGTGCAAGAGCCACCAAAAAAACAAAAAAATTACGTTATAGTTTTTCTTTTCATAAATTTTTATAACAAAAATTCATCGAATTCTGTTTTAAATTAGTAAAAAGAAATCTAAAAACTAAAAATATAGTGCATTTTAGCCCGTCAAAGCAAAAAGTGCATTGGCGGAAGCGCTAGCGCTGTCGTTCAGTCAACGACATGACCACACCACCCAACCCATCACAACTATAGCAACAACTTTAATCAACAGAACAACTAAACCTTCCACAACACCGAAAAACTCATCCAACAACACAACAAGAAACAAGCTGTGCCATCAAATTCATCAATCCGAAATGAAGACTTAAGGTAAAACAAATCAATAAAAATCTCAGTAATACACCATCATACTACAGTCAGTCAGCCAGTCATTATAATCTAACGATATGATAGAATATTATAATAATTTACAAATATGTAAAAATTAATTATAATAATTACTTAGTATTAATAAAAAAAATATACCATATAATTTGAAAGAAATACACTAGCTTAGACTTAAAGGTTCATATTTTCATAGGCATATTTGAATGCAAAATTAAATAAAGTCTTAAAAATTATTAATTTCATTTTGCTTTGACCTTAGAAAATTTTTTTTAGCCTATGCTGGTGAATTAAAGAAAAAAAAAAATATGTGTAAACTATAATTATTTGTAAGTGTAACATATATCTATACTTTATATATATAAATATATAAATAAAATTAAACAAAGAAAATGAATTGAAAAAAAAAAGAAAACTATTTCTTTTTATTTGAAAAGGAAATAGGTTAAATGACAGCCTAAACCCAGCACAGTAGGTACCATGTTATGTGCGCTTGCAGATGGGACATTTGAGAAGCCACTTGTCATCGGTAATACATAAAAGCCGCGTTGTTTTAAGAACATCGATACAAACTTGATGCCAGTTCATTGGTTTTGGAATAAAACTGATTGGATGACTACTGTCATTATGCATACTTGGTTGACACAGTTTAATGACCGAATGAAACCACAAAAACGTAAAACTATACTTTTTATTGACAATCAATGGATTTATTGATGCCAACAATATAATTCCAAAAGAACAATTTGGTTTCAGAAGGTTCCATGGTACAACACATCAAATTAAAAGAATAAACAATTATGTAAAAAGTAATTTTACTCTAAATAAATCAACGGCTCTTGTCCTTTTAGATGTGGAAAAAGCTTTCGACTCAGTTTGGCACAATGGTTTGATTTTTAAGCTCATTAATTTTAACTTCCCATTGTATATTGTTAAAATCATCAAAAGCTTCTTGACAAAAAGGTTCTTATCAGTGCATGTTAATGGTGAACACTCAGATTTTCTGGAGATTCCTGCAGGTGTCCCTCAAGGATCAGTCCTTGGTCCACTATTATACATTATTTTTGTTTCTGACTTCCCACAACTAACGAATTGTGAATATGCTGCGTATGCAGATGATATTGGAATTTTCACGTCGCATGTATTTGGTCACGTTGCAGTGAGCAAATTACAATGTGCATTACACTGTTTGGATGAATATTTCACCAGGTTGAAAATTAAATTAAATGAAAATAAATCTCAAGCCATCTTTTTCACAAGAAAAAGACGTCCTTGGTTTTTACCTCATTCCAATATAAAAGTAAAAAGTCTTGAAATTCCATGGTCATCTAGCGTAAAATATCTAGGTGTTTATATTGTTTAAGTTTTTGTTTGACTTTTTTTCTTTAAAGTTGTTGTATGTTGGAAAATGGGCTCAAGTCAAAAGGAAAGTATATTTAAAATTGTCCCAACGTTTCGCGAGAAGTTCCTCGCTTCATCAGGGGAGTCTTTATTTACATAACACTGAAAGTACATGAATGATTTTGAAATTCAAAATTTAACAATTTTAGGAAAATTAAACTTACATCATTTTTCTATTTGAACCAAAATTTTTTTTTTTTTTTTTTTTTTAAAAATATAAAAGACGTTAAAACACAATGCAAAAATGCGAAAATAAATTAAAATAAATATAAATAAATAAACCACGGGCACAAACATTGAAACATTAATATTGCACGTATTCCAATTGCAGCTACCCAAGAACTAAATTGTATGCTTTGTAAGTTTCTTTGTCTTCTTTGGTGTTCATCGTATTGTTGATCTTTTGTTGGATGCGTAGGCTTTCCAATATAAATCTTTTGTTGTATTTTCTCTCTTTGTCTAGTATTTTGATATTTTCGAAATCAGCTGTGTGTTCGTTTTCTAGCATATGTTGAGCGAGAGCTGTAGTCATCTTTCCTTTTTCGATGTCCGTTTTATGTTCTTTTAGCCTAGTGCATACCGAGCGCTTCGAAGTTCCGATGTACGTTAAGTTGCATTTGTTGTCATCTCTGTTATTTCCTTTGCAGCTTACTTCGTATACGATATTATTTTGTTCGTGCAATTCTATTTTGTCTTTTTTATTTGTAAATATGGTCTTCAAAGTGTTGTTCGGTCTGTAAGCAAAGCATACTTCGTTGTCTGGATAGAAAACTAATTTATAGAGAACATATTCAAAATTTGAAATCAAAATTCAATATAGCAATAAGACTTCTGTATCCTTTAATAAATAGAAATTCAAAGTTAAGCGATGACAACAAATTATTAATTATCAAAACAATTTTTCAACCTATAATCTTGTATGCATGCCCAGTATGGGGCGTTTGTGCAAAGTCCCATATCAAAAGATTACAAATTTGTCAAAACAAAATTCTTAAAATGGTGTTAAAGCTTCCATGGCATTTTTCCACAAACCGACTTCACAAAATAAGCAATGTTGAGTTTGTGCATCTTCGAATTCAAAAAATAACGGAGCGTTTTATTGTTCTTTGTAATTTTTCAGACAATGATTTAGTCTCAAGCTTATATCCCTAAATTTAAATTAAAATTATTATTTTTCAAATACATACTATGTTGTACATGTTCAAGGTTTTTTGTTAGTAGATTTTCGCCTTATAATCCTTTTTTACTAAGCCATTTGAATTATTAATGAAACTTATTATTAGATTTTATAAGTGTAAGGTATAATCTGTCTCTTTGTAAATTGTGCAATATCTATACGTATTATAATGACTTTTTCTACTTAATAAATAAATAAATAAATAATACATTTTGAGGTAAGTTAACATGTCTTCAAAAAAAAAAAAACTTTAAATAGAGCTGCACACTGCTACTTGAAAAATTTAATACGTATTTCTCCAAAATTTATTTAATTTTGTAAGCTGGATTTCTTGTTTTTTTTCACTTTTACAAACTTTTATTTTTATTAGCTTAAATATGAACGTTAAGTTGGATGCTATTTTAAAAAAATTGGACCAGTTGGAAGTTTTGAATGCAAAAATTAATACAATATTACAACAGCAAGTTGATTTAGGATGCAAGGTCGATGCAGTAATCAGAAAGCAAGATGAATTAGTCAAAATTATGGGAGAAAACAATATTTTCTTGGGACACAATCTCTCTAATTTGTCCGTTGCCCTTAGACGCTTTCCAATTGAATCTGAGGAAGAATTAAGAGCGATTGAAATAGACTTAGTGGGTGAACATCGCGAGTGTTTGGTGAGTAAAAACCGCACTGTACAAAAATAATATTATTAATTTTTTAACTGTCAAGGTTTCTTCTATGCGTCGTCTACTATGCGGTGACATGAACAAGAACTTTGAAAGAGTTATGAATTCGGATTTGATTTCGAAGTTCAATTACGATGGCATGAGAGATAAAAAACCATTGAAGTTTTTTTCGAATTTCGTATCGGCATTATATGGTGAGTATTCTTAAACATTTCATACAATGGATTTGCATTTTCCAAAATAGTCTTTATTTCCTGTGTGATCTATAATTCGTCTTACAATTCCATTCTTAAAATCTGAATTTTGTCGTTTTTAACAGATTCTACTGGTCGCCTTACTTTTGAAGAATTTGTTGCTGACCTCCGCAGCAGCATTAAGAAAATAAAAAATCGTGACATCAAACGACAAAAGACAATTCCGAAATAACAGAAAAAATGCAGAAAAAGCAAACAGCAGAAGAATAAGCAATCAATTTAAATATAGAATGAATAAATTCACTATTTTCATTGTGTCATTAACTGCTTCAAATTCTCTGATTAATAAATCTAAAAAAAAAATGAATGCTGACGTTGTTGTAACAAATTCATTAATGACGACTCGATGACATTTTCCTATAAGCGTCGACTCTGAAATGACATTGTCATCGATGAATGCCAATTGACTCCAACAGTCACTCGGAAGTGAATTATTCATAAGTGAATAATACTGATATTGTCTGCTATGAGTGGCTAGCAGGCTGACGGCTACATGACAAGTTATCAGTAATATTTAGGACATTTGTTTGAAAAGTTCATGCATGACGTCGAACAAATGTTGCTGTATGTCGTTTGTCACCTGTGATTTAACATTGTCACAATTTGCCATCGGTGAGTCATCGTGACGTTCGCCATCGGGTAATTTTTAAAAAATGATTTATGTAGTTGTAACAAACCAAAGAGGCCTTATATAATCTGTATCGAGGCGATAATGGTGAAAAAAGTGACTCAAATACACTATCCTATATCCTAAGATATTCGTTTAGTGAATTATTTTTAGTTTACCTTCTGTTTTTTGATTATTTTTCACAAATCTCGAGTTGTTGTTTGCAATACATATTGAAAAATTGAGAATGAGTACGAAAGTAAAATTTGAATATTCCGTTGTTTTTCTTCCATAAATATTCCATTCAGTGGCGTGTCGTGGCGTTTTCAGCTGGGTGTTCAACGTGTATGTGTTGTTTGAATATGAATGCCTATTCTTAGTTTTTTTCCAGGACCACGACAGGGACGTGATAGACTGAGATCCCATTTTAGTTTTTTTGTTTTTTTATATTTTTTTTTAATATTTTTTTTAAAGTTTTTATTATTATTTCTTTTTTATTCCAAACAATTTTACTGGTATGTCAATTCAATACGGCGTGTTTTTTTTTTTTTTTTTTTTTCAAGAAAATTTCCAGAACCTCATCATAAAAGCTGTTTTTGCTTTTGATTTCCTTAAGAAATACTTTTTCTATGGAAATCAAAGCCAGTTCCAACAATCTCTGTTCGAACAAAGTAGGCGTCAATCATTTCTTCAAATAATATAATCAGATCAGCGATATTTGCATGATTTTCTTGTTCAATAAATTCAGAGTACACATCGCAGTTTTCTCAGTCAAACCTTTTTAAACAGCGCTGCGCTGCATTGTCGAAATGCGAATTTTTTGGAAAACGTACATTTGTTTTTTTTTCTGTTGGATGGCAGAGATTCTCTGCCACGACTCGTGTTGTTATGTGGGCTAATGTTCTACGAACACAGTTTACTGTTTATCATGCGCATTTCGTTAGAATGTGTGTGTAGTAGTTTGTTTTTTATTATAGGTTTTTGCTGTGACTTGGTACGACATCAAGAAGCGCACACTCAAGTCGGTTGGATGGAATTCAACATCATGAAATAATGTTGCGTTTGATCTGCTACGATGAGCTAGAACAATTGTAGTCGTATTACGTACATTCGCATGTATATTGTACGCTTAGAGGAGGAAACTATGATATGATAGATATGGCATATTGCAGCGTGCCAGTAGGAACAGTAACAGTGTCAAATTATTGATTTAATATGTTTCACAAATATGAGAACGTATAATAGGGGGGGGGGGGGGGGGGGGAAATGCATCGGATTTTGGTTGGGTGTGCGGATAACACCTGCGCACCTTAGAGTAAACGCCACTGATTCCATCGCATAGCCATCAAGCACATTAAGTTCCCATTAATCGATTTGTTATGCTTGCCTGTTTCTATTTGCGCAATTAATTTTTTTAAAGCAATTTCAAAACTTTAATAACTTTATATTTAATTGTAATATAGTGATAATATTTATTAGAGATTGAGACCAAGCGTATAAGATATAAAGCTAAGAAATTTTGAACAAAATTGATCCAGTAGTTTTTGCTTGATGCTCGAACATCAAAAACAGCTATCATTTTATTTATGTAGGTAAACATGAATATCTTTTAAATATTGCCATAAGGTCAGAAAAATTCCTGTGGTAAATTTCTAAAGTATCTCTTGAAAAAGTATGTCTCTTTTTTTAAATATTTAAAGTGGCAAGTATGTAAAATTAAAATGAAAATATGATTTTAGGAGAAAATCAAGATATAAAGACTAAAGGCAGTCGTTGATTAACCTTAGAACCGTCTGGGGTGCTGGACTCCTCGAATTATAAGATTTATAATTATCCTAAACCTTAATCATATGTATATCAGCATTTTTTAATGTATTATACCTTTAGTTTCGAAAACGAAGCAAATGCATACAATGTTCAGCGTCCATTGACCGCTGAAGAAGAACAAGAATTAACTGAATATTTCGAAAGAAATATTGACGATGATGTGATTGAAATGAACAAAGCAATTGGTGGACGTGATCATCCGATAGCTTCAATACCTGCTGACGCTGTCAATGCTGCATATGATTCTTCTGATGACGACAGTGTAAATTATTACCCGAATAGCGACAATTCAGATTTGGATGGTTCATTTACAAATAGCGAGCCGCTTGAAGACATCCATTTGGCAGAGCTCGTTGCAGATATGGAAAATTATGATGTTGATGAACAGGCAGAAGTAGCAGAGCAAGAGGCTGAAACTGCAATTACAGCAAATTGCAGCCAAAAATACATGGGGCAAGGTAAAAGAAATAAAATTGTTTGGTGCTCGATGCCTAGTGACAAGCAGAAGTTGCGAACTCATATTTTGCAAAAGAATAGAATGCAGTCCATTCCGTGTTGTAATGAAACATTTACCTCAAAACAAACTGCGTTCAAGTGTATTTTTTCATCTGCAATTATTGAAAACATTGTTTCGGAAACAAACCAAAAATTGAAAAGAACGTATGTGGCAAATCAGGGACAACAAATTCCGAAAAACATGCGACCTGCGGAAGATACCAATGCGGATGAAATTTATGCTTTCATTGCAATATTGCTTTACGCTGGCGCTGAAAAATCTAGTTTAGTGGAAGCTAAAGATTTATTTCATGATTCTCATATGCCATTTTATAGAGCAGTAATGTCGTTGCAGCGATTTGAGCAAATTTGTCGATTTATGTGCTTCGATAATTCAAGAACACGTAAATATCGATTACGACACGATAAGTTGGCTCCATTCCGTCATATATGGAATTTACTCCACGAGAATTTGATTTTGCCTTTCATTCCATCAAAAGAGCTTACACTCTATGAACAGTTGGTAACATGCAGAAGTAGATGCAGCTTTCGGCAATGCGTACCATCCAAGCCAGGAAAGTACGGCATAAAAATGTTTTGGCTCGTGGATTCGAAAACTAATTATCCTCTGTCCGGTGAGGTCTATTTGGGTACCCAGTCAAATTCAGGAAGATCAGGTAGAGTGTCACATGCTTTGGCATTGCGACTTGCTGAGCGCTATTTGGATATTGGTACGAACATCACAATGGACAACTTCTTCACTAGCTACAGATTAGCAAAGGATTTGTATGCCCGAAACACTACTTTGGTCGGTACAGTCAGAGCGAATAAGCGCGAATTGCCGAAACTGTTCACATCGATTGATGAAGCGAAGAAAAGAGGGGCATATGCTTCAGTGTTTTGTTTTTCTGATGAGGTGTCGTTGGTAAGCTACACAACTGATTCAAAGAAAAATATACTGTTGATGTCCACTGCACATGCGACTGAAGAAATAAATGAAACTACGCGGAAACCAATAATCATACATGACTATAACAAGCACAAAGGTGGCGTCGACACATTCGACAATATGTTGCGCCGCTTTACATGTCAAAGGAAAAGCAACCGCTGGCCGATGGAGCTTTTTCACAATATAGTTGATGTGGCCGCACTTGCTGCATTCCGTTTATATGAGTTATGCCATCCGGTCTGGAATAGTAACAAATCGGAGAAACGTAAAATATTTCTAAAAGAACTGGCACTGGAATTGGTTCAGCCACAATTGGATAGACGCTCGAAACTTCTAGTAAAACCATCAGTAAAGATTGCGATGGATTTGATAAGTTATAAAAAGAGAAACATTACTCCACCGCAATCATTTCCAACAATGCAGGTAACAAATCAATTTCTCATTTCAATTTTAGATATTTTCCTCATTTATATATGTGTGTATGTATGTATGTGTTTCTTTCACAGGTAAGCAATCCAAATCGCAGATGTGAGCCTTGCAAGAGCACCCGATCGAAGAAAAAAGATACGAAAACAACAGCCGTATGCGACTTATGCTTGACGCCAACATGCACCAAACATTATATTCGTGCATGCGAACAGTGCTACCTGCATCAATTTAAATGTGCTGATTCAGAAGAAGATTTCGATAATAAGAATCTAAATTCAGTACCATTCACACCACGCCCACCACCACCGAAACGACCCCGTAAAGGCCCACCAGTAAATCAGTAAACCAAACATTTAATTTTTCTTTAAGTTTTCATTTATTTACATAAGTAAGATATTTATTTTCATATATTTAAATAAAATTAACAATAATAACAAATATTAACATAATTTATTCATACAAAATATTCAGTATCCATACTGGCGGACAGTGAAAATCGGAAGCTGGCAGTTTCGATGGAACTCTTTTGAGTTTGGATGTCATCTCTTTGGTAATGCTCCTAATGTCAAAAAGCGACATTGATTTTAAAATCTTAGCTTGCCACGTATATGTATATGGAATTGAAATCAATATCAATATCACCGACCGAAATATTTACTGTGCTGATACTGAAACGACCCAACACCTACTATTGCTCACTGTCCTACTATAAATTTGGCAGTTGCTAAATGTGATGCACAGTACCGATAATATTGCACATAATAAGGCCGAGTTGCTTAAATCAAGTAATATTGATATACATATTAAAAATAATTTTTCGTTTTGACTATGAACCAAAAGACATTGTTTTTTTATTTTAATTCCAATTTAGTTGTTTTCGATGTAATATATGCATCATGAGCTTTGTTGAGATTTGCTTACATTACCTAAAATGTAAATTCGTAGTTTTGTCTATTTTTGAATTGTTTTTCTTACTACACAGAATAATTTCTTGTCATAATCACGTTTTCAAAAAACATAAGGAAATTAAAAAATTAAAAAAAAAAAAACCAACAATAACAATAAATAAAAAAAAAAAAAAATAAAAACAGTTCATAAACGACAACTTAAAAAAATATTTTTGTTCATTTTAGTCTATTACAGATACCTTGGAGAGCAAAAAGTATTGCTCAGCAGTATTTCTTGACGTACAACAAGCTTTCGACAAGGTTTGGCACTCAGGTTTGCTATTTAAATTAAAAAAGCTGTTACCTACACCACTTTTTCTGGTATTAAGATCTTACTTGCATCAGCGTACGTTTTATGTTAAAATAAAACACGAAATATCCAGCATCCGTGAAATAAATGCAGGTGTGCCACAAGGAAGTGTTTTAGCACCAGTTCTCTTCACAGTATACACCTCTGATATGCCAGAATCTGAAGGTGTATTAATGGCCACATATGCTGACGACACCGCTCTGTTGGCTTGTCATGAGTCCTCAATTGAGGCTTCCAACCTTGTCCAAATAGAACTTGACAAAATTCAGAATTGGCTAAGGCGTTGGAAAATTAAAGTTAATACAGAAAAGTCTGCTCATGTCACTTTCACTTTAAAAAGGGGAGAATGTCCACCAGTGATGCTTGACGGGAATGAAATTCCAAAATTTAGATGTGTAAAATATCTTGGTATGCATCTCGATAGAAGATTAACGTGGAAAGAACATATAAATGCCAAACGACAACATTTGAATATAAAATTTAAAAAACTTTATTGGTTAATGGGACCAAATTCAGAACTAAGCCTTGAAAACAAACTTTTATTGTATAAAGTTTTGTTAAAACCAGTTTGGACATATGGGATTCAACTTTGGGGTACAACCTGTAATTCAAACTTAGAGATTTTACAGCGGTTTCAGTCAAAAACTTTAAGATCAATAACTAATGCACCATGGTTTGTAACTAACAACTCAATACATAATGATCTTGACATTCCATTTATAAAAGAAGAAGTTAAAAAATTTAGTACAAAATATCTCGATAGACTAAGCAACCATGTGAACCCTTTAGCAATAACTCTTCTCGATGAAACAGACGAAATTAGAAGACTGAAAAGATTGCATGTTCTTGATCTCCCTTTTAGGCAATAATTACAGGCAGTATTAAGAAATATTTTGATATTTAAAAAAAAAATACGTATAAGTCAATTCAATGTATATAATTTGTATTGATTTCGTTGGAGATCAATAAATTAAGTTAAGATGAATATTGTTATTATATTTGCTTATTATTCATTGAATAGATTGCAAATAAAATGATTCTTTAAAAAAAAAAAAAAAAAAAATTTTAGTTTTTTAAAATAAATAAATGCAGCCCCTGAAGAAGCCTGAATTCAACGGGCGAAACGTCGCGTAAAATGTTTCAAAAAATTTTTGTTTTTCAATTCACCATCACAAAGACCAAAACAGCTCAAGAAAAAAGTTTTTTACTTCGTGCTTATGATAGTCTCAAATCACCATCGTAGAAGGCTACCAAGTCTGAATTACCTAAATGCATGATAAATTTTCTGACCAAAGGGCAAGACAAATGAAGCCAAACAAATAAAGTTCATTTCCCACTCAGCACGTAACGTTTCGTAAATCTTTCGCATGAAATCTTTCAAAGTTTCAGTTACATTTCAATTTCAGATAGCTTTCCGCAAGGTGTCAATGTGTAACTATTGGATTTAATTTGAAACGTTACAGAAACCTTTGTAGGGGAAAAAGGTTTCCTAGATTTTTATTCTTCTGGCTAAACTTTTTCCTACTAAAAAAAATTGGTTTTGACTTATTTTAATTCTGCTAGTCAAGCAGTTTTAATGGCAGTTATGCCGCACTTAGTGAGAGTCAAGAGAAAACAAGGCTAGTAAGCCACTTTTAAGTTTTGACTTAAATCTGAATTTTATTTACAATTTCCTTAGCTTAAATACTTAAAATACCAGTATTTCTTAACTAAAATTTTACCAATATTTTTCATAACTCCACCCAATTTTGCTGCAATAACCAATCACAAGAATTGGTCACCAAATTAGTAAATTTGTTTACACTAATTCTCAGCCTTGAAAAATCAAAGTCATTGGCATGAGGGTGAAACATAATTCTTTCATTTGGTTGTGCATTTAGTTGTTGCTATTTAAAAAATACGTAGCAAGCGAGCGCTTGTTGTTGTAGTCACAAGCATGCGATCGTTGTTGTTTGTGTTATTGACTAGCGGTCAACGTTTGACTTGCGCTTGAAATTAGATGCTCTAAATGCACAAGCAAATGCAATTTGAAAAATTATTTATTGGGCTATGGATTTTATTTTACATGGAAAATATTTTCACATAAAAAATGTACTTGAAAATATTTTCCATAAATTTTGACTTGTTTACGTTAAATGAATTTATGGTCTAAAATAGTAATATGACCCAAATGAAAATTGTTTATTTTTATTTAACTGGTGGGAGCTAATGTCGGTCATAGTGAATATGTGGGATCACTACACCCCTACCCTTAAGAGAAAAATTATTTAGAAAAAATCATTTTTAGGTGTGGAGTAATGCAAATATTATATACTTGTATTTTATTTTAAATAAGGTTTTTAATAATAATAAAAAAATATTAATTTATGTTTTAGTTTGAAAATTTCTTTAACATATTGTTGTGCAAAGTTTTTTGCTTATTATTTATTTCTATAGTGGAGTTTACTCCATCTCTGCTTATTATTTTATATGGTCCATGATAAGGACTCTGGGATTTCTTCCTAGTTTCTAGTTTAACAAATACTAAATCTCCTATTTCTAATTCTGATTCATTCACACTCTTATCATAATTTATTTTTCTTTTAGCTTTTGCTAAATTAATTAAGGTTTTTGCTTTGTTCATGGACATTTTCAGTCTAATTTTTAATTCATTCGAATAGTCTTCTAAATTGTAAGCCTTCGCATTGTCATGTTCTCTGTCACTTGGAAAGGTTGGTAATTTACCAAAAACTAACTCATATGGTGAATATTGTGTATCTATGTGTGGAGTAGTATTGTATGCAAAAGTGTAATAAGGAATCCATTTATCCCATTCATAATCATCTGCGAAGGAAAGTAGGTACTCGTTAAGTACTCTGTGGTTTCTTTCGAGTGATCCTATTGTTTCATGGTGATATGGCGTTGAAAAAATTTGTTCTATTTTAAGTTGTTTACATACTGCTTTAAGTAGATCGTTAGTGTATTCAGTCCCTCGGTCGGATTTTAGTGTTTTGAAACAACCGTATTTCAAAATTAATTGTTCGACAAGTGTTCTTGCTATTGAGTTTGCGTCTTTACTTTCAATGGGATGTGCAATGACAAATTTAGTTAGTTCACATTGCATTGTAAGTATATATCTGTACCCGTTTGAAATCTTTAGTGGACCTACTGTGTCAATTTGTACTATTTCGAAACTTGTTGACGGAGTGTTTGTTATCGTCATTTTTTCTTTGATGTGTTTATTGTACTTGTTACGAGCGCATTTTTCACATTTGTTTATATGTGTTTTTACCATCTGTCGCATGTGTTTCCAAACATAGCGTTGTTTTAGTTTTAGGATTGTTTTTCTGATACCTAAATGACCTCCTTGCGGTGTGTCGTGAAATTCTTTTATCAAATTCTTTTGCAAGGTTTTATTTGTTATTCTCTTAGGGGGTTTAAATAATAATATGTTTAGCGATTTTCTATATTTCAATGTTCTTTTTTGCTGCAGCTTATTAAATTTCGTTTTGAAATCATCCTTATTTATGATTTCAAATATAATATCATTCTCATCTAATGCTAGCTCTTTGATATTTTCTTTATTCATTAATGATGATAGTTTCTCCAATGTCGAATCTAGATTCGTTAGATTATCACTACATCTTACGTGCACGAATTCATCTATAATTTTGATATTACTGGTAGTATCATTCCTTTTATCGCTTTTATCGCTTAGTTCGAACTTTAATCTTCTTAAATTTCTGACGTCAGTAATCGATGTGCAATCCCACATAAAAAGTTGATCAGGCTCCTGTAGAGATTCACATTTTTCTTCCATATTTTTGTTTTCTTCCTTCTTTTTATTACCCCTAGTTATAACCATTGTCTTATTATCGCTCGTTTTTTGTGTTGGTATCATATTTTTCAGTATTGTTGAATCTATGTTAATTCTTGACAGTGCATCGGCATTTGTATTTATTTTACCTTGTTTGAATTTGATTTCAAAATCGTAATCAGATAAATCTAATCTGATTCTAGTCATTTTAGATGATGGGTTTTTGTGCGTAAAAAGTGAAACTAATGGTCTATGGTCTGTTACTACTATGAATTTCTGTCCGTATAGGTAAGGTTTAAAAAAATTTATCCCCCAGTGGATGGCTAGTAGTTCCTTTTCAATAATTGGTTTATTAATGTCATGTTTTTGTAATGTCTTACTTGCGTAGGAAATTGGAAGGTCTTTTCCAATTTCACCTTGAGAAAGTATTGCCCCTAAAGCAAAATTTGATGCGTCAGTAGTCAATATGAAAGGTTTTGTAAAATCTGGATATTGAAGAACTGGTGGTTCTATCAATTTTTGTTTTAACTTTTCAAAAGATTTTTGACATTCTTCAGTCCAGACAAATGTTTTGTTTTTCTTTAGTAAATTATTGAGACATTGTGCTATTGTTGCAAAATCTTTTATGAATCGTCGATAGTAGTTGCAAAAAGCTACAAATCTACGTACCTCGTCTGCGTTTTTTGGAGTTGGGTAATTTTTGATGGTATCATATTTAGCAGGATCTGTTTTTATTCCATGCTGTGTTATAAGATGTCCTAAGTAGATTACTTCAGGTCTTAAAAATTGACATTTATTCGGATTTAGCTTTAAGTTGTATTTTGATAGTCTATCAAAAACTTTAATGAGGTTATTGTTGTGATGCTGTAGACTGCATCCAAATACTATTATGTCATCAACATATAAAAATGCTTCTGAACTTAGACCGGTGAGTGCTAGAGTTAGCATTCTTTGAAAACTATTTGATGAGATTTTCAGTCCAAAAGGGAGTCTTTTGAATTGAAAGTGACCGTCATTGGTCGAAAAGGCTGTTAATGGTTTGGAGTTTTTATCTAAGGGGATTTGATGAAATGAACTTGTCATATCGAGAGTTGAGAAATACTTTGCTCTGCCTAATTTATCCAAAACGTCTTCTATGCGTGTTAATGGGAATTTGTCGTTGACAATTTTTTCATTGAGTTTTCGGAAATCAACTACTAAACGCCATTTTTTAGTGTCATCACTGCTCTTTTTTGGTACTAAAAGTAAAGGTGAATTGTATGGGCTAAAAGATGGTTCTATTATGTCGTTATCTAATAAATCTTGTACCTGTTTATGTATTTCTTCGTTCTGTGTGTGTGGTAACCTATAGTTTTTTATGTACGTTGGTGAACTGTCTGTTGTTGCAAGGTTTTGAGTGTAAAAGTTATTTATTGAGAGTTGTTCATTTTCTAGATGGAATATATGTTGGTATTGTTTGAAAATGTTAATTAAAGGATGGTTGGTTGTTATATTTAATTCCTTTTGTATATTTTTGAATCGTTCGTCATTCCGCGATCTTTGTCTGTAATCTATGTATGTATAGTTTGTCAGTGGTTCTGTTTTTGGTTTAAGATGTCTAATTTTTACTTCTGTGTCATTAGTGTTCAATATTTTAACGTGGCATTTTCCGTTTGCAGGTATTATTGTATTTGCCAAAAATACGCCTGACTGAATTTCTTCATTTAACACCACGTGGTCTTCCTCTACTGTTAAATTAATTGGATGAATTATTTCTGTTCTTGGTGGTATTCGTATTAAGTCGTAAACTTTTTCGTTCAAATATATTGGTGTTACAATGTCTGTGTTGTCTACTATGGTAGTAAGTGTTTGTGTTTCATAATCTATTTTGCACATGTATTTATTTAAAAAGTCTCTTCCTATAATGCCGTCAGTATTAATTGGAAAATTATTGTCGACTGCATGAAAAATATGTTTTATTATTGATATTTGGAAATCTAAAAGTAATGTAATCGTTCCTAAAGTAAAAGTTTCTTGGTCAGTTATTCCTGTCAGTTTACACTTTTTATCCTTCATCAAATTATTATCATTAATAAGATTTTCTAATTTGCAGATTGAAATGTCTGCGCCTGTATCTATCAAGAATTTGAAATGTGTCTTTGAATTTTTACATTTTATTATAATGTAATTTGTCGTATTATCCGATATATTGTAAATCTTCAGTTTTGCTGTCCCGGATGATCCTCTGTTGCGGTCTCCGAGCGCTGATCGTTTCCCTGATCAGTGCTATCTACAGAATATACTCTATTTGAGTTGCGTTGGCTTCCAGTATTTGAATTCCTTCCTTTTGAATTGTTGTTATAATTGTTGTTTCCTGAGTATGAACTATTTCTGTTGTTATTGGATTGGTTTCTTGAGGTATTATTTCCTCTATTGTAGTTATTATTCTTTGAATAATTTTCAGAGTTATTGTTTCTGTTTCTATTTTGCCAGTTCGTATTGTTATTTGTGAATCTACTGTTGTGGGAAAAATTTCTACTACAGTTGCAATTATTTCTTGATTGATTCCTATAGTTGGATCTGTAATTGTTTCCATTGTTTTGAAAGTTATTATCTGTATTACTTTTGTAATGTAGAAGTTGGTTACTTGTTTTAAGATTTTTCTCCAGTTCTAAAGATAAGTTTATAGCTTCGATTAAAGATTTGGGTTGTGCTGCAAAAATTGTCATTTTCAAATCATCATTTAAACCGTTTTTGAAAATATTTAATGCATAATCATCGTTTACTTTAATAATTACATTTCTCTGGTTCATGTCTGTTAAGTCCTTAATTTGTAAGTTATTTAGTTCGGCTATTAAATTTAAGAGTTTGTCTTTAAACTGTGAAACGTTATTGTTTCTTTGTGTAAGGGAAGTTAATTGTGTATATATCTGTGCTGTAGTTAAAGTATTTTTGTAAGCGGTTTGCAAGTTTGTTTTTAGTTTCTGAAAGGTGTCAATGTCAGTAGTGTACCCTAATGTTGTTTTCACACTTGTACTTAGCTTTATACTCAAGATGAGTTTTATTAACTTTTTCTTATCTTCATTTGAATAAGTGTCATGTAGTAGTTCTACTAATGTTAAAAAACTATCTAATTCTTTTTGGTTTCCCGAAAAAATGGGGATTATTTTTATAATGGATTCTAATTTGAATTCTGCCATTGTCTGTTCTGTTGTAATTGTTTGCATACACACTAAACTATTTCTAGCGTCTTTTACTATTATGTAAAACTGTTCTGTCAATTTCAGTATCTCTAAGTTTTGTTTTAGATTTTTGTTGTGTTCTTCGTACTCTGCTACGTATTTATCGATTTGGGCAAGTTTTTCCTTAATCGTCAAACTAGTGTATTTTTTGTTTCCTAACTTTCTTATGTTTATTTTTATTTCTCTAATTTTTTTTATAAATTTCTGATAGGGTGTACATTTAAATATTTGTTTTTTTTTTTTTTTTTTTTTTTTTTTTATTTAGTTAAACATTTTGTACTCTATTGATATGTTTCAGTACATATTGCTTGTAATGTTTATTTATTTTATAAAATATGAATATAATTATTATAATAATTACTATTGTTGCAATTGAAGTTAATGCTGTTGACTTCACGTCGTTCTTTGTTATTGCAGAACCCAAGTTGTTTTCGATGGTTATCTGCTCGTCCTTCTTAGTGTCAAACATTGCTATGTGGTAGAATGTTTCTTGTAAATTTGGGAACATATGTGTTAATTTTGTTTTTTATGTTTTCTTGTTTATCGGTTGTGGTACGTATTCATCATTATAATTGGGCCAATTTTCAAAAATGGCATTTACAGATGCCTCAGTCATCAGAATTCAGAATTTGTTTTATTTGTTTTAGCAGATTGGCAGGATCTAATTTATCAAAGTTTCTGTGCTAGTTCGAATTGGGCAGGATCGCCATGTAGGGGAAAAAGGTTTCCTAGATTTTTATTCTTCTGGCTAAACTTTTTCCTACTAAAAAAAATTGGTTTTGACTTATTTTAATTCTGCTAGTCAAGCAGTTTTAATGGCAGTTATGCCGCACTTAGTGAGAGTCAAGAGAAAACAAGGCTAGTAAGCCACTTTTAAGTTTTGACTTAAATCTGAATTTTATTTACAATTTCCTTAGCTTAAATACTTAAAATACCAGTATTTCTTAACTAAAATTTTACCAATATTTTTCATAACTCCACCCAATTTTGCTGCAATAACCAATCACAAGAATTGGTCACCAAATTAGTAAATTTGTTTACACTAATTCTCAGCCTTGAAAAATCAAAGTCATTGGCATGAGGGTGAAACATAATTCTTTCATTTG
Source organism: Tricholauxania praeusta (assembly GCA_949775025.1). NCBI lineage: Eukaryota > Metazoa > Arthropoda > Insecta > Diptera > Lauxaniidae > Tricholauxania > Tricholauxania praeusta. The sequence goes on along the minus strand of OX459031.1, from coordinate 108,794,671 downwards.
GTTGTGCATTTAGTTGTTGCTATTTAAAAAATACGTAGCAAGCGAGCGCTTGTTGTTGTTGTAGTCACAAGCATGCGATCGTTGTTGTTTGTGTTATTGACTAGCGGTCAACGTTTGACTTGCGCTTGAAATTAGATGCTCTAAATGCACAAGCAAATGCAATTTGAAAAATTATTTATTGGGCTATGGATTTTATTTTACATGGAAAATATTTTCACATAAAAAATGTACTTGAAAATATTTTCCATAAATTTTGACTTGTTTACGTTAAATGAATTTATGGTCTAAAATAGTAATATGACCCAAATGAAAATTGTTTATTTTTATTTAACTGGTGGGAGCTAATGTCGGTCATAGTGAATATGTGGGATCACTACACCTTGAAAAATTAAGGGGCTGCGTTGATACATAATATGCAGTTGTTTTTTGTGACGTTTCTTTATTTATAAAACGGAACCAGCAAAGATACAGTTCTTTACTATGTTTCTACATTTGATGTGGTATACATATATGTTACCGGCTAAACTAGTTTCTTATAGGCAAAACTAGCTCATCCGAAGCGTGTTAGGGTGAACCAGTTTAGCCTAGGAAGATTTTAGTATACATATTAGGTAAGCGGACGGTCTTCGGCCGCGACTTAGGATTTACATCCTTCAATATATTAAACACCGGCTTCACGGCGGCCTTCGGCCACAGTTCACTATAGTTCACACTAGTGTGTTAGCGAAGCCTGTGTTGGATATAGTATAGTGAACCGCGGCCGAATGCCGCCAAGAAACCGGTATTCACTATTTTTGCGTGTAATTTGAATACTAATTTCGCCAAATGATCTTTCACGTGTGCCGTGTTTAATGTTAACGTTTAGTATAGAATCAATGTGGGTCCTGAACTGATTTGAAATGAAAAGTTCGTTAAGAATTTCGGCAAGTATTATGATAAAAGCAGAGTTTTAATGCCTGAAAATGCAAGACAGAATTTAAATGCTTGCCAGTCATCTCAAACGCAGGACACTTGGTACCCTATATAATTCTTGTAATGATAAGCATATTTGTAAGTAAATTCGTTTTCAATTTGTATTTTCGCAAGTCTGTCCAACCTCCATTAATGAATCATGTATAAAATGGTTAAAGTAAAATGACAGTGAATATAGAAAGACTCACTTTGAAAAACTTTACTTCATTTATTAAGCTGTAATTTTTACTATAATTTCACTTTATTAAACACTTCCAAGTCAAAAATATTCCACTTAAGTAAATATAAATCACCACAATTTTGTACCCATTTTGACGACATTTTGACATTTATCTTTCCTGACGTTGCCATACATTTACGAAAAAATATTAAGTCACTATTCACACGAAACAATGTAATGTGCAAGTCTAACGGCTATATTGGTATTTGCAGCATCAACGTCCAAGCCCCACTCGTTATTCCTTGTATTTTATATTATTATTTGACAAGAAACGAGGTCTATTTACTCCGCCGGGTTGCGATGTTGCCTCTTGGATACATATTTATGTATATTACTTATATGCTTGCATATAACATTTAGCTGCTACACCAACGTAAGTCGCATTCACACAACTGAAAACAGATAAACCACCGCATAAATTTGGTGTGCAAATTGCATTACACAGTGCATGAATATGACAGATGCGGAAAACCGGTTTGACGGTTGTGACAAAATCTCTTGTTCTGACAAAGAACGAAAACGTACGTCAAGCTGTTTACTTCACTATTCGTTCGACAAATACAATAATTTTGTGAAACTAAATCCTAAATGGACGAAAGTACCGAAACTAAACCCACACTAGAAGTGTGGGTCGAAGAGACCGAATTTTTAGAAATAAAAAAGGAAAAAGAAGTAGTTGATCCACAGTATTTCGGTACTATTAAAATGGAAGCCGACGATGAGACACTTGCTGACGAACAAACAGTCCAGCAGTCTGATGAAGAAACTATCGATGTTATAGTGGAGATTGATGATGATGATGATGATGAAATACTGGCTGACGAACAGCTCAATGAGTTGAATTCCAGAAAAAGAGAATGTAGAAAACGAACTACATTACAGAAAGCACGAAATTCTAACGGCTATTATCCAGCAAGTCAATCACAAAGAGACAAACAGTTAATGATGCATCGAAAAAGGGATACAAGGTATGTGCTAAAATAAGAAATAATTCTTATACACCTGGCATTAAGTAACATTAAGAACTACCATCCCCATGATCGCTTTAAGTTTAAGAAGCATATGTAATCTGCTTTAGTAATTATTCCCGGACATAGTAAACATTTCGGAACAGGTTTACTTTAGCTGAGAGATCTATATCTCCAATACTAGATATAGCTTTTGTAAAAATGGTTATAAGTTGGGAACCCCTGAATAAAAAATGGAAAATATAGGTATCATAAGAAAGATAATTTAATGGCCTACAATAATGGTAAGCAAAGTTTTGAAATTTAACCAATAATCGCGCGCGCAATTTTCAATAAAAATTTTGAAGTTTTACAATGAGAATGGTCTTATAATAATAATTGTTGTTGTTTTTGTTGGTTTTTTATTGTTTTTGTCCATAAATACAGACATTTCATAAGAATTTATTGAATATTTATTCTTCGGCAAAAAAGGGGCTAAATACGCAAAAATTTAGAATAAGCTATATACCATTTTAAAGGGAATAAATTAAGCTTTCTTAATATACAAAAATAATTATAGGTCATTGACACATTTTTTGGAAAAAATAAGATTTTTCAAAAAAACAAATTGGTCGAAATTTCAGAAAAGAGATATTAACAAAATTATAGGTCAAATTTCAAAATTTTACTTACCATTATTGTAGGCCATTAAATTATCCTTCTTATGACACCCACATTTTCTATTTTCCATTCAGGGATTCCCAACTTATAATCATTTTTCCAAAAGCTATAACCGCAACTTCCGATGTCTATATCTCCGATACTAGATCTGAGCGACTTTTTTTTAATTTTATATTTTTAACCCTCTATTACCCCTAAAAAAATAAGTTGATTTGGAGAATGTCAGCTAAAGTAAACTTAAGCCAACATTTCTAGCAACAAACGAAGACTTAAGTGAAGTTTAGTGAAAATCAATTTTTTTTTTCAAACTTTTTCTTAAGTTTTTTTTAATTCCAATAAAAAAGTACATATTCAAAAAGTATCGATCTGATATTGTTTTGGAGATAGATATAGCCATCAGAAGTTGCGGACATAGCTTTTCTACAAAGCTGTATAAGTTAACAACCCCAGGAGCGACTTTCATATTGGGTCATATGAAAAATTTAATTTTGTTTTTAGTCGACTGAATGTTATAAATCAATTGTAAATTATTTAATCGAATTTTACAGTCATTTTGCAGAAGCCAATATTCATGTGAATTTCACAAATTGGCTTATGCTTTATAAACCAACATGACAAAGATAACAAATGGAACAATTTATCCTGGTAATTGGTGACATATATTCGGCTATCACCACACACATATATATGTACCACCTTACAGGCAAAAAAAAAAGTTCACCGTAAACCATCAAATCTGAAGCATTTTTGCAAGACAGTTACGAAAATTTTTTTTTTTTTTTGCCGAAAATAGATGTCGCGCATTTACATTTTTCTTTATATCATCGGCATTTACAGTCCGATTTTAACGTATGATATATCACTGTTTTTGTCTTGAGTTGAGCAATTTTTTGCTTTAAGGGTCACTGACATCAAGGACCCCGTTCTAGTACTTACCCACCAGATCTCAGTTCCTACCATCTTAATGTACCTTTTTAGTGTCAGATAATTAAAGCTTGCAAAAAATCATTAAACTTTGCCAACAGAAGTATTTCGATTATTCCATTAAAACTATTTTAAAAAAATGTTTTAGATTTTTTTACCGAACGTAGCGGTTCTCTTATTAAATTTTTTGTCATATCTCCGGTATTTACAGTCCGATCTTAAAACATGATATTTCGATGTTTTTGTCTCGAGAAGACCATTTTTTTTTTTTTTCTCCAAAGGTCATTGATCTCAATTATCTACCCACCAAATCTCAACTTCTACAACATGAATTAAAAAATTAAAATCAAATAAAATGTCTTCAGGCCGTTGCCCAGCATTTCGAAGGAAATCACCATATGGTACAATTAAATTCGCACTTCTTATTATTTAAATAAAACACAAAGCTCTTATAGTGGGAAAACTTATGCATCGCAAAAACATGAATTACGCAAAATAGTAAACCTCAAGGGCCAGGTCCTCCCGTCTTAACCCTATATGCACACATAATACATCAACATATGAAGTTTATGCTTTTAAGTGAGGGACGCTTAAACCTGTCCCTTTTTGATCCAAAGTATTTATTTCTAAGTTTGTCTATTCGCTTACATCATGATATTTTGCCCCATCAAGTTTCAATACAAAATAGTGTATCCATTGATGTTGGCTATGTTGTTACTTAGCACTGATTAATTTGGTATCAAATTTTTTTTATATTCATAAATAACTTAACACGCTTTAATAGAAGTCGTGATGAAGTTTTTTTTTTATCTGCGTTTTCACAATTTTCAACGATTTTCTCATATATATTTTTTTACCGAACGATATTCTCATATCAATTTTTTAAACTCTACTGTCTTAAACGTTTCTTTCATCAAAACTTTGTAACGGCACTAGTTCCGACGCGTGCGAAAAAGTGCGTTGCAGGGAAAAAGTCTAGCCAAAAATGTCAAAAATGACATATGAATTTCGAAATTCGCGTTATCGCGCATGATGTTCTAAACTTTTCCTTGCGCGCGCTGTACCAGCCAATGAGATCGCTCATTTGTGCGTCGGGCAATAAAAATCTGTTCGAAAGAGAAGACGAAACTCAAACGGGAGTTGAAATTCAGATGCTGAACCGTTCGGACGGGTTTATTTTGTTGGTCGCTGCCATTTTTTTTGGAAGCAAAAAGAAAAAGTCCCGGTAAAGTCAATTCGGAATATTTTTTTTTTGTGCGATCATAGCGACGTAAAATTTTGATAAAGAATATTAAAAATAAAATTTAAATTCAGTTAAAGTTAAATCATTATAATCTAACGATATGATAGAATATTATAATAATTTACAAATATGTAAAAATTAATTATAATAATTACTTAGTATTAATAAAAAAAATATACCATATAATTTGAAAGAAATACACTAGCTTAGACTTAAAGGTTCATATTTTCATAGGCATATTTGAATGCAAAATTAAATAAAGTCTTAAAAATTATTAATTTCATTTTGCTTTGACCTTAGAAAATTTTTTTTAGCCTATGCTGGTGAATTAAAGAAAAAAAAAATATGTGTAAACTATAATTATTTGTAAGTGTAACATATATCTATACTTTATATATATAAATAAAATTAAACAAAGAAAATGAATTGAAAAAAAAAAGAAAACTATTTCTTTTTATTTGAAAAGGAAATAGGTTAAATGACAGCCTAAACCCAGCACAGTAGGTACCATGTAGAACCACAAACAGATTAGGGTGGACCACAAACCGTTGCTCCATGGTCCACATGGTAGGGTGGGTTAAGTCAGGCCCGAGCGACCACCATGCTCGGAGGTTAGCAACATTGGAAAGAATTAGGGAGTCCCATATTTTTTTTTGAATTTTCGGTAGATTTTTGATATTTGATAAAAATAAATTTTTTTTTGGTAACGTGTACATTTAATTAACATTAAAATTTTTTAGCATTCAGAGTGCAGCGCTCTCTTTCAGCACGAGTTTTTAATTTGTATGGTTAAGGAGCAATAGTGGCAGCAGCGAACCCACTACATCTTACCGAACTGCTAGTAGGCAAACCAGTTCGTGCTGCCGCTGTCACTATTGCCCACACAAAAGCACCGATCGCGTTAGTGCGATTACAACTTTTTAAACTTGAATACAAATATAAAGTATATACATACATATAGAGGCGATATATGTATAGATACTAAAGTTGTATCTAAATTAAGACTCCATTTAGCCATTGTATCAGTAAATATATATTGTTTCTCGTCAGCTTCCAACGAAAGAGATAAAAACTTCTTCTTGGCTTCATTTACTTTAAAGAGCCCTTCATCTTTGAAAGGTGCCACGCTCTGTTTAAGAATGATACCGTAAGGTTTTAGGACAAATTCCATAGACCGACACCTCCACAATACCTAATGTGTATAAGATGTAATGCACAAATATAATCATAAGAATATTAATTCGAAATGGACATTTTATTGCCAATACCGACTTTCAAAAATTTCACTGCTCAAATTATGGATTCAAAACCACGATTATTTTTAAAATATGCAATGTAAGAAAAAGTGTTATTAAAGTCGGTTTTATTTGCGGTTATTATTAGATTTAATTAAAAAAGTATATCTTGAAAGTATGTATATACTCCAACCTCAGTATCTTAAACATTTCATTCTTTTACTCCATTGAGGCGAATAAAGCCCTTCTCATTAAAGCAATAATAAAAAAGTAATATCACTATTTGCAGTAATTATAAAATAACTAACAACATTCAATTCGAAAGAATGCTTTCCTGGTTGAAAGATCATCCAAGCATGGCTAGAGGTCTTTACTTCTATGGTTCCAACAGACAACAAATCAAAAAGCTATGGGACAATCTTGCTATTGAGCTAAATGGACTTGGACCGCCAACACGAACTTCTAAGCAGTGGCAAAGGGTTAGTGGTGAAGTGAAACATAAAATCATATTTTATTTCATCATCATTTACATAGGTGTGGATCCATTATAAATACAACCTAAAAAGAAAATTTTATGAAACAGGAGGCGATTCAGGCGATTCAGGCGAAATAATGTGGATGCATTTCAAAAGAAATAGGAGAAGGACTGGAAATTGGAGCTCGCGGGATAAGGTACGTATTAATTTTTCTATGATTTTAAATTTTTTATTATATTAATTTATTTATACTTTAAGTCTATATTAAAGGATCTGTGTTTGGACAATATATCCATTATTGGAAACAAGGCCGCAGATTACACGACTATCCTGATTCAGAAGGACTGTTGGATAAAAATGACAAATATGTAAGTATATATAAGAAAATCGAAAAAAAATAATTACAAATTTTGAGCTTGATATTTTGATGTTAGCACTTGCCGAAAACGATTGAAATTCTATATGTTACTCCTTTATGAAAGAAAACTAATTAATTTTGTAAATGAGTCGCCCAATTCCAAAAGCAGTTATTTTAAGTTTTCATAATTGTTGGCAAATCACGAAAAACTGATAAAAATTTTCCTATTCATTATAATGATCTAATTTTTTGGTGATTTGGTAGGTAATATATTAGTAATCCAAATTGCGAAATGTGGATAAACTCAGTTTATCCATATATTTGTTATTAATAAAATAAAATAGGATTTAACTTGTTTTGTTTCTGTAAAGTTTTTTAACTTGCTTTGGACAAGTTTTGACTGCTTTTTTTTACTGAAGAACGAAACAACTTTTTGGTCATATTATTATGTATGTAATTATAGTTTAATGGATGGAGGATGGAGCTGCTTGTAGAAGTCCACGTAAGTGGGTAAAGTTCCTGATCGCCACTCACTTGGGAGTGGCCAGGGATAATTCTTTTGCAAGCAGCTCACAAACTTCCGGCCTTTTGGCCAAGTATCCTCTAGAGATCCCTTGGACACCCGTCCGGGGGTGAGCTAGTCGTGAGAAGGCGAGTCTCTCCTAGAATTAAAATTTGGAATGTGTGCGTAGGGTTTGAGTCCCACCACACATTATCATCATTTCCAATGAAAACCAAAACAACCTCGGATAATAGCCCCCACTACGATGACGACCACTGCAAACGAAAAACGGACAATGATTTACGGATATGCACCTGGAATGTCCGGACCCTCCATAGGGAAGGTGCAACTATCCAACTGGCGGAAGCCCTCGTAAAAATAAAGGCTGACATCACCGCCATCCAGGAGATTCGATGGAAAGGACAAGGCTGCTCTAAACGGACGAACTGTGATATCTATTACAGCGGCCATGCGGAGAGGCGCGAATTTGGTTTCGGATTCGTTGTATGTCGAAAATTACGCCACCTAGACGCCGGTGGACTTTGGACACACATCTCCCACTCCATGCGCGCTGCTGCCGACGAAGTCATTGGTTTCCGACGCCCACAACCTCGAAACCAATGGTATGACCAGGAGTGTCGCGATGCGACTGCTGCAAAAAACGCCGCATACAAGAATACGCTGCAGTCAGCCGCAACGCGAGCCGTGCGAGAAAACTACCGCGAAAAGAAGAAGGACGAGAGGCGCATTTTCAGACGCAAAAAAAGGGAGCAAGTAAAGCGTGAGCGTGAGGAACTTGAGGTGTACCAGGGCAAGAAGGATGCACGAAAATTCTATCAACAAGTTAAGCGTCTAACTCAAGGTTTCAAGCCCGGAGCATCCACTTGTAGAGACGAAAATGGAAATCTGGTTACAGATACACAGAGTGTACTGAGGTTATGGAGGCAGCGTTTCTCCAACTTGCTTAAGGGCGAATATTCCACCAATTCCGCCTAGAGAGAGTGCAGTACAATACCACCAATCGGTGATAACGCAGTGGCAGTACCATCACCTAGCCATGAAGAGGTTCGAGCTGCTATCCAGCGACTCAAAAACAACAAAGCAACGGGTGCTGACGGCCTGCCAGCTGAGTTGCTTAAAGCTGGTGGCGATGAATTGATAAGGTCCATGCATCAACTCATCAGCAAAATATGGCTAGCGAAAAGCATGCCCGACGATTGGAATCCCAGCGTGCTTTGTCCTGTAATAAAGAAAGGAGACCCGACAATCTGCGCCAACTACAGGGGTATCAGTCTTATTTCCATCGCATATAAGATCCTCTCGAGCGTATTGTGTGAAAGATTGAAGCCGCATACAGAAACACTGATCGGATCCTATCAGTGTGGCTTTAGACCTGGTAAATCCACCATAGACCAGATTTTTACACTACGACAAATCCTGGAGAAAACCCATGAATATCAAATCGACACTCACCATCTCTTCGTCGATTATAAAGCAGCGTTCGATAGCCCAGTGCGGAATTGTCTATACGCAACAATGTCTGAGTTCGGTATACCTGCAAAGTTGATGATGCTCTGCAGGATGACGTTGAGCAATACATGTAGCTCCGTCAAGGTAGAGAATGACCTCTCCGGAACTTTTAATACCGAGCGAGGTTTCAGACAAGGCGACCCGCTCTCGAGCGATCTCTTCAATTTCATTATGGAGGGGATCGTACGAAAAGCTGGTGTGCATCATAATGGCACCATTTTCTTCAAATGTGTTCAGCTCCTTGCGTACGCTGATGATATTGATACTATCGGTCGGAGTAAGAGATATGTTACTGCTGCTATTGAAAAGGAATCAGCCAAAGTGGGTTTGACGGTAAACGAGGGCAAGACGAAATACATGATGTCTACTAACAACAACAAGAGAATGCGGGATCCAGACTCTCATGTTACAGCGGGCAACTGTAAATTAAAAGTTGTCAAGGAATTCACTTACCTTGGCACTGCCGGACCCAGCAACAATGATGTCAGTCTGGAGATTAAGCGGAGAATAACAATTGCTAATAGGTCTTACTAGTCTCAGTAAGCAATTAAGTTACAGAGCTCTCTCTCGATCGACAAAGCTAACACCCTACAAGACTCTCATTCTACCTGTGCTTCTTTATGGCACTGAGGCATGGGTGGTTTCGACAACAGTCGCAGCCGCTCTTGGGGTGTTCGAGAGGAAAGTTCTCCGCAAAATCTTTAGTCCTGTTCGAGTTGGCGTAACTATCGCATTCGAATGAACCACGAGCTGTATGAGCTCTACGCCGACATTGACATAGTTAAGCGTATAACAATACAGCGACTACGCTGGTTGGGTCATGTCCATCGTATGGATAAAGAAGCTCCAGCGAAAAAGGTATTCGATGGGAAGGTCCCCGGTCAACGACGAAGAGGGAGACCATGCTTCCGGTGGATAGACCAAGCTGAGGAAGCCCTAACCACGCTTGGCATTAACGATTGAAGAAGGCGCGCGCAAAACAGAGGCGCCTGGCGAGAGCTAATGAGGTCGGCCGTAACCTGACAACGGGTCGTTATGGCCATCTAAGTAAGTAATTATAGTTTGAACTAAATAAACTCAGAATAAAACTATTACAATCAAATTATTAGATATTAAATTATTCATTACATAAAAACATGTTAAAAATTTTTTTAAGCTATTTCAATCGAAATACACATAGTACTTAGTTCTGAAATGTCATCATAATCGTTGTTTTCTGTTTCTAAAACTTGAACGCCGTCAGGTAAATCTGATGAAAATCCTGGGAGGGTATATACCATATTAAAAAGTTCAGAATTATAATTTATCAAGATTAACATTTACTCTTTTGGGAACTTATGGTATACTGTTAATCTGAGTTTTAAGCGATTTGCCTCTTTTTGTAACTGATTTAGCATCACCAGAAGAAAAATTGTAAAATGGTCCCCCTTGAACAAGAATGAATTTCTTTGTTTTGCTTCTTGTGATAATATTTTTTTTTTTGATTTTTGAAACTTGAAGTTCCATTGTCCAGGTGGCTTAATTTTATCATCTCCTAAAGCTTTCCAGTCTTGAACACGATATATTTCTTCTAAAGGAGTAATAGTGCAGTATTTTCCCATTATATCTATATACTGCTGCAGATTTTCAATTACAGAAAAAGTTCTAGTGCAGTATTTTTCCATTATATCTATATACTGCTGCAGATTTTGAACTACAGAAAAAGTTCTAAATTGTTTCTCCAGCCTACCAAAGGCTCTGTCTGGTGGAATATAAGAATGGCCTACTATTGGGTAATAAACTACTACTTTTGTGATATGGTCAGAAGCAACACATAGAAGCGAAGTTGACAACATTGATATTGTTTTATTCTTATTTTGTCCTCCACATCCATCTGAGAACAGTATAACACTACTAATTCTCTCAAGTGATAGATTTGATAATCTGTGATATACTGCGGAAGCAATTCGGTTGGAACCCTTTTGGCATAAATCTTCCGTCCAAATATAAGAAAACGTATTATCAATTGTTTGGTTCGACTATGAGTGACAACACAAATCGTAAAACTATGCAGGTAAAGCTGTCGTTTATAATACGCAACCTGGTCAGGAATTTATGGAAGTATGATATTTAGACAGTTAAAGCTGAGCATTACTTTACCAACATTTTGGGTTTGTAGAAGAGAAAAAAAATTATTCGCACTATCATTGTCGTTTTTATCCTGCATCTGAAGATTTTTTTTTCATCTTGATTGAGGAATTAACTGCTTTTGCAACTGAAGCGGAAAATAACTCGTTTTGCTTCTGTCTACTGATAGGAATCAACTTCTTTTGCACCTGCTCTCATATTTCTCGGCCGATTTTAACATGGTTCTAATATTTTTTTGAGCTCTATTACACGACCATTTGATAGCCATGGAGCTCTCAGATCATGTAAGAATTTAAAAGTCGAACAGACTTAACATTTGAATGGCTACCCCCAAATATATCTCTTAATCCAACATCGAGGTCGCAATGTTTTTTATCAATATGAACTCTCCAAAAAAAATTACGCTGTTATCCCTAAAGTAACTTAAATTTTTAATCAATAAAATTGGATCAATTATTCATAAATTAATGATTTAATAAATTAAAAGTTTTATAAATTTTAATACCACCCCAATAAAATAATTTATTTTATATTATATTTTATACTCAATTGATATTTTATGCGTCAAGTTTTTATCCTGTCTCAGCAAAAAGGCCGTGATGAAGAATAAAAGTAGATGTAGTAAGAACTTAAACACTAGTATATTTAACTGTGAGCGAGCATCTAAAATTTTTTTGAACGATAGTCTTTCCGCCATGTCCAGATTTCTATTTAATGAAGCCAAAAAGCTTAAAGTAGAAAAAAAATTTAAATATCTTTGGATTAACAACGGTAAAATTTTCACTTTTCATTGTGCAGGCTGTAAGAAATACTTAATAAGTAATAAATTGTGTAGGTCCTCTTGCCACTTAAAAACATATAATGATTCTGCTCAGTGCCCTTCAAAGTGTTTTACTATTGATGGTGTTAAATCATTATATTTTGGTCTTGTAGTTGATTGGAGAATGAATTGGCTTGAACATACAGTCGCTCTCAAAAAATATCTCTTGGGTGCTGTAAGACAGTTGTATATCTTAAAAACTGTTTGCTCCTTGAAACTGTTTACATGTATTTACCACGGGATTTTTCATTCCAAGCTTCAATATGGCCTAATATGCTGGGGTGGTACCCATACAAATAAAATTATACCTTTGCTTATAGCTCAAAAACATGCTATCCGCATAGTATGCAATAAAAATAGACTGAATCATAGTTTTCCATTGTTCAAAAACCTAAATATATTACCCATCAAGCATTTATATTTTTTAAAGTTTTGAAGGTTTATTATAATAGATCTGGCTATTTGCATAATCGAACCCATACGAGTCACGATTTTAGGATAAATTATCAAAACCTTGTCAATGTTCCTTCGCACAATTTTCAACATTTTTTTAACTTTTTTTTCATGCGTTGCTCCTAGAATTTTCAATAGTTTACCCAGTAATATTCGTTGTATTCGTAATGGTAACAAATTTTTCAAAGAAGTGAAATCATGGCTTTTTAATAGTGATTTTGATATTATAGATTCAATTATTTTTGTTCCATCTTAATATCTCGATGATGTTTATGCTTATTATCTAGGCTTTGGTATTATAATTTTCTTTATCGCCTTTCTTTCTTTTGATTGTAAAACTGAATTATATTGATAAAGACCCCACTACTTATCTACTTATCTTATGTATTATTTGTTAGTATTATATTAGGTTTAATGCTTTCGCCACTTGTTCTTTGAACAACAGACTGCATTTTATTAATCTTTTTATTTAGTTTTAAGATTATTGATAATATTGTTTAATACAAATCTACGGATTAATAAAGAATTGTTTGAATTGAATTGAATTGAATTGAATTGAGCTAACGAATTCAAAAATACCAATGTCTCAAAAAAAATTTTTAGTCTTTTAACTGCTTTTGGAAATGGGCGACTTAAATCATTCATATATCATTTTATACATTCCATTGCCGGTAAAAAAGTGTCAGAATCAAGCAAATGAAAATGTTGTGCTCCATAGAAAGAAGTTTAATCTTACTATTTGTAAAACTCTATTTTTGTATCATGTCCCTTTCATTCACACAAATCTTCAATATCTTAATGCTCTAAATATTAAAAACTTTAGATTTAATGAATCAAGCGAAATAAAAAGGGATTATGTGCAGCTTAAAAAGCAGTGGCGAAAAATAGGATACGAAGCCAAACAGGCGGAGTTAAAATATAGGTTGTTGAGTTCAAAAAAAAGTGGAAATGATCAAAAAGTCCAACAGCCAGTGGCAGATCACCTGGAGCTAATGAAACTGATTCCAGAGGAGTTTGAAAGCGACTCTAAAAAATGTGAGCAAGAGTTTAGTGAAGAATATTGCACACAAAATGATGGTAAATACAATATGTGACTCGGATTAAACCCAGTGCGTTCAAAATCTTTTTTGAAACTATACGAATCCCTTATTATTTTAAAACCCATTTGACGACACACTAGGTGTGATTCAACACATACATATATTATAATACCGCCTTGATAAAGTATTAAAACAATTTTCATTTACAGAAAGTGATACCGTTGTTAGGAATGCGTCGAAAATACTGCAAGAAGATAAAAATCTAATCTTAATAATTCTTATTTAATTTAACTTATGTTTGATCATACCGGAGATGTCAAAATTTGCATCTAAGATTGCTCAAATTTCAGGTATCTTTTTAAATCATTATATAAATAGGCAATCTCTAAACGGTTACACCACTTTTTCTCAGGCACAACATAATCGCTCAATTTTTTTTTTTTGTTGGAAAGGCTGTGAAGAGAAGGGGGGACATGTTTACTTTTTTTTCAATAGTAGACGGTGCCACGCCCCTAAAGAGGAAAAACGTTTCCACGGCTAAACTAATGGACCGATTTTGATGAAATTTAGTTTGAAGATAGATTGAATCCTAAGAAAGATAATTAGAAAGTCTATTTTTCTTAAAGGGGCGTGGCATCGCCCCAAATGGGAAAAAACAGTATCACGGCTGTGTCACTACACCGATTTTGATGAAATTTGGTATGTAGATAGACTGAATCTTGCGTAAAAATATATTTTTTTAGTGGGCGGTGCCACGCCTCTTACATGAAATACGTCGTTACTACTAAACTAACGGACAGATTTTGATGAAATTTTGTTAGGCTATAGACTGAACCCTAAAAAAGATTTTTGAAAACACAAATTTTCTTAGGAGGTGTGGGATCGCCCCTAATGGGAAAAAACGGTATCACGGCTGTGCCACTACACTAATTTTGATGAAGTTTAGTATGTAGGTAGATAAAATCTTGAGTAAAAATGTATTTTTTTTTAGTGGGCGGTGCCACTACTCTTACAGGAAAATACTTCGTTACTATTAAACTAACGGACCGATTTTGATGAAATTCTGTTAGGAATTAGTTCAGTTTTTTAATACTATAAGGGGAAGTCCATACATTACGTGAGTCAAAATAGAAGGGAGGGGGTCCGGAAAAATCTCACCAAGTCTCACAAAGGGGGAGGGGAGTCAATAAAAATCTCACGTCAACTTTTTAATGCAGAGACTAAGCATTATTATAGCAGATTACATTTAAAAATTATCAGGCAAGGCTCATGGAAGGGAGGGGGGATCCCGTCAGAACTCACCAAATTTCATCAATAGTAGTTTTCAAAAATACACCTCACGTAATTAATGGACGGCCCCTAATCGAATCTCAGAGTTGAGACATGCAACAGCTTCTTACTCTTTGTTTGTGAGAGAGTGAGAATTATCTATACATAAATATGCAGTTGCAAAACGGCTCCATCCTTTATAAACTGCCATAACACAACATAATCGCTTGGTTTTTTTTTTTTTTTGTTGTAAAGGTTATGAAGAGGACCAGTGCAGAATGTGAATTTTTTTTAATAGTAGACGGAGCCACGCCTTCAACAGGAAAATACGTTTCCACGGTTAAACAAGTGGACTGATGTTGGTGAAATTTGGTTTGGAGATAGATTGGAACCTTAAAAAAAGTGTTAAAATCTTCAAGTTTATTAAGGAGGCGTGGCATCGCTACTAATTTGAAAAAACGGTATAACGGCTGTGCCACTACACCGATTTTGATGACATTTGGTATGGAGATATGTATATTGAACTCTAAGAAGACATAGGGATATGGCAACATTTGAGCATGATTTTTATTTTTAAAAGCGATGACAACAAAAGCTCTTTTTTATATCAGTTTTTTAATACCAAAAGCATTTTTAATGGTTGAATTTCAACCACTGGGCGAACTCTAGTTTTAAATAAAAGACACAAATTGTGTAGAATCTTTATTTATTTTTATTTTTCCGGTTAATAATGAAAAAGAATGTTGTTCATGTGACTTCCTCTGCTAGATCGGCACGCTGTCAGTCCCAAAATTTTGAATAACTTTTTCGCATAATGATGGTTCAATAAGTGATATTTGTTCGATGATCTTCTCTTTGAGGTAATGAACAGTTTGAGGACTATCCGCATAAACTTTACTCTTCAAGAAACCCCATAAGAAAAAATCCAATGGTGTCAAATCGCTTGATCTTGGTTGCCAATTGACGTCTGTCCTTCCAGAAATTATTCGATTATTAAACTTCTCTTGTAAAAGATTGATTGATTCCGTTGATGTGTGGCATGTTTCACCGTCCAGTTGAAACCACATATTCGGCATATCAATATCTTCCAACTTATTTCAGATCAATTTTCTAATCATCTCTCGATACCGATAAGCTGTTGGTTTGAGGTTTAATGGCTGTGAACGACGACGAATTGATGTCCTTGGATCTTCATTAACACATAGCCGCAATTTTTTAACTTGAACGACGATAAATTCTGCTTCTCTGATCTTGTGCTGAACCAGGTTTTTTTTTAAATTTATCAATGACAAGTTTGATAGCACAGTTCGTCGGAGCATTTTCACTACCGTATTTTGAACGAAATTTCCATCCAACTTCTAAATAACTATCACCATATGAAAAATAAGTTTTAATAATGAAAACACGTTGTAACTCGTATAGCGATCCATTTTAACTAACCGAAATGTATTTACATCATATCTGACAAAAACATCGGCGTAATCTAGTACATACTTGTAAAAAAAATGTTGGCAAATTTAAAAAGATACTTCAAATTTGAACACCCTTTATTAAGTCTTAGAAAAAGTTCCGTCGTTTTTTTTTTTTTTTATTTAAAATATAATTTCTTTTGTGAAGTATGTAACGTCGAAAAAGCTCTTTGTGGAATGCACAAATGTGAACGAAAACTGCAGGGTAACATAAAATACGCTTTACTCGACAGCCTATTTGTTGGCAACAAAGAACAGAACTTTCATTCACTTTCTTAATAACTTTTTTTGATATTATAGATAAAACTGCAATTCCAAACATTCCGTCCAAAAAGAAAACAAACAAGAGTGCTGCTGAAACAAAATGTGTAAGAAAGTTAATTGTTTCGCATGAACTTCAAGTAAAATTGCTTATCCTTAGGTCTACGAAAATGAATTCAAAGAAGAGTTTTTTCTGTTGAAAAAACAATGCTTTGAGAGAGAACACAACGAACGAATTGAAATCCTAAAGTTGGAAAAACTTTGTCGTCAACGGGAACTTGAAAAAATTGAACTCGAAATTGCGATTTTAAAAAAGCAAAAGTTGTGAAAATATTCCATTAATAGCAGCGGGATATATCATTCTCTGCAGAGAGATAACGGAATTAACGACCCCGGATCTTAGTGAAATCAGGATGCCTTTGAACTAGAGTGAGTGCCTTTCTGGCTATGCTCTAACCCACAATGGATGGTTGTGTAAAATCATCTACTGATGAACATTTAATCTTAAAATTAAATCCTTACATTAAACATAAACTTTAGTTATTAAGACTTCCTACTCGTAATTTAAACTTCATAATTTGTAGTACTAAAATTATATGAATTTTTTATAACTGAAAATTATACTTTGTATTACATTGTAGATTATTTGTATTAATGTTTTTACTTTTGTTAATAATGAATTGAAATTGAAGGTCGTGTAACTATTTTTTTTTTTCAATACATGTTCATATGTAATAAAGATTTCATAAAAAATTTTATTTTCGGATCTGCAGGACGAATATTTTAAAAAATTTGTAAATTAATGATATTAAAAAAACTTAACAAACTAATTTTTTGTAATCTACAAACGTAAGACACTAATGGATTATAATTTTGCTTGCTTATGCATAAATAAAAAATCTAATGTGAATGAGTAAAATTTTGATGCAATGAAATATGGGCAGTTTTTACGACTGTTGGATTTTAATAGACGCACTAAAAAAAATTAAATCGCAAAAACATTCATTTAATCTTTCATATTACAATTGCTTCACTTAGTAACAAACGCTTACAGATTTAAGTAACAAATAAACCTTGTGCATTAGGGTGTTTTATTTTCAAAATTTTTTTTTTTTCAGAAATTTAAATATTAATTATAATTTTGCTTGCTTTTGCATAAATAATTATGTATGCATGCATTAGAGCACCCATGAAATGTGAAAAAGTGTTATATGTTTCGCTCCACACGCCTTTTCTAATAGAATGGGGTTAAAAAGGAAGATCTGCAAAAAAATTTAGTGTTTCTATTGGAAACTGGCCAGTCGCTTTTGACCCATCGCATCAGAATTCTGAAATATTTGAGGTTAAGTACCTAAAAATAAGGTTTTTTGTCTACTTTTGAAGTCATGAACAGGAGAAATTTGTTAATTTTCTCTTTAAAATGAGCTTTCAAGTGGTCATCTGTGATGTTTCCTTGCAAAGTTATAATCATTTTAATGTGACATGAATTTGATCCACATATTTTTTTTTTTCAATTTATCCAGCATATATAGCGAAAATTTTTATTTTGATTAGTTTGTTTACAATTTTTAGAGTTCCGACAGATTTTGCTGCTGCTGCCCCAATTGTGTTTCGCTATAAAACACCACAATTTTGTACCCATTTCGACATTTATCTTTCCTGGCGTTGCCATATGATGACGAAACAATATTAAGTCACTATTCACACGAAACAATGTTGCAAGTCTACCGACTATATAGGCATTTGCGGCATTGACGTCCAAGCCCCACTCGTTATTCTTTGTATTTTATGTTATTTGACAAGAAAATAGGTCTATTTACTCCGCCGGGTTGCGATGTTGTCTCTTGGATGCATATTTATGTATATTGCTTATATGCTTGCATATAGCATTTAGCTGCTACGCCTACGTAAATCGCATTCACACAACAGAAAACGTACTGTGGTGGTGATAAACCAACGCATACATTTGGTGTGCAAATTGCATTACACATATGCTATTTACACACACCGAATTTGAGAGTCGACGTATGACTTCGGAGTAATTTTTTGTTGTGTAAATGCGACTTACGTCGGAGTGGTAGTTTGGTACTTCTACGTCGACGTGGTGAGTCGATGCACAAGTTCGCTGCTGTGTAAATGGAGATTTGAGCGTCGACGTTCGAATGTCAAAAATGCTTATATTAATGTGTAAGTAAAATAAATGTTTAAAACAGCATTAAGCTAAAATAAATATTAAAATTTAACAAAAATAAATTTTAAAATACGAAAGCAAAAGAAAATAAGAGAAAACATCTAATATTATTAATTTTTCTTTTTAAACTTAGACTACGTCGTAGCAAACTATTTTGTTGTTGTTTGTTTTGTAATCAAATAATGACATTTGAACGTCGACGTATCTGTGTGTAAATGCCTGAATAAGATCGAACTTGTGAGTCGGTGTTACAAGTCGACGCTGCGTGTAAACAAGGTAACAGTGCATGAATATGACAGATGCGAAAAGCCGGTTTGACGGTTGTGACAGGATCTCTTGTTCTGTTCTGACAAATAACACAAACGTACGTCAAGCTTTTTTTTTATTTCACGATTCGTTCGACCACTTCCAATATTCGCAATACAACATTGTAAAAAATACAATAATTTTGTGAAACTAAATCCTAAATGGATGAAAGTACCGAAACTAAACCCACATTAGAAGTGTGGGTCGAAGATACCGACTTTTTAGAAATAAAAGAGGAAAAAGAAGTAGTTGATCCACAGTATTTCGAAGTTATTAAAATGGAAGCCGACGATGAGACACTTGCTGACGAACGAACAGTCCAGCAGTCTGATGAAGAAACTAACGATGTTATAGTGGAGGCTGACGATGATGAAATACTGGCTGAAGAACAGCTGAATGAGTTGAATTCAAGAAAAAGAGAATGTAGAAAACGAACTACATTACAGAAAGCGCGAAATTCTAACGGCTACTATCCGGCAAGTCTATCACAAAGAGACAAACAGTTAATGATGCATCGAAAAAGTGTTATAAGGTATGTGCTAAAATATGTAATAATTCTTATACACCTGGCATTAAGTAACAGTAAGAACTACCATATCCATGATCGCTTTAAGCTTAAGAAGCATATGTAATCTGCTATAGTAATTTATTCCCGGACATAGTAAACATTTCATTTTTCTTAAGTGTTTTTAATTCCAATAAAAAAGTATTCAAAAAGGGTCGATCTGATCTAGTTTAGGAGATAGATATAGCCATCAGAAGTTGCGGACATAGCTTTTCTAAAAAGCTGTATATGTGACCTGTGCCCAAGAAAGACGATTAGTGTCAAAAACTGGTTTTTGAGAAAAACGCGTTTAAAGTTTAAAAGTAACCAAATTTTGAAATGGTAATCATTGTTGTTCAGACTTAAACGCCTATAACTCAAAAAAGAAGCTTGGGATCAACTTGAGACCACTCCCACGTGAAAGAGCACGAACTTTCCTATAAGATGAAAAAAGAAAAAACGATTTACAGACACTAACCGTCTTTCTTAGGCACGGGTCACATATGTTAAGTACTCTAGGAGCGACTTTCATATTGGAGTCATATGAAAAGTAATGTAATAAGCTTTAATATTGGTTTACAAAAGTTTGAAATTTTTCGCATGGTTTTTAGGATATTACGATGTTTTTAGAATTTTGACCGATTTGTTTTAAAAAAACGTTATTTTCTCGAGACCCCGTAAGTTTATTAATATATTTAAAAAAACGTAATTCATTTCCTTTAATTTGATATACCATTTGTTCCTAATTTTAGTTCTTTGACCCCTTTTTATTGAAAAACAAAAAATTAATTGAAGAAATTTTTGTGAAATATTGGAGTTTGTGAACAACAAAACATAGACAACAATATAATTTCTGTTAGCAGTGCTATTTTTCAAAAAGAAATGTGAATGTAGGCATACATAATACATCAACATATGAAGTTTATGCTTTTCGGTGAGGGACGTTTAAACCTGTCCCTTTTTGATCCATTCGCTTACATCACGATATTTTGCCCCATCAAGTTTCAACACAAAATATTGTATCCATTGATGTTGGCTAAGTTGATACTTAGCACTGATTAATCTGGTATCGAGTTTTTTTTATTTATAAACAGCTTAGCACACTTTAATAGTAGTCGTGATGAAGTTGTTTTTATCTGCGTTTTCATAATTCTCAACGTTTTTCTCATATATATTTTTTTCCCCAACGATTTTCTCATATCAAAACTTTTTAAACGTGAATACAAATATAGAGTATATATGTACATTAGAGCGGATTAAATTTTTAAATGGTCCAGAAACTCTATTTTTCTGAAAATTCGTCAAATTTGAAGCAAAAAAGTCCACTACACCATATGGCTAGAATGAATTTCGAGCTTGCAAGTTTTTATTTGAAGTAGTTAAAACTATTCAAACTGCTTATACTGCCATCTGGTGGTAGTTTTCAGAACTCTAAAGTTTTTCATTCTCTTTCTCAACTCATGAGAAATAAAATGATGTTTTTTTCATTCAAATCGGTACATTAGTTTCGGAGTTATTCGAGTTTAAACAAAACTGTTGAAAAACTCATTCTTGCTGCTGTTACGAGCGAGCTTCAGTTTTTCATATTGAAAATTTCACAAAACACCAGGCTCAATTTTCTTTAAAGAGCCCTATTTATTCGATATGGAGATTTTATTGCCAATACCTTTCAAAAATTTCACTGCTCAAATTATTGATTTAAAACCACGATTATTTTAAAAATATACAATATAACAGATATTTAAGAAAAAGTGTTATTAAAGTCGGCTTTATTTGCTGATTTGAAAATTTGGACGAGTTATTATTAGATTTTATTAAAAAAGTATATCTTGAAAGCATGTATATACTCCAACCTCAGTATCTTAAACATTTCATTCTTTTACTCCATTGAGGCGAATAAAGCCCTTCTCGTTAAAGCAATAATAAAAAAGTAAAATCACTATTTGCAGTAATTTAAAAGTAACTAACAGAGTTCAATTCGAAAGAATGATTTCCTGGTTGAAAGATCATCCAAGCGTGGCTAGAGGTAAAGTGCACTGTGGTTCCAACAGACAACAAATCAAGGAGCTATGGGACAATCTTGCTATTGAGCTGAATGGATTTGGACCGCCAACACGAACTTCTCAGGAGTGGCAAAGGGTTAGTGGTGAAGTGAAACATAAAATCATATTTTATTTCATCATCATTTACATAGGTGTGGATCCATTATAAATCAAACCTAAAAAGAAAATTTTATAATAACAAAAAATGTTTTGCTAAGACAGGAGGCGATTCAATTGAATTCAAAGAAATATATCTTAATCCTATAGAAAAAAGCGTTGCAAAACTTATTCAACTATACGAAACCACCAAACCTTCAGGTCAAGATATTAAGACTTCAAGCTCAATGGAACAGAAATATGAAAAAAACAATGATAATGGTCGAAACTGTGAAAAGGAAGACACTCAATCAGAAGAAACGCAATCTAAAGAAACGCAATCTAAAGAAAAGCAATCTAAAGAAATACAGCCTAAAGAAATACAGCCTAAAGAAATGCAGCCTAAGGAAATTCAACCTAAGGATATTCAACCTAAAGAAATGCAACCAGAGGGAATAAGAGGTATATTGCCTTTGCCTCGGAAAGCAATTGAACAAGAAAGATTTAAAGCATTAAAGCAACAAACGATTCAACAAGCAGAAATTCTTACAACTTTAAAAAAAATTGAGAAATCAGCTTCAGAAAATTGTGAAGTCAACAGAAAAATCTACGAATTAAAAAAGAGAAAACTGTTACTATATGAAAATCAATGTGATACAACTAATGAACTTCATAGTTTAGAAGTAGCAAAAAAAGCTTCAACTGCTAGAAGCTCAGCTAGCGAAATATCAATGATATTATTAGTGGCTTAAATCATTTTTTGTTTTTAATGCTATGAAGGCTTAAAAATCAAAACTCAGACTTTGCATTCTCTTTTGAGAGAATGAGATGAGTCTGCTATCATGTATAGGAAAATTAAATATCTCACCTTCCATCATTGGCAACGGTATTTTGTTGCCGCAACGCAACAGCAACAGTTTAGTTTGTTGATTTTAAGTTCGGCAACATTTCACAATTGTCATGAAAACAAATTCCACACTTTGTGGATGACAAATTTTATTTACAGTCTGTGATTAGGATTTCCACTTGTAGCTTCACTTAAAATGGGAGTTTTAAAAATGATTTTTATAAAATTGATACTTGTCATTTCTTGTTATGGGTTCCCCAGTTACTTAACGATGCCATAGAAAACAGTGCTAATCGAACAAACAAATAAAGGTTATTATATACGAAAAATGGAAAAAGGTGTGGCCTTTTTTTGATGATGAAGAGAATTAGATTTTAGAAGTCTTAAGCATTAGACGAAAACTACGTGATGCTGCAAGTCCTTTGGAATCACCAGATTCAAAGTGTGTAAATGGTGTTTAAATATCGTGAAAACAGGTTGTTTCTTTGTAGGTTCATATCTTGTTTTCGCCTCAATAAACCAGCATTTATATTTGTACTTGGTGAATATATGTACTTCGGGTATTCCACCTATATTAAAATTGTGCGCTGCATTACGCTTTTTCACAGAAGGAAGTCAACAAAAATATTGCGGGAAGAACTTACTATAATGTGGAAGCCATTTCTAAAAATTTTTATTCGGCGACAAAAATGGCAACAATTGTTGGCAATGTCGTCAACAACGAAAAGGGTACTTTTATGCGTGACAACAGTTGCCTGAACTGTCGCCTGTAATTTTAAAATTTAGCAACAGTGACTTTGATGTCGCCTGAGAAAAAAAAAATGAAAAAGTATTCGTAAGTAAAAACTTACAATTTCAGTATAAAAATTACAAGCAAACAGCGATTAGAGCGGATGATCGAGCTGCTGGAAGAGAATCCGGAATCAGCTCAGGGAAAAGGGCAGTTAAATAGGAAGTAATAAGGAAGACATAAAAATGTTGTGGAAAAACACAACTCTGCTGTTAACAGCATTGGGCCACCAACCAGGACAGCACCACAGTGGCAAAGGGTTTGTAACAGAAATGATTGTGTACAATTTCTATTCAATGAGATCTATTTCAGGTATGAACACATTATAAGTGCAAATTGAAGACAAAACTTGCGAAAAATAAGAAAAATGCTACGGCAACTGGTGATGGGCTATCGCAAGAGATATATTTAAGTCCGATGAAGCGCAGCGCTGCAGAATTTCATCAACCTTCAGCAAAGCGTTTCTCCGATCGGGCGGGATATCACAAGAGATATTTAACACAAGATATTTAAGTCCGCTGAAACGCAGTGCTGCAGATCTCATCAACCTTCAGCAAATCAGACGGGTTTTTGAATTGGCAAGTTTTGTTGAAGATAAAACTCAAAAAGAGCCACCTATAAACGATTGGAGATGAGTTGCCACCAGTTTCAACGCCTCCTCGAAAAATACGTCCCAAAAAAAAGACGATATGCTCAAATTGCAAATAAATAGCCAGGAATACTGAAAAATATTGATAAAAACATTTATAACACATAAAATAGCAAAAAAAAGTGCACGATATCAAAAAGCAGAAACTTGACCTACTAAAAAAGAGCGCACAAGAGGACAGTCAGCTTAAAATTTTAAAAATGGAATTGATGAAAAAAAATTCAGAAAATGGATAAATAGTTTTACTCTATTAAAGACATGAAATGATATGTTAGCTCAATTTTACTCATACAATTAATGAGATAGAAAAGCAATATATTATTTTGCAAAAAAATGTGTGCCGTTTTTACATTTTAGTGAGAAGCTTCTCGTTATGTTATTGCGGATAGCCCTCGCATCCTCTGCAATATCTGAGTTATCCACAACGTCGTCACTATTTTGAAGTTGTGTTTCATGAACCGGCAACAAATCAAGGAGGTATTCAGTTTTAAAATGCTAGCTGATGCAACCTTGATAATCTGTGATCTAATAATCTAATGTTCAATATTTTTCTACTAATTTTATTTTCGATTTTAAAAATTATTAATACAATAAATAGCGAAAAACACTTGAGGTGGGCTTCAAAATATACTGATGTTATAGGTCCTGTTGAAGAAATTTGTTCTAAGTTATAAGATTTAAATTATTGGAAATATGAAAAGCCAAGTCTTTCTAGATTTAGTGAAAATCAAAATCAAACTACTGTTTAATTCTGATTCGAGTTCAATATCTTTAAATTTTTAATTATAAAATTTACCTAATATTTCGAAAAAACTTCGTTTTTCGTAACCAAAGCTTTTAAGACGCATCATAACCATATTTACTTATGTCAAAATAATAGTCCAGTCGAGAAGTAAAAAAATTCAGGAAGGATAGAACAAGTCAATATAAAGATCTTGTTATTTTTAAAAAAATGATTTTTGTAACTGTACCTCACCAAAGAGGTCTTGTAAAATTTGCATCGAGGCGATAATGGTGAAAAAAAGTGTCTCAAACACACCTAAGATATTCGCTTAACGAAAAAGTTGAACTCGTAATTTGTGTAATTTTCTATAAACATTATGTGAGACTTTTTTAGATGTCCTAAAAACACGTATTGAGCCTACCAAATTTCATTATTTGTATGAACATGGAACTAAAAATCTTTGCTAATAAAAAACTCTCACAGTATCCGAATTTGATGATATTGACATATGGTTCTGTAAGAAGTAATTTGTGGTCAAAGATTGTAATGATATAAACAGTCCAACCATCCAATCGTCCCAATGAGGAATTTTTCAATTCTATAAAAAAATGGGTCCTGTGTTCACAAATTCGGTTGTCGGTTTCTCATCTTATATATCAAATATGAAAAGATCAATTATAAGCATTTAAAGTTGAAAATTGCTTGCCGAAGAAAAGTTTGAGTCAAATAATGCGCTAAGCTTTTTGCTTTACAATAATGATTAATTGTCAAAGTTTTTAATTAAGATTTAATCTATTATATGTCATTGTAAATCAAAAGTTAACTAATAAAGTCAGTTCCATTTTTTATTGATCTAGAGAAAATTTTTTTACAAACATGTTATATCACTAGCTTACAGATTTTTAGTTCAGGACCATTATTAACTGGACGATTAGTTTTTCGTGTCGTATGATATAATTATATTTTCAATAAATAAAACTTTCTCGCGGAAAAATAGACATTTTAAAGAAAAATTAAAAAAAAAAGATTCAGTTTTGTTCCCAAATTAAGTGTAAGCTTAAAAAATATAAGTAAAATAAAATTAAAATGTTTTATATACATATTTTCTTTTGTTTAATATCTTATATTTAAGCACAAAGACAACAAATAAAGTGCAAATGGATATCCTTTTACAACTGATGCAGGCCAACCGCGATATTGCCTGCGGATACGATATGAAAATTAAACAGCATGTTTGGGCGGAATTTTGGATGGAAGCCGAGCAGCAGCTAAACGCCGCAGGACCGCCGATAAAGGCTATGAACGATTGGAAAAAAGTAAGTGTAACTTATGACTAGCCATCCACCTTGTTCTACACTATTTAAATAAATGAAATATCAGGTGTGGAGCGACCAAAAAAAATATGTGAGGAAAAAGGCTGCACTGAATTTGCAACTTGCAAGAAACGGAGGCGGTGCATACAAAGTACAAAAGTTTTCTAAATATGAGGATACAGTTTTTAACCTCATTGGCCCAAAAAATCAGGCCGAAAGGAAAGCAGCAAAAAAAACTGAATTAATATCGACAAAAGAAAGAACGAATGCTGAAAAAGAAATTCAAGGACCATCAGAAAAAAGATGTAATTCACCGCCAACCAGCATTGATGCTGAAGTTGCGATGCTATTAGAAGATACCTACGAGACGGTAGAAAGTTCAAACAATTCAACGAATCTTGCTCCAAGCCCTCCTTCGAAAGACTCTAAAGAAGAGACCACGAAGATAAGCGCCCCAAACGTAATAGAGAACGAATTATTCATTCAATCAAAATTATTTCAGAAAATGAGTGAAATAGCGGATGATTTGAAGCAACACAACATTCAAGTTCAGGATAGTTTAAAAGAGATTTCTCGATCTCTTGATCGATCCAATGAATTAAATAAAATGCTCTTAGACGAAACAATTCAACAAAACCGTGAATTATTAAAATTAAGGAAGATTGAAATTGAAGAAAAGATTAAAAAGAATCGCCAACTTATGGAAAAATAAGAAATACATAAGTTTTCTTAGAAAATAAAGAAATCCATAAAATTAATTGACTTACACGTGTCCACAATTTGTACAAAGCTAGTTCTTGATGTAAATCATATGCGGAGGAGTTATATTTTTGAAGCGAGGTATATTTTTGGAATAGTAACAATTTGTACTAATAATTTTGATCAAAAGTTTGTACAAATTTTTACATTTACAAATCTTAATAATTTACAAAAGTTGTGTGATAACTTATCACTGATAAGTATCTGCTTTCGACAAAAGAGAGAAAATTTATTTTAGTTAAAATTAATTTTATGTTTCAACATAGTCTTCATTCAGCTCGGTACACTCTGTCCAATTTTCTTTTAATATTTGGATCTCTTCTGAATAATACACTTTCTCCAACCCACCAAAGTAGACGGATCCTTCATTCGTTCACACGATGCTAAAGTCGTTTGGATTGCGCTTTAATACCCGCAAACATTCCTTTGAAATTGTCACACATTTGCGGTTACGGTCAATTGTGAGCTTTCTCATATTTACTATCATTAAAACTTTCTGCACCCGTTCGATTGAGAAGCCCAGAGCCTCACCAATCTCGGGTACTATCAATCTCCAATTATTCATTACTATTCCGTAAATTTTATCAATGATTTCTGATACAGAGAAAGGCTTAAAATATCGTGGAGTAGAATGATAGAAACAGATAAGTCAAAAATCTGAACGAACTGGCACAACATAAAACAACAATTTAGGGTTCAATTTAGCCTTAAAATTTTTGTTCAGGCCCTATGCTCCGAATATAGCTAAAGAATAGTAGCAGAGTATTTATCATACAACCCTCGTTATGTTTTGTTTTCATTAATTTAATGAAAAGTACTTCTTATATATTAATAGGTGTGTAAACCTACGTATGCGTGTGTAGAAATAAATTAAGTTAGTTTTTTTAGAATGTATTTTTCTTGCTTTATTTCTCATTTTTATGGTGTCCCTGAAAACATCATGTTTGTATACTGCAAAAATTCTTTTAGCAAACGATTTTTCTGTAGAAGTAAATGAAATTTAATAAAATATTGATAATTGTACATAATTTCAAAATATGAACGCATTTTTAAAATTTATATTTTATTAATTTTGTAGTTGCTTACGCTGAATGTAATTGGTTACTGCGATGCAGTGTGAAAAATAACATACACAATTTGATAAAATATATATTTTGAAATCTCCTACTTAATTTTTTTTACGACTTGCTTGTACACAGAAATCGTTTGTAAAAAGACTTATAGTATTTAAATTTTTTCAGCGACACCGTGCCTTATGGCCAGACGCGTTGTTAGGATAAAGTGTCATGAAAGCGACGTGTCCCAAATTTCGTCTATTTAAGAGGATGTAGGAGGCTTGTTAGTATGTTATGTCACTTGAAGTGGTTATTCTTAAAAAGACGAAAATATTTAAACACGAATTGTTACGAAAAAAGGAGTTATAAAGTTCTGTATATCACAATTATGGAAAATTCAAGTGAGATAATTGAGTGAAATTTGGTACGCTATGACCGGAGGAGAATGTGACTTTGGAATTTCCCAAACGATTAAGTCCATTGTATTTCCTGCGATATGTCTAAGTTTCATTCAAATCGATAGATTTTTAAAAAGCTATCAGCTTTTGTTTATAAGGGTACCAAAAAACTTAAATTTTTAAAAATCTGATAAAAAAAATAATCGAGATATTCTTATGGTCACATTGAATAGTTTTCTCAGTATTCCGAAAAGAAATTAGCATAATCATTTTTTCCTACACTTACACGATTTCTGACTCAGCTATTCTGACTCGGCTATAATATATCCACCACCGGCTATAATATATCCACCACCGATTTCGCTAGCCACAGTAATTCTATATAAAAGTTATGGTGCAGTCCAGGGCTTACATCTTCCAGTATGTAAAATATCGGTTTCGTGGGGGCCTGCTGCTCCAGTTCAGCCCATAATATATTCAACACAGGCTTCGCTACTACACATTTTCAAGCGCAACACAGAAATATGAAGGTGATCCAAGTTACATACACTTACTCAGAATAATCCCAAAAATAACAAGGTCAAGATCATCGGTCATTTTTTCATTTTGACAATACGCCCTCTTATTTGCGTGTTATGAAGTTTTATTTCAAAGTTTTGGGCTATGGGTGTAATGATATTCCTTTATTTGTTGTAAAAAATATATGGTGGCATAACACCCGAAAATGAATGAAATGATACACCACCCAGAAATTTATGAGTCATCCTGATGCAGACGGTTTTTGGTACAAGTTACATTTTAATTAATTTTCTTTAAAAAAAAATTGTTAATATTTTAAGCAGCATTTCAAATTCGCAATACATTTGCCGCACACTTGCCAAACGTATAATTTAACAAAAAATCGTCGCTAGCATATATCGCTCGTTCAAAGCATCTCTTGGACAAAGAGTATCCAGAGGATCCTCTTTGTCTTGGAGAAGTGGTATTTCAATGAAAAATTTTGATCACTGAATTACGCAGCTATTTAGCTCAAAATTTGACAGCTGTCATTTGACGATTATCATTCACTAAAAGCAGACAAAAAAAAAACGATGCAATTTGAACTGATTTTTTACCTTTCTCCATCGACTGAAGCAAAAAAAAAAAACCAAATCAGCCCCACGCCCTAAGTGAGGTCCACCGGGACGAAATTTTTTGGCAGTTATGTTCAAAAAATCTTGGAAGTTTGGTATTTTTGTCAAAAAAATCGAGGTTTTTTTACGATTACACTTCATTTGAAGAATTAGAAATAAGAAATGAGAAATAAAATTCATAATAACAATTATTTGTGATCTAAATGAATAAGAATCCAAAATGATGGTTAATTTTATCGAAAAATATAATTCACTTCATAACAATTATGCAGTGAATTATGCAATAAAACTTAGCATAATAGGTTAGAGTTCGTGAATTTTGCGCATAATTGTGAAACTCTTGATGTTTGTAATAGCTTCTTTGTGTTTCAAGTTTTATAATATGTCCTTAATTTTATGCTAAAGAACGTCAACTGCACATCTTTTTGATAGAATTTTTGTTTTCTAGGACTTTTTCAATAGTCAAACTTTTTATGCCAATATAATGGTGCGTGAATATGTTTTGTAACATCGCTTTAAACTAAACTTAAAACAACAATAATAATTACGTTGAAAATGAACCAGACATGCTTAAAAAAATCGTTATTCCTTTCTTTAGCTCTTCAATTCGACGGAAGGACCTACAAAGTGACATCCAATTCAAGCGAGAAAGAGAAAGCAATTGGACAAGCTATGAAAAGGAATTGTTTCGTACTTATGTTCAAGAACATCTTGAAATTATCCAGGACAAAGGAAATGACAGCACAATAGTAAAGAAGAAAAAGGAAACTTGGGAGTTAATACGAAAAAAAATGTGCGTTGCTGGTTTTAGTCGGCCTCAGAAAAAATTACGTGAAGCATGGCATAGGTTAAAAATGGATACCAGCAAAACAGTGGCTAAAAGAAAAAAGGCTCTAAGGGTTAATGGAAATTATGTTAGAGAGAGCAATTGGACAAGCTATGAAAAAGAATTGCTACGCACATATGTTCAAGAACATCTTGAAATTATTCAAGACAAAGCAAATGACACCACAATGTTATATAAGAAAAACGAAGCTTGGGAAGTAATACGCCAAAAAATGTTCGCTGCAGGCTTTAGTCGGCCTTCAAAAAAATTGCGCGAAGCATGGCAAAGGTTGAAATTTTATGACAGCAAAACAGTGGCAAATAAATCTCAAACGGTTAGTAAAAAAAGTGTAAGAACAGATGAGCAGGAAGATACTTCTGCTACAATGATAGCGGAAGACACTATGTCCACAATAAACTGTAATTCAGAGGAAAATATTAATGATAGAGAAATCGGAAAAATTCAAACGGACAAGGAGTCAAAGAAAATGGAATATAATATATTTACTAAACTCAATAGCCTTCAGAAAAAACAAAAGGCTTCTACCAACAATATAATGTCAGAAAGTTCAAACCAAATAGAACTTGAAATATTGCAATCGCTCGAATTTGTAAATCTCAAAAAAGAACTTCTCTCTTTACAAATTGAAAATGAGAAGCAAAAGTTGCTACATACAAACATGTTAATTGAAAAAGATAAAATCATAAAAGATTTACAGATAAAAAAATTGAAAAAAGAGTTAGATGACCCAGACGTTCCTTAAGACATGTTTTGGAAAAAATTGTTAAAAGTTTAGACTGAGTAGAAATGTTTGACATGACACTAAATCAATAAATTTGGAAGTAAATCTTCTGTACCGTGGCCATTTAAAGAGGCGAAAAGGTTTTTTAGTAGTTTTCTCGCAATGTATGCACTGCCACCAAATACAGAAATATCCTCATCGGAATCTACTTTTTTTTTCAAAAAAGGAATCTTCCTAGCAAACATAACATGTAAATATTTTCATATAGTTGTATGAGTATTCCTTATTTTTTTCTAATTTTAACTATCATTTAAAAGCATCAAAAACCTAAAAAAACATTATATTAAAAACTTGAATCCGAAAAGTTATCGGGTTCTTCAATAGAACTTTTTTCGGAAATAAATTAAAAGTATAAGTTCCTAGCTGATTGAAAGTTGAGCCTTATAATGTACAGACATATGTATATATGTAGTTTGCTTAAGAATTTAATTTTTTCACGATATTATTTTAGGTAAAGTTTTTAAAAAAAGTTCAATGATGCTTATGAACATGTAATGAACATTAACAAAAATATATTCGACACAAAAGAATATTTTTATCCCTGACGTGTAGAAGAAAAAACTGAAAAGTAGGTTTTGTTTAGTAAACGAAAATCTTTCGAACTTGTTAGTTAGATCTTTTTCCAATGTGTAAATGTAACCCATTTGGTGTAAATCTCCTCACATATACTTTTATTGTATTTTTTGAGTTATTAACTTTTGCACTTTTGTATGTATATTACAAGGCTTATTAGGTGCCCATTTTGGCGCACAACTTGGTACTCAGGTGAAAGTTTTACGTATTGTTTGCTGATCTTTCTTTTTAATTTTTAGTTAACTTTTTGCTCATTTTGAGTCAACGTTTGTAGACCCTTTGCCTTTCATAAAATGTTCCTTTGAAATTGCGCCCCAGCATTTATTGAGTTGAAGGCTAAGCAATTTCTATGCTAATTTGGATTTGCGTAAATACTTAGTTACTAAGATTTTATTTTATACTTTAGCTGAACAGAAAAAGATACTCAAAATTCCGGCGCGATGAATATTTTTGTAAATGTATTTTGAATTATTGTTTAAATTAAGGATAACTCTAGTGTATAAAACAAAAATAAATATTTTAAAGATGTATACAGGTATTGTTATTTCATTGAATTTTTAATATTTTATTTGAGCAGATGCAGATGCGAAACTCGCTTTGTCCGCCATCGGTCAAAAACGAGATAAGTACGCAGTTTGTTCCTATTTAAGCATTACATGAAAAACATTCAATAACGTTGGAGTTTCTATTGAAATTTTTTATGCATTTGGGCTTCACGGTTAGAATTATTTGAAAATTATATGAAACAAGTTTTATTTTATTATTTTACCAAGGCCAGCGGAGATATAACTGCAACCATGATATAAACGTTTTCTATGCAAAAAGATGCTCTGATCTCGAAAAAAATTTTGATAAATAAAAATAGATTTTGAGATATTGTCGAATAACTGTTTTTTCAATTTTCATATGAGATGTTTCGACTTTATTTCAAGTAAGCAGAGTGCTAATATTTAGATTTAAAATAACTGTGTAATTAAAAGTTATTTTTAGAATTTTGGCGCACTATGTTTTTATTTTGCTATAATTCTCAATTGGTCAATGCAAAAAGTAAAATATAGTATGCTCGTGAATTCTTAAACGTCGGCCAACAAAGCTTACTGATGATACCAAGTAGCAGTGATTGAAACTAGTATAAGTAGCTAGTTGCCCATTTTTATTTTCTTTAATGCATTTTGCTCTGTAATTTTTTTGTGTTCAGTAAAAAATATAATTAAAACCAGAAAACTTTTCTGGTTAACGAAAAATGTTTCCATGTAATAGTCAGGCCCGGATTTACCATAAAGGCAGAGTAGGCACGTACCTATGGCGGTGAAAATGAAAGAATTAAAAGATTCAACGGTACTAAGTACCGCAAACGGACGGCAGAAAAATCGAAGAAAAATTAAGGTTAACTACATTCTTCAAAAAAAAACAAAACAAATTCCGAATCAGTTGAAAAAGAAACTTTGAAAGCTCATACTGATCTAAGTAGAAGGTATTGTCATTTATTTATTCGGTTCATTCACCTGCTGACTTATAGATTGACGTCTTATCAAAATGATAATATAATTATAATAAAAAATATATATTGCATTGCAATATAAATCTAGCTCTTACGCAGAAATCATTAAAAAATCTCAAAAATATTGTATTATGCTCTAGAAACCTATGTATGTACATTAGGGTGATTCAAATTTTTTATTTTTTGTTTTTTTTAAGGTGCTGTTGCTTACAAAGTAAGTTAATGATATGAAGAAAAAGCTCACGAAAATTCAGCTCTGTAACTCAATTTTATAAGGTGGCGCCGGAGCCTGTTAGTTTTACATGTAAATTGTATGGAAAAATTATTTTTTTCAAAAAAGGTGTCTAAATGAATAGGTGATTAGTGCTGTTGAGCTGAAAAGGGTCGTTTTTCGATGTAATTTTTTACGCTGAATCCGAATCTGGCCTCAGAATTGACCCATCATGTCTGAATCCTGAAATATTTGAGGCTAAGTACCTAAAACATGATGTTTTTTGTCTACTTTCGAGGCCATGTATAGGATTCAAAGAAAGTTGATGAGCTTATTTTTAACAATAGCATCATTTAGTACCATCCTTGCTCTTTAAAATGAGCTTTCAAGTGGTGATCTGTGATGTTTCCTTGCAAAGTTATAGTCATTTTAAAGTGACATGAATTGGATCCCCTACAATGGGTTGCAACCCAACAATATTAACCAACGGGTTTCAAATTCATGTCACCTTGAAATGGCTGCAACTTTGCAAGGAAACATCACAGATCACCACATGAAAGCTCATTTAAATGAGCAAGGATGGTACTAAATGATGCGTTTGTTAAAAATAACCTGATCAACTTTCTTTGAATCCTATACATGGCCTCGAAAGTAGACAAAAAGCATCATGTTTTAGGTACTTAGCCTCAAATATTTCAGGATTCCGACATGATGGGTCAATTCTGAGGCCAGATTCGGATTCAGCGTAAAAAATTACATCGAAAAACGACCCTTTTCAGCTCAACAGCACTAATCACCTATTCATTTAGACACCTTTTTTGAAAAAAATAATTTTTCCATACAATTTACATGTAAAACTAACAGGCTCCTGCGCCACCTTATAAAATTGAGTTACAGAGCTGAATTTTCGTGAGCTTTTTCTTCATATCATAAAGTTACTTTTTAAGCAACAGCACCTTAAAAAAAACAAAAAATAAAAAATTTGAATCACCCTAATGTACATACTTAGTTGGAAATCAATAAAATGTTTTATAAACTGGCAGAGAAAAAAAATTTTAAAAAATCCGTGGAAACTCGTAGATAAAACTTTTCAGAGTCTAATTAAATTGGAGGGGGGGAGGGGGGGCTTGGCAATTTTTGCAACTGCCTAGAGGCGGTAAATTTCTAAATCCAGACCTGGTTATAGTTAGGTGTCGTGTGCTATGAATTTCGTGCAAAATCTGCCATCATGGCAGAAAACAATGTGCTAATCTATTACAATTCATTTACACTATAACAAAATTCAAAAAATTATTGAAGTTATTTCTTGTGTTTGCTTTTTAATTCTAAAACTCTAAATAATATGGATGCATCTCAAAAGAAAAAGTAAAAGGACTGAAAATTGGATCTCGCGGGATAAGGAACGTATTAATTTTTCTATGGTTTTAAATTTTTTATTAAATTAATTTATTTGTACTTTAAGTCTATAGTGAAGGATCTGTGCTTGGACAATATATACATTATTGGAAACAAGGCAGTAGATTACAAGACTAGCCAAATTAAGAAGGAATGTTGGATTAAAATGACAAATACGTAAGTAGAACATAGTTTTTCTTCAAACTTCATAAGAAAATCGAAAAAAAAAGTAATCACAAATTTTGAGCTTGATATTTTGATATTAGCACTTGCCGAAAACGATTGAAATTCTATAAGTTACTTCTTTATAGGAGAAAACTAATTAATTTTGTAAACCATTCATATATTATTTTATTCATTCCATTGCCGGTAAAAAAATGTCAGAATCAAGCAAATAAAAATATTGTGCTCCATAATAAGAAGTTCAATCTTACTATTTGTAAAACTCTATATTTGTATCATGTCACTTTAATTCACTCAAATTTTCAATATCTTAATGTTCTAAATATTAAAAACTTTATTTTAGATTTAATGAATCCTCTTTCGTTTTGTACGTTGACGAGTACAGACGTGTTTTCGGGTGTAGTCGTTCGCGTTTGTCTTAGCGTTAGAGCCTTTTCACATGCTTTTTTCAAAGCGGTGAATCGTAATCAGTACATAACTGAATTTGATATTGACCTGGCATTATAAACCATTGAGTTTCAGCCAATTTAGTTTTAGTTAGTTTATAGTCAAAAAAAAAAAAAAAAATAGATTTAATGAAGCAAGCGAAATAAAAAGGAATATGAGTCAGCTTCAAATACAGTGGCGAAAAATGAAACACAAAGCCAAACAGGCGGAGTTAAAATATAGGTTGTTGAGTTCAAAAAAAAAGTGGAAATGATCAAAAGGTCCTAGAGCCAGCGGCAGATCACCTGGAGCTAATGAAACTGATTCCAGAAGAGTTTGAAAGCGACTCTAAAAAATTTGAGCAAGAGTTTAGTGAAGAATATTGCACACAAAATGATGGTAAATACAATATGTGACTCGGATTAAACCCAGTGCGTTCAAAATCTTTTTTGAAACTATACGAATCCCTTATTATTTTAAAATTCATTTGACGACACACTAGGTGTGATTCATCACATACATACATATATGTATTATAATACCGCCTTGATAAAGTATTAAAACAATTTTCATTTACAGAAAGTGATACCGTTGTTAGCAATGCGTCGAAAATACTGCAAGAAGGTAAAAATCTAATCTTAATAATTCTTATTTAACTTAACTTATGTTTGATCAAATCAGAGATGTAAAAATTTGCATCTAAGATTGCTCAAATTTCAGGTATCTTTTTTGAAATTTTAAATAAAAGACATAAATTGTGTGAAATCTTAATTTATTTTTCCGGTTAATAATGAAAATCAATGTTGTTGAAGTGACTTCCTCTGCTAGCTCGGCGCGCTGTCAATATTTTATCAAATTTTTGAATAATGATGGTTCAATAAGTGATATTTCCTCGATGATGTTGTCTTTGAGGTGTTGAGCTATTTGAGGACTATCCGATAAACTTTACTCTTCAAGAAACCCCATAAGAAAAAATCCAATGGTGTTAAATCGCTTGATCGTGGTTGCCAATTGACGACTGTTCTTCCAAAAATTATTCGGCTATTAAACTTCTCTTTTAAAAGATTAATTGATTGACTGTGGCATGTTGCACCGTCCAGTTGAAACCACATATTCGGCATATCAAATTTACCTTACAACAAATTTCTAATCATCTCTCGATATCGATAAGCTGTTGGTTTGAGGCTTAATGGCTGCAAACGACGACGAATTGATATCCTTGGCACACAGCCGCAATTTTTTAGCTTAAACGACGATAAATTCTGCTTCTTGTGTTGAGCCAGATTTTTTCAAATTTATCAATGACAAATTTGATAGCACAGTTTGTCGGAGAATTTTCTCTACCGTATTCTGAACGAAATTTCCCTCCAAATTCTGAATAATTAGCACCATATTAAAAATAAGTTTTAATAATGAAAACACGTTGTTACACGTATAGCGATCCATTTTAACTAACCGGAATGTATTTACATCATACATGAAAAAAACTTCGGCGTAATCTAGTGCCTGTAAAAAAAAAAAAATGTTCGCAAATTTAAAAAGATACCTCAAATTTGAGCACCATTTATTAAGTCTTAGGAAAAGCTCTGTCGGTTTTTTTTTTTTATTTTAAGTAAACAACAACTTTTTCACAATATAGTTGATGTGGCCGCACTTGCTGCATTCCGTTTAAATGAGTTATGCCATCCGGTCTGGAATAGTAACAAATCGGAGAAATGTAAAATATTTCTAAAAGAACTGGCACTGGAATTGGTTCAGCCACAATTGGAAAGACGCTCGAAACTTCTAGTAAAACCATCAGTAAAGATTGCGATGGATTTGATAAGTTATAAAAAGAGAAACATTACTCCACCGCAATCATTTACAACAATGCAGGTAACAAATCAATTTCTCATTTAGATTTTAGATAATTTCCTCATTTACAGTGAAATTCCCCATAACCGGACACCCACCGTCGCAGTATTTTTGTCCGGTTATTGGAGCGTCCGGCTATCGAAATTAATTTTGTATGGAAAAGTTAGTGAGTTTCGCTGAAATATGTCCGGTTATGGGATCTGTCCGATTATGGGGGCTGTCCGTAATGGGGAATTTCAATGTACAGTTGCGGTCAAAATAATAGAAACAAGGTGTCATTCATGAATTAGAAGAAGATATTTCGAACAACTGACGTTTTTTTTCTTCTAATATTTGCAGTATAGTTACTTGATAAATACACAAGATAAGCACATGACATTTTGTTCCAAAAAAATAACGGTGCTTTCTAGGTTTGCTATTATATTGAGTAATGTGTAATTTCGAGCGGTCAAAATAATAGCAGTGCTCAACTTCTTTTCTTCTCAAGACTAGGTATTTACTTTTATTAAAAAAATTTGATCGTAACAAGTAAGTTCCATTATTTTTGTATAATACTCCAATGATTTTTTTGAGTTTTTGCATTTTAGTGGGCCGTGGAAAGCATTATACGACAGAGCAAATTAAAATTATTAAGAATTCCATTTCACAAGGTGAGAGTTTTACGGAAACTTAAAATTTTATCGGATGTTCATTGGAAATGGTTTAGAAAACGATGAGGTACACAAATACACGAAAAACACGAGGAAGAAAGCTTTCCATGTCTCCCCGGGACGTGAATTGTTCGATACGGCTTTCGATACATAATCCGTTTTTGCCTGCTGCGGAAATAAAGAAAGTGCTTAATATAGTATCGAGTGTAGAAAACGTTAAAAGAAAACTCAGGGAAACCAATTTGAGTGCCCAGAATCCACAACCACTTCTATTGTTTAAAAAAATGCTTATCACAAAGAGATCGGATTTTGCGCACGGGTACTTAAAATGGCCACTTGCAAAGTAGAGTGGAACGATGAGAGTAAGATCATTCCAAGTATCATATTCTGTATTTGGGTTACGCCTTAATTATTGACCAGTGCCTTTTCCACCAAAAAAACTATCTTACTCTCATCGCTCCACATAACGCTCTTTTTTTCAGCATAACCTTACTTTTTATAAAATTATTAATTTATATCATAATCTTGTCATTTTATAATGAGAATCGTCTTATAATAATTGCTGTTGTTGTAATAGTCATTGTGGTTGTTGTTTTTCATTTTTTTTGACCATAAAAACTAGTTTCCATAGGAATTTATTGAATAAATTTTTTTATTTTTCGATCAAAGAGGGGGTAAATATTTAAAAATTTACAACAATCTATACACCATTTTAAAGGTTATAAATTAAGCTTTCTTACCATGCTAAAAAAGTTATAGGTTAATTACATATTTTTTGGAAAAAATAACGGTTTTTTAAAAAAAATTGGTCGAAATTCCAGAAAAATCGTCATACCTCCAAAATTATGGGTTAGATTTCAAAAATTTACGCACCAGTATTAAATTATCTATCTTATGACACCCATATTTTTGATATTCATTCAGGGGTTCCCAACTTATAAGAGTTTTCACAAAAGCTATATCCGCAACTTCCGATGGCTATATATCCGAAACCAGATCCGAGCGACACTTTGTTTTTTGCTATTTTTATTTCCATTTTAGGGGGTAAAACAAAAAAAAAAAAAGATTGGAGCATGGGAGCTAAAGTAAACCTGTTCCAAAATGACAATGAATATAAAAAGATTTACTTTGAAAAACTTTACCTCACTTATTAACTGTTCAATCTAAATTAGAGCGCCAGCGTCGTTTAACTGTCAAAACTTTCTCATGCACATACATTTTATATGAAGCCAACCGAAGTAAGCAACGCTCTAACGCCAGCGTATTCGATTTTCCAATTTTGACAAAGCGTTGGCAGCTAATATTTTATTTTATTGTGTTAATTTTTTTTTTCTGTCACAAAAAGTAAACAAACTAATTCTACATTACATTTAACACTACGCTCTTATTTAGGTTCAACTCAAAAGCGTAGCGCTGGCAAAGTCAACGCTCAACGCTCTAATTTAGGTAGAACAGTAAGTTGTAATTTTTACTATAGATTCACTTTATTAAACACTTCCAAGTTAAAATTGTTTCACTTAAGTAAATATAAAACACCACTATTTTGTACCCATTTCGACATTTTGACATTTATCTTTCCTGACGTTGCCATACATGACGTTACGAAAAAATATTAAGTCACTATTCACACGAAAAGCCTAAACCAAAATAGACGTGACGAGACGTAACGAGTAAGTTCGAGTGTATGTAAACCAATGTTGATAGCCAAAATGAACCTACGTAATTGATCGAAAGTGAACGAAACATTTTGACGAGACGTGTTGTTCCGTAAGAACCGAACTTCAATACGTTGCTACTCGTCATTACAGCTTTTTCGACTCGTTGGCTAGCGTAACATTTTGGGTTAAATGTCAAAACAGACGAAACGAGTGCAAACGTTCGTTCAATTGCTATCGTCTCGTCACGTCTATTTTGGTTAAGGTTAAACAATGTAATGTGCAAGTCTACCGGCTATATTGGTATTTGTAGCATCGACGTCCAAGCCTCACTCGTTATTCTTTGTATTTTATATTATTATTTGACAAGAAACGAGGTCTATTTACTCCGCCGGGTTGCGATGTTGCCTCTTGGATACATATTTATGTATATTACTTATATGCTTGCATATAACATTTAGCTGCTACACCAACGTAAGTCGCATTCACACAACTGAAAACAGACTGTGTTGCTGATAAACCACCGTATAAATTTGGTGTGCAAATTGCATTACACAGTGCATGAATATGACAGATGCGGAAAGCCGGTTTGACCGTTGTGACAAAATCTCTTGTTCTGACAAAGAACGAAAACGTACGTCAAGCTGTTTACTTCACTATTCGTTCGACAAATACAATAATTTTGTGAAACTAAATCCTAAATGGACGAAAGTACCGAAACTAAACCCACACTAGAAGTGTGGGTCGAAGAGACCGAATTTTTAGAAATAAAAAAGGAAAAAGAAGTAGTTGATCCACAGTATTTCGAAACTATTAAAATGGAAGCCGACGATGAGACACTTGCTGACGAACAAACAGTCCAGCAGTCTGATGAAGAAACTATCGATGTTATAGTGGAGGTTGATGATGATGATGATGATGATGATGAAATACTGGCTGACGAACAGCTCAATGAGTTGAATTCCAGAAAACGAGAATGTAGAAAACGAACTACATTACAGAAAGCACGAAATTCTAACGGCTATTATCCGGCAACTCGATCACAAAGAGACAAACAGTTAATGATGCATCGAAAAAGTGATAAAAGGTATGTGCTAAAATAAGAAATAATTCTTATACACCTGGCATTAAGTAACAGTAAGAACTACCATCCCCATGATCGCTTTAAGTTTAAGAAGCATATGTAATCTGCGATAGTAATTTATTCCCGGACATAGTAAACATTTCTAGCAACAAACGAAGACCTAAGCCAAGTTTAGTGTAAATCAATTTTTTCCAACTTTTTCTTGAGTGTTTTTAATTCCAATAAAAATGTATTGAAAAAGCGTTTTGGAGATAACTTGATATATCCAACAGAAGTTGCACACATAGCTTTTCTTAAAAGCTGTATAAGTTAATAACCCAAGGAGCTACTTTCATATTAGTTCAAGTAATTTTTGTGAAAAATTTGAGTTTGTGAACAACAAAACATAAACAACAACAATATAATTCCTGTTAGCAGTGCTATTTTTCATAAAAAAATGTGAATGTAGGAATATGAGAATGATAATATCACATCATTGCAAAGGACATGAATTACGCAAAGTCGTAAACCTCAAGGGTCAGGTCCTCCCGTCTTAACCCTATATGCATACATAATACATCAACATATCGTCATATGAAATCAAAAAAGCCCTGAGTTACAAAAAATTCAAAATCGACTTTTTGATTGATTATGATGCACCATGTCAAAATACGTGTACCTGCAAAATTTTACATTTCATACAGTTAAAAACAACATTCTTACCTTAAGCTTAACCTGAAAAAATGTTGAAAAATTTTGGTTTATTTATCATTATAAAGAGTTATTTTTGCTTCTCCTGTTTAATTTTTTCTATGTAACTTAGGGCTTTTTTGATTTCATATGACGATATGTAGTTTATGCTTTTAGGCGAGGGACGTTTAAACCTGTCCCTTTTTGATCCATTCGCTTACATCACGATATTTTGCCCCATCAAGTTTCAATACAAAATAGTGTATCCATTGATGTTGGCTAAGTTGATACATAGCACTGATTAATCTGGTATCGAGTTTTTTATATTCATAAACAGCTTGACACACTTTAATAGAAGTCGTGATGAAGTTGTTTTTATCTGCGTTTTCATAATTCTCAACGTTTTTCTCATATATATGTTTTAAACTCTCCTGTCTTAAACGTTTCTTTCATCAAAACTTTTTAAACGTGAATACAAATATAGAGTATATACGTTAGGGCGGATTAAATTTTTAAATGGTCCAGAAACTCTATTTTTCTGAAAATTCGTCAAATTTTAAGCAAAAAGTCCACTACACCATATGGCTACAATAAATTTCGAGCTTGCAAGTTTTTATTTGAAGTAGTTAAGACTATTCAAACTGCTTATACTGCCATTTGGTGGCAGTTTTCAGAACTGTAAAGCTTTTCATTCTCTTTCTGAACTCATAAGAAATAAAATGATGTTTTTCTCATTCAAATCGGTACATTAGTTTCAGAGTTATTCGAGTTTAAACAAAACTGTTGAAAAACTCATCCTTACTGCTGTTACGAGCGAGCTTCAGTTTTTCATATTGAAAATTTCACAAAACACCAGGCTCAATTTTCTTTAAAGAGCCCTTCATCTTTGAAAGGTGCCACGCTCCACGCCATTTTATTGCCAATACCGAATTTCAAAAATTTCACTGCTCAAATTATGGATTCAAAACCACGATTATCTTAAAAATAAGCAATATAACAGATATTTAAGAAAAACTCTTATTAAAGTCGGTTTTATTTGCGGGTTTGAAAATTTGGACGAGTTATTATTAGATTTAATTAAAAAAGTATATCTTGAAAGTATGTATATACTCCAACCTCAGTATCTTAAACATTTCATTCTTTTACTCCATTGAGGCGAATAGAGCCCTTCTCGTTAAAGCAATAATAAAAAAGTAAAATCACTATTTGCAGTAATTTTAAAGTAACTAACAGAGTTCAATTCGAAAGAATGATTTCCTGTATGAAAGATCATCCAAGCATGGTTAGAGGTAAAGTGCACTGTGTATCCATCAGACAACAAATCAAGAAGCTATGGGACAATCTTGCTATTGAGCTAAATGGACTTGGACCGCCAACACGAACTTCTCAGGAGTGGCAAAGGGTTAGTGGTGAAGTGAAACATAAAATCATATTTTATTTCATCATCATTTACATACATAGGTGTGGATCCATTATAAATCAAACCTAAAAAAAAAAATTTATAATAACAAAAAATGTTTTGCTGAGACAGGAGGCGATTCAATTGAATTCAAAGAAATATATCTTAATCCTATAGAAAAAAGCTTTGCAGAACTTATTCAACTATACGAAACCACCAAACCTTCAGGTCAAGATATTGATACTTCAAGCTCAATGGAACAGAAATATGAAAAAAACAATGATAATGCTCGAAACTGTGAAAAGAAAGACACTCAATCAGAAGAAACACAATCTAAAGGAAAGCAATCTAAAGAAATACAGCCTAAAGAAATTCAACCTAAGGATGTTCAACCTAAAGAAATGCAACCAGAGGGAATAAGAGGTATATTGCCTTTGCAAATTAGTTTTAATAATGAAAAAAATTTGTTACTTGTATAGCGATACATTTTAATTAACCGGAATGTATTTACTTCATACCTGAAAAAACATCAATGTGATCTAGTACTTAAGTAAACAACAAATTGTACTTCTTTTTAGCATATATTTCTTTTAAAATATTATTTTTTTTTGTCAACTATGTAACGTTGAAAAAGCTCTTTGTGGAATGCAGGGTAACATAAAATACGCCTTACTCGACAGCCTATTTGTTGCCAACAAACAACAGAACTTTCATTCAGACCTAATACTTGTCTCAAATAATATATGTATTGCTTAATAACTTTTTTCATATTATAGATAAAACTGCAATTCCAAACATTCCGTTCAAAAAGAAAATAAAGAAGAGAGCTGCTGAAACAAAAAGTGTAAGAAAGTTAATTTTTTCGCATGAACTTCAAGTAAAATTGCTTATCCTTAGGTCTACGAAAATGAATTCAAAGCAAAGTTTTTTCTGTTGAAAAAACAATGCTTGGAGAGAGAACAGAACGAACGTATTGAAATCCTAAAGTTGGAAAAACTTTGTCGTCAACGGGAACTTGAAAAAATTGAACTCGAAATTGAGATTTTAAAAATGCAAAAATTGTGAAAATATTCCATTAATAGCAGCGGGATATATCATTCTCCGCAGAGGCATCTTCTTGACGGGATTAACGACCCCGCGGACCTCAGTGAAACCAGGATGCCTCTGAACTAGAGGTTACACAATGGTTGTGTAAAATCATCTACTGATGAACATTTAATCTTAAAATTAAATCCTTACATTAAACATAAACTTTAGTTATATACATGAATTGTAATCTTTCATTATGACTTCCCACTCGTAATTTAAACTTCAAAATACGTAGTACTAAAATTATATGAATTTTTTATCACATCAAATTATACTTTGTATTACATTGTAGATTATTTGTATTAATGTTTTTTACTTTTGTTGATATTAAATTGAAATTGAAGGTCGTGTAACTAATTTTTTTTTTTCAATACATGATAATTTCCTTTCATATGTAATAAAGATTTCATAAAAAAATGTGATTTTTGGATATGCCTAGGGCATCTAGGACGAATATTTTAAAAAATTTGTAAATTAATGATATTAACAAAACTTAAGAAACAAATTGTTTGTAATCTACAAACGTAGAAACTAATGGATTATAATTTTGCTTGCTTATGAATAAGTAAAAAATCTAATGTGAATGAGCAAAATTTTGATCCAATGAAATATGGACAGCTTTTACGACTGTTATGATTTTGTTGGACGAACTAAAAAAATTAAATCGCAAAAACATCAATTTAATCTTTCATATTACAATTGCTTCACTTAGTAACAAATGCTTACAGATTTAAGTAACAAATAAACCTTGTGCATTAGGGTGTTTTATTTTCAACGTTTTTTTTTTCAGGAATGTACATATTAATTATGTATGTAAAGAAATATTC
This sequence comes from Tricholauxania praeusta, assembly GCA_949775025.1. NCBI lineage: Eukaryota > Metazoa > Arthropoda > Insecta > Diptera > Lauxaniidae > Tricholauxania > Tricholauxania praeusta. Next base: position 108,750,153 of record OX459031.1, on the reverse strand, counting down.
ACCCTAGGCGAATTTCCGATTTCGTATATTTTTAGGTCGTCAAAGGCCGATTAAGCTTTAATCAGTATTAACTGATTTATGATTAATTTTATTCTTATTGAAAAGAAAAATGTTAATAACCATTTTAAAGGAGCTTAAATCTTAAAAAAGTTATATGAGTCAAACTTTTCAAATCAATGGCTTTGAAGATATTTAAATTTAACTACATACATATTCATTGTGAGTCCAAATCATAAGGTGTATATGTTCATACAAAGTACCGCCTTGTTCATATTTAAGCTTCTGTGCATTGAGAACTATTGATCTCACAATTTTAACTTTAAAACCTTTCTTTAAGAAAACTTAATTTTCTTTAGATCGATTGGATTAATCGTATCGCCACAAGCACCAGTTACTACTGATTTGACTTTGAATATCGATAATTTTGATAAAAATTTTGAACAAAAATATATCTAAGTGATTCAGACAAATTCGGTTCTGATTTCCTCATTTTAAGCAAAACTAATGATGTTCCCATACATTTGTATATGTAAGAGCTTTATTGGCCTTGTTCGTACTTTAAATATTCGAATTTGGAAAGAGAGTCCCTATGATAGGGACCTTATCTATATCTTCGGCTTACAAGAAAAATTTATCATCCACAAAAAATCAAATTTTGTGATATTGATGGAAAGTGCACTAATTTTAATTGCTAATGTAACAATGTACTATTGTGACACACCTTATCTGGTGCTGTGTACATTTTTTTCTTAATAACCGAAAATAATAGATCACAAAAATAGGAGCATAATTAAAATAATAACTAGCGTTACACACTAATTATTTTTTTTTTGCAGATAGCCAATTTTTCTTGTAAGCCGACGATATAGTATATCGTTACCTTAATATAGAAAGGCCCTAACTAACATTTTTTTCAAAATCGAGTTTTTTGTAGATTTCGATAGGTCATCCTTTAATACACCATTGATAAAAATATGTGTGTACTACGATTGAAAATAAAGCAATTACAAGCAAATAAAAAAGAGCCATAACTCACAAAACTTTAATTATTATTAATTTATTTCGTTCTCCTGTAAAGTAACAAAAATGGTAGGTAGGGCGTTTCTATATTAAGGTAACGATATTCAAAAAAATTGTAATATAAATTTCAGAAAAAAGTTTACAAAAAAATATACCCTAATTCATGCACATATATACATATGTACATATTTATATTTTTTTATTTTTTATTAATTTTAATGAATTTTTATGAGATTAATTAAGTGTAGATAAGAGCAGCTGTAAATTCTTATTGTATGAAATCAATAACATATTACGTGAAAATGAAAAGCCTTTGGTGCAACAAACGATGATTTTATGTGAACAATTAAGACATTGTAAGTACATACATACTCAGAAAATAACTTTTTTTTACTTTTCATGGACTTTCTATTGAGAATTAGGTCAACAGCATCTTTAAGTTGCTTGACATTAGAGTCTTATCTTCATAAATTTTTTATTTAATCCCTTGTTGTTATGTGTGTTTGCATTAATATGAGTTCGTCAAGAACCCTTACATTCTTCGGATATGCTTAAAATTCAAAAAGTTATACATTTGAAACAATATGTATACCTTGAAAAAAATAAGGGGTTGCTGCAAACGTTTCAATATTTAAAAATTTAATCACAAAATTAATAATATATGTATGTATATTATTTTTTAATTTTTTAAATTTTGTTAAGTCTGTCCTGTTGTACACACATAAAACTACAGAAAAAAAAATTTTCTTTACTTTTTACATCGCTATATAAAGCAAAAATCCAGAATCACTAGTACAAAATATACTTATAAACAAATTACATTGCAATTAAATTTTTTTTTTAAATTTGACGGAATGTATGAGGAAGTAAATATACCATATGTGTGGAAAGTTCCACAATCATCACCAAATTTTAATTGTTTAAGTGATAATTCGTTTATTTTTGAATGTTAAATACTGAAAGAAAAAAATATTTTTTTTATTGATAACGTTTGCTGACAAATACGTGAATTACTGAAAAAGAAAAATATATAACAGAAATTGCTGTCTGGCTATCTTCGATTTGTTGTATATGGGGCATTACGTGTCAAAGCAAAAGGAGTTAGACCTTGATTTGATTTCATTTGACTTTGCTGATGTTTTTTTTTTTTTTTTTTGTAGCACTTGACCTATTAGTAATGACCGTAAATTATTTTGCCATAAGTCGAACCATTATAATGCTATGTATTAATATTTAGAAAAAAAATAATAATTTTTAAAATATTTTGCATATCTCTAAATATTAGCTCTACGAAACAATTTGCAACGGAAATAAAATGTTAGGAATTAGTTATATTGGCAATAGGTAACTTATAGCTCCTATTTAGCTTTAGAAATTGTGCTAAGATTGAATTAGGGAAATTTTTTGTTTTCAAGATTGTTGCAAAAAACCAAGGTGTCAATGAAATGCCCAGATGAGTTATAAATTGTTTTCAAAAGATAATACTGTCATTTCTCCGGTTATTTAATGATACGTAATGATTTTGGGGTGCCCAAATGCATAAGTAACAATCTATTTTGTTTTGTTACATACTATTCAATTATATCAGCAAAAAAAAAGTCAAAATCGAAGACCGTAAGGTTTAGCTCCATTCGTTTTCACTTGTACTGCTCCATATGTACTTACGTACTAGTTATACCTAGTTGTGCTTAGTAGCTGATAATCAATTTAATAAGTAAAAAATGTGTCTATGTTGAAGTCTACATGGTATGAAAATTAATTGCTTAGTTTAAATAAATGATCTATAGTCTATTTATAGGACCCTATTTTGGTTTTATAAAACCTTGTGCCCGATACATGTTTTTGTATCGGCAGTTATAGCTGAAGTTGGACAAACATTTCTCATTTTGGCCACACTCAGACTGCATGACTTGCTTGATGAAAAAATACTCGTTTCACTGTGCACTAGACATGTTCAAATAAATGGCATGTTCTAGAATACTTCAAGAACACCTGATTTTTGAAAATATTTTTTTTAGTATTCGCCATTATATTGTAAGTCGTCTTATTTTGAAAATAAGGAAACTCGAAAAAATTTTTTAAAAAAATACATATTATAAATAAGAAAAAAATCAAATTTTCTTAATTTTTCTTGCCAAATTTCGAAAACTTAACGTTGTGCAACTCTGGTAGCAACCCTAGGACTATTCATTTTAAATTTTTTTATGTGAGGTTATACTGAAATATGAATAAATTTTCAAAAATCTAGTGTTCTTGAAGTATTCTAAAACATGCCATTCATTTGAACATGTCTACTGTGAACACATGCTGGAGCTTACCAGTGCTCTTAGGCGTTATGGTAAGCTTAAACTGGTAGTGGAAAGCTAACTGTACTGTACTTGACTCGTTCTGAGCCTTGTAGCGAACTACTAAGCCTGACTAGAGGTGAAGTTGAATCATCAATCCGGTACCACGGGTCGCCAGGAGCCCCTAGGACTTCGGTCCTAGCCTGACAGTTGCGTGAAGCCTTAGGGTGGATCGCACCGGGAGTGCATCGTGGTGGCTGTGGTTTCAACCTAAATAAAATAAATGTGTACCTCTGGAGTTATAATATGGGGTTGTGTCCAGAAAAAGGGGTATGCCAATTACCACAAAACAATTTTAAAATAGGGAATGACATTCGCCACATTATTTGTGTACTACCGCCAAAAAGTATTGGAAAATTTCATCAAAAGCGCGGAAGTCCGGTATTAGCTCGTGGGGGTCACTCAGCCGATATATTTTTCAATGTTTAAAGTCAACATTATATCTAAAATAAAATATCAACAATTCATCAAAATTCAATGCATTGTATTTTACATTTAAATTATAAACTGCATTGGTGATTCTACGAAGTTTTGTGTATTTCTACATGATCTCGACTTCTTGGAAGGCATTCGCCTTAGCGACAGAACTCTATGTTTTACTAACTCCATAGGTTTTTCTTAGGTATGTAGTTTCCAGTCAAATGATAGGAAGGACAATGTATCTTATCTACTTTTAAAGCGCTGAAAAAATTACTTAAGTGCTTCTTTCTTGTTTCAAATAGCGCTTTTTTTAATATGGTCGTGTCACTGAACACTTTAGAGACACTAACAAAATTGATAAGCAGCGAACAGTGCTGATGTTCGTCACTGATGTTTGCGCTTATACCTAAATTCATTATGTTTACTATACTATGTGTTTGTAGACACAAATATTTGATAATAACATTCAAAAGTGTAAATTTAGAATTAAAAATTTTTTTCCATATCTTTTTGTACAAAATATAAATTTTTCTATATGCCATACATACTAGGTACATATATTTATGTATACATACATATATTTATGTATGTATATATGGCCTTAAAACGAGTCAACCGAATCACCTCTCTACCCAAAATTCAGCGCAATGGATCAATACTTTTGAGGTATCATAATTTTTGTTCAATCATAATTTTCTAATGCCGTGTGGCACTTTTTGCAAATCAAGGTGGCGGCTCCAATATGGCGGCCAAAACAGAAAAGGTTACGTAAAATTTAGAATATATAGACTTGTCTTGTCGAATCTTGTCCCAAACATGAGTTTCCACCCATTCTTAAATGAGTGGTAACCCATGTTTGGGACAGGTATCGACAAGTTCTAGACTCTTAAAATTCGGTACATCTGTTTTTGAGGTTAAAACAACAAAAATATATGAATATGAAAGAAATCGGCTCACGGACACGAATATCTCAAATACAAAGGTTAAACATTTTCTTCAAAATGGGTATCAATTCCCAATAATTTGGAAATGCATATTTTAAAAACTGTGCAATATCTTTTATAGTTTTCAAGTTATTGGAGAAAAACAAAAAAACTGTGGCTATAAATAGTAATTATAGCGCTCGACTCTTGAAATTTGGTGCATTTTAGGTTAAAAAAACAAAAAAATTTAAGAATATGCAAAAAATTGGCCGACTAACGTAGACAAAGTGGGATGTGATTGAAGCATTATCTTCTAAAATGGGTATCAATTATCATTAACTTGGCAATGCTCAAATGTTAAAAATTGTGCGATATCTGTTATAGTTTTCAGAGTATTGGAGAAAAACCATTATGAAGGCTTATCTCTGCTGTTATTGAAAAGCATTCGAATTTATATCTTTTATCCCAAGGGGAATGAAAAGGCAAAAAATACCCCTTATATGTTCCTCTCCTTTCTTAGTTTTAGAGCAAAATGTGAAGAAATAAAAATATTTTTTTCTTCTAATATTAGTACAATCATTTGGTAGTTTTACCTGGAAAGCTTAGCGGGAGTCTTGAAAAGGAGAAATAGAGATTTTGATGTGCTCTTTCCGAATTTAACCCTTTCAGGACCGAATTTAAATTGGAGGAAAAAAAAATATTTCAGTTCAAGCTCTTGTTAATATGATCACAAAGGTTAACTGATATCAATTTTTATATCCTCGGTATCCTGGATCTTCCTTACTGAAAACAGAACTGGCGGTAAGACAAAAGCAAAGCAAATCACTGAAAAAAATAACAAAACAGTGATTTTGACAAGTGAAGACAATGTTGCCTATAGGCAACATATAGGTCCTGAAAGGGTTACGCTTTGACACCTCGTGTTTTTGCCGTTCGCGCTGCCATATTGTAAAACTGGCGCCTAAAAGCAGTTTTTTGACAATATCTCTTTTCCGACTCATTTCTCGATAAAACATTTATTTACAAAATGAAACTAAAGAAAATTGCCTACAATTTAGGTTATGTATAACCTTTTTTTTTTTTCGTAAAACCAATAGTTTTGGCATACGAGCGCCGCAAAGTGTACTTCCACACGCGTTTTGGCCAAAACACTAATTTCCACACCACCTTGAGGTAGATTAAGAGTTTTTTGGTGTTAAAAGTTCAACTTTGAGCCCACTGTGTTACTAAATCAAAAAAAAAAAAGGATTTTTTTAAAGTGTTTTTTTTTTCTTCCCTAAGTATTATCTGACGATAACCTTTAAAAACTTTTACGTCCGTAGCACTATCATTTTCTTTGTATTTATGGCCACGATCTCCCACTGTGCGGCCCTTGAAATAAACGTATTTTGCCACAATTTTACTTTTTTTGACAACTATCGAAAGTACTTAGTCTTCTCAAAAGGTCTACATGTGCATAGTTCAGCTTAAGGGGAGAGATACATGTAAAAATTTTGAAAAAAATAATTTTTTTTTTGACGCTTCTATTCTTTGCGTTCGAGCGCTTTCAAAGGTTTTGTTGAGCTATTTCAAACTTTAAACGCGTTTTTCTCAAAACCATATTTTTCAAATTTACGAACACAATAGATAACTCTAAAAGTTATTGATCGATCTTCCTGAAATTTTGCACACATCTTTTTAATGATATTACTTGATATGTGAACCTACGTGTTCTTATAAATTTGTTGAAATGATAATTTTTTCGAAGCAAAAATGATCGAAAAATTCGGTCGAAAATTCAAATTATTTTTGTACGGTGTTTTATTTTGGATTTTTGAAGTGAAAACTTCTTATGGCACGTTGTGCGGCTGAGGAAAAAAGTATAATTTCGCGACACCGACCGTCATCGGGAAGACTTGGGAAACGAACTCGATTTTGGAATTTTGAAGACTTGGGAAACGAACTCGATATTGGATTTTTGAAGACTTTTGAAACGAACTCGATTTCAGAAATTTGAAGACTTGGGAAACGAACTCGATTTCAAATTTGGAAGACTTGGGAAACGAACTTGATTTTGGAATTTTGAAGACTTGGGAAACGAACTCGATTTTAGAATTTCGAAGACTTTGGAACGAATTCGATTTCAGAAATTTGAAGACTTGGGAAACGAACTCGATTTCAAATTTGGAAGACTTGGGAAACGAACTTGATTTTGGAATTTTGAAGACTTGGGAAACGAACTCGATTTTAAAATTTTGAAGACTTGGAAAATGAACTCGATTTCAAAAAATTTATAAAACGTTGCCTACTTTTAGGTGCTATTAATAATTTGCCCCTAAAAGAACGCCTAAAAGTAGGTAACGATTTTAAAAATTTCAGATAATGTGTCCTAATTTTAGGTGCTATTTTTGAAATTCGTCGGAAAGTGTTGCATACTTTTAAAGCGGCTCTCACACGATCAATATTACTGATAGTATAATTACTGACAGTATTTACATTACTGTCAGTGTACCACTCACACGGTCAGTATTGTTTATTGTCAGTAATCAGTTTTTTTGACATTCGACTGGTGAAGGTGCGAACTATGCTCCGGCTACGTGACCGACAGCCGAAAATGGCATGCCACTTTTTGGGGCAGATTCCATCCAAACTTGCACCACGCCTCCAGCTAGGCATCGGACGACCATACCCTTGGACGCAATGTTCCATGCCACTGAATGAGGAACTTTTTCAAGTTTCTTTCAAATTTCGCTGCCTCATCGTCTATCTGCCACAAAATGGGGCATGCCACGCCCCCTCCCAGGATTTTGCCGTCCCGTGCCTACTTGCACCCTCTGACCAACTTTCAGCCGGATCTGCCCCAAAAAGTGGCATGCCACTTTTCTGTGCAAATAATACTGATGAACTGTCAGTATTCACCTCACACCATCAGTATTACTGTCAGTATTTAAAAACTTCGTCAGTAATATCCGATTTTTTCATCAGTCATCAGCATCGTTTTTCTATACTGACAGTACATCAGTACTCACCTCATACGATCAGTAATACTGTCAGTATGCAAAATACTGTCAGTAATATTGATCGTGTGAGGGCCGCTTAAGGGTAAATTATTAATAGCGCCTAAAAGTAGGCAACGTTTTTTGAAAAAATTGGCCCATGAAAGTATGTAATTTTGTGGAAAAAATTTTTAAATTTGTAGCATACATATGTTGACTTCCGGTTAGTTGTTGCTCAGTTAGCAAATTTTTCTCTGCTAGCGCAGCCGAAAGCAGAGCCAGCAGCCCAAAGCAGAGAAAAATCTGAAATACCAGGCCACCTTGAACCAGCAGCAAGCAAATTTGGTTTTTTGAAAAACTTTAAAACGTTATATCTCGGCTATTACTAAACCGATTTAGACAAATGAGGTGTAATAGTTTTTTTTAAGAACAAGCAGATTTTTTTGAAGTCATTTGTATTATGATTAACTGTCACAAGATGGCGTTTTAAGCAGTTTGAATATTCTAACAGCCAGAACTCGGCAACGAATAAGCCGATTTTGATAAATGTGGTGTCATAGTGTCTGTTAGAAGAAGCAGATTTTTATCTTAAGTTTAAGAAAAATTATGTTTAAACTATTTAGGCACAGGTCCAGGTACTTTTTTTACCTGATTTTTTCTTATACTTACATAATTCGCAATGATGTGTCTTACTGCAATCAGAATAAATTTTTGTTTTTAAACATAAGGAGTACTTAGCTCAAATTTAATTATTCACAGTTGAGGCTACTGAGCCGAATATACTTCTTCCAGCAATTTTTGAAGTGAAAACTTCATATGGCACGTTGTGCGGCTGAGTAAAAAAGTATAAACTCGTGACACCGACCGTCATCGGGATTCCCCGTCATGAATGCGATGATAAAATTTTAATGTTCTATTGTTTCTTTTAAATAAAAAATATTCCAAGTGGAAGACAAAAAGCAAAGCATACACACTAACTGACACATTTAATTCTCATTCAACGATTGTTATGCTTACATGTTTGTTTCTTTCAATGTCCGCGTTGTTGCGTTGACAAATTGAGAATGAGAGCGAGAGTAAAATTTGAATACATATTCCGTTTTTGTCTTCCATTGCATTGCCATATAAAAAGAAAACGCACACATACCAATTAACGCACTAACTTGCCATTAAACGATTTGTTTTCACTTCTGTCGGCACTCCCGGAGTGCAACCCGCCGTTTTTTTTTTTTTGGCTCATTGACATATCATGACCTTTATGATCACACAGAATTTTGTTTTTTATTTTCAAATCAATAAAACCGACCTGCGACCTTCTTCGAAGAACGTAGTGTACACCGGCTAATTCAAAAAAAAAAAATGTTTTTTGTACAATTTTAATATATACTATATGCCATTTAAAAAAAATCGAGCGAAATTCTCCCTTCTACATGTATATCCCCCTTAAGCTTTTTGTATGAAATTTTTCATAATTTAACTCGTCGAAGCATCTTTTACTAATGAAATCTTTGATGAAAAAATTCATGCATATTACTTTTCCGCTGGGATGTGCGGGTACATTTTCTGACGTAAATCAGAAGAATATATGCATGCATGAAAATATGTGTCTATGTAAGTATTTCAAACACTTCGTTGTAACTTCTTTAAACTTTTTTTCATTTATTGTAAAATGAGTTTGTTTTGATTGATAAGGTACAAGGCAATTGCAAAGTTCTCGTTACACTTGTGTAGGATAAGTATAAATAGCTTACATACGAGTGCGACTAAGTGTACTAACTTTGAATATGTTCTTTCGTAGACGATAACCCCGTTTCTGAAAAAAAAAGTTGCTGACCTTAGTGTATACTTACTTGCAAAAATATATACCATATTAACATTTTTATTTATTAGTTAAATTTTGTTTATAAATATTTTGTATGATAATGATGCTGTTGGTACACATCAGATACAATGGGAAAGAAACAACTGATTATTTCAAGCTTTTTGTTTAATTTAAAATATAGCGAATTTTCGATAATTTTTCCTGACGAATCATTGCCCTCAGCAAATAGGTACTCGTATGAACATACAACTTGGAGCAAATCATCCTTACACGATATATGTAAGTGCAACTTAAGAAAGAATTTTTGGGAATTTGATTCCTATGAAGGCAAGGCCGTGACCAAAAAATATTTTCGGTGAGTCCGGTTATCTCGTGGTAAGTCCGGGCCGGTTCGGGAAAAATCATTTCATTTATTGCGATGGTCCTCTTGAACCATTTCTTTGAGTACGGCGGTGTGTAAGAGGATATGGCACAGCTTTGAAATGCAAAACACTTTTTTCATTCAAAAAAGCATTTTTTTCTTGACACATCTAGAAATCACATTGACGTAATCAAGGGTTTGGGGGAACTAGAAAGAGCCGTCTTTACATATGTACGTATAATAACAATGTCTGGGTGTCTAAGTTATACAAAAAAACAAAATTCGACTCTTTAAATATATTTTGACTTACTTAATATTTTTCAACATTTTCGAGCATTTCAACAATTTTCGACTATCTCAACATTTTTCGAATTTTTCAACATACCACAGTGCGACAATTTTCCACTCAGACTTTCCTCCATAAAACCAAAACAATTAAACATTTTTCAAAACTATTCATTTAGGGGTCATCCCCATTAATTGAGTCAAAATAGGGGGGATGGGGGTCAGAGAGCATACATTATTATAGCACATTACATTTCTAAACTATAAGGCAAGTCTCACGAAAGGGAGAGGGGGGTCTCGTAAGAACTCACCAAGGGAAGGGGGGTCCGAATGTTCTAAAAATACCTCTCGTAATTAATGGACAAATATTCGCCGCCGCATCTTCACACTATTGACAGCGATTCAAACCAGTCTAATGGAAAGTAGTTACAAGGTGCTAAATCAGGCGAATACGGTGGGTTCTTTTAAAATTGGCGTATCAAAATGGTATTGTGAGCAGGTGCGTTGTCGTGCAACAAGCACCAACTTTCCGAATCTTTATGTTCTTGAAACCAAACTCCTTATAACTTCAAGGTAGAATACTGCTGTTACCATTTGGGTACTTGAAAAAACTCGTGATGCACCAAACTCTTGCTATCGTAGAAGGCGATCAGCATTGCTCTGATTTTAGATGGCATATGACGTGTTTTTTGGGTACTTCGTCACGTTTATGCCAGTCGGAAAATGTTGCTCGGCCTAAACGCCGCAAACTTTTTGCAATAATTCATACATTTTTGTGACACTTAGACCTGATTTAACTTGGAAGATTATGATAGTGCGTTGTTCCATTTTGATTTGCCGACACATTTTTTTTTTTTAGCTGTCTGTGGAATGTCATAGCTCATTCATTTGACAAAATAGTGGTAACACCTTTTCAACGATATATAATAGACAGTAGCAGTAAAGTCTGATTGGAAAATTGTCGCACTGTGCATTTCGAATTTTTCTAATATTTTCGACATTATTCACGTTATTTCGACTTTTTCAGAATTTTTCGAACATTGACAATATTTTTCGACTTTTCGATACTAATCGACTTTTTTTTCGATTCGTTTCAAAACAATGGTTATTGTTAAATGAAACTATAAAAATATATATATATTATATATATATAAATATAAATATAAATATAAATATATATATATTTTTATTAATAAATGAAAATTCTAAGTATTTTACTGAACTGTTTCACTGTACTTGTACTACATACACGCCTTGAATATGCAACGAACTTCAATGAACTCATGTAGTAAGTGATTTAGTTTTACAAATAGTCTGAACAAATAGTTTGACATACATACGTATTAAGATCTTTAAAAGTCAAAAACATTCAATCGACTTCGTATAGTTAGGAGTTAGGAGGTGAAGGAAATTGTTGGTTTCTCACAAGCACACTGACAAAATGAATACAAACTTTTGTGAAACGGATATTGAAGATTTAGTGCGCCCGCACGATGTCGAATTATGTACCTCATTTTGAAAATAAAATGGCAAAGTGTAGGCCACACGGCCAGGAAAGTCGATAGGGAAACCTATCAGCGCTTTGGTAGAACCCGCAGGGAGATAGAAGCAAAGAAATACCCAGAACATCGTGGCATCGAATGACAGAAAGTGATTTATCGAAAATCGGAACGAACACGCACAACTTAAAATAACGAGTAAAGGATCGAAATAGCTGTAGTAATTTTTTTCGACCAAAGGCTCCTAACAGAGTTATAGGATAATAATAGGTGTAGTAGTACCGATGTCAAAGTGGATAAATTGGGAAAAAGAGTGCATAGTACCTCCCATACAAACAAAAACTTTAATATTTTACTGAGTATACTAACAGCCCTATTCTGGCAGCTTAACAAAGCTCACCACATTAACAAAATATTTAATATTAACACGTTGTTAATGTTCCGTATTCTGGCAAAAATTTAAAAGCTCTTTTCTATACTATTTTGTTAATGTCAGAAAGTGTCTTAACAACGAGTGATATTTCAGTATTGAGCTAAGTAAAACTATTTTTTTTTATAAAATTTAAAAGGCAGGACAACGTGGTTTTAAATATTTACAACCATGTCTTAAAAAAACATTTATTTTCATTGATATCAATAAAAAAAAATTTTGAACTTACGAGTATCGAACCCACGCTCGCGAGCTATGAGTTCAAAGTCCTAACTACTTCGCCACTTTGCCTAGTATATTCAAGTTTTTTATTACTCTATTTGTTATATTATTAATTTAAATTTAAAAAGTCAAAATTTCACAAGTTTACCACGAAAGCTTTTGTGTGGGGAATTCAAAAGCTTTTATGTTGTTAATGATTTTTTAGAATACCAATATTTACATTTCATAACAATTAGATTAACACGAACACCTTTATTATTTCTTGTTAAGTCAACAAGCAGAATAGGGCTGTAAGTATATAGATAATGTCAAATTTAACATGGGGACGTGCCACCTTCAATATTATATAAAACTTAAAATGTTATATACTTTATGTACAAGCAATGTTTTTATTGTTTATGTATTCGGAATTGACCGTTTCACCGGTTTTTTCATGCTATATCGAGTGCTCAATCAGAGTATCCAGTTTGTGCCGGTTTACAAATGACTTGCATATGTATGTATGCACATAAATTATATAAACGAAACCTATTATCAACTGAAAATATTGCATTATTCCTTATAATAGATTTTTTATATAAACTTAAAATGATTTTAAAATTTAATTTTATACAAATTGCGTTAATTTATTAAGTGTGTAGATCTTTGAGATATTTTCTGACCTTAAATTATTAAAAAAAAAAAAAACAACTGCAAGGTTAATTTTCTTAAAACTTTAAGTTTTAAATATTCAGTACTCATTCTGTATAATTGAAAATTTAAATTTTTTAACTAAAAATAAGTAATTGCAAGAGTGCTTAAGTTGTATAATAAAACGATGAAAAAATATTTTAGAATATTGTCGTATGTATGCATGGACCATATATGTATGTATATTGTTTTTGAAAAAAAAAAAACACAGTGCAACAACAAAGTTTAGTAAAAAATTTGTGATTATACAATCACGCCCATTTTTTCTAATACTTGGCTGATTCATTTAGCGCCTCCGTCTACTACAATTCTCCGCGATCGTTTTCTATTGTGGTATGAGCTATACCCACTTCATTAATCCAGTCTATTTTTTCTACTTTTTTTTATACTAGAGATTACGGCAAGGGTCGAATCGGATAAAAATATTTCTAACTGTCATCCGTTTGAGAAATGTTTTTTGAAATCGCTTGAGCAAATCTGGACAAAATCCTATAGCCGCTCTCCACCGAGCGCCAGACCTCTACTCGACAAGTCGGATTTCGAGAACGAGACTCGAACTAAACAAAAACACGCGTTTTATTCGTTTGAGAGTTCCAAAGCATTTTTTGTCGCCGCCTCTCGAACTACAAGAGATATGGGTCTGAAAATGAATATTGCTAAAGCAAAAAGCATGTTTATCAGTCGATCCAAAGCCCAGCAATAATTTCAGCCTATTTGGGATGCATTATGACACCAGATAACGAAACCAATAAAGATATCCATGCCAGAAGAAGCAGTATTTCTGCATTAAAGCCTAGGCAACTAATAATAATTCTACGCTTAATCTCTCTTATTATTTAAGACTTAATGTTCCTTATATCATTTGATTAGCGACGCTGCAGAATAGTGTTAGTAGTATTGTTATATCGTATATAACGCCCATAATAAAGAAGTTGAAAGTTCCTGCAAAGAAGACAAATGAGGAAGGTAAGATCTCGCAGCCAAAGCCGAACAAGCTTTTTTGTTCAGAAAACACTTACCATCCATATTCACGTGAGGATGTAAAGTCTCTTAAGAATGACAAAGTAGCGGGCAGAGCTTACATATGTATTCTGCATTTATCAAAATTTGGTAGGAAAAACGCATCTTTATACCAACATAAGCATAGTTTTATCAGAGCTACAGAGACATCATGATACTGTCAGTCCTGACATACCAACCATTTATCTTGAAACAGTGGGCATGATTGTCGCCCGAACAGATCATGTTTAAATCCTTCGCACTATCATGGAGCAGTTAAACTAGACCTCTTTACACTTAAGTTTTTCAAACTACAGTACAGATTTTTATTGCATCAGGTATTGGGCAGGCACAGTGCAGCATCCAAGATAATTAACTTTTACAAGTCGCAATATAAGAGCTGCAAGTATCAAGTCATACATTTATTAATGATATTACTGGATGATGTCTTCGACACAGCTCACAATTATATTAATCATTGAATATTAGATTCTGAAAAACCTCGCTTATGTAGGTGACATAAGCCTCCTTGCATATACAGGGGGGAAACTTCTATCTTTGGAGTGGGTCATAACCCTCAGTAGCCACTTCTTGTTAAGGCGCTTGTTGTCTTACTACCAAACAGTACGATATGCAAGCAAAACTCATCGTCATTAGATAGATATATTTCGGTAGGTGTATGTTATATAGCCAACATTAATTAAACAAAAAGTATATCCACCTGTCCAACCAGTGCCAGCAGTAGTTTTATGATAGGCAAATCCTGCATAAAAGAGATGGATAAGTGCACTTCTTTTGCTCAGCGTCATTACGCCTGATGGTTGCTGACATATTAAGACATCCATGTTGGAGTCAATAGATCGAAAAGCAGCTTCGCTCAGCTTCATAATGTATAGCACAATCTTCGTTTCTGTCAACAGCGCTTTTCCAAAAATTGTCCATCTCTAATGTCGAGTTGCTCATTGAATTCCGACGATATCTGAAAACCATCCAAATCAAATGAAAATGCATGGAAGCACGGTGCGCAAAGAGTCGAACTTTTCAGAGTGGCAGAAAACGCGTTCGTACTAATTCATTGCGGGAATGGTCGCTAAAACACGAAATACGTGACTAGGGAATTTTTGACAAGAATTGAAGACATTCTCTAATGAACGTGCACAGTGGAATAGTTTTGTGTGGAGGTTCTATGCTCATGGATATAAAAAATATGAATTAATTGACTATGGAAGGCTTTTTTACTTTAATTATATCAGCAATAGTATTAATATTGCAGAAACACTAATATTGCGATTTTTGTTAGAGAAACATAGTGGCACTACGTATTTGGCTTATTTGATTTAATTGAAAAACTAATTTGTTTCGTTTGAAAAGGTTAGAATCTTACAAAGCAAGCCTCCCATTGGCATGTAACGTTTTGAAAATCTTTCAAATGAAATATTACATAGTTTCAGTTATGTTTCAGAAAGGTTTCATTTCTATTTCTGCAATGTGTCAATTTCTGCTTTTTGATTTCATGTGTCAGAAAGCCACAAAGTTCAGAAAAAGTTGAGCTTAAAACTTTTCAGAAACACTTCAGAATGATTACATGTGAAAAATTTCATTTATAACGTGTCAGAAAGATTTCATTTGAAAGGTTTAGGAAATGTTGAATCACTTCAGAATGATTACAGGAGAAACATTACATTTGAAATATATAAAAATGCAATACTTCAAATGAAACATTTCCGCAACGTTACATACTATTGCTGTTAGATTCTGAAGATATGCCAAGAGAGCGTTTATAATCCGAATATTTTCCTTTTTTCACTATAAATCAACTGCGTTTTTTTTCAAAAATTAACAAAAAACATTCGACTTCTGTTATCTTAGTTAAACAAAATTTTAAAAAATTTGTTGCATTGTATAAGTCGAATACTGATAAGGAAATCAATCGTGGCACACAGCACAAACTGTTTTAGTATGCATGTTTTTATAGAGATAGCTATAATCTTCAACTCGGACCTAAATTTGAAAGTATCTATATAAGCAAGGGACAGCCAAGGAAAAACTCTCATTTGAATTTTATTTCATGAGCCCATGAAACGAATACGAATATTCTACAGCTTCACCAACGAAAAGTGTTAACAAGTGTTAAATTTACGAACTTACAAAAATTGAATTATAATTGGACCAAAAAAAAAAAAATTAAAAATAAATTTTGTGAAAAAAACCAACAAAGTTACATCGACAGCATATGAATATTACAAAAAATTTAAACAAAAAAATAACCAAAAGACCTATTTTTGTTTTTTGGCTTGATATTGAGATTATACAAAATCTCAGTGGTGATTTGCGAATTTTGAATGGTCGTGGTTCTGCATTGTAAGACGTTCTCCAGTAATTACAAAAATTGCTTGCAACCCTGGCAGTTGCATTTCTTAAAGTGTGAAAAAGACAGTGATAAAGTTAAGATTTTTGAATACACGCAGTTAAATTGTGCTGAGAGAAAAATTATTTCTGATCTTTTATTGGATATATGCCAAGGTAAATAATAGTGAAAAAAATAAAAAAAAAAACTGAACAATAGGGGTAATAATAAAAACTCAGTTTTGTTGTCGAAATAAATTTTTTTTGCTCGAAGCATGCGGTTTTTATTGGAAATTTTAAGACGATGAAAGATGGGTCCAATCGAAGATTTTTTCGGGCTGTAAATTGATGTTTTTTTATTTCATTTACAATTTTGAAGTTAAAATATATTATTCTATTTGAGGTTTATTTTTTCAGTTATTTATCAAAAATCTATTTTCTTTTTTGTAATTTTCAATAGCCCTTCTGTATACCTCCCATAAGAAACAGTAAAGTTTTGATAAAAAAATTTATAGGAATTAACAGGATCAGAATAGCTTGCTTAGAATTGTTTTTTTAAAGGACAAGATTCTTAAAAAAATAATGATTGATTGTTTTTCGTTTACAAGACTTAAAATTACAAGATCCTAATTACTTTCTTCAGTGAGAATTCGTACACTTGAACCTTACACCACGGACCTTAGACTAATCTACCCATATTTAGATTATGATTCTGATAAAGTCGAATTGAATTTCAGCTACATATAATGATAATAGAGTTAAGCTACTACAACAATTGGCCTTCTTAGCTATCTAGCAAAAAGCTTAAAACCATGTTTAAAGCGTAATTTTATAAATGAAACCAGGAAAAATATTCCAATTTAGATTTATTATTTTTTTAATATTTTTCCTTACTTAAGGTTTTGAATTCTAAGAATTCAATTCTTGCCTCTAAGCAAAATAGCCATATGGAAATTTTTTCGCTTTAATTGTTTGCACTTAAATTAAAGTTGTTGATAATTAAGAATTGTTATTTCGTATAACTGTCAATTATCTTGAAATATTTTGTATTCGGCTTTGACCTATGTTATTAAAAAATAGATAAAGCTTCTTTTTTTTTTGGAAAAAAACAATATAAGCCAAAAAATATTTGCAAATAAATAATAAAAGTGAAATAAAATTGTTTTGAAAAATAGCTGATGTAATTTAATTTATCAACATTAGCATAGTCATATATTTCCACTGGAGTACACTCCCCAACCCCAATTTTTATTGTTTCAATTCACGATGGCAGGTCTCTCTCACTAAATAGTGCATTGTATGAAAAGCTACCAAGCAGTGCCTAAAAGTATGTACTGAAATTTCTGTGATTTCCTTTAAGAGATATATCTTACCGAGCTTTGAACCAAAGTTTGAAGTATTCCTTAATTTTAATGTCTCAACTCATTTGCAATATTCTTATTTCTGGAGGAGGGGGGGGGGGCCTGGCCTACCCACTTGCTACGCCAATGCATACTAATGCTCATCAAAATACTCAAAGAAATTGAAATAATAATCATAATAAATTTTTGCTAAGAATTAGGTTACCTGTATATGCGTCGTAAACAGTGTATAAATCATATACTTACAACAACTTTTCATTTAAAATTGTTACAAATGAATTTAATACATAATTTTGCAGCAAACTTGCCGATAGTCCAGTGCAAGTCGCAGTGATTCACGGCTCATCTTGGATAGTTGGTCAACGGTTTTAGAATTGTTATACAATGGCCATATTGCTTTGGATGTTTTACAGGTATTTAGGATCCTCCAGCTCTTTGCTGCTTCGAACAAAAAAAAAAAGAATATCTTCCATTTAACTAACGAGCGAAGAACGCACACGCTTTGTAGATCTGTAGAGAGGAATCGTGCCTTGCTAATTCAACAGCCTTTTCATTATCCTCAATGTTCTTGTGGCCTGCAACCCATGTAAGAGTTATGTCGTGCTGACGCCCCAGTTTAGCTAATTACTTCCTACATTACTCTACTAAGCGGAGTTAGGTAAGCGAAAAGGTTGAAAAAAGTCTGGGTCCCCGCACCTACTCCGCAGTCCATCTTTGATCAATCGATATATATGGTGGTTACAAAATTAAGATTTCAACTCCCATTTAACCCTCTCCGGAAACTTCAACTGAAAGTTTTTCTCGAAGTTGAGTGTGGGACAAATGTAAGTGGTTGGAAGTTTAACCAGTTAGTTTGGTTGTCTGTCGAGGATAGAGTAGTGCCCGTATTGCTTCGTTACCCAACAGCCAACTTCTTTGAGTCGTATCAAACTACAGAAACGCATCAATAAAGGATAACAGATGTACACATGTCCCATGAATCTATCGTGTAAGCTTAAATATTAGCGCAGGCAAACAAAATTTGGGATATTTATAAAATCGGGCACATTCCAATGGCTTGGGTTTTATGTTGATCGTTTTCTTAGATCACATATTTATGATCAAAAGCAGACAATTTTTAATCCAACAATATATAATTATATCTTTATCAGAGTGTGCTAAGATGGCCGCATTACCTCAAGGAGCATTTGCCGCTTGTAAATTACGCGATATGCGTAATGGCCATGATCTAACCATAGCGCGCATGAAGTCTGCTGGTGAAAAAAGTGACCCTAAGAATTTATTTGAGAATAAAAAACGTAAATATTTTTCTAAAAAAAAAAAAAAATTATGCAGAATTCGATGTATTAATGTAATTTTTTTATTTTTCTAGAATTGGAATACAGTCCAGTGAAATATAATGGAAAACTTATGAATTCAATTTGGGGTTTCTACAATCGCTACTCACCGCATAACATCAAAAGCAACGATTTCGAATCCGCCAAAAACGATTACTTTATGCAGCAGCCGTAAGTTAAAGTTCATGAGTAGACGAATTGAAATGTTTAACGTTTTTTCTTATTATTTCAGCACCGCTGTTGCTTCTTATGCCATTGCTCAAAATTTGACAATGGCAATTGAATCCGGAAACGAATGGCGTTTCTCGGCAAAATAAAATATGTGATTAAAACAAAATTATTAAATTTTTCAAGTATATGTATGTATATTGAAACATTATCACGGAAGACATTATATTTCCGGTTTATCATAAGTTGAAATTCTTTAAAATACTATATATATGCATAAATATTAAATTAGTTCATTGGTTATAAAAATTAAAAAAAAGCTTTTGCTTAAAAATACTTTTAAATATTTAATTTAGTGAGTTTTCTTTCTTTTCCGCTTGCTTGGTGCCCGAACAGAATTTCCTTAACTAATTGCTTCCTGACTATTTCTTTAATATATACTATGTCAGTTAGTTCCTAGTTTTGACATACTACCGTCTATCATGCCTTCCTCTGCATCATCTTTCTGCGGGCTCCACCAAAGCGCTGACCGACAAGATTCCCTAGAGTCTTTTCTGATCGTGTGCATATCTATTACCAGCGTCTTTCTATAATCACAGTTGAGCTGGAAGTATTGAAGTTCTTGATTCGACATCGTGCGGGATCATCGCATCCTCAACATCCGTCTCAAACAGGAATTTAAAAAGATTTGTTTTTGTTGTTTCCGTGTGCTGATGAGGGATCAAAGCAACGCAGATTAAACATTGAACTTAAGTATTCGCAGTTTGGTCTTTGCTAAAATTATGTTTAACTTCCACATATTGTGGATTGTTGCAAAAACACTTCTCACTTTGTTGGTTCCTCTGCTTCCGCGGTGCCGCCTTTAGTAGTGGCAAGAAAGCAAAACGATATATTGATGCTTACATTGTTCACCAGAGGCATTAGAGTTGGGAAATACACTTTTTATCTTACATTAAGATGAAATACTTGATTGCATCATATCGTTTATAAAATCAGGCTCAACGTTCTCGGAATAACATTCCCTAAACTTTTCATGTTTTTTTTGAATAAAAAGCAACGATTTTTTGAACCTCACCATCACAAAACAAAAGCATCAAATTAAATTATTCTGGGAGATAGATAGAGATGATTTATGTCTCTTATCTAAAATTTAAAAAGATATCTCAAATTCGAACACCCTATAGAAAGTTTGTACCAGTACGATATTCATACCCAAGGTCCATTTGAAAAATTCTTTAAAGTCTCAATATTCGGAGTTTAAGCATTTGTATCAATTAAAAGAAGATAATTCAAATAAATTATAGAAAAACAAAACAGAAATCACTTACCGATTGCGGTCTTCTGACTTGCACAGTTGAAAGACCACTGCTAAAATTTAATTTACAAAACATTTTGGAAGCATTGAAATATTGCTTTGAATAGAAGGGTAACGGCAATAACTGCAATGCATTTTTGCAACCACCAATACACTCACACCATTTAGGCATTTTTAATAAATTATTTTCTATAAATAAATCTTCAAAAAATTTTGAAAGAATTGAATTTCAATTAAATTACTTGTTGCATTTTTGTGTGAGCAAATGAAAAAAATTTTAATAAAACCACTTTAAAATAACAACAACTGACCACTGCACTCTCACTGGGTGCTCTGCCGACGGCACCGTTTTAAATGCGATTTTTTTAGCTTTCACGTATATTTTTTAAGACATTTAATTGCTTTATTACTCGAAATTTGTAAATATATAGATATATCCACTTTAAATTTTTATTCTTAATATATTGTTGCAAAATTTAACGCAGGAAACAAAACGACCATTTTGAAAATTTAATAAGAACTGAAGCACGCAGTTGGCAAGTCAACTTTATTGCCGATTAGGGCAGTTCACATTATCACACATGCTGTCCAACATGGCTTGACAACATGTATGAGTGTAAATATTGCTGTGCGGTCACATTATAGAGCATGTCATCAAACTTTAATTTCAGAATAATTTATAAGTTTCCACATCGAAGTAAACTGCATGAAATCCTATTTAAAATGAAAAATGTTCACTAGGCTTGACAGTCAGTTCACACAGGTTGTATGGTTGGACAAGCTAACTGAAAAATAAAAAAATTTCGAAATCTGTACAACATGTGTGTCGAGCGGTCGTTTCTTGAGCTTACATTATCGAACATTGACAGCATACATATCTAATAATGTGAGCTGCCCTATTATTTGGTAAACATTGAACGCATTGAGTTGTATTCGAACACGCAATGCAAATTCAGTTGAAAATTGCGGGTCAACTTCCCGTATCGCATGATGCATGCACGATTTTTTAATATATGTACGTGCGATGCGGATATTGTAGCTTTGTCAACGCTTACACGATGAAACTTTTCCCGCAAAGTTTCCTTGTTTGTAGGCAAGAGAGGAAAAACGAAAGGGACAGGTAAAAAATATGTCATATGTCGCAAACGCAAAACGAAAATCACAAAAGAGAATAGACAAGAATTTGTATCTCAGACTTTCCTCGTGTAAACGTCGACTCCGTCCATTAATTACGTGAGGTGTGTTTTATTAAATTCGGACCCCCTCTCTCCCCTTAGTGAGATTTAGTGAGCTCTGATGGAACACCCCCCCTCCCTTTCGTGAGATTGCCCTTGTAATTTTTAAATGTTATCTGCTATAATAATGTATAGTCTCTGCATTAAACAGTTGACGAGAGATTTTTACTGACCCCCCCCACCCCCCTCCTTCTAGGTGAGATTTTTCCGAACCCCCTCCATCCTATTTTGACTCACGTAATTTATGGACGTCCTTTTAGCACAACTCAGCGTTTAGAGTTCGCAAATTTTTTTATTTGTATTTTGTTGGCAATTCGGTCGTATTTTGTATAAAGTTGGCAACGCGCATGTTTCTTTCAAAAAACTTGCGATTTGACAGTAACATTTAAATTGAAAGTAAATTAGAATAAATTAAATTAAAATTTTAGTAGTGAAGTGATTTAAATTTAAGAAGAAAGTCAGTAAAAAACTCAAATGATTCCGTTTGCTTTATTTTTTGCTACACAAAACTATTGGAGATAATTTTAGATTTTTGTTATTACTTTTCACCTTTGTTATCGAATAAGTAATTCTGCAACACGTACCTCACTGCTGAGCTATACTTCCGTCTTTTATATACTGTGTTTGCGCCAAAATGGACAAGATGTGGTATATTTGCCTTGACTGGAAAATGTTCGCAACACCACTGCATGCTTTCCAGAGATTTTTTTGCGCTGTAGCGAAATTTTTAAAGGGTGTCGGACTGTATCGATGGAAACGATATTTAAAATAAGGAACGGTCTTCTGCGAAATTCAAGTAGCGTCAAAGTGACATCAGCACCAAAACTTCTGCCACACCAGCCCAAATTTCAGCAAGACAAGTGGCTGTGGGACAATTTGGCCCACTCCTCGCAACCATCAAAAAATACAGGTAATGTTTTTAATTAGTAAACCCCCAGATGCAAAAAATTTTCAACACATTTTTTTCTATTCGAGGCTTTTCCAGTCATTGAACAAAACCCATTTTTAATTCTCTCTAAATGGTAATTTCTTAGTATTAAGTCACCTGTTAGGCGACAATATTGCAAAATTAATTTTTTTTAGGTAATTAACTCGATAGCCTATTTTATTGCTTGTTAAATAAAAATGTACGTACATATACCAAAAATCCTCCAATCAACGGCTTTTTCCAAGGGTGGACGGAAGGTATAAAATTTTAAAATTTCAAATACATTCTCACTTCTGACAAATATTGAAAATGGCAGGTAGCAACCATTAAATTTCAAAGATTTCGACATTCTAAGTCTCAAATATTATTATTTTTTTAATCACTCTGATATATGTATATTTAAAGTTTATAGAAACAATTTTTTTTTAATTAAAACTTATAAATCTTAATATAAAGCATAAATTAATTTAATTTAAATAACACGATTCATATGTCGGAACCATGTATTTAATATTGATGAATGCATCTTCACCGCCGTGCAGCTCCAACACTTGCAGAGTTTCATCAATAAGATCACCAAGATTCATATTGTTCTTTTGGCTGTAGTCAATATCATCACCACAATTCACTGTAATGGGAAAAGTTTTGCATTTAAACTCAATTTCATTTTAAGATTTCAATAAAGAAGATCAAAAATAGTCAAATAAGATTCCTATTTGATAGGTTTCCCCAATAAGTATATTTCCAATTCGAAATTGGTAAAACTTCAAGTGTGCCAATCGAAATTTCCGACTTGGAACTTATTTATTTTGAGTTTTATTTTTGAATTTTTCACAGTTTCCAGTGATAAGAGAATAGTAGTGGCAACTTTTAAGCTTCCGATTTTTTTCCAATAAAAGCAGATCGATTATTCAAAAAGCTCTCTTCTGGCCATCGAAATTTCTTCCACATTTTTTAGGCACATAGTGAAAAATTTTACGCAGGCAAAACATTGTCACTCCTTTTTAAGTTTCTGCTGCAAACTTACTTAGAAAACCCTCAAAAAAAAAAAATGGTAAATTTCGACTGAACCAGCTCATAATTGTTGGGAGTCTATCTTCAAAAATGATACCAGCTTCTTTGATCTGCTGCGACCTTTAAATTTACGATCACGGAAATTCAAAAAGCCTTATTGAACTTATCCCCCAACGCCATCAAACCAGAACCATTTATAGAACTTGTTAACGAAATCCTGCTTAATTTCACTAATCCAAACTTCTTTATTGTTTTAAGCCCAACAGATATCTAGGCCGTTCAGCTTTCTTCAGAAGTTAATGAACATTACAAAATTTTCTTCATTTACGAACCAATGAGTGACAACCCCCAAAATTGCAATATGCTCAAAACTTACAGTTCTTTACTTTGTATGCATTAAACATCGGCAGTAGTTGTCTATAAAATGGTACTAAAGCAGGTCCAACTA
Source organism: Tricholauxania praeusta (assembly GCA_949775025.1). Lineage (NCBI taxonomy): Eukaryota > Metazoa > Arthropoda > Insecta > Diptera > Lauxaniidae > Tricholauxania > Tricholauxania praeusta. Next base: position 108,726,010 of record OX459031.1, on the reverse strand, counting down.
AATCTGATGACATCACAAGTTGCTGAATAATTTTTAAAGTAGTACACATAACTTCAAGGTTTTTAGTGCTAAGGGCATCTAAACGAAAATAAAACAATTTCTATACATGTTATGAAAATGATATCGATTATCATTTGATATTGGCAAAAACAATAAATTTGTTTGCGTGTTAACGACACCAAAACTACTTGGGCTAGACAATACTTCAAGATTTTAACACTCTTAAGTAAAGTGTTTGTGTGTCGTTAAATGTGCCATATTTTTTGCGAAGGTAATAAAACAAAACTAAACTTACTTTTGATTGGTAATATTAATTGTGGAATAACAGGATGAATTTTATCTCCACCAGAAATTAATAGATCGGATACACCCTGACGTGCATAAGTCTTATACGGATGTTTAGTTTCTGAGAGACCATCGAAAAATAATGGTAAATAGAGGCTGTAATCCAATTTATCGATATCCACCTACAAAGAAAAAAAAATAAATGAAAAAAAAAGATACTCGTATATATATCCTAAGTAAGTGAGATATTAAAATTTAATACAAAATGTACTTTTAAGAAAGAGGTTCTTTCTTTTCTAAAGGCAAACTCCAAAACTTGGAGTCGTAATGGGTTATATTGTTTTAAAGTCAACTAAAATTGAAGTTGTTAATTGGGATCTTAATATTAGGCAAAGTCCCTTGAACTGCTTTAATAAAACTATTACAGAAATTACTTTCCGTTGGTGCCCCCTGATTTTGAATTTTTTTTTTCAACCGCTTTAATATACAGGGCCGCATTACGGTTATTACCGTCCCTACGGCAACGAAATTATTGCAGCCCCTTGCTCCAATACGACGGTACGCCGTTGGCGGTAATGCGTCTTAGGGTATATGCATACATATGTATGTATCTATGTTTATATGCATATGCAGTTAAAACGTTATTTCCAACAGAAAAAACAATTTTTAAAGGTGCTCTTCTTTGGGTCCCTTTTTGTAGCTTCTGGGATTTCATTGAAAATTTTCGATCAACCAAAAGTTGAACAGCTTGTGTGTAACGTTGGAAAAGAATGCCCCATACATATATGTTATGCTTAGGAAATCTAGAAACCGTGACATACTGAAAAAATTTGAAAAACGGATTCCTTAAGGGACACTACGTACATATTTTTAGTTTCGATTCTTATTCGCGTGATATCGCTTTTGAATACTAAGAATTTCTCAGCAGATATTTTGTTTATTGTGTTTATTAAATGTAAATCTAAAAGTCATGAAACTAAGTGTCTAAAGTCGAACTGGCAGCTATTCAAATCCAATTGGAAAACATCTGCATCATACTTATGTATGTATGTGTGTTCGAGTAGATATTTATACAAAAAAAAAAAAAACAGTGGTAATGGTTTGCTTACATTCATTTATATAACTTTAAGAATAATTGTAAAATTGCATGGTTTGGCGTCAAGTTCTTTAGATATCAAAATTGCTAAGTGAAAACGTGCACGCGATTGACAAAAATTTGTTTGTTAGCTCTTTTTTTTCGAATTCAATTAATACTATATGTAGTTTGTAGTATTATTTGATATTTTTTATAACAAATTGCATGCATTCATATCTTTACACTAACTCCTGATTCGTTACGTAAAATTCTTCGTTTTTGCACAAAATTTGGGCTTACCTACAGAGACGCTTCCATACAGTTATAGGTAGTAGTATATGGCATCCTGATAAAAAGTCTTCATGTTCAAACAAGCCTTTAACGTCAGGATATCGAGATTTTAGCCACCAGAGGTCCATTGGATATGTCGAATGGTCGAACGCATTTGTTCCAAGAAGTGTGCTATTTTGAGATGTCAAAATAGTTTAAAAAAAACTATACCATGAATGCTAATAATACACTGCTGCATTTGGAACAAAACACACTTTTGTGATGCGAAAAAATTAACGATTTTAACTCTCCGATGAGCGTATGGGCCTAACCAGACCCAATTGATTTTCAAATTAGTTTATCTTTTCATCTAGGTATTTCTGAGCGGTCACCGTCCATGACTTCCTTATGGTGACTGAGGTGAACACAATGGAACAGTAAACGATGCGTTTCCGATGTATTTGTAGTGAGAAATTGGGTTTCAAACTTTTTCGTGAATCAAGCGCACATGGGTCTGAGCAGACCCAGAATATGGAATATAGGTCTTAAACTCAAGTCCGTTGCGTCAAAGTATACAACTGACAGCGACGGAAGTGCCGTTAGAAAAAATTTATAGTTGGTGGAGATATTCGGGGACTTTTTTCGAAAAAAAAAATCACGGAGAGAATGAAAAAATAAGGGGATCTAACAACTAAAGTTCAGAAACTTGTCATTATAAATTAAGCTCATTGTGCATAATACTACCCTGAAGGCGGTTTTCTCAATGTCTGGATCAGCGTAATCAGGTCAATTTCTGAATTAATTGCTTATTAAGTTATCGGCAAAACACCGTGCCGGTTATAACTTAATTAGAATACCATCCAGGGTTGCCAAATTGGTAAGAGGCATTTCCCGGCCTTTTTTTTTAAAAAAAAAAAAATTATTTTCCCCTTAAATAAAAAACTTTTATATTTTTTGTTAGCAATATTGAAAAATTTCTTCGTAAAATGGTAAAAACTTCAAATTTTGGTGTGTATGAAAAATTCGACCTTTTTTCGTCCGATTCCCGACCATTTCAGAAATTTTTGAATTCCTACCATACCCCTGGCATTGAAAAGAAATTCTGGGTTTGGCTAGGTCAAACCCGGCCACTTTATAACCCTGAGAACAGTTGTTAGCAAAAATATTAGTTTTTTAGTTTTTTTTTTTTAAAACAAAAATGTTCAAATAGAAAATATAGACCAAGAAATTAAATTTCCGCAGGAAAAGACAGCGCGCGTTCATAAGAGATCTTGTTTTTTTTGAATTGGTGTGCTGTTGTTGTTAGCAATCTTTGCCTTTTTTTTACAAACTTTGTGTATTTTGCCGCTGCACAAAAAGCGTAAACACAAAACAGCTGATATGCAGCACTATTGAAAAATTCACAATAAACAAGCTAGCAGTTTCCGATTTATTTTAAACAAAATAAATGCATTAATTAAATACTAGGCAATCTGTTTCTTTTTGCACAAATTTTAATTTTTATTTGTTTTCCTACGGCACAAAAAATGTAAACACAAAACAGCTGTTTGCATATTCACTATTGGGAAATTCACAATAAACTCGCTATCCGGTATATAAAGTTTACATATTTGCTGGCCAAAATCAATTTATTTTGATATTATTATTGATATTATATATAAATATTTTACTTACCGTCCAACCAATTTTGTCCCCACCATACAAATATTCCATTTTAATTGGTAAATCACCGCGATCAAAGTACATGCGAAAAGAACTGCTCTTGTGGGGATGTCCATAAAGATCGATGTCATGCAGGGAAATTTTCTTACAATTATTTTTTAAAGCTAAGGGATTAAACCAAATAAAGTTTTCTTTGAGAACAACAAAGTTAAACACTTCTTACTATTATTTCTTAAATCTAAAGGATTTAACCAAAATAAAGTCTTTAAGAACAATAAAGTTATGTGCATAGATCAAAATACGAGTATCATATCCTTAATATAGTAAATAAATTAATTGTTGTAGTAAACTTAGAGTTGAGATTTAAAAGCAAGTTGAATGCTTGCGAAAAAGGTTTAAAGCAAAACGTACAAGAACCCCGGTTCACTCTTCATGTATGGAACCTGAAACAGCAACTATTTCTCCCGATCAATAACTGATTACAAAAACTGGAGCAAAAGAATATTCACGAGCCCGTTGACGAAATTGGCTATGATAAAGGTTACACAATTAGGATGTTAAAAGACACAAACCCTCTTTAAATGTGGCCGTTATCATTAGACAGTTCTAGGATTTCAGCGCTTATAGCGCGACATTTTGGGCGCAAATGCCACTGGATGGGGACATGTTAACACATCGCCTCACAGGTAAAAGTTTATTTACTCGGGATAGTCTGTAGGCGTAGGATTCTCCTGAACAACGAAGTATCACAATGAGCAAGGCCGTGTTACCGCATACGCCATCGATGCCATGGCGTATGGGCGGCAAGGAAATGGGGGCGGCAAATTTTGAAAACGAGGGCGGCAAATTTTGAAAACGAGTTACCTTTTTTGAACCGAGGACCTTTTTTTTTTTGCTCATCAAAATTTTTTGTATGGAAATCAAAAAAGTTCTGGTTTTTTATCTTATAATTTTTTTTAAAATATGGGGGCGGCAAAATTTTATTGGCGTACGGGCGGCACATAGCCTTAACCCGGCCCTGACAATGAGTCATAATGTTGCAACCGATCTCCTCCAGAATTATCACAGCGTGATTCAACTCCATATCAAGAATAATAATAATAATAATACAAGCATATGCGTTGCAGAGTCCGTGAAGAAACAAGAGCTCTACGGCAAAATTACATCAACTGGTGCCACGATGAGAAAACAATGAACATGGGCAAGCACGTCCTTGGCCAACTAACAACAGAGACACTTATAAATCACTTCTGCATTAGCAAAACTTGGCGAAGCAGCCAACTCGACGTTCGCACAGTGAAAAGAATACACTCCTCTATTCCGCGGAACTTACTAGATCTTCATTGATCCACAATGCCTGCTGAACTACTTTTGTATTTCGGAGCAAAAGAAGAACTGATTCAGTATGTGGTAACACCCTGTATCTAATCGAAGAGATACGCAAAATTTAAATTCAGTGCTTAAACTAAAACCACCCTGAAGCAGCGCTATGGAGAACTTCATAGGTATTAACACACCTTCTTTCATTTTTTACATTTACGTTTATACCGTGTATACTGCCGTGCTAAGCGAAAAGGGCGTATCTCAAAAAAAATTCGTTTCGAGATTATTGATGTTTTGTTTATGTCAATTTGTTGAAATATCTGTGAAATTGAGAAAATAAGATAGAGAAAATTTTCTTAGTAGATTTTTTATATGATTGAACTAAGACACCGGCATTTTGAGTATTTCATTAGACCCATAATTTCTTAAGTTATCCGATGCCATAAGAATCCCGGATATTTTTTTTTTTATTGAGATACGCCTTTTTCGCTTAGTATGGCAGTATAGATGGAGAAAGAAATAATTTCGGTTAAGTCGTTAGGCTTAAAATTTTTTTTATACCCTTAATATATTTCTTGTTCTGCTAACAGAACTTACCTGTTTTACTTGTCTTACCGCGAGCGCTTGCCGGTGCTGGCGGATCCAATAATGGTCCATCGACCACAATTGTATTCTTCTGTCTAGATTGTATAGAAAATGGTAAAACATATCGTGGATGGACATTGAAAGAAGCAGATCCGACAAGAAAAGGGCGTGACGTCGGCGTATTTGATGTATTAGCAGATTTTGAGCGACTTCTCGCGTATGTTACATTTTTAGGTACCTCTAAACGTGATGGACGCGCAAAAGAACCACGTGCGGTATGGGACATTCTCGAACTTACAAGTATAGTAATAAAAATAATAAAACCAAAAAAGCACAATAAATAATATAATTCGCTAATAAATGTTACTTTTATTTATTTTGATACTTCGTATGGTTGCTGTTGATTTTATTTAGTCCTTGTTATTGCTGTTTTTGTGGTTGTTGTTGTTGAGACGAAAACCAATAAACTGATGGTATGAAATAAATTTTTTAGCCGTGTGATTGATATTCTAAGGAATTTTCTATTGCAATGATAAAGTGGGGGCGATATAATGTCAAAACAAAACGTTGCTAGGTTCAAATGCGCAGAAACAAATACTTAAAAAGTAAAAAAAAAAATTAAACAAACAAGATAGTTTTCAGATTTATTAATGAATTTTATTGTTGGTGTGTAGCAAGAGAAATTTTCTCTTTCTAAACACGCGACAACTCTTAAGAAATATCTATTTTATTCAAACAAACATATTTCAAATAAAATATCACAACGAAATACAATGCTCAGTGACAATATGTTACATCAAAGTCAAAGTCAATTATTGACAAAAAAAAAGTAAGGGATTCATACCGATTTCAAACCACATTAATCCGTTACTGCATTGAAAAAGCTGTGGCAACATTGACCTTAGATTAAGAAGTCATCCCTGTTAAAAAAAAAAATATCTGGCAACAATTTCTTGCAACTATCGCAATGTCGACGTTTACAGGAGGAAAGTCTGAGAGACAAATTCTTGTCTATTCACTTTTGTGATTTTCGTTTTGTGTTTGCGACACATGACAAATTTTTTATCTCGTCCCTTTCGTTTTTCCCCTCTTGCCAACAAACAACGAAACTTTGCCCGACAAGTTTCCTCGTGTAAACGTTGACAATACAATTTCATTTAGTCGGCGTTTACACGAGGAAAGTCTGAGAGACAAATTCTTGTACATTCTCTTTTGTGATTTTCGTTTCGCGCTTGCAACATATGACAAATTTTTTACCTCGTCCCTTTCGCTTTTCCCCTCTTGCCTACAAACAAAGAATTATATATTCAAGAAATATTCAAATAAGGGGTTTAGCACCCTTGATCAAGTACGTACATTTTTTGGCTCAAACTGAAAAATAAAAATGATATTCATGTTGTTTTATTTGCTGAGCGCCTGCTTCAAACAAAATTTAATTTCTCTTACGGATTGAATTGAAATTATTTTACAAAACTCAAAATATTTCTATAATTTCTATATTTTTTTAAATTATCATGGAAATAAAAATAAAGGCTAACCTAAATTGTCGCATTAAAATCTGACAGCAAAATGTGGCTTCGTAGCTGTCAAAATCCAATGCAAAATGGATTTTTTCAATTAAATTTTCTGAAGAAAAACCAACAACAAAATTTACGCGGCAACAGCTGCAAATTTGCAAGTTTGAAGAAGTCAAAATAAAAATCATGTTGTTGGATTTGCTGATTGCCTGGTAGCAATACAAATGAATTTTCTCAAATGCAGCTAAAATGTAAAATAAATTAATTAATATGGGTTATGCAAATAAAAAATGGCGGAAGTAATTATTATTAGTGAGTAAATATCATCAGGATTTTCCTCCATTTAATAATCAAAACTAATATTGAAATTATTGTGTAATTGCCGAAAGGTTTCCTCTTTTTTTTTAATTATCAATTCATATAGCATTTATTTTCATTTCGTATTTTCAAAAAACTTCTCTATTAATTTAAATAAATAAAATAAAAAATCTTAATAAAATAGAAAATGGCAGATCAGAGGGAATTTCAGCTTCGTTGCTAAAAATCCCAATGCGCAATGTCGCATTTCCCCTCATTCTAAGACCGTATTTCTAAGGTCTTTGAATTAGTAACACGTTCCAATTATCGACATTTCTGGGAGCGTAGTTCTTTAATATATAATTCTTTGTATATAATTCTTTGTTTCATATATAATTCTTTGCATATAATTCTTTGACAACAAACGGTGCAGATATTGCAGTTCAACATTAATTTCGCTTCGATTTTGTTTCGCCTCATTTGCATTTGTGTTTTTATTCAGTGGGGTTGCAAGCAAATTTGTATCTCTCAAAGACTCAAATTAAAAGGAACGCTATCAAAGCTCAATTAATTGCAAATAAAATTAGAAAGTAATTTTGAAACTTAAACTATTCATCAAGAATATGAATAAAGTGAAATAAGTGCGAGTATTCAAGTACTTTTTGCTGATTTGTGACAAGTGAAAAAACTGCTTCAACCATTTTGTTTTCGCACACACACATAAACGCACTCTGAAAGAAAGAAATGTCAGAAAAATTTCGGCTGCATTGAAAACCTGCAAAATTGAAAAGTATATTTTTCTTCTCAAAGAAACCATGCAAGTGTCGCGTTTGTGTTTAATTAATTAGCCAAATAAATTGCTAAAACGTTTTAAAGTGCTAAAACTAAAAAAACACAAGTATTGTGTTACAAATAAAAAGAAAGCCATTCAAAAATTGGATAAAATATAAAATTTTTTGGTAATAAAATACTGTTGCCTCTATATCGCGTATTTTCTTGCAAACAATATTTAGTAGAAAATAAAATTACCTATCTAACAGTGGGTGAAGAGGAGGTACATTTGTGTTGCTGCTTTTTAACCGTTATTGTGAATTGGTTACTGCACCGTATGCCATTGTGATTGCGTTCGATTGTTCTATGGTCACGTACACCTTTGTTTTTGGAATTTTATTTCTGAGTTTGACTTTTTAAAAATTTGACGAATTGAAAAGAAAAAAATACAACTAAAACGCGATGGTCAAACTGAAAATGTACATTTTAATTCTGTTTTAAGCTGGTAAGTTTTTGAAATAAAAAGAAAAAATTAATACAAACGTAAATTTTATTGCCGGTAAAAAAAAATCACCATCCCCACCCAATCGGATTTCATGGAATTCCACGATTTTTGTTTATTTTTCTTATCTTTTTGTAGCATAATTTCATGATTTTCAATTAGTAATTTTTAAAGTTTTTCTGTCCCCTGCCCCAGCATAATTTCTTCTACGTGTGTGTATGTGTGTGAATTTAATTGCATTATTCGCTGTGCTGCACATCTGTCGTTCTTTTTTGGTAGGTATTTTTTATTTTGTTTCATCACTGCCTCCACCATTTTAATTTTTTTTTTCATTTTATCTATGGAACGTTAATTTGATTGCTATTTTTAATTTGAAAATTTTGATTTCTTCTCATGGTTATGACCTTTGGCATAGATCTAATTTAGGTTCCAGTGAATTTTTGGAACAGGTTTACCGTAGCTTATATTGTCCAATTTTTATTTTTAGGGGTGATTGGGGTTAAAGGCAAAAAAGAATTAAAAAAAAGTCGCTCGGATATAGTTTCAAAGATATAGCCATAGGAAGTTGCGGATAGTTGCTATAAATTGGGAACCTCTGAATGGATATAAGGACTGTCCCAGAAAAAAATCAATTGTGCGAAGCTCTTAGCAGTTGAAAGGATTTACTATTTTTGGTACAAAATTGAACTTTTTACTTTGATACTATTCCATCGTGGCTTATGAGTAATGAGAGGTTGCTAAATCGGGTCAGAACATCACTGTACGCTCATGTGCACGAATAAATGGTAGAACATTTTTTCGAGGAACTCGTCTATATAAACTTTTGAATTGATTGTGCCTTGCGTAACAAAGAAGCTTCTTCTAAGTCCGCATGTTCATATGACCTGCCAAACCATATATTGTTTCGAAAATTTCGAAATTTTTTTCTCTTTGAGTTTACTAGGCATATGCCCTTACGTCGGTGAAGCATAATATTTGTGCTCAGGTAGCGGCTTAAAATCTGCTTTGAAGTAAGTTCCATCGTCCATAACGCAGCAATCAAATTTACTCGGGTACCTTTCATACAATTTTCGGGCTCGTATCTGAGCCATCAATTGCTTTTCATCAGAACGGTCTGGTACTTTTTGAACTCTATATGTCTTCAGCTTACTTTTTTCCTTTATCCTTTGTACAGTAGATTTTGATGTACCTGATCTAGCCGCCATATCTCGCACTGAGGTGCTGGGATTATGCTTAAAAAGACCCTTCAACTTCGCCCCTACCCTTGAGTTTGAATATTCTGGTTTTCTACCTGAACCTTTTTTTCATGAATCAGGTGACCCTTATAATAAGAAATAACCGTCAAAACAGTTCTATCTGATGCACCAACTCTTATTCCTATAGCTGAGTATTTAAACTCTGGATTTTGCAGGTATGTGGACAAAATGAGTTCGCGGACTTTTTTTTGTTTGCGTTTTCAGTAAAATTTTTTGAATAAATTTTTTTGTTTTCCGGTAAAAAAAATGGGTTAATATGCAAAATTATAACTGAAATAATACATCATTTTAAAGGAGAAAAATTAGGCTTTCTTAACATTCTAAAAAAGTTACATGTTATCAATACATTTTTTGAAAAAAAAGTTTTTTGGAAAAAATTGTCAATAATTTCAGAAAAATCGTCATATCGTCAAAAATCTAGGTAAATAAATTTATCTTTCTTATGACAACCATATTTTTTATATCCATTCAGGTGTTCCCAGCTTATAATGAACTAAGCAAAAGCTATATCCGCAACTTCCGATGGCTATATCTCCGAAACTACACATATGGTCAAAATAATAAGTACACCCTCACATAATTAGGTCAATGGCTTGTAGGCAAAAATTTATTAAATTAATAGAAAAACAAATTTATAGGTAACTTCTTACAACATATTAAATAAAATAAAAAGGTATAACATTAATAAAAAACAAATATATCTTTCAGTCTTATCAAAAAAGTAAAAAATGGATTAAAATGACTGGACAAAATAATAAGTACATTCAGTACATTTTAATAAAAAAAAAAATTAACTCGATTTTATCGGCTCTATTTGTTGATATTTAAAGTTCATCATTAGTAGCCGGTATATCAACCATTGTTTTGAGTAATTTTGTGTACTATTTTTGGCATACTGGAGATAAGCTAACAAGTCTCTACTGGTTTTTCATACCAAGTTTTTTGGACAAAACTCCATAATTGCTTCTTATTTTGGAATACTTCCTTTCCTATTCTCTGCTTCAACTCTCGCCAAAGATTTTCCAAAGGGTTCAAGTTCAGTCATTGACTTGGCCAGTTAAGCAAGGTCACACTATTGTTTTGACACCAATTCTTCACCAACTTGGAAGTATGCTTAGGATCAATATCCTGCTGAAATATCCATTTTAGCGGCATACTTTCCTCAGCAAAGGGCAACATCGTGTTTTCCAAAATGTCTTTATAGTGGAATCTGGTCATGCTATCGGAAATTTGATGTATTGGTCTGGCACCGTACCATGAAAAATAACCCCAGACCATAATATGGCCACCCCCATACTTTACAGTCTTTTTTGTGAAGCGTACGTGAAATTCTTTACCCTTGGGGCGTCGAACATTTCGGGCGGAGTCATTTCCAAACATATTTATTTTTGACTTGAATGTTTCTTTGCGAATGATAAACGCATCTTCAAATTTTTTTTCGAAGCATAGAAACTTTTCTCGCTATCCGTCAAGGTAAATTGGTTCGTTGTAATCATCGACGTACCGTTCGGAACGAGATCACATTGCCGATGTCTGCTGAAATGGCACTTGAAGATGCGAAATGGTTCTATTTTGCGACAGTGACAATAAGACTATCTATCGTTGTTGAAGAATTTTTTGGTCTTCCGCGGGTTTCAACCACTTTTTTAGCTTTTAAAGCGTTTTGGACGAAAAAATTGACTGATCCATGGCTTCGGAATTAGTACGAAGACTTTGGCCGTAATTTCTGAGTGTCGAAACCATCTGCCTCTCCTCGGCAGTACAATGTTGATTTCTTCCCATCCATGAAATTTTTTTCTTTTTATTTTGATATAACGAAATATGAAAATAAATAAAATTAACAAACTTGTGCGAAAAAGCCGATCAGATTGTTGCAAAATTAAAGAAATGATTAATGTACTTATTATTTTGTCCAAGTGAAATAAAACCTTTAAATGAAAACATACGCGTATAGAAAAATTCGGGGAAATCCCTTCTTCTTTTTCACTTTTAAAGTCATTGCCATATTGAAATTATCAAAATAAAAAAGAATTTCCATATCTATTTTCAGTAAAACAAAAAATAATTGAGAACTAATAAGATATCAGGTAGTGTACTTATTATTTTGACCATATGTGTATATCCTAGTGACACTTTTTGATTACATAATTATTCTTATAATGAAAAGGGACATAAGAAAAGTTTTGTTTAATAAATATTTTCATTATTTTGCTCGAACAAGAGTAAAATGAGTATGGAATTATGAGTAAAACATTAATGATCTTATATCCCATAGAGTTTTATAAGAATCAATATTTATAATATGGCGCCACGAAAGTAATGTATTTTATCATTTTACGAATAAAAGTTACCGTATATTTCGAGAAGCAAAACAGATATACAATATTAAAGTGCTGCAAGAATCTCTAACTAAATGGTTGGGGTCCCGGAAACGATGTCTAACCCAGAGACGATAAATTTACGGAAATACAATCTCAAAAATTCATTCCGTGGAAAGATCAGACCTCGTTTCCCTCCGTCAAATCATATATACATATATATTTTGAGTGGGGTCTGCTGCCCCGCTCTATTTAACTTCTCTATTTGTCAAAATCATCAGTTCGAGCAAAACAAATCTCTATTAAATTGTTTCTTAATTCATAATTAATTTTTTGTTTGTTTTGAATATGGTTTTGACAGTTGACACTGCTCTCTTAGTGTTGCATCAATAAAGCTTGACAACATATGCCTTAACCACACATTATGTTTATGCTACGTTTGTGCCCGGTTATATTCTACACGGGTTGAGTCAATTGAGCAGGTATTTTTACTTTTTTATGCGCTTTTTTTTACATTAACACATTTGACAGCTGGTATCAGATCTAATTCTACTCGCGTTTATACACAATTTTCTATAGAGTTATACTCTGTAACTAGTTATAAAACAAGGGTAGATATAACTCGGTTCGACCCTTCTACTCGAGTTCAGAAATGGTTTTTATGCATGTGGGTTAAATCTACCTCGAAATTTTTTTTTGAATTACTAGGTTTAGTTACGGTGATCATATGTACTATTTTTCGGAAACAGTTAAGCATACCAGCAGCCTGTCTCCGTCTATTGTTTGCATTTCGTACACCTACATCTGCGTTCTTTCTGCTTCGTTTGAACAAAAAAAAGCAGTACATATTTCTTGGCAGTTCAGACAGTTGGAAAGCAGTGCTAGACTTCTAAAAGCAGTGAAGATATAATATCACTGATCAAAAGTTACCGTCCACCTTTTTTCAATATTAGAAAACGTTTTAAGACCTTGCCCAGTTTCAATTACCAATTTTTCAATCTTTAGGAAGTAACAATCTGTAGAGGCAGCTTAAAGTCCGTAATATTTATAAATTTGGTTCTAATGCATTCGGTATATCAATCCGTTCCAAAGTTTTGAAAAAGACCGTAGTGGTTTTAACTTTGTAATTCAAACAGTTTTATGGAAGTCCATTCAGAGTACGTGCATTGTGTAATATGGCAAGAGTACATGTCTCCACGCACTCACTATTAGTTTATTGAAAATGTTGATAAAAAGATAAACCACAATATACAAAATTATGTAGGTATATAAAAGAAAATTAAAAAAAAAAAAAATGTTTTACATTGTATTAATTGTATACATAAAGTAGAGAAGCTATTGTTTCAATATCCTGCGAATTTGTAACATAATACAAGTACATCCACTTTAAAGAATGGCTACGGTCTATACGTAAAAAGTCTCACAAACCAATATGCTAAGACTGGTTTCTTTGGTTGCTAAAAAACGTACTATCAAACACATATAAGGAAATTTTAAATCATTTAAGATTTCCGCTACAGACTGCATGTATATCAGCACGTTTGGGAAATTATACATTATACAAATGAAAGCCATAAATATAGTTTTACTCAGAAGTAATATGCAGGACAAGAATGGAAAAAGGATATTATGTTCTTCCATTTGATTAGATGTCAGCGCGCGCACAGTTGGGTCTAACAAAAAATGCGCATATGGTGCAAATGCCTACGCCATTTCAAAGTTCACTGAACTCCTTTTTTTATCTTTCTATCTTTCCATGATATCCTTTATAACTTAAAATTGCGCAGGTAGCATCGTTAGTATTTTGTTAATGCATTTGTGTGAATGTAAATATTTGAAAAAAAAACAAACTACATAATGATTTTTTTATTTTTAATATAACACAAGTTTGCTATTGGAGTTGATTGGTGTCAATATCCTTTAACTTAGGTCAAGATGTATTTTTTTTTTGTTTCCAACTATGCCAAAAGTTTGGTATTTTCCACTTTCTTAGTTATAAAATTATTTAAGGGTTGAAAATAATTTTAAAGGGAATAGCCTTTCAAGGATGCCTTTATTTAAAGTCGTTTTATTTTTGTTTTGTTTGTTGATATTGATTTAAGAAAAAAGTAAACAATGGAAAAATACAATCATATTATATTAGTTAGTTCCCAAGTTTTGTTAATTGAAATGCCCATATGATTTTATGTTTATTGGTTGTTAAGAAAAAATTAAATGCACTGAAAATAAAATTTCTGCACCATTTTTCCAGAATAATTTTTTTTTAATGTACATAGTTATTTACCTTTTTTTTTCTTAGAAGCTTACGAACAATTGAACAAAAAAGCTTAAGTCCCGTCTGACCCTCCGAAAAATTCACTTTTTAGGAAACAACGGACACTAAGCTAAAAATCGAACATATCCGATTGACCTCAAACTTGGGCAAAGTGTTGTCCTATTAGGTGGAGTAAGAATCTAAGTCCAAGTGTTTTCGATAAATTCTTTAATGGCTTTTTGAAAGGTCGTTATTATTTTTACAAAATTTGATAATTTTATTTTCATTTTTCAAAATCAAAAATAAACTTTTAACCTTTTTTTGAAGATGAATATTTGTGATTTTTTTTTGATACTCTAGAAAGAAAGCTGAAGTTTCATCACATTAAATTCCCGAGGGTGCTTTTTATACTTTTCGAATAAAAGGTCATTAAACATTTTGGTATTACTTTTTGCAGAACTTTTCAAATTCATAACTATCAAGACCGTGAAAATAACATATTTTTCTACCTCATTTGAAAGATCGTTTTTAGTGCTTAAACCAGGTGTAAAGTACCTTACAGCTCATATAATATTCAAACATAGTTTACCCCATAGCCATCTTCTTTTTTATTTGCTGAATAAGGTTGTTTGATGTAAATAAGTTGAAGCACTAAAGAAGATCTTTCAGACATATATCGTTGATTGGTCAAGCTCTCAAAAATGCTTCCCACCAAAGAAACGCACAAAGATAAAGATTCACCTGCTTTAACTACACAGTGTGCCATACGGGTCCGTTTCGAATTCAGACTCGCTTCTTTGTATATTTTATCCGAAGCAGATTTCGTTTCGGATCCGTCTCGAACTCGTTTTCGTATGAAATTCCTCTCGGAAAAGCGAAAGGATCGTCCGCTTTGTCGGATCTGTCTCGAACTAGGAGTGGACTTCATATACGGATCCGTTCCGGACTCGTTTCTTGAAATAAAACGGATTCGAGACGGACTAGTTTTTTTTAAATAAAACGGATTCGATACGGACTCGTTTTTTTTTTTTTAAATAAAACGGATTCGAGACGAAATCGCTTTTTTTTTAAATAAAATGGACTCGAGATTGACACGACTACAATGTTGGTGAGTTCAAGGACGATTCCTACTTATTCCTTCAAACAAATCATTGTTGTTTTTTCCTTGAAACATCTCAATAACTTTTGCTGCTATAATGACAAAACGTACAAAATAAACGCAATTAAAAAAGTTTCTGGAAAATACCTGGTATACGGCTATATCATAGTTACACGTAACTTGTTCACTCATCTGAATTATTTGAAAATTCTGACAAGTAACTCTATTCGGTTTGATGATGAGCTTCAGGAGTACGTGACTAATGATATAACAAAGGTATTTAAACTAAAAATAAGTACAGAAATAAATGTATTTCTTATCCCTGATACATTGGAAATAAAATAAAAGTTTTGATCACAACTTGAAAACTGCCTTTTATGTTAAAGATCTGAATCTTTTTTGAAAAACTTCCCAGTTTAAACTGGGAACTAAACGGATAATAATTCGTAACATTTAAAACAAACTAGGCCGTCTCGAATCCGTTTTATTTAAAAAAAACTAGTCCGCCTGGAATCCGTTTTATTTAAAAAAAAAGTCGGGTACAGATCCGTATATGAAGTCCGTTCCGAGTTCGAGACGGATCCGTCGAAGCATAAAAAAACGGAATCCGCGCTGACGGATCCGTAACGGGTTTGAAACGAATCCGCATCCGTTTTTGTGCACATTGGGTAAATATAAAACATAAAATCATACCATAATATATCGGTATACTTCAAAATTCTTATCGGCTACTCCTTTTGTGTTATTTTTTTTAATTTTTAAAAATAATATTTTTTAATTTATAAAAATAATATTTTTTATGTCTCTGGTAAAAATGGTTTAATGTTGTACTTGCTATAATTTTCAATATTACAGAATTTAATCGATTCAGATCTTTTAAACTGACTAATACAAATGCTGCAAACACACAGATGTTTACTTCGAAACCATCTCTCAAAGTAGATAGCTAAGATCTAACAAAACAACAGCAGGCTATCAACAGAATTTCTTGCGTACACCTATACCTCAATGTATGCAGGAGGAACATTTTATGCTTAACACTTAAAGCCGGCTGTAATTTCAATCAACATCTGGATAACAACCAGGACGATGTCTGCCAATGAGCAGATTTTAAAAATTGCGCGCTTTGTTAATATTTTTTGTTGTTATTTTTAGTTTCTTTGACATCCAGACAGTTTAGGTAGGTCGTAGGTTCTTAACATTGTCTAGCCTATATTTTCTTTATGAGTGCCTATTGATGGTATTATTCTTGTTGTTGTTGTTGTATACATCCATCAGCTGCTCTATTTCAATTGAGCAGGTGGTGGATATTTGTTAAAATGCTTTACTGCTGGTTACCACTTGGTTGGTTGGTTGGTTGGTTGGTGCTTGCGCCGATATAATAAGCCTGGTGGTTGTTTCTTGTTGTTGATGACATGGAGGGATATTTTTGTTTGCTGTTTAAGACAGCAGCAGTTTCTTTTACAGCGTTGGTGGCACTGACCCGAAATCAGCTGATTTTTGTTTATAACAATCGTGTATACTATATATTAAAATATATTATTTATTTTGTTGTTGTCTCCGTCTATCATGCGCTATCTTCAGTCGTTTGGTGGTTAATTTTAGAACAACCCTCGAAAGTAATACTGAGCGACCTATAGACTAAATTTTGGGTTCAGTTTCTGTTCATTAAAGGGGTGGAAGAGAACAACGACCAACAAAAAAAAAACACATGTTATCATGTCTGATGGTGATAATACGCACCACGTTTTTAGGTGCAAGGACGAACTCAATTTTGTAAACAATGACAAGATTTACTCTTGCTAAGGGTTTCCCCAAAAAAGCACAAAAAGCAAGGCAAAAAACAAAAATACTGTGTCAATTTAACTACCCTACATATATGTGTGTTAAACAATTTCACCACTTTTTTTTTTAAAATAAACAGTACGATTCATAACATCTTCTTGAAATATATTTGCGCCTATGGTATCAATTAAAGGTGGTAGCGAAAATTTCATTCATAAAAATTTTCTTATCATGTGGAATTTCTTTTTAAGGGAGGTTTAACCAATTTAGTAAAGTAAATACTTTTGGTACTCAATTGCAAACAGGTTAGTTTTCTTATAAGTCTACACTTGTTAGTAGAAGTCGGTTGAATTAGCGCAATGTAGGTCATGCGATCTGTGTAGTTAAATCTAAAATTGTAACTTGTACAAAAAATTTACTGGGAATTTCTGAATTTAAATCAAAACCGTTGTTGTCATTATATTCAAAAATCGAATTTAAACCACTAAAGGCGTACACTGAGAAAACGATTTGTTTAAATATGAAAAATGTGTATTTCATATAGAGCAATCAAATATTTATTTGAGTCAAACATTGGATTTGGATCAAATGTTGATTGAAATATTTTATGTTTGACTCAATCAAATATTTAATTGCTCTATATGAAATATGCATTTGTTATAATCCAACAAATCGTTTTCTCAGTGTAGTTAAAAATGATAAATTATGACAGGAATTCAACTAATATGACATGTATTTTTGCTTTGTAATATTTTTAAAAAATTTCACTTACCATAGATTTTTTAAATGCAAAAGTCTGGCATAGAGTATTCTGTTCCAGAGTTTTGTCAATTTTAAGGTTTCACTTTTTATAAAGTGTCGACAAAAAGCGCTTCTGTCATATAATACTTTTTCTCAATTTTAAAGATTCGCTCAGAAAACCGTAGTGATACGATAATTTAAAGTCTTTAATTCCATGGTAGGAGCCAAACCGTTTAGAAACCCTTTAACATTGTTTGACAATCGTTTTTTCCGAATTTTATAATTCCAGTTTAAAAGTAAGGACTGGACGTTGTTTTCTGGTCTACCAGTGAGGAAATGAACAGTTTTTTTTTGTGTGTTGGAACTGCATAATCTCCTGAGAATTTTATTATGAAACATGTGCCTCGTCAATATTTGACGAGGCATCATATCCCTCAGGATTTGAACTTTAAAAATTTCCTCCTTATTGGATATTAAGATCGTGGTGTGTGCCGAATTTCATCTTTTCAGGGTAGGATTTTGGCGGTGGCTCTTATTGTTTGCTTACAAGTGAAAGGATTTTTTGTCTTAAATTTCTTGTTGCCAGTATAAATAGTTTCGTTTAGGTGTTAAAAAAAGTTCACGCATAAAAAAAAGAGTTGGGGTGTCAAATTCAATGAAACCATATAAATTAGCCGTAGTAAATATATTTAATTTTTAAACTTACATATTTATTTTTAATGAAATTTGGCTTGGAGATAGATTGAACCCTAAACAAGGTTATTAAAAACTTTTAGTTCTTTAAGATGGCGCGACACCGCCCTTAATGAGAAAAAAACTCTGTCGCGCCTGAGCCGCTACACCGATTTTGATGAAATTTTGTATGGAGATAGATTGAATCTTGAGTAAATTTATTTGTTTTAAGTGAGCGGTGCCACGCCCCTAACAGGAAAAACGTTTTCAATGCTAAACTAATGAACCAGTTCTGATGAAATTTGGTAAGGTACTTGAGAAAAGGTATTTGTTTTAAAATGGTTGGCGCCAAGACCTTTACAGGAAAACATGTTTTCTTAGCTAAACTAATCGACTGATTTTGATGAAATTTGGTATAACAAATTATATTTGATATATAAAGGCTGATCCAATAAGAGCTTCCTACTTTGTTTTCTAAATAAAATACATAAAAATCAATGTAATGATGCAAATCTTTATTTGGAATGATAGTTCGGTTCCTACAACTCAATGTTTCGTTCAAATGTTGCCAACGACTAGTTCTTAAATGGTCCATTTTGTGGGTCCAATATTTGACAACTCTTTCGAGCATATCGGCCGGTATTCCTTGAATAACAAGAGTTTATTCATGATTGAGTGTCTTATTGAATACTGAATGCAAACGTTATATGGACAAGCCATTTGATACATGACAGCTGTCAAAACAACCCAGTTGGAAATGGGACCCTGTATTGGATCACCCTTTTTACCTAATAAATATGGTCCAATTTTATACAACTCTTTCGAGCATATCGGCCGGTTTTCCTTGAATTACACGAATCTATTCATGATTGAGTG
Organism: Tricholauxania praeusta; assembly: GCA_949775025.1. Taxonomy (NCBI): domain Eukaryota; kingdom Metazoa; phylum Arthropoda; class Insecta; order Diptera; family Lauxaniidae; genus Tricholauxania; species Tricholauxania praeusta. Next base: position 108,706,722 of record OX459031.1, on the reverse strand, counting down.
GTATTGAATACTGAACACAAGCGTCATATGGACAAGCTATTTCACACATGACAGCTGTCAAAACAACACAGTTGGAAAAGGGACTTCGTATTGGATGACCCTTTAGTAATAAAATATTAACTGAGTCAAACATTAAATGATTCAGCCAGCATTTATCATTATTTAATCTAAATACAATATGTTTGAATCAAATTACTATTTGATTGCTCTAAATATACATTTGTTATATTCAAACAAATCGTTTTCTCAGTGCAGAATTTCAACGATTCTTTCAGAAACTTTTATTTATTTAATGGTTGGGGGCATTTTTGTATACCAATTTTTAGAATTTTTGAGATGGGAACTTTTTGAATCTTATTGTTACAGAGCTGAGTGTTATTTAATAGGAATTTCAAGCAGACTTTTTTATGGTTCTAGGTATTTGCAGTTTATGTGTTTAGTATTTATGTACTACATATGTACATATTTATATAAAAGATTTAAAATAATTTTGTCATATTTTCATTGTTCTGTTGATTACAATCAAAACCTCTAATGATGTACTTAATCGCAATATATGTACGTACATATATATGTACAAATGTATCTGTATTCACAATAGTCTCAAACGGAGAACCTTCCGTAGTAGTTTCCAGGCAATTTTACTAACTTCAATTCTTATGCTGCTGACAAAAGTTGAATAGTAAAATTTTAGAGCGTGCGCAAATGAAAAATATTAACTGAAGTTACAAAAACAACAAATGTAACAAAAGTTACTGAAAAAACATTGTACATAACTAACAAACGTACGCAAGGATACAAAATAACAAAGGGACGCACGCTCCTTTTTGACAGGATGGATATACGAGCATAACAATAGCAACGCGATGACGACAAGAAGTATTTTTTTTTTATTTTATTTTCAACATGGCTCTATGAACACTCAAATACAAACGCCGAATACCGAAAAGGAAACAAATATTGAAAAGAGCGTGACTTAAGCAATAACAACAACAACAAAATGCAATATGTACATACAATTTAGGAGAAGGAGAGCAGTCTCTAAGTAGCAAGAGCACAAAATACATTAGCTAACAAAAAGGATCTTAAATCCATTTATTTGCCGAATGAACGATTTGGTTTTGCCAACCAACTGGTCTTACGTTAGGCAAAACAAAACCGTAACGAACGAAAAATCATTTAGAAATTCAATCATTCGTGCTCGTATTTACACTCGTTTGCCTTCGTTTGCTGCTGCTTCTGATTATGGAACTGGAAATAAAATTGCTTTTATGTAATTATACTGACGGGGGGAAGCTAACAACGTTACGTTTTACCTATTTCTCTCGGCCTGGTGCGTCGAACCTGAAATGTATATGTAAAATATCCATGGCTGGCGACGACGCTCATTGTTTTTGAGCCATAGCCAGAGTAAAACTGTGCACATTGTAGGCTTTTTACAAAAAAAAAAAAATGTTCGCGCCTGCGCTGCACTCATGTTTTTACTCTGGTTCCAACCTTTACGGAAGTATGAGTGCATCATTTCAATGGATTCTTGTCCCCCTTGCTTTTCGACCAGATGCCAACTACTTTTATTCGATGTGTGTGTCTGTGTGTCTTTTTGATAAATTTTGTACATATTCTGTGTATTTGTGGCGTACGCTAACTAGCTTATGGTTTGTGTCACCTTTTGATTTACCATTTCGTATAGGACTCTTACAAAGTATGTAAGTGAAATAAATATTACGACCCATTTCCTGTGTCGTCTCTATTTTCCAAAATAGCATATAAATCTCATTTGAAATTGACATCTAAAGTTAAACGTTTCTCAAATGAATGATTCGATTGAAAAATATTTATCTTCCTGATGGGAATTAATGTATTTTGCTGAATCAAATAAATATTTAGTAACCTTATATTGCTTTTATTTTACTTTACGTTAATATGAATATCATGTGATTTTCAACATATTTTAGTACAATACCAAATCGATATTAATACATTTACGACAAAGAAAAGTTTGTTCCATACAAAAAAAGTTTTGGTAGTAACACATGCTAATATAAAGTTTTAACTCCCCTTTATGTCCAAAAACATATGCGGATCTGTTTTGAACCCGTTACCATTCACCTCTCCTTCTGCTTTCATTTGATTTGTCGTTTTCGTGCACAAGGGCTTGATGGACTCGCAATCGACTCGAGGCGAGTTACTTGAAGGCCGTTTCAAGTGCACTCGTGCAGACCTCTAATGCTTACTTGATCATAAGTTTATAAAGGGTTTTTCAATAAGAGCGCTACAAAAGTTTTTTTAAATAAAACAAACACGGTTTGGGATATCAATGAAATTCTTTATTCTTGTATAAGAACATTCGATGCCATTATGTATGGAACTCAATTTCTTTTGCATGGCCACCACGGGCACGCCTGCAGAAGTTCAGACGCTGAACCCAATTTTCGGCAGTTTTCAAGCATAAATCGGCCGATACTGCTGCAATTTCACATTCGATATTCGTACGAAGTTCATCAATCGTCGCTGGCTTATTGGCATAGACCATAGACTTGACGTAGCCCCACAGGAAATAGTCTAACGGAATCAAATCGCACGACCGAGGCGGCCCATTGACTGGGCCATTTCGTGAGATAACACGTTCACCAAAATTGGTTTTCAATAAATCGATTGTGACATTCGCTGTGTGGCTTGTGGCGCCGTCCTGTTGGAACCACATATTGTCCAAGTTCAATTCATCCAAGTTGGGCCAAAAATATTCGGTTATCATTGAGCGGTAGCGATTCCCATTCACAGTAACGTGCCAATGACGCTGCCGGCCCATAAACCGCACCAAACCGTAATTTTTTCGGGATGCAATGTTGACTCATGGAGCATATAACGCATATTTTGCTTATTGACGAAGCCACTCAGCCAGAAATGAGCTTCATCGCTGAAGATGATTTTTCGATGAAAATCCGAATCAATTTCAAGTTGTTGCTCAGCCCGATTCACGAACATACGACGATTCTGGTGGTCAAGCGGCTTCAGTTCTTGCGTCAATTTGATCTTGTAAGGATGTAGGCCAAGATCTTTTCGCAAAATTCGCCACAACGACGCCACAGAGATGAAAAAATATGGCGTCGTTTGCTGTCCTTATTGGTCTTCTTTTGTTGCGTCCCTATTGAAAAACCCTTTATTAACGTAATTTAAACATTTATCATGTTGGGTCTCCAATAAACACTTAACTTGATATTGAGTTGATTCTAAGTAGAATTGTCAACACTAAGCAAATTATTTCTTGCACTATATAAATTGGCCCTTATCTCGATTTTTTTCTCTCATTTTCGACGGATAGCTTAAATGTTATTATAATTTTTCAGAGCTTAATTTTATTTCCAAATTGTGAATTTCTCAAGCAATATAGATCGGAAAGGCTCCAAGCCAAGGGTAAAATTCGTTATTGTATTTAAATTACATAAAGAAATGAATCACAAGATAATTCACTTCCACAGATTATTTACTTATTGTTAGTACATAAATTATATTTAAAAATGCTCAAAGTATATCTTTCATATGCAGCACCAATAGAACAGAACAAAATTAATTTATATGCGAAATATAAATTTTGAGTGACCCCTCTATTTGCTTATTCGCAACGAATATTGCGCATGTGTTGTTGCTGTTTAATTTTTGCTTAGTGAAAGAGTTCATTTGAGAAACATGACAAAAGTTAGTCTATGAAAATTTTTTTTTGTATTTTAAAGAGAAATTAATTTCGATTATGACGAAATTCAACGATACAGTTACGAAAAAACTACTTTGTTATTGTTACAATTAAAAAAGTTTTATACCAATACAACTTATACTTTTTATTTGATTTTCATTCCAAAACAAAAAATTGATTTTTTCTCACAGGGTATTTGGCGCAATATTTACAAGCTCTCTAGATAATACAGCTGTGCGCATATCCTAAAAATTTTGAACTGTTCACAATAGTTACGTTTACGTGGATTAGCAGTCGGATAGCGGTAAGAATTTAGCATTTTTTATATGTATTGTCCGCGGTTCTGGTGTGAATTTTAATTCAATTTGTTGACTAACTGCCAAGATGACGAAGACTTCGAAAAAGTAGCATCTTAGAGAAAACAAGGTGTCCTCTTACTTCAAGACTTGCGTTTACTAATAGGAATGCAATGAAAAATAAAATATTTCAAATAATTACAATTTTTCTTCCGCCATTTCAATTTTATATTTCGCTTTGCAATTTGTTTTCGAATATAAATATTTATTTTCGTGTTGACGTCTAGAGATGAAACTTTCACGTGAAACTGTGCTGCCAAATCGCATATTAACCAGCCAAATTGTGAATACTCCAACGCTTATTTGCACGATTAATATTTAAGCGGCGATATCCTACTAATTTCTCATACAAAATATTTTTTAGCGGGTAACCGCGTCAATAAAATCACGACTATTATCAAAGATTATTTTAAAAAATGTTCTTTTTCTAGAAATTTTGAAATTTTTTTTTTTCTAAAATTTATCAATTTTGTAATTTTTTGGACACAATCCACTAAAATATTGAAGTAACGTTTTTTGTTTACTATGCGATGAATAATAGAAACGATGTTCTCGTGTGCTTAAATTTACCGTAAATTTGTTGTGTGTGGGACTTAACTTATTTGTCCGGCAACCCAGATGGAAATGAAGGTTATCCTTTAAAATATAGAAATCTCTTTTCGTGAAGCATCCAAAACGAGCCAATTGGATATTCATGCCTTTAATTTATATTCCATAGGCAATAACTTTTGCTTTAAGTACTGAATGAAACAAATATTTTTAAGAAATTACTTTGTTTTGAGTATGATTATTAATAATTATAATTAAATATAGTTACATTGAACTTTTTCAGTCATTTTTCGCAAAGTCCAATACTAAGGCGTTCAGGATGCTGCCGGCCTCTTCAAATGCATGACATTTTTGACGGGTGACAACTTTAACACGAACACACCATAAATGTTAGATCGACCTGCAAATGAATAGTGACGTTACAGTGTTCTAAATTAAACAACTGTTGGTATTGTTATAAAAATGGACAAAGAAGAATTTCGTGCCTTGATTAAGCATTACTTTTTGCGTAACAAAAGTGCCAAAGAAACAAAAGAAAATCTATTGTAGTGAATCTGCTCCATTGTAATCAACCGTAAAATAATGGATTGCAGAGTTCAAAAGTGGTCTAATCAGCACAGAGGATGAACACGCCGGAGGAGAACCAAAAACATTGACCACTCCGGAATGTTTTGATTCCAGGATTTTGTATTGGACAATCCGAAAGTGAAAGTTGCTTAGATAGCTAAAGCCGTAGGCATATCAAGTGGGTCAGTGGTTTCAATTTTACATGGACATTTGGCTATGAGAAAGCTGACTGCAAGATGGGTGTCGCGTTCGTTAACAATCAATCAAAAACATGAACGTGTTCGCACATCCCAACAATGTTTGGACATGTTTAAACAAAATCCAACTGATTTTTTTGCGTAAAATAATGACCATGGAAGAAACATGGATCCACCACTATACACTAGAATCGAAAGAATTAGCAAACTAGTGGGTATGTCCCAATGGAAGAGCACCGAAGCGACCGAAAACGTCCGGAAAGGTGTTGGCGTCTGTTTTTTATTCAAGTGGCATTTTGTTCATCGACTATTTGAGAAAAGGAAAAATAATCAACAGCGACTATTACTGTAAATTATTGGACTGATTTAAGAACGAAATCGAAAAGAAACGGCCCCATTTATCGAAGAAAAAAATTTTGCAAGGCAATGCTCCTGCTCACAAATCGATCGAAACCATGGCCAAATTGAACGAGCTAAGCTTCGAACTGCTTCCTCATTCCCCATATTCTCGAGATTTGAAAACTGAAGCGTATTTCAGAGATCTTGAGAAATCTTACTATTCAAAGGGCATCGCAATGTTAGAAAATCGTTGGAATAAGTGTATCGAACTGAAAGGGGACTATGTGGAAGAATAAACAATAATTTTGACAAAAATCGTATGTTTTCTTTTTTAGGCCGGCAGCATCTTGAACGACATATACTAAACAAAATTTTAATTTTTTGGTTAGCTCATAAATAAATTACGACATTTAGTTTAAAAAAAAACAACTATTTATTTTTTTGGAAGATCATTGGCACAACCAAAATTTCCTACTAGGTAGGTTAGGTACACATAGACTTCGACACTGGACACATACAATTGCAAAAATGCAGACAGCAGTGAAATATCCTGTTTTTTCTTTAACTTGTTATTTTAATTACACTGTTTTTGTATTTTAGGTATAAATACTTTTCTTAATTTTCCAAAGGACATTGAATTGAGCATTAACTTTATATGAATATACACACGCATATGTGTTTGTGTTAGCTTGTTTATGTATTTAATTCCCATTTAACAATTCTCTGTTTTACTCTCGATGTAGCTGCGACTGTCTCTTTTGTTGACTTTAGTTGGGATTTTTTTTCTTTTGTTAACTTCAGGTCCTTGCTTGGCAATGGCAGCTTCAGCTTTTAACTGAGGCGTTTTATATTTTCAGTTTACGCTCTGATCTCATAAACGAATGAGGCTCTCAAAATTCGTTTTGCAATTTTTTTCGCACGGCGCATTTTGTTCGAAAAAAAAATAAATTTTCATTTAAATAACTTTTGTTGCAGGACAACATTTCCAAAGAAAAAATTAGATTTGTAAAAAAAAACGAAAGTTTAAGCTGAGGTTATGCGGATTATTTGAAATTAGCGTCGTTAATTTTATACGAAATTTTTACTGAAAAAGGATACATACTAAAAATTACAAGGATTAAGTGTTTTGTTTCTTACAAAAAATATAATAAAAAATTTTAATATCAGACAGTGCAATAAATAAAGAAAATGTTCCCCCCTACTCGCTCTTATAAAGTAAAAAGTTAAGCCAAAAGGATAAAATCCAACGAAAATAATTTACGTGCATATAAGTATATATAAAGATCAAACCATAACCAAATGTGAAAATAATATGACAATGGCGTTATATTGCTAAAGTTTGGTGCAATAACTACTGCGGCAGCAGAAGTAGCAGCAGCAGCAAACAACAAAAACAAAAGAGAGTGAGTCGCATTGAGAGACAAAAATACAAGTGAGTTATATATGCACCAGGGATGCCAATGTGTGGCTTGACCAAATATATTCTTTTAAGACTAAAAATTAAAACATGCTAAAATTAAAAATACTTTAATGGGGTGATATATGTAGATTGCGATAAACAATCAATCGGTTGTCAGTGTAGCGTCTGGAAAACGTTTCTTGAAACAATGCAAATATTTTCATAGTTATCAAAAAACTTTGCAAATACATTAGTATTTAAACGTTCACTAATCATGAGTACTAATACGTATTTCAAACAAAATATTTTTACATGCAAATTAATATGAGTAACTATAAGCAAGGAGCAATCCAATATGAGTGGTATAAGCAAGAAAATCAAATCGAAACGGTTGGTTCTAGTAAGGAAAATAGTAATACTAAGCATTGACTTAAGCATTCGAATACGGACTTGAGTAAAAACAAACGTAGCTGACGGAGAAGTTGGCATGAAATGAATAATATTTTGATATTTAAGTTTCAAAAATAGATTTGTTGGGGACGTTGTGTCTACTATATAACTGGAATCCTTCAACGAATAAATGTTTAATATATTTATGATTCATGTAAATATCAACTCTAGGAAAAAATTGTTACGACAACGTAATGGCGATTAATGTGTAAATTTTAGTAATGTAGCAGATATGAATTGAATTTGAAAATTGAAAAAAAAAAATTGTTTCTCTGCTTTTTGCGGAACGCGTTATAGGAGACTTCCTTTCCACTATCAAAAAATAATGATTTCATTTGATAAGAACTTATTCAGCGCATTTACTTAATACTCTCTGCAAAAGCACAATTTTCAGTGAAGCAAAAAGAACAGCTTAAATCTAAGTTATCATTAAAATTTGAAACAAAAAAAAAATATTGTTTCTACATATTAGAATAACTAATCTCCCTATTTACTGAAAGCAAGGAAAAGATGTTTTCAAACTCTAATGGTAACTTTATCAGGGTTTCAAGTCGTGTTATGTACTGTACAACTTTCCTTCTCGACAATTCAACCGATGTTGACGAAACTTTGCATACTTTATAAAGTTTTGTCTGCAGCTATTTCTAAAAATATTTTTTTTATGAGCTACAAAAAAAATAAAAATCCGAGATTCTTATGGCATCGGATAGCTTAAGAAATTACGCGTCTAATGAAATACTCCAAATGTCGGCATCTTAGTTCAATCATATAAAAAATCTACTAAGAAAATTTCCTCTATCTCAATTTTACAGGTACATATTTCAACAAATTAACATAAACAAAACATCAATTATATCGAAATGAATTTTTTTGAGATATGTCTTTTTCGCTTAGTACGGCAGTACAGTACCTGGAAAAAATTCGTTCTTGATTTCATGCAGAACAAAAAAGTAAATACCAGTATATAACTTTTCAGACGAGCTAAGAAACTAAAAACTTTCTTAAAAAAATTGATATTTTCTTTTACTGAAAAAAACTTTTCTACTCAAATAGAACTTCGAAATTAAAAGGCTGATATCTTACATCTCAATTTAGTGAACTTAAAATATTTCTAGTTATTTTTATTGTAAACTAACGAAAAGTCAGTAAAATTGAATATTCAATACTTTAACTTCGATTTGAAAAACAAAAATCTCAAGTGTACAAAAACTATACTTAAAAAAATTATTTATTGTTAAAATTAATGATAAGGATAAATGATATTTCTTTTAAAATTTAAAACTTTCCGCAATTAAATTTTTTCTATTCCTCGGCAGCCCTGTTACATAGTCATTTTCGTCCTGCCGTTAGTCATCGTGCTTTCTCTTCCTTTTTTTTACATTGTACTTCGTATCTCAGTTCGTATAGTGTTCGTGTGGTACAGTTTTTGTGCAATTGTTGGAAATTTTTCTCTGTCATGAGTGTGTGCGAAAATCGTAGACAAATGAATTTCCCTTTTTTAATTTAATTTTTTTTTTTCAGCAGTCTTACTTAAATATGTGCTACGAAATTGTTGAATTTTCCATTCCTTAAAACTTTTTCTTATATCAATTGTAATAATCGATTTGTTTGAAAAATGGAATTTATGATCATGTTCTATTTTATATAAATTAACTAAATGTGATGGCTTCTAATTCTTTTTATGTACTTTAAAAAAAAAAAATGTAAATGCCAAAATTGGGATAAAGTTCACTAGCTTTATTATTAATGTATGCAAGTATATTTTTTTAAAAATTGTTTTCTCAAGCGATTTTGAATTACATATTATGTACATAAACTTTTTTTTTTTGTTCATCATGTACATTATACAGGGTGTTTTTTTTAGAGGTATAGAGCTTCGAATTGAAATAAAACACAAGAAAATCGTTTTAATGTCCATCAATTTGGCTTTATTGGAAGGATAATTTTATGCCATTAATGTTTAAATATGATTTCGGGCATGTGGCCGCCGCGGCTGGCTCGAATAAAGCCAATTCTACAGGTCCAATTTTGAACCACTTTTTCGAGCATATGGAGCCGTATGTCGGCAATAACGCCACGAATGTTGGCTTCCAAGTCCCCTAACGTTTCTGGTTTGTTGGCGTAGACGAGCGACTTCACATATCCCCAAAGAAAATAATCCAATGGTGTCAAATCACACGATCTTGGTGGCCAATTGACAGGTCCATTCCGCGAAATTATGCGCTCATCGAATGTTTCCTTCAATAAATTGATTGTGACGTGCGCTGTGTGGCATGTAGCGCCGTCTTGTTGGAACCACAACTCATCCACATTCATGCCATCTAATTCGGGAACAAAATAGTCGGTTATCATGGCTCTATACCGGTCTCCATTAACGGTAACTGACTCTCCAGCATTATTTCGGAAGAAGTATGGCCCAATGACTCCACCAGCCCATAGAGCACACCAAACAGTCAGTTTTTGTGGATGTAATGGCGTCTCAAGGGTCTCATGTGGATTCTCTTCACTCCAAATGCGGCAATTTTGCTTGTTGACGTAGCCATTCAACCAAAAATGAGCCTCATCACTGAACAAAATTTTGCGATGAAAATCAGCATCGAGATCAATCTCATTTTCGGCCCATACACCAAAATCACGACGCATTGCATGGTCTCGCGGCTTTAATTCTTGCACAAGCTGGATCTTGTAAGGTCGCAAGCCAAGATCTTTGCGCAAAATCTTCCATAAAGTTGATGGACAAAGCTCCAATTGCTGTGCACGGTGGCGAATCGATTCATTCGGGTCCTCTTCAACATTTTGCTCTACAGCGGCAATTGTTTCTTCGGTGCGCACTGTTCGACGTCTCTGCGGATGCGTATTATCACATAGAGTAAACGTAGTGCGAAAACGACCCATGGTTAACCGAATTAATTGCTCTGATGGACGATTATGTCGACCATAAAATGGACGGAGCTTGCGGTAAACTTCGGGAACTGAACCATTATTTTCGAAATAAATTTGCACGATTTGCAAGCGTTGTTCTTTTGTCAACCTGTTCATGATGAAATGGCAAACCAAACTGAATATAAATGACATTAGAGTTGCCATATTTGACCATAAAATGCCAGTTTTATCTCTATTCGAAAAACAAACCTCTAAAAAAAACACCCTTTATAACTTATATAAACTTATAATATTCTTTCTGCGGATTATATTTGTAATTTAAGGGGGGAGATACATGTATAAGAGAGAATTTCGCTCGACTTTCATGATTTTTTTTTTTAAATGAATGATTCATTATATATTTTTGAAAATTGGCATATGAGCATTTCCATGGGTCCCGTCGAACACATTTAAAATAAAAACAAAAGTCAAAATAAAACGAATTTTTATTTTGACAATAGATTTACCTATAGCTCCTAATTAGCTTTATAATTGGTGCTGAGGTTGTATTTGGGCAATTTTTCGTTTTCAAGATAATTGCAAAAAACCAAGGTGTCGCGCGGGAAGTCGCCGGTGTACACTACGTTCTTCGGAGAAGGTCGGAACGAGACGTCTTGATCGGCGAGCATTATAGCCTCGGTTTTATTGATTTGAAAATAAAAAACAAAATTCTGTTTGATCATTAAGGTCATAATTTGCCAATGAGCCTAAAAAAACATTTGAAAACAAAATATTTACAAAATAAAACACTGTATAAAAATTATTTGAATTTTTATGTAATATGTATTATTAAAAAGATGTGTGCAAAATTTCAGGAAGATCGACGAATAACTTTTAAAGTTATCGTTTTCGTAAATTTGATAAATATGGTTTTGAGAAAAATGCGTTTCAAGTTTGAAATCGTTTGACAGCGCTCGATCGCAAAGAATAGGAGCGTCACGTTTACAGGATTTAATATGATATATACATACTTGAAATTATGTTCTAAAAATTTGGTGACATATTCTAAACCCATTAACAGCCACTGTACCTGCTTCGGTACAGAAAATTTAAATAGCTATGAATTCAATCAGAAAAAAAAAATTTGCAAAGGTTATTGCGCAATTTCATCATACACAATGTGCTTAAAAAACACACGTAGACAATGAAGGGAAAACGAATGATATTTTTTAATATGTTGCTTTGTTTTGATACTTCCTTTTCAATTTTGCGTATTTTAAGATCAGTGTTCAAAAGGCTTTTAAAAATTAAAATTAAATTAAAAAAGTTTACACTTGATTTGCAATGCAAAACACTTGTGTTTTTCTAGTTTTAACGAGTTGAATCGAAAAAATTGCAAAAAGCATTGTCCCGTATGGGACAGGCTCAAAAACCTACTTATTAATTTTTTTTTCATATTTTTATAAGTATCTATCTTATGTTATTTTCATAAAAACGAAATACACGAAGGCGATGATTTTTGATTTTAAAAGGTCTTGGATTTAAATGGGTTCAAGGGCTATACTAACATTTTATGAAAAAAAATGTATTTTTTCAAAGTTTTACATGTATTCCCCTCTTAAAAAATATATATGTACATATTTGTATGTCCCATTAAAATTTTATTTGCTTAAATGCTAATAGCAAACAGATTCATAATTATTTGTAAAATTCATTATATACAAATTATAGGTCCTCTAGGAACTTTGTCGTCTAGCATAGGGCAAAGCAAAAATTCGGAATCGATTTTTCCAAATTCTTTCAAAAAATCAAACTTTAGAATTGAAAAACTCTTATTCTATTCCAAAGGATTAGAACTTAGGGCTTCCATGGCAAAAGAAACTGATTCATTTTTGCTACTATTCAAGGAATCAAAATTTGGAATTGCAAAACTTCAATTTCATTCCAAAGAATTAGAACTTAGCTAAAAATTTTCACAATTCTTGAAAAATTAATGAAATAATTTTCGATTTCATTCAACGAATCAAAATGGGAATGAAAATATTCTTGATTCCATCCTAAGGCAATGGAAATAGGAATTTAAAATTCATTTCTACAAAAAAAAAAAAAAAAAAATCCACCATTAGATGAGGAAAGGTTGCATTAGGTTATGGACACCTCAACATTTCACCTCATTCTCCGTAGCACATTGCAATATTTCACATTCAAAACTAGTTGGTAGCAACAGTTTTGTTCCAAATAAACTAGTTATCATAGGCATTTTGTCATCTTCGGAACTATGATATATCCTCATGGGTCCTACTTCATACAAATAGATCCGCAGAATTAATTCAATATGCTTAAAATCTGCGACTATTTTTCCGCCCCCCCCAAGCCGTTGCACCCGAAGCAACCGCCCACGGTTTATATTACATATAAAGCGAAAACATTTTAGAAAGAGACTTATCGCAATGCTTGCTGATCAAGATGAAGATTTCTTCGAACTTCGGTTTGAACTCTAAAGCAACAATCCAGCTGCTTACTTTTGAAGACACACTATAATAGTCGTTATCCTTTTGTTTGGGAAATAGTTAAAATTTTTTTTATTAACAATTTTTATTGCAAATACAATAGATGATTATATAAAAAAAATCATGTGTGCAGCTCACACGTGGTAGAAGTGAAACCTAGAAAACTAAGCTGCGATATAATGAGACAAAAATGCCTTACATATTAAAATATTCACAAAAATATTGAGTTCTCAGCTGAGCTCTAGACTCTACAAATCGTGTTATTGAATGTACTTTCAGCATCACTTATACCGATGACATATGCCACCAAGCAGTCCGAGATGCAAGAGAAATTTACTGCCGTCAGATCCTCTTCGAAAGAATTTGTTCCGAAAATTAACATTAACAAAACAAAAACCTATGTAACTTTTCCAAAGTTGCTCAGATCAATTTTAAATATTATACATATATTTTTGAGACATTATTATTTAGAAAAATAGAAATAGGTTTGTCAAATTTACAGATTAGGCATAACCCATTAATGTCTATAAAGAAATTAAAACTAAAAATGAATTTCGGCCAAGTGTGGAACAGCGCTGTTTTGATAAAAAAAAAAGTCCTTATGTATCGAAAAATTAAAATCTATGCATAAAAATATACCTTAAATAATATCCTTCATTTAATTTTTGTTTGTTTGTACATGCTTTTGTTTTACAAGCGTTAGAACACAGTATTACTGTGCTCGGTTTTTTTTAGATAAAACAAACTGGTTCTGCGTATTGTTGTTAAGTCGAATATCTTCCTATCTTTTTCATGAATTCCCATTGGACTTACACGATTACACCTTTTCAAATTAAAGTTGTTTTTATATTGTTCGTGTATCTGTCCTTATAGCTTACACATATGTATGTATGAGTGTTTGTATGCAGTTAGTTGTTTGTTATATTAAAATACTCATCGAACCGTTTTTCAAATGTCAGACGCGTGTTTCAGGCAGCAGGCAAGTAGGCTTAACATTAGCAGCTGCTGCTGTTTTCTTTTTAAAATGCAGCTAGGAAACTCTACACAGTGCTATTGTTCCCTTTGTGGGTTTAATTGTCTGCGTGGAGTTCAATACCCAGTGAGAAATTGTGTGTACATAATGCTTTCCAAACATTTTATTTATTTCTCGTTTATGTTTTTAATATACCGTGAGATTTAGAAATGGATTTTGAAAACATAGAGTTATATTTTTCGATTGCTTAATCAAAAAATATTTGATAAAATTGGTATCCCCAAAATAAATGCGTAAGTTGCCTCAAACGTTTTTAGTCAGGAGACATCATTTATTTGAAAGTTACAAACGTTGTTGGTCATCTGGGATTACCAAAAAATTCAATATTTGTCAGACGTCTTAACCATAAGCTTTTTTTTTTTATTATTTCAATTGAATTATTTAAAACTAGTTAATCCCCGCGACTTTGTACGCGTAGCCTGTTTTTAATTAAGTTATAATGAAATTATTTCGGTCACTTATGAACACAAAAGTACCTGGCAATAAAATTTAATGTGCCATTACCTTATTTACATCCAAAAAAACGTTAACGCACCAGGTTATAATGATATGGTGCATATTAGTATGAAATATATAACCTTCTAAATTTATTTGACAAATTTTCGAAAACTACTTTAATAATTTTTCAAATATTTTATTCAAAATTTAAATTGTCATGGGAAGCACAAACAAAGCACACGCACTAACTAACACATTCAATTCCCATTCAACGATTTGTTATGTTTACATGCTTGTTTCTATGTGGGAAATTAATTTTTTTTCGCAATTTTTAAACTTAAATATTTTGATATTTAACAGGAATATCGTGACAATTTTAATTGGATATTGAGACCAAGCGTCTAAGGAATAACCCTAAATAAATTTGATTGAAATTGATCAAGCAGTTTTTGCGTGATATGCGAACATCGAAAACAGCTATCATTTTATTTATATAGATTAACTTATAACAGACATGTCAATTTACAATGACAACAAATGATCAATTTAACCTGGTAATGGTAAAGTTTTATATACAATTCCGTAGACATTATCAAACCAATTTGATTGATTCGTACCTTGGGGAAATGAACCCTGTAAGTCACGTGTATCACTGCGTTATTAAAACGCTAACTGCGCATCAGTCGAACATAGTTCTGTAGAATCAGTCGCAGATCTACGGACGGGACAACCCCCTGAAAGAAATACTTCAAGTAAATAATCTATGTACAAAAAAATTTTATTTATTGATAGAGATCGAAGAGCCTAAATAGAATATATAGGGTTGCCTTGTCGAATCCTGTCCCAAACATGGCTTGCCACTCATTTAAGAAAAGTTGACCCCAAAAACGGTTGTCAACTAATTTTTAGGACATGATTCAACAAGGCAACCCCATATATTCTATTTAGGCTTTTCGATATTTATCATTTGGCATAAATTTCAAGCTGTTATTTTCATTAATAAAAATCGACTAAAAAAACCGGTGAAAACCCATGTTTGGGACAGGATTCAACAATGCAATCTCAGGTATTATGTGTAGGCCTCTTCGAGTTCTATCATTTGGCATACATTTCGAGCTGTTATGTACTACAGTTTTAATTAGAACAACAAAATTGGCTAAAATTCGGGCATTTTCAGCAGTCGGGACAGGCTTTGGCAAGGCAACCCTAGATATTCTATTTAGGCTCATCCAGCTCTATCATTTGGCATACATCTGATCCTATAATCTTATACACTCGACTTTTCTACAGCCGGCTCTCCGCCTAAATGCAAGAAGCAGAAACTCAGCAGCAAAGCATGTCGGTGTAGATCACAATGAGGGCATCAGCTGTAAATAGCAAAATCACTACTTTGCTGGAAAGCGCTCAGCAGCAAAAAGAGTTGCTATCGGTCTTTTTTTGTTACTTACTTTTTTGAATCCAACTTCCAATTCTCCCATTTATAGTAATTTCAGTTCTTACGTCTCTATTTATTTATATAAATTTTTCTCTATTTTGTTTTTGCAGGTTAAATTTGTCATATTTAAACAAAACAAATAACGCTAGCTAGCAGCAAGAGGCTTTTATTTTTTTAAATTACCCAAAATTTAAAAAAAAAAAATATTAAAAAAATGTCTTCAAGTATGGATATACCACGTATTATGGTGTTTCGACCGACTTGGGAGGAATTCAAAAACTTTCCAAAATATGTTGCTTACATGGAATCCCAAGGTGCAAACAAAGCTGGCTTAGCCAAAGTTGTGCCGCCACCTGAATGGGTACCACGTAAAAGTGGCTATGCTGATTTAGATGCCCTTAATATTACCATACCAGCGCCAATTTGCCAAGTAGTAACCGGTAAACAGGGTCTCTACCAACAGATTAACATACAAAAGAAACCATTAACTGTCAAACAATTTAGTGAGTTGGCGAGCACAGAACGCTATCAGACGCCAAAACATTTTGACTATGAAGACTTAGAACGAAAATATTGGAAAAATATAACATATGTTGCACCGATCTATGGTGCAGATGTAAGCGGTAGCGTAACAGATCCCGATCAAGATGTAAGCTTATATAAAAGTATAAATCAATTTAAATTCTAATAAACTTTTCTATTTGTAGAGTTGGAACATTAATCGTCTTGGCACAATACTCGATTTTGTCAATGAAGACTATGGCATTCAAATTGATGGTGTAAATACAGCTTATCTCTATTTTGGCATGTGGAAGACAACTTTTGCCTGGCATACGGAAGATATGGATCTCTACTCAATAAACTATTTACATTTTGGTGCGCCTAAAACATGGTATGTAGTGCCACCTGAATATGGACGTAAACTGGAAAAAGTTGCGAATCAGTATTTCCCAGCAAGCTATCAGAATTGTAATGCATATTTACGACATAAAATGACGTTAATTAGCCCACAAATCTTAAAACAGCATGATGTGCCAGTTAGCAAGGTAAAACAAAGTTTTAAAATCGCGAAAATAAGTAGTAATAAATAGCCTATATAAGCTTTGTTAATTTTAACGACAATTGTGCATTAAAATGTCAGAGCTTTGAAAATTAAACTTTAATGATGTAAAGAGTTGCTTTTAAATTTCAATATAAATAATTTTTCTTTTTGTTTTTTAAGATAACACAAGAATTTGGTGAAATTATGATTACATTTCCATTTGGCTATCATGCTGGTTTTAATCATGGTTTCAATTGTGCAGAATCTACAAATTTTGCAATGGAACGATGGATAGAATATGGCAAACGTGCTACACAGTGTACCTGCAGGTAGATATTGAAATTTAACGCTCTTAATTTTTTTTTTTTATATATATTTTAATAATACTTCTTAGCAATGATATGGTAAAAATATCTATGGATACATTTGTCAAACGTTTTCAACCTGAACGTTATCAAGCATGGCTTGAAGGTAAAGATTTTGGCCAGCATCCTGAAGATCCACCAAATGCTGTTGCAGCTGCACCATTGCCATCACATTTAGACGTCATGTGTAACAAAAAGTAAGTTCAAGCTTTTTGTTTGATTTGTATGTTGAAAATGTTTGTTAACTGTTTGCCTTTTTCATTCCGACTACGCCTACGATTGCCCCTTAGCAATAGGGGTTCTGATTTACCATTCCCAATAATACAAAGAATGAAGAAACAATGCAACCCAACGAAGAAAAAATCTTTTAAAGAACGCAACCCAGATTTGGATTTAGATGAGATACAACAAAACCCCAATATACCCGATGATGTAAAAGCGGTTTTAAAAGAAAGTGTGCTAACGCTAGATGCAGAGGATGAAGATGCAACAGAAATTATAGCAGAAGAATTAAATCCTGCTGAATTGAAAACAAAAAAAGAATTATTGGATTATATTGATGATGGTTCAGGTAAGTGTTAAAGTTAATAAACAAAAATCATTACTTTCTCAAGTTAACTTGTTGGAAAATTTCCTAAAATCGGCGTTATTTAAATGAATTTTTAATAATTAAAAGAAACAATATATAAGTTTTGTAATTTAAAAGTAAGCTTCGTATATCAACAAAAACATCTTTTCCGATTACTTTTAAATTTCTTCTTACATAGAAAATGACGACGATGATGAATTCAAAAAACGTAAACATAAGCGTAAATCCGATGCCGATTACGATGATGATTGGTTTGCTAGTAAACGTCGTGCTAATTCTCGTAATAGCAGCAAAGGACGTAGTCCTAGGAGCAAAGAAGAACGTTCCACTTCGCCAGCATCATCGACGTCGTCAACAACTAAAACGCGTAAAACGCCGGCAAAAACGCCACGTAAAACACCAACACGAAAAAAGAAAGAGAATGGCAGCGGTGGGGGTGGAGGTGGAGGTGAGCGCAATTAGGAGAAAACGAAACGCAAAAACTTAACATACCAACAATGTTCAAAAAAACACAAAAACACAATCATCTAGGTCTTTTGTTGATTTGATTTAATTTTCTTGTTACCTAGTACATAGTACATCAAAACAGCAAAAAACTAACGCAACAAAATTTTGAAATGAAACTTCTTTTTTTCCATGGTAGCGATTCAAAATTGTTTGTCGAAATTTTAAACATTTTGTTATATAGAAATTTTTTTGGTAGTATAGGTTTGCAATTATGTTGCCAGAATTTGATAAATGTACATATATAGCGACGTTATGACAAAATTGATTTTCTTCATTCTTTGCCAAATGCAGCTCAACTTAAGTTGACTTGTGTTGTATATAGTCAACTCAACTTGACTTATTTTTGTTATTATTCATAACATATGTTTTTCAATACAAGAAACTAAAATAAATCGTGAAAAGACTCGCTTCCAACATTAAAAAATTAATTTTTTGGAACTTGACAACGAGCAGATGATTTCTGCTTTTATTTGTGACTTAAAATAATTTTAATTTATAAGATGTAATTTTGATGACACAATACACACACTGAAATACATACTTGTAATTGATACCAAATATGTATAAAATCGATGACCTCAGACTTTTAGGTATATTAAATTGTCATTATAGTGCAATATATTTTATAAATTCAACGGACTATTTTTGTTTACAGCAAAATTAGTCTGTAAAGTTTGCAATCTTTGATATTAAGTGGGGCTGCCAGCCATTTTTTTTTTTATTATTGCGTCGGTTGTTGACGAAACACATGCTTGGGCCAGTAAGAGCATCACTATAGTAACTTCGGGTATTGTGATATAGGCATTTTTGTATTTTAAATTACACGTAAATTATATAGCATAGCTTATAGCAATCGACTGCACCGCTAAATCAAAAACTATAATACCATTCTTTTTGTCCGTAGTTCATTCCCTGCATTTATATGTGCACAGCAGCATATTGAAATTTCAGAAAGATCGGTCCAGTAGTTTTTTTTATCATGCCCGCCAACTCAATAGAATATCCATAAAAAAGGAAACTAGATTAAAACTGAATCAATAAGCGAAAAGCAGAACATATTAAAGTCAGATAGATGACTCACATACGAAATGTGAACCCAAATTAAATCGCATTGCAGGCATTGAACTCAGGTCTGAATCTTTGCATCCTTTTGGAAGGATTTGTTGCAAAAAGCACAGGTAATGTCCTTGCTGGGTGGAGCAAATCTGACTATATCACATTAGCCGAATTTTAGTTTTAATACACTCAGGTGATTTTATTAAAACACACTTCAGCAAATAAAAAACTCACCTTATTTATGACAAAGTATATTCACCCACTAAAGAATTTTAGTACTTCGGCCATAATACTTACTTTGTACCGCTAAATCAATTTCATCACACTGAGACCAAAAACAGTGAATGCGAATGCACAAAACCTTGTTGACAAAAAAAATGTTGTGGAGCGTTGTTTATTTAAGGAAATAAGGTGGCATATCACTTTATCCGATCATATCACAATATCCGAAGTTACTTTAGTTATAAATCAACGAAAAAAATGTATTGGTAAAAATAATTATTAGCAATGAAAACACAATTTCTTACGAATAACAGTTATAAACCAACGTGAAAACAATTTATTCAAAAATAATTAGCAATTTATATAATATTTCTTACCAACAAATATTTAAAAAGCAATTTGTAGGATAAAAACCTTATAATAATTACGTCCTTGGAAAATACAAAATAATATTAAATCCCTTTAATATGTACTTTTCAAAGCTATTTTTGTGTACCAGAACACTTAGTCAATTTAATTTGATAATTGTTTTCGAACGTTACCTTATGACTAAATATTTCCGAATGTAGTATTTTGTTCTTTTGTTCTCCAAAAATTTGTATTTTACCGATCGATCTTACAATGCTTAGTTTGTATTTTATTTGGTCATTATTAACTAGTTCTTCCATATTCAGCTTTTCTGCAATATGGTCCAGAACCCAAAAATACCTTCGAAAAAATACCAAATTAAATTTTAATACAAAATCTTCATTTTCGACGGGAGCAACAATCGAATCATTTTCGAGTTCCAATATTTTCTTCGTAAATTATTCGGGAAAACTTTCGTCTTCCATGACTTGGTGCCAGGTGGATAAGAACAATATTTGTATAGCTTATACATTAAATACAATTTTAAGTTTCAATTATGAACAATTTTAATAAATATGGTAATACTTGGGGAAACAACATTTGGAACACATACATATGTAGAATCAATGTTGAGAATAAATTTCAAGGAACAATGTTAGGTTATCAATACATCCAGAAACAATGCATACAAATAAAGTTAAGAAAAATGTTTAGTAAAAGTAATTAGGAAAAATTTTTAGGATCAAAGTTTGTAGGATATTTGTGAAATACTATACTTATATTTTTTGATCATATCCATTAGAATAAGACCAATTTTTATTAGAATTAATTATTAAATCTGTTAAAAACATTGCAACAAATCTTTGAATTTGCTCACCATGTCAAAAAGTTTCATTTCTACCACGCATGGCGTATCATGTATACTAATTTTTTTAATGTTTTTGTTAAACTTCTTTTCTCTTCTCCTGTTTTTTCCTTCATATATGCGCTTTATTAAATTTATGCCATTACAACATTAATTTAATATTTACACCAAACCACATGTTTTCCACAGTATCCATTTCTTACAACTTCATTCTTCCACATCCTTAACACATAACATTCATATATCTTAACATACATTTGAGTTACACAAAAGAAATTATCACGTTGATAATCCATACTAATTGTTAATTCCATACTTTATGTGTTCGTTTTCTAACTCTAACCTCCTCATGTTTTGTCCTCACTTCACTTCTCTGTATGAGCAACATTCATTCATTCGTGTCTTTTTCATTTAACAAAATCAAAAACATGCTTCTAACACAAGTTTTTCAAAACTTTTCTAAATTATTAAAAAAATTATTAAATTTACAAAAAAATCTCTCATACAAGTGAGTTTTTGAAAATTTTCATTTCTATGCCTTTGCAATACTAAACAACAATGTATTACTATACAAAATTCTTGCAGGGTCTACAGTAAATACACCTGCAAAAGCCACAACAACACCAGCAACAAATTTGCAACAACAACAGCAAACACATGCTGACGTTGTGCGAAAACTGAATGAACAATTGGTGAATGAACATCCATCGCTGCAATTTATGAGTCTTCAGCGGAAATTTGAAGGTAAAATTCCAAAAATTCAAGATAATCAACAACAACAGCAGCAAACTATGCTTACAAATAATGTGACGTCTCCCATGCTGTGCTCAACGTCTGCAACATTTACAAATACGCAACCATCATCATCGTCGGCAACATCTGCATCTTCAACATCATCATCATCATCATCGTTATTATCAACAAATATAGCATCTAGTCAAAATCAACAGCAAGATCAGCAACAAGCAATTATTTATACAACAATGTTGCCAGCAGCAACAACATTAAATGGCATTCCCTGTACAAATCAACAACAAACAACTCAACCGCAACAACAACAACAAATACAATATATTAATGTTCCAGCCACATCGAGCACGGATGGCGGAATTTATCAATTGCAAGGTGAAATTGTTTGTGATTCTACAGCTACGTCTTATCAACAACAGCACCAGCAAACACAGCAACAACAACATCCTAGTCATAACTCTACCACAACTGGAACAAGTTTGCAAGGTATGTTCCAAACATAAAATATGCTCTTAATGTAATTAGTACTTCCTTAACATTTTTATGTTCACTCTCGTATATAAGGCTATGAAATTTTTTTAATTTAATATAAAGTAAACTTTAAAATTGCTACCTATTTCTAATGTGCAAAATAATTTATATCAGTGAGTTATTATTCTATTTCATTTAAAAGTCATATTTGTTTTGGTTATGGTAACACAATTTTTGTAGCAAGTTTTTTATTCAGTCAATGTGCAGCATATTGGTCATATTCTAATATGTAAGTGAGAATAAATAAAATTTACATATGTTATGCTATGCCCCTATTAATAATTTTTTAACTTTCGAAAAATTTTTAAATTCGACGATAGCAACATTTTGTCGATAATTATTAGGTATAAATATCTCAAGAATTAAACAACTAACCTTAAGCTTTTGAAACATTTATAGGTCGAATTAAAATATATAAAATACATTATTACCTATCATTGAATAGAATCTGTTATTTCAAAAACAACATGTTTAAGTTAAACAAAAAAAAACTTTGCAGTAATCAATAAATACTAAATACAATTCTTAGCAAATTTTTGAGCAATACATTACATTTGTTATCTAAGATTATTTCCATTTTAGCTGGCGGGAGAAAACATGTACTATATGGTGTCTGAACAAATTTTCAAAATCATAGTCAAGGATAAAAAAATATAAATTTCTTTAACAACTAATGTCTCGGTAAAAACAAACATTGTAGAACAGTCTTACAGACAACATAAAAATTAAAGTTAGAAGAGCCAGGCTTAGCATACTTTGTTTTTATCGAGCTTTTGAAGATATTTCAAACACAAAACATGGGCTATAAGGACGGTTAAGAACTTTCAGACATTTTATATTGAAACAAACTTTTAAATTAGCCTACAGAAATCATAATTTTTCGCGGAATATATTAATTTTAAAAATCACTAAATTTTTTAATTTTTTAGCTGTTACCTTAGGCAGATTTACATGGATGAAATAAAAAATTTGCTACAAAATGTTTATTCCTTATTATTTGTTTCATTAGGACATTTGTTTATTTTTATTATTAAAAATGTTGCACATGATTTCAAAAAAGATCTTTTGTTGAAATTTTCTAATTTTTGTATTGTTTGTATTTATAATTTTTATCAAACCTCAAACATTTCATTAATGCTTTTGTGACGCAGAGTGTCTTAAAATTAAATTAATAAATTAATATTTTTTTTAGTTATGCATTTATAAAATATATTCGATGAACACGAAATGCTCAAGAAATTGAAGATTAAAATATATTTGTGGAAAGGTAATTTCGTGGTAATCAACTTACCTAAATTATCCATTTCATTTTAATTTGGGATCTTAAAAACTTTTTGATGCGGATATCTCAAAAATTAAGCTTATCAAAATTCTTTAAAAACGCACATCATTGAAATTGATAGAACTTCTTTCATTTTAGACTTTTAACAATCAAATTTATATTAATTAGCTACAGAAAATGTTGATTTTGTTTTGTACAGAGCTTTAATGTTCAGTACTTGTAGTGCAAAAACCACAAAAAAAATTACAAGCGCAAAATGCATTAAAATGGCCAACGAGCTGCTAATACTAGTTTCAATGACCGCTACGTCATATCATCAGTAAGCTTGGTTAGCCGAAGTTTTGGTTTTGGGTATGTTCTATTTCTTGCGTTGATCAGTTTAAGAAACACAGCAAAAAATATGACCATGTGCGCCAAACTTCTACATTTTACATGCAATTGCTTTTGTAATCTCTTTGATATCACTCATTTCTTGACGAGCGATACCTATTTTATCACTGTCAATCTAAATTTTTTGAAAATTACTATATGATAGTGTATTTACTAAATTCAATGCGGCTGAATTTTTGAGTAAAGTTTTCTATTTAAAATATATATATAAAATATTTGATGTAACCAAATGTAAGATATGATCTGCATGTCTATAATATGCAATCACTGTGCGTCACAAACATTTTTGTTCTATTAACTTTCATGTTTTTTGGTATGTTTTTTATTAATTATCTTTTATCTTAATTTGGTTTTAAATTTATTTAAAATATTTGTTTTTCTTTCAAATTTATGATTGTATTTCTTTTAATAATATTAATATTTTTATCTACCTCTGAACGATTTAAAATTTTTGGTATGCATACAAACAAGCTCACGAATATTTTATAGGAATCAGTTTCAAAACTTTTTGACAACAGTGACATTTGACACATTTAACATGAAACTTTAATAAAAATACAGTTAGAGATTTTAAGGACCATTTAAGCTTACAGGTTTATTATTGTTTATTTTATCTGCGGTAGCGCTGCCAATGATTGGTAAATGCCAAGAGTTTTTTTTTTTAAATTGTTATAACATTAAGTTAGCACTCAACAGAAATCAAAAAAAACATATTCGAATTATGCCGACTTCATACGTAATTAATTTTCGGAAAAAATATCAGAACCAAGCGCACGAGATTAGAAATTTTTTTATAATTCCACAGTAAAATTCGCATAATTCAGTGACCCTCAGCTTAATACGATTTTTCAACAGACTTATGCTCATTTTTTATTGCATAATTTAAAATCTAAATACCAACTTATTATCTTTATAATAATATTGATTGATATAATAATAATTCTGTTAATTTAACTGATTAATTCAGTTGATCATATTATATAACTAACAGTCATATTGATTTTTATGTGTTCGACCAAAAATACTCATCATTTCTTTTAACGTTTTGATTTCCAAAATTTGGTCCAAATTTTTAATTGTTTTTGATCAAGGTCTGTCAAACATAGGGATCACAAACACAATAATTGTATGGTTTTTATTTTTTGAACATTATTAATCAAAAAACTAATTCAAAAAAGACATTAATGCAGTGTTTTTTATACAAAAAATCAAAATATTATATACTACACAATTTACTTCATAAAGTAATATACTTACGATCATAGGATTAGTATACATAAATATGTTATGACTTTTAAATGCATAGCAACCTGGCAAAACAACATGTATTCAATATTTATTCCTTCTAATACTTTTGTTATAATCCAATAATTTGGCAGCGCTAAGTTTTATGTTTTAGGTTATAATTTTTTTCTGTGTTTTTTGTTTTGCTGTTTTTTTTTATGTGGTGTTTTTATTTTTGGTTGTTTCTTTCTTCTTTTCTTTTTTTTTCACTTACTTCAAACCAGTTAAACGCAAAGAATACTTGTATGCGAAGAAAAGAAATCAAGCAAATAATAATACAAAATCCAATTCACAAAATCCAACAGCATTTCTAACACCCCAATCAACTTTTTCATCGAATTTATCACCGTCATTATCATCAGCACCAATTTCATCAAGACAAATAATTGCAAAAAATTCATCTCCAAAACATTTCAAAGACTTATTTCAAAACTCAAGTAAAAATACTTTTTTATCTCGTGATTTCAACAAAATAAAAAATCAAAACTTAAGGGATTCGCGCTGTTGTTATGTAAAACGACAACAAGAACTCCAATACAATGAAGCAACAACTTCTAGTAAATGTCAACAAGATCAAAGATTTAATAATTTTCAAATTCAAAATAATAATTATTTGCAATGCTTTGAACAAAAACAGCAACAACAGCAACGTATTGTCAGGCTTAAGCTAAATACTTTGAAACCGTCTTATTTGCATCCGTATGCGTCCTCTAACACATTTTCTTCCTCTAAATATACTTACTCGTCTTCGCCACTACCGAACAAAACACGACAGCAAGAACATTTTAACAATAGTCGTCGTTTTTGTCATACCAAATACGATCGACGTCAATGGCAATGCCGACATGTAACATCGTATTCACGTTACCATGGTATAGACGACGTTGTTAAAAAAGTAGATGAGGAAGAAAACTGGGACTCCACTTAAAAAATGCTGGAAGCTTTAAAAGATTTTATTCAAATTTTTATTGAATCAGTTAAATTTTTATTTTATTCTATTTTGTGTATTTAATTTTTTTTTTCTTGTATTGTTGTGTAAATCATTTTTTCTAATTTTTTTTACCATTGTAATTTCACACTTTCAGTTAATTATTTTAAACCTACTTTACTTATGTACGAGTATGTATGCATTTTCTTTAAATATTAAAAGAAAAACTTATATTTATATTTTTGAACTATTTAGTTTAATTATTTAAAAAAATGTTAGCTTTTAATTTTGTATGAATTTTGTTTTTGTGACTTTATCTGCATACGGATTTTACTGATGTATTTAATTTTGTGTTTTCTTATATATATAAAAGAGCAAAACTAAATATGTCAATTTAATTTATTACTATCCATCAATTTAAAACATTTAGTATTAAAATAAATTAAGAAAAATACATACCTACCAAATTTCCTACACCCATTAAGGCTTTATTTTTTATATTTGGAGCTTAGAAAGAGACTTAAAGATATTAATATAAAATATTGTATGACTCCGTATATTGAAACAGATAAATTTCGCGACAAGAACAAGTGTCCGTTTTGCTCTTAATCAACGATTTAGGTGAAAAAAAAAAACAATTAAAAAATAACGTGATGTGCCAAAACTGGCACCGCCAGATTCAGTGACCCAAATTCCATAAACAACAGTTTTGTGCTCGGTTAGCTAAAAAAAAAATTAAAAATTTTGTGTTCAAAAAATATATTTTTTTTTTTTTATTTGAAATACTTACATTATGTTGTTTTTTATTTTCGGTCAGAGCATGCGAATATCAGGCTTTTTTTAATCGAATAAAAAAATTCACCTGATGAAGAAATAAAGCGCCTTGGATTCGTCTTCAATGAACCAAAAGCTCTAAAAATTACATAGTCTGGCTTGGTATAAAATAATCGATTAATTAGGACAAAGCTTTTTAAAATAACCTTTCAATTTACCAATGATATAGATTTTTCAAAAAAACATTTCGAATGCTTAGCTTAAGATATTGATTCGTCTATTTGTTATAAACAATTGAACTTAAACCAATGTTCTTTTTAAAAAATACACCGTAGATTAATAATTTTTGACAATTTAATTCTCTTGGGGAATTGGTGTGGCAATAATATGGGCCTCAATCGCTTAAATATTCAGTAAATTTTGTATCACTTATTTTAAAATGTTTTTCTCCCATGAAGATATTTCAGAAGGATATCATTCTCAGATATTTTTATAATAATAGAATTTAGCTACTACAGCTATTAGCCTTTTTAGCTACTAATGTATATTTAGTAAATTAAATTTTCGAAAAATAAAATAACTTTGTTTCTTGTATCATGAAATTTTAAAAACTAAGATGACAAACATTAATCTACGGTTTTTAGTTGAAATGCAATATTCGAACTGCAACGCTAAATATCTCAATTTTAGTAATGTTCCCTACATTTCTGAGTTAAGAACTTTTTGAAGCCGATTTTCTACACCACTGTGAGTTATTTAAGTGCAATTTCAATTGATTTGGATTTGTACTTTTTTTCGTTGTTTGTTTTCCCTGTTGTATTATTGTTTATAACAAATATTTTTAATCACAACTTTTAAAAAAAAATAGATCTGTACAATATTTTTTAAATATTGTCATGAAGTGATTTAATCTTTATTATTTAGCTTGCTCTTTTATGCATTGACTCTTAACTTGCCAATCTCCTTTTTAATATAAACGATTCTTTTTATTTATTTATTTTATTTATTTTTTTTTTGTATTTTTCAGTCTTAACTTTTAATTACTTGAAAAAAAAGTATGTGCTAGTTTTTTAGTTTTTATTAAAGAACAAATTAAACATTTTTCATAATATTTAATGTAGCAAAAAATTGTGCAATTTTTGTAAGCGAAAGAAAAATAGGAAAATATTAGTGCAATGTAATTTTTAATTTTTCTTTTATTATGAAATTATTTTTATTTTCTATTTCAATTATTATATTTTTATTAAAACAAAAAATTATATTTAAAACAAACAAATTTTTAAAAATTAAGACAATGTGGTCACCACTATTAGTTCGTCCCCCAACATGCTATACACAAGTAGCGACACCGCTGCACTACATCAGCAGAACAGTAACAGCAGCGTCAACGCAACACCAACAACAGCTGGAGCAGGAGGTGGAGGAACAGAAACTGGAAACACAATTGGTACAACGCAATATCACTATATCACAACGACTGGAGCCGACGGTCAAACACCGACGACAATCGTTTTCGAAAATTACAACGGTGCCGATGTCATTGGTGAAAACACGATCATCAAATTCGAAAATCAAAGTGGCAGCGAAGATACGAGCTACGCGGAATACCACCAACAACAACAACAAACGCTAAAAAGCAATAATAACTGCAACACTAGTCAGTCACATGAAGAAGAATTACCAGTGCAACAACAACAACAACAACAACAAAATCAACTTCACCAACAGCATCAACAGAATGCGACCACAATCGTTTTTGAAAATTACAATGCCACTGAAGTTGTTGATGAAGATGGAACAATTATTAAATTCGAAGCGGATGATACTTATGAAGAATATCAACCACAAGAACAAACTATTACTTATAAAACAATTAGTTGCCAAGATGATGATATAAATCAAACAATCGGCGACACGATCACATTAAGCTCATCCGCCAACACCGTTCCTGCCAACAACTCAGCCGGCACTGCCAACACCACCAGTCCCAACGCTTTATCAGTTAGTAAACAAAAACGTAAACGCAAAACACGTGTTGTTGCTGAGGATGAACAGGGTGAGTATTTGGAAAAGATGTCTGTGCGTGGTCTGGACATACAACGCTATGAGCATATTATCGATGGTGTGTCTTATTGTCTTGTCTGTGCTAAAAACGATATTTTCAAGACATTCAAAAATAAATACAGCTTCCAGCGACACGCCTACCTTTTCCACGAAGGTGACAATCGCAAAATATTTGCCTGTCCTATTTGTAACAAAGAATTTTCGCGTCCTGACAAAATGAAAATGCATAAAAAGGATAAACATGGTGATGTCTTAGAACCGCCGACACAGGCCAAAATATTGACACTTGCCGCCGGCGAAACAGCGCAGGAAACACCACCAGCGAAACGTTCCCGTAACACAAGTGGCACAACGCGATCCCCAAGATCGCGTAAGCCACGAATGGTGAGTGAACCGGCTGTAGAGTCTGCAGCAGCTGCTAAAAAACGTTTGGCGCAAATTGATAGTGTATTGGATGAAGTACAAAATGCTGATTCTAATTCTCAGCAACATCAACGGCGGACACAATTGTTGCAACATGTTGTTGAAGAAGTGCAGCATCATCAACAGTTGCCTTCGCTTGATTTAAATGGCATGATATTGCCAGGTGGCGCTCAGTTACAAATTGCTAATCCACAAACAATCTTGCAACAGCGTCAGCAACAGCCACAACAACATCAGCAACAACACGTGACTGTCACGCAAACGGTGCCGACACAGGCCTCACAATTGCAAACGGGTAACGGCACAACTACACTAATTTACTCCAACCAAATTGATCTTCAGCAGGCTTTGTTGCAACAACAATTGCATGGTCAGGGTCAAATAATGATACAAGATCATGCCGGTAATCTGTTACCATTGCAAACGTTGCAAACGTTAAATGCGCTCGATGGTACCGGTTCGCAAACTATTTACACGACAACAGCGCAAACACCCTCAAGAACACAGCAACAGTTGCAGCAAACAAATTACCAACAGCAACAACACATACAGTTACCAATTAAACAGGAAAACAATCATCAACAACTAAGTCACCAACACCACAATGCAACAGTACCGTCGGCGTCAATAATAAAACAAGAACAAACGACACAAAATTCTAGTCAACAACACCAGCATCAACAGCATTACGAATTAGAAAATGTTGCCTACCTCACAACAACACCAACAGCGACAGCAACACCGACTGTAGCTGCAACACCCACCGAACAACAACAACAACACCATCATCAAGTAATCGGAACAGTGCAAAGCTATCAAATATTAACGCCTGATGGCTTACAAAGCTATCAAGCTACTACTGGTGGTAAACTTGAGACTGGTGAGCTGGAATTATGTCCCTACACGACAATGATGAATGCAGCAGCCACACCTACACAGTATACATTTACAACCAATGGCCACTTAAGTGCTGCAACGACAAATGCACCAGATAACGGTGTACAGCAGCAACATTTGCACGGTCAATCGACGCATCATCAATTTATGGAATTGAAAAATGATCTGCTTATTAAGAGCGAAGCTGCATATGCATTGGATGCCTCGTCCATGTATCATCTGCCCTTCTCACCGACTTCTATGATTAATGCTGTGAACGATGTGAATGCATCGTCTCTGCTGGAAACCAAAGAAATTAGGTAAACTTTTTTTTCCCCATAATTTCTTCTACACAGTTGGATCATTTTATAAAAAAGAAAAGAAAATCAAATAGAATTTTAATATTTTTTTTTAGCTAAAAGTAGAGCAAGGTTTTCTGTAGTGAGCTTTCCGCATTTTCCAATGGTTGGAATTTCATAACAAAATGTTATGAAAACTTTCTATTCGAAAGTTCATACGCTCATTGAGTCTTGTTGCAAAATATCGTTAGTAGCCTTATATGTAATAAGGTATGAGGAATTAAACTTGATCGCGTAAAATCCATAGATCAACGAATTTTGGCATTTACGTTCTGATAAGTAAATACCAACTCAGAATCATTCATCTGGAATTATATATTCAATAAATTGTTTCTGTCGAGGTAAATCAGCTAAAACTATCAAAATCTAAATATTTTGTCTTTGGTTCTAAAAAAATTTCTTAGCCCTTCGAAAATTCTAAGGTTATTTACCCAAAAGTCGTTATTTTGGTTTAACATTTTTAATTAAAACAAACTAAAATAAGGAAGATTATTATCGGTATAATACAACTTGAATTTGAGTTTTATATTTTTATTTTTTTTTTTTTTTATTTTAAGTTACATAAGGCACAAGTTTAGTTCGCTGAAAACAGAATTTATGGATTTTGGGTCGCTGAATTAAAATCACGTGATATTTTACCCTGTTACATCAGGACTTAGAACGTTTTTCTTTAATTTAAGAAATCTGTTAGAATGTGACAAAATGGTGATAGGATTCGGAATCATCAACTAAAAGAAAATTTAATTCAAAATTATAGCTTTTTCAATGGCACCACAATTTTGATTTGTTAAATTCGTTTCAGAACTTCTCTTATTACAAAATTCAATGAAAAAAATGTTGTTTAATAAAACCGTTTTGCGATGTGACAAAACGATCCAAAATCCATATGGTGCTTCTAAACTCTATTGCTCGTCTTTGCCCTGCAATTATTGTTATTTTTTACTATAAACTAAAATTGTTTAAAATAATAATTTACAAATTAAAAAATTATGCCCAATAGAATCTGAAATTTCTGTTAGTTTTTTTATAAAATGATCCAACTTGAAGCTAAATCGTTGTTTTGCAAGACATTCAAAGTAAAACTGGTACTTTTTTTTTATTGTATTTAGTAGGTAATATTGACCATAAAGTAGGTAAACTATATGAATCGGTAATATTGAAAAAAAAAAAAAAAATTAGAACAATCGCTCGCTTGCAATGCTCAACGCTATATTTTATTATTCCTCTTTTTATACTACATATTTTTATTTGTCTTCTCATGACGCTGCTCGTCGATAAACAATACAAATAATTGTAATTCTGTCAATTCTTAAATGAGTTTGACGCAACGATAAAAGTATTAATGTGATATCGTTTTGTATTTGTTTTGTTTTGTAATGATTTGTGATTAAAGTATTTAGTTTTTTTCCTCTTTGAGTAATTGTTTTTAAGCGACTATTTAGAATCAGTTGGTAACGTGATTGTTGCTGTTGCTACTACTGTTACAACTACAATTTTAACCACAACACAAGACAACAACAGTAAACACAAAAGTACTATATTTAATTATTTATTTAAATTTAATTTTTTTAAAGTAGTTGCATATTAATGTGACGTATGTAATTTTGCTCTTTATTCTTTAGTCATATAGTTTAAGTTAAAAATTGCTAAAATTAAGTGAATTTATTTGACGCTTTTATAATTTTAAAATATATGTACATAAATCAAAACTAAATTGCTTATTACATTCGCCAAAAAATGCATAGATGTATTTTAATTCAAAATATGCATTTATCTTGTTGGAAAACATTATTGCAAAGTATTATTTGTAGACATTGCTTCGAAATATTGTTCATAATCATCAAAAGCAAAAATGCTTAAACATGAAAGTAATGCATGATTTGTATTATTTTTTGCTTTTTTTATATAAAGAATTACCGTAATGTTATATTTATTGATAATAATTTTTTAATCAACGAAACCGTCGTTTTTATTTCTATACTTGCCGATCATTAATAATTGTCATTTTTAAATTTTGTTTAATTTTAATGAAAACTTCGGTAAATTAAAAAAAAAATCAAAAATGCATAAATAACAATGATTTTTATTATAAAAACTACAAATATATAAATATATATTTTCCATCACAAGAAACTGATAAATAGTCTAAATATACATATTTTCGATTACTCTTTTAATGTAATTTCTTAACTTGAATTTATAGAAATATCGATTATTTACAGTCTCTATTTTCATATATGTACATATGTACGTTCCAATAATTTCAAACTCACATTATCAGTTTAATATTTATAAATAATATCGAAGAAATAAATAAGCCATTTAATTTTGTTTAATATCGTATATACATACATTACAAAATATAGTAGTTCAAAATATAGTTTTCTATGTAATTTAAAAAACTATTCAGTTTTAAAAATTACTACTTATAAATACTTGCACTGAACAGTGTTGCGTACTCGTAAATGTAAGTAGTTTATTCCTAATTAATCTTAGCGAATACTAAATGTAAGCAACACTTTCAATATTAATTTTTAATATAATAGCTGATGCTGGTCGAACCACGTATGCCTTCCAAGTTTCTGTACATAATACAACTATTAAATAATAATTGAGAGTTATTTTCTGGAGCATTTTGAAGAAAATCAAATTTTAGATTGCAATAACAATACACATTTTTAACCAATCGAAACGCGTAACTATGCGTATTACATGAAATTTTAAAGTAAAAGAATCAATCAGAAGTAGAGGTCTGAGTGCGCTTGCTGCATCAACAGATTATTTCACTCGCTGTCGCCATAAAGCCAATTCTTATTCGGCGAGTTAGTAACCAACTATGAAAGGGCTGTATATGTTATGATTTGTTTTGCGTTCGTCTCTTAGCGGGACGCTTCATTCAAATTGTTGTTGTTCAAATTCACAGCGCAAAGCAACACGACATAGAAAATCAGTTGTCTGAGCAAATGCATTAAGAGACAACAAGTCAATCGGTGCCTGCCGAGTGCTTGAAGTCGTATAACATTTTATTTGCGAGTGCAGCACTCACTCTCTTGCTTTGTAATTCGTTTTGATTTAATTTGATTTGGTTTCGTGCAAAGGGGCTTGATGCACTCGCAATCATGACGAGTGACTTGATACCATTTTAAAATGTTCATTTTTACTTCAATTTCGAATTCTCGTTTCTTCCAAATGTCACAAATGCCAACTACTATTCAGTAAGTTTATTATGTATAGAATCCTGGTTCGATCAGCACCAAATTTCTGTCGTTAGCTGCCGGTCTATAAGTTAAGTGCAATATTTATAGAAATCTCTGTAGTGTGCATGTAATTTTTGTTACATAAATTCATATTTTTAATTTTTTTTAAATGTATCCCAAAATAAAAACTAAAAGTTTTTTTTTCATCTGCCATCGAAAGGCGTCCTTATTACATGAGACACATACTTACATTAGAGTGTATCATATGTAAATTTTTTTATTTTAACTTAATAGTTATCTATAGAAATGAAAGAAAACTAGGAAAATAATCCTAACTGTTTGAAATTGCACGAATTTAATTCCTAGTGGCTTAAAAATTAAGTTTCCACTTCGCAAATGTAAGAAAAACAATTGAATTTGTTAGTTCTTAATAACAAATATTTATGCTTTCCATTTGGAAAGCACATTTTATTTGAAGTTAGAAGAAATACTGAAAAGACCATAAATAATTTTTGAACATAGGATTCAAACCAATCTGCTGTTGCAGCCAACAACATGGATTAAATAGCAGTCAATATAAAAAAAATGTTTATTTAACTACAACCGGAGATCTTTGCCTATATAATTTTTGGCGCTGAATCCGAATCTGGTAACCATTCTTTTATATCACGTCTGACTTTTAAGTTAAAGAGGTCAAACTTTTGGCAATTTTCGTTCACTTAGCACTACCAATTTTTTTTGGCGCATTACTGGATACGCAAAAAAGTCTAAATAGAAATATAATTTTTGAATCCTTGGTATAATTCTTTAAAATTTTTTTATTTCTTAAATTCATGTTTCAATGTATACCTATTCAAAAAAAAGGTAATTATTTTTTAAAAGTGCCAATGATAGGATTTTAGACTTTACTGATACTTGCTATGGATGCGATTTCTAATATTCTACAAAAAAAAGTTGCTGTTACTTATTTGCTACTGAAATTATTTTTCACTTTAACGCTTCTAAAAAATTTATAACTGAAATATAGGGTGATTCAATTAGATGTGAAATAAGCAACACATTGATCTTGAAAGTTCTGCAGTAATCCACGAATACCGCCACAATTCTCATTCTTAAATTCTCGCATCGCTTTACCGGTCATTGGTGTACAACTTTTACTTTTCAGAACAAAAACAGAGGCGTGTTATACAAATAATATTTTAACCATGGCACGAAAAATCATTTCGTTATGTAGGAATTATTTAAGCTTAATTTCTATCTATTTTGCAGATAAGTTTTAACAATCAAAATGTACGTTCTACTGAATATCGCTCCATAATTAAAAATACCAATACTTAATAATGCCTTAGTTAAATTTCAGCTGACAGGGAAAAAGTAATTTCAGATTTAAATTGTAGTCTTCCTTCCAATTTAATCAGCCTTTATAATAGTTGAGTTCAGTCACTTTGAAGTCAGTGGTTTTCCTCACTTTTCTGTAGTTGAATCTTTTCGAACTCGAATCTCTATAGTTAAATATCTGCAATTTTAAACAGTTGGGACCATTTTTTTTTTTTTTTTTAAATTTTATTTTCCTGTACAATGAATTGAACTGAACCAGTACGAAAAATACGGCTCAATTTTTTTTTATTGCATTTTTTTTTTTTTTTATTGCAATTTGCTTCTATCAAAGTTTACATTTTTCATTCATGAAGACTTAAATTTTTACGATAAAAAATAACCGTTATTTTAACTGCAAAAAAAATGTTTAATAGCTAGAGTATAATTGAGAAGAGATTTTTCAAAAGCGCTTATTTCCAAAAAGGTTTAATATGGAAATAAGCTCCTTTGAAAAATCACTACTCAATTTATTG
The DNA here is from genome assembly GCA_949775025.1 of Tricholauxania praeusta. Lineage (NCBI taxonomy): Eukaryota > Metazoa > Arthropoda > Insecta > Diptera > Lauxaniidae > Tricholauxania > Tricholauxania praeusta. Next base: position 108,671,194 of record OX459031.1, on the reverse strand, counting down.
AGATAACTGTGAGTACTTCAATGAGCGCTGAAAAATGAGCTAAATTTGAACAAAGTACCGCTCAGCATGATATTTTTGTTAAGGATAAACCGAAAAACATTAAATTCCAAACTTACTAAACTTTTAACAAAAAATAGTGTTAAGAAACTAACAATAAATTCGTAGGTCATTTATCATGCATCATTAGTCTTATTTTAATTAATGATTTGAAGTAATTTTGCATTGCATTACATTTCAATTTATATTTTACCGATTATAGATATTATATATTAAATTTGTACTTATTGTTCGTGCTGCTTGTAAAGACAAGACAAAAAAAAAACACCAGTGTGCAGAAATGTTTTAGCAATACATACTGAAAGACACAACATTTACATAATTGAAAAAAATCCCATTTAATTCCTTATCTTCCCAAACAAACCCGCACATAATGCATATTCCCTTTCCATAATATTGCTTTCTAACCTTTTGTTTTTAGTTTTTTATGAATTTTTTTTTAAATTAAAAAAGCTCCTTAATAATATTTATCACTTTATTTGGAATGAAATATTTTATTTTTCTCTTTTTTCTTTTTTCTCTTTTATTTTTATGTTAAATGAAATCAAACATACAAAAATGAATTAAACTACAACAACAGCTACGATATCACCGAAGCGGTGTTATTAGCGCTTTAAGAAAATTTAGTAAAAAATGACATAGAAAAAACATAGAAACATATAGAATTTTTAAAAATATATAGGAATATTACACGGACAGACGGGAAATTTTCTTTTTATTATTGAAACTAAAAAAAAAAAAATAACATAAGACGAAAGCATTTAATATTCTCCTCGTACAATGAAAATTTACTCTCATTGTATATTCTGTTACTGTCTCTCATTTGCTTTCTATAACATATGGTGATTTCGTAACAAAATTAATACTTTTCCTTAAAAAAATTTACATATTTTTTTAATTGTTGGCATTATATATTTTAAAATAAAACCATAAATGAATATGAGTTTAAACAAATAACATCACAACAACAAAACATACGTAATTTCGTTCAATACACATCAGCAATTCGACTGCAAGAAAAGTAAGCAAGTGTGGCGCTTTTATCATTAGATTTTTCATGACATGAAACGATATTTGAAATGCAATAAAATAACATCAAAAATTTAAAATGTTCAAGTTGAATTTTTTCAAAGGTATGTGGATACAATTTTATGTTTAGTATTGGCTTTCTTTATATATTATTTTATGCTCTCTTTATGTGTGCTCTTTTTTATTGTTTTTATTTTATTTATTTGGTATAAGACTTAAAATACGATCTAAGTTTTTTCTAACTCTTATAATATGTTCTTTGTTAAATTCGCTATCATTTCACATACCATATTTGTTTTTTTTTATATAAAGAATTTATTTTATTTTATTAATTTTTATCCTTACAGCCGAAGAATTAACCTTGCATTTGTAGAAGTCATTTCGTAAAATTAAAATTAAAAATTATAAATAAATTTGAATAAAAACTCTTGAGGATTGGGTCATAGAAGCCAAGCACTTCATTTTGAAATTTTTTAATCACAAAAAAATCAACATTTCCCCTCAAGAATTTGCTGGCAAATAGTTAAATTTCTGTAAAAACGCAAACGAAACATTTCCTTTGGTTTATAATGATGGGCCTATGGTAAAACTTCAGTAGGTTGTCGTTTCTATCAGACTAAGCTTTTTGTAAAAAAATAAATATTGACTATTTGTGTTAAACGATATATAGCATGCGTGCACATGTTCCCGCCAGCAGTATTAGTCATGTGCGAAACCTTAACACATTGTTCCTAGCGACATCTTCGATCATGTCCAAAATCAATTTTCAAACTTTCCCCATAGACTGAGGCAAACTTTTTTTTCTTCGAAAAATGGCCAAAACAGTTCATTAGAAAGTCTGTGGCAGTCATGGTCCTAGTCATGAAAAAACTCAGTTTCGACCCTTCCCTATCGTGTTAAGTGCAGTAGACATTAACCCAATTTTCAATCGGTAAATAGTTTATTTTCAGTTAAGATTTTCCTTGTTGCACCCAATGCTTCATTTATATTTTTACTTAAAAATTTGGCTGAAATTAGATTACACTTAATTTCGTATAACGTATTGGCAGTAAAAGGAAATAATACTATGTAAAATCTTTTCGTTACGGTTTGCCATAAACATCTTTTGACGTTCAGATCTGTCTTAAAAGTATAAGACTCCGCCATTGTTGTGTAATTCAAATACTTCCCAGGCACAACGGTAGGAATGTTAAGCCAAAATATAATTATCGTTTGTGCTTGAAATATATCATCGTATATAGAATTATAATTCAAAGTTAAAATTTGAAATCAAACTTGACTTTAGATTTGTGCAGGAAAGTAGCCAAATATACATTTCGGGTGATTTTTTAAACGTTTGGTTTTTGAAAATTGAAAAAAGAACAGAAAATTTGCAATAGTGAATGAAATATTTATATGGAGCGATACATCAATTCCTGCCATTTATTTTTTAAAGATTATTTCATGTAAATGTTGCGCGCTACGCCTAAGGTGGTCCATCCGTAAGCTCCAATTTTGGAGTACTTTTTCCAGCATTTTGGTCGGTATCTCACCAATGGCGTTTGTAATGTTGTCTTCCAGGGCTGCAATTGTGGCTGGCTTGTCTCTACACGAGAGACTTCACGTAGCCCCACAAAAAATAGTCTAGTGGGATCAAATCGATGATCTTGGCGACCAATGGACTGCTATAAAACGTGAGATTAATTGCTCACCAAATTCGCCTCTCAATAGTTCCATGTGGCACCGTCTTGTTGAAACCACATGTCAACCAAATCCAATTCTTTCATTTTGGGCAAAAAAAAGTCGGTAATCATCCAATGAATGTTACGTTTGCGATTTTCATTCTTTTTTTTTTTTGAAAAAAGTACGGTCCGGTATGATGCCGCCGGCCACAAACCGCACCAAACAGTGCATTTTTCAGGATACATTGGCAGCTCTTAAACTGCCTCTGGCTGCTCTTCAGACTAAATTCGGCAAGGTGTCAAAAAATTTACACTGAAAAAACAAGTAGCAAAAAAATCACCTTTTAGTATCCAATAAATATGAACCGAAATCATAAAATTATTGAACTTCTTCATTTAAAATTTACTGACTTTATTTAGTTATGTGATTACTGTGCTATAACTGAGAAAGTTTTTTTCTGTTTTCGGCCGTAGAATGTTGTATGTAACCAGCTTTATTTTTTTTTATCAACATTTAAGAAAATAGAGCTAACACAAATATAGAATATTCCATAGTTGAAATTTGTTCTGCTCATCAAAAACCAACATGTCTATATGCTAATATGAGTAAATGAATAAATGACTCGGTTACAGTGACACTATAAATATTTGTTTTTAATATTCGATATTAGAAAAATATTCCACATTTACTTTTTTCTTTGCATATTTGAGACTTAGAATTGCTCTTTGAAACTGGAACCGTAAAATTTATATTAATTTACATAATAGGGAACCTCTAAGATATCTCTATATAAATGTGCTCATGCACTTTACAGCTCTGTTTTACTGCAATTTTAAAAGCCTGAAGGTTGCTTATTAATTTATTTAATTATTTATAGTTTGCGATTCAGTTTTACTTTCTATTAATAATGTTATCTACCCAACCCGAAACTTAACTCCTCTCTCCCCTATGGCTTGTGTGTCTTGCTTTGAAATTATGTGCAAAATAATTAAATATTTTACATCTACTCATAGTTTATGGATTTATCACATGACTCCAAAACCCCTTTTTCATCCATTTAGCTATCACACTATAGCGTATGTTAAATAAATGTTAAGTTAATTTTAATATTATTTTTTATACCACATTTTTCTAACGCATATATTTTTCTTTATCTTTTCCTCATTTCCACTTGCTGATTTTGTTTACATTTATGTTTTTGTTCATATACACTTAAACGATTACTTCAACAAAAATTACAAAAAAAAACAAAACAACAAAAATTGGCAAAAACAAACACTACAGGTTCTTCTAAAAGAAAACCCAGAAAAACAAAAAAGACAGAAACGTTCTATACCACAACACCATCTTCACCGACACCAACAACACTTAATCAACAAATACAACAAGAGCATGCAAAAAATATATGTCGTAACAATAGCAACAACAACAGTAAAATAATTGCTGCAGCTGCTGCAACAGCAACAACAACAACAACAAATTCAACTCTTCCCAAATCACAACCAACACCGGCAATCGATTCACAAATTACAAAATCAAATGATAATCAGAAATTAGCAGAGAAAAATTGGAACACCACCCCTATTATGTCCTCTTCCCTTTCTCCATCTCCCAAGTCAAGCATGTCTCCTGAGTCCATGGCCAAAATTTATTATGATGAGATTATAGCAAAACAAGCCCAAAAGCTTAAAAATGCTAAGAAATCTTCAGTTGGCAATATAGCTGGCGGCGGCACCTTTAACAATGGGTTCGGTGGTGGCTCCAGTTGCAGTTTTGTTGATAAATTTACTGATTTCGTAATAAATGAATGTCCTGCAAGCAATGAATTTCAATTTACTAAAATACCCACTATACCATCTCATCACAGAGGTAACAAGAACAGCAGTAGAAGTCGAAAAAAATCTCAACAGCCACGTACAGTTCAACTAATTGTGACGCGAAAGCCTGTAGCAGCAACAACGACTAAATCACATAGCAAACAGTGTAATAACAATAACAACAGCAACATTGTAAGCGATAATGATTCCGCAGACACTACCACTACAACTGTTGTTATCGAAGAAGATGATGATGAATTAAATGATACCACAGAGTTAAGTGCTGAACAACAACAAACACTTGCTGCACTTTCCGCATCTACAACGCAAATATTACGTAAATTTCGTATACCAAAAGGGACTGCTTTAACCGCCAAAATTGCTACTACCAATGATGATTCAAACTCCAACACTACCGCCATTATTAACACTGATTCCCAGACATCTTTTTCGGACAACAACACTTGTGATTCACCGATAGACTCAACGCCAGCATCACCAATACCAGATGATGCAAACACTATTATAGATGAAAATGACGGCGTAATCAAAAGTGAAACAACTCTTCCAACTGTTTTATTAACAGCAACGCCACAAACACAGTTAGCGACGGCAACACCACAACAACAAATACAATTGCAAACAGTTCAGCCTAATGGCACAGTTACCTGTATTAATTTGCCACCAAATACAATATTACTTTCATCAGCAGATGGTTCAATTTTGGCAACAACAGCGCCATTGTCACAACATGGTAGTGGCGAGCAACAGCAGCAGCAACAACCTCACATTATTGCTATACAAGATTGGAATAGTAGTGGTGAAGTTGTTAATTTGACTACGTCAACGGCTGCGACGGCCCCAAATCAAGCGACATCAGCACAGCCTACTACCACCACACTGTTACTCACCGCAGATGGCACAGCGATACCATTTCTGCAGCAATCTGCGACTTCAACAGCAGCGTCGTCAAATGATTCTACCGCGGAGGCATTAAAGGCACAAGTGATAGCGTAGGGTTTAGTGGGTGGCCAATTTGGACGATTTCTCAATAATGCCACCATAATTCCAACAACGTATTTTTTTTAAATTAATCGTTAACTATCAAGTTTTCATATAAAATTCTTAGTCAACCGTAAGATGGTAATTTTTTTAATTGTATGTAGTATGGTATGGGCCACATTTTTAATCATTATGTACTTTTCATTACCATAAATTAAATGGAAATGAAAACAAATACTCACTATCACGATATAAGTTTAAGGAAAAATCTTGTTGACTTCATCAAAAAGTTCGCCGTAAAATTTTCACTGTCACTAATACAAAGTTAAATGGAAAGGAATATATTTTAGCACAAAAATGTTTCATCGCAAGGTTTCTATTTAAATTTAATTTAAGGGCAATACGTTTATGTTTTTTTTTTTTATCAAGTAAAAGGCTTCGGAGGTATGTATCTCGATTCGTCTCGTTTCGTTTCTAATTTTCAAGCCTGAAAATATGCTATCATGTTTTAAATGAAATCAAAAATATCTAGAGCCAGCGTTAAATGAATGATTAACTACAATTATAAAAATTGTACTAGCATATTTTTATGCTTGCAAATTAGAGGCGAAACGAGACGAATCGTAATACATAAAGAGGCCCTTAAACATTTTTTTATTGCCACTAAATTAAAATTGGTTAATTTTACGAAGAAATATTTTATCAACCCTCATATGTGTCTCGAGGCAAGTGACTGAATGAATTTCGTCTGCTTATATCTTCAAAGTACAAACTTAAGTTGTTATGCAAGTTCAAATGAACAAAACATTTCGAAGCAAGGCCTTGAGCCATTTTCAGTCACTCACTTATTTTGAGATTCATAATACGGGGGTTAATTTATAAGAAAGAAACTAAATTACAAAAAAAGCAATATCTATTGCTCAAAATAAAGAAACTTGGTTTTCAGAATTTCGGCAATTTAAAAAAGAAAAAAAAAAAAAACTAAAACAAAGTTTATGTTTTCTACTTTAACATCAATTTTGGGAGGTTTGCTATATTCCTGAGGTGGGAACTTAACCTCATCACAACTAAGTGTTACGTTAGGATTTTGGAACGTTGAAATATTGATTAAAATTTTCATTAACATTAACGCAAAAGCAAATGGCTATGAAAGAATCTTTAATTTATGGTTATGGAAAGAATTTCCCTACAACTTACCATACATACATATGTGCTTTCGTCAACGAATAAAAACCTATTGTCCGAAAATAAATTTTCGAGTAAACAGTTGTTAAAGTAAACAATTCTACTGATTTCTTATGCGATTTTTCAAATAATAATTAAAAATTTCCTTCATATCAGGGTTCTGAGAAAAGTGCAAAAAAGCCTGTTTTAAGGCAGATATATGAAGCCATTTCACTCTAGCAAACATTTTTTTAGATTCTTGACTTATAACCAAGAAAGAAACTATTTGCTCGTCAAAATGTTTTCCTTTTAATAGAATGCTGGCTGCGAAATATGATCAATTGCATGATCGATCAAAATTTATTAATTACCACCTTATGTTTATGTATTCAATGTGCACTTTTCTAAGAAATAATATTTTATATATGATTGAAAGCTTACATACTAAGACTTAACTAACTTTCAATGTATGAAATTTTATGTTATAGTGCCAGTTAAATACAACTGGATATGTAACGTAACATATGCTATTTTTTACTACATATAATCTTATTTCATTTTCATTATAGCAAAAGGGTATCTGATTGCATTCGCTTGATAAACAAAGAACTGAAAGAATACATTCTTTTATAACTTCTTATTCCTATCTAATCATAATAAAAAAAAAAAAACTGCAGAGTTTTGTAATTTGAAAATGTTTAAAATATTGAAACTTTTTTAACGTGGCTTTTTGCTATAAAAAAAGTTGTTGATATTTAAATGTTTTCTCTTATAACAAATAATTTATTTGATCTAAAAACTTGTCGCTGATAATGATTTCCATGTATTCTTATATACATATATAACTTAACACAAATCGCCCCATTTAGCCACTCACTAAATTGAAAATGTAAGTAATAAAATTACTTAATGCCAAGTTATAGCAGATTTAATGCTTCAAAAAGAAAAAGAAAAAAAAAATAGAAAAAGATTGAGAGATGATAAATAATATGCTACTGTTGAAGTTAATAACATATTGTTTATGTTTTATACATAATTCATGTAACTACACTACTATATACATACATATAAGCATTATTTTGAATGTAGAGATCGAATTATTTTTTGATAACAAGTGGAAAAAGATCTCTAACGTATGAACTGAAGTGTTAAATTTATTTAAGGTAACAATATCAAACACGGCAGTGCCAAATGATGAAATGAAACACATCTTGTTGTAAAGTTGGAAGTTCTTGGTAAATCTAAAAAACGCAGGTATAGCCAGATAGTACTTTTGGAAAATATATTAGATCGCCGAAAACTTGATATACCTTTTATCGATTTTTTGAGCAAATTTTGCTTTCTATAAAAAACAACAACATAGCAAGTTTGAAAAATTACACAAAAAAAGGTTGAAAGACATTGTAAGAAACTAAAAATTCATGATATGAGGGCGATGACTATGCATTATTTTCACATTTTTTATGGAAGCTTATAGTATGTCTTAAAACCTAGCAAAGTTTTCAAAGCTTAAAAACATAATGCGGTGAAATTCGATAGTAAAAATAAAAGCTGATTTATTTCTGATATATTTTTGAAATTCACTTTCATTTTTATGAAAAAATTTAGGTATCATTATTTTCAAATAAAAATTCAACTTCATCATTCAAGAAAAGGGTGTTTCCATTGTAACGGTTGTGGCATTGTGACTTGAATATGTTTGTAGTTAATAAGTTTAGAAATACAGACTCTTTATAGTAAGCAGTATGTGCAAATTTTTCACAAGTAGATTGAGTGCAAAAAAGACCTCAAAAGCTAGCGTAAAAGTGTGACCTTATTTTATTGCTTACTTAAGTTTTGTACTTGTCAGTTTACTGTAAACTTAAAAAATTTAATTTTTTTTATAAGAAACTCAAAGAACTTTTTTGTAAGCACTTTTGCAATAAAGTTATCAGTTTGATGAAAATACACATTTTAATTGCTATGTCACAGTCACAATATGCGTCAAGAACTTCTAAATAATATGCTTAATATTATTATTGCAGTGAAAAATTTAATGGTCAAAATAAGTCACTTTTCGTAGAATCGCCCGTTACAAAATGCTAAGCTCGTCTCATTTGGAAAAATATATTTTGCTTACTTCAGCTATAGTCTAGAGCAACTCGTACGTTTCATAAAATCTCGGCCCTTATCATGGCATAATCCTGTAAATGGCCCATATTACCAACTTGTGTAATATAAAGTGTTTGAAGGAAAAATACTATCAAAATTATAACAATATTATTGCTTTTGTTCAAATTATTAATCTACAAAAGCGTGTAGTATCTAGTAAATAAAATCTCCAGTTTATCTATAATGTATTAATTTTTTAAATAAGCTATTAGAATAAAATAAGAACGCAAGAATAATGTTATAACTAAAGACCATTGAAATTATTTATAAGCAAAGAAATAAAAAGTAAATATATATTAAGACAAGCCATTAATGAAACATAACATGTAAAACATAAAGATAAACTTTGTAATTTTTACAAACATACTAAAAAAGCAAGAAATATCTTTATGAAACTCTTAAGAACATTACAGTTTACTTAAGTAATTCGAACTTAATGTTAACGTTCCTTTTTTAATAAAACATAAAAGCTACTATGTATGTACTAAGGAGCTCAATCTCGGAATCTTTTTTCAAGCTCCGGATTAAAGAACTGAATCCCGCGGCTTTTGTGAATTGCAAAATATTTTAAAATTGGATGCATTTTTTTGAACTCTGTTTGTATTTTTTTACAAAAATTATAAATTGAAAAATTAATACCATGTAACACAAAATTAAATAAGTATATACTTCAGTTGATTTATGAGAGAACATTTAATTTAAATTTCGTAGCGTCCAATTTTGCTTCAGTTTTGTTGCAAATGGTGAAAGCTACTATTTGATTGCAAGCATATGCACTCATAGAGCTTAATTCCTTTTTGAAAGTTAGCCACCTACTTAATCACATGTATACGGTAGCTCGGGACTTCCCCGATTCCGTTTATCGGCATGAAATTCCGTAGTATGTACATATGTCTTCAAGGATTACTCTTGCCCATAAAATTATTTTCAACTTATATTGCGTTTGTGTACTGAAAATACTTATTATAGCGATAATTTCTCTTTGTTTGTCTTAAAATTTATTGTGTATTTTACAAAAAAAAAAAAGATTTATTGTTTAAATAACTTGAAAAATTTGTTAAATTTACGACTTTTTTTATCACTTACATATGCTTATTGACTTACATATACATATTTTATTTTAATAGTATTATAAAGAAATTTTATTTATTTTAAAACTTAATTTTATTTTAATTTATTGTATTTCATATTTTATTTAAGGTTTTAATCATAAACAAGCGCATATATCGTACATATAATTTTCAAAATGAAGTATGCAAAGCAAACAAACAAACAAACATAATTATAGTACGGAAGACATGCAAATTAATTTTAAAATACAAAACCTACAAATGTAAGATAAATCTTAATTAATCTTTCAAAAACTAACATATACATACGAGTTTATTAATGCGTAAATTTTAAATAATGATTATATTATTATAACATAATTTAAAAAAAATATAAAATACAATAAAAATTATGTAAAAAATGTTTTATTTTTAACGAAAGCATCAATTGGTCCAAATCTGTGACTAAATTTATAAGAGAAACATAGTCTGGTGGTTCGATTTTTTCTTAATCGCCCCTATCATAAACCTTCCAAAAAAAACTACCCTCGGAACTCGAAAGAATTATCATTCATGAGGGGGGGTAAAATTGTATGTTTGTGTACAGGACCACATGCTGTCGCAGTCATAAAAACAAAAATGTATCACACCAAAAAGAGAAAATAGGTACAATTATGTAAATAAATAAGAAAACACAAATTTGAAGAAAAACGAATATTCTCAGAGTCGCGCTTTTAATATATTTAAAAATCGTAATATTAGACTTATGTGCAAATTTCAAATAAGCTGCAAATTGATTCGACAAACTGCAGCACTGATTCACTTTCCGGCTTTTCGAGGCTGCTTTCTCATCAAATTTGTCTCGAAAGTTTTTGAGGCGTGCGTAAACTTTGCTCCATACAAATCGCTTTTGAGGCTCGAAAATGTTCTCAGCTAACGCAGTTTTCGAGGCATCTTTGTGCTTGGAAGATTACCCTCATTGATTGTCTTTCCTTAGCAAAACCTGTATATGGTTAACTGCAAATTATGAGAATATTTTTTGAACCTTTCAACTGTAGTCTTTGCCCATTTACTTCATCATGTCTTATCAACAAAGATTGGAACTTAAAAGTCGGTGTTCCCGTTGTAAAAATAAGCCACACAATTTATATTGAATTTTGCACTTTCTATAAGCGAAATGTTGGTATTAGGTATTAAATAAAACACAAAATTTCATTAAAATCGAATTACTAATTACGGAGATATGAGCAAAACAATATTTATTTTATTCACAGCGCGATTTAATACATATGTATGTGTTGAAATTGGTTGAATAGTTTTCGACACAACCGACTTAGGAACGATACAACTTGCAGTCAAATAAACGCGACGCACAAGTTGAGCGTTTTACTCCAAAGCTGTCATTTTAATTAAAAATATGTGGCAACGCTAATCCTCATACCGTTAGATTTAATTCATATTGTAATGTGTTAATTTCTCGTGTTAAATTGTGTATATTCTGAATAAATAACTATTAATTAAAAAAATTTATAAGGCTATATGTCTTCAGCAGTTGATTGTGATATTTTCAAAAAGAATTTGAATGAAATTGCATGAAAATGTAAAATCTTATTGAAAGCGGCGTCGTCGACAGAGCCGCAAGTGCAGTGTTTTGTTTTTGGTGTTCTTTTATTGTAAAATTTGCGCGATTTTGTTCAATATTTTTTGTTCTAATAAAAAGCAAATAGTGTTTTATTAAATTTAATCTTCTTCGCAATTTAGCAATTATGGGTTTTTATTTGCTGAAAATCCTTCAATAGTGAAGTGCATTGCAGCTGCTCCCAAAGTGCAGCATTTGTGGTATATTTCAATGCTTACAAAAGCTTTCTAAGCTCCCAATCGGTAAGTGTTTTCTTTTTTGTTTTTAAAATTTTTTTAAGCTCCATATACATATTTATGTACATACAAGTATTAAGTAGAATTTCCTTTCTTTAATCCGATATATAATGGGGTGGAAAAATTTGTATAAAAATTAAATTCGGTGGAAATGTTTAATTTGGTGTCAGGAAGCAAATTCATGTGAGGCTACGTCTGGCGGTAGCCAGTAATAGTGAAAGAGCGTTTTTGATTATTTATCGGAAAAGGTGTTTTCAAAAATATATCATGTGCAAGTTGAAAAGAAAAGCGTTACACAATCTAGAGCAAGCTTGAACTTGAACTTATTTATACTTTTCAACCTTAATCAACTTTTTTCTGACGTTTTTGGACTTCAATCTTTCTCTACTTCTTTTGACTTTTTAAAAATTTAAATTAATTAATTCAAATTAATTTTTTTTCGACTTTTCTCGACTTGCAGTGAACACCTAAACTAAACAAATTTAAAAAAATATTTTCCAGTAGTTAGTTAGTTAATTTCTAAACGCGAAAACTCGAAAGTTTTCGAGCTTGCTTTCGGGAACACCCCTATCAATGCAAACGCGTAAATGATTGAGCAATGGCAATTTGACAGTTCGATCAGTGCTGCCGTGCTGAAGTGTTTTAGTCAAAACATCCACTATTTCAGTTATGGCTGATTTTGTTGAAAAATAATAAAATTTTTCATCGAATTCTTTGTCAAATAAAATAGAATCCCTAAAATGCCGCAAAATAGTGAACAAAATAAATTGATTCAATTTATTGAAGAAAATACTATAAACAATTTACTTATGCCGTTTCGACAAACGGCAAGACTGATTCATTTTCCGACTTTTTGAGGCTACTTGCTCAACTAATTTGCCTCGAAAGTTTTCGAGGGTTGAGCAAACTTGTCTTCATACAAATTATTTTCGAGGCTCGAAAATTAGCTCAGTTTTCGCAGTTTACGCAATTTTCGAGGCTTTTTCGCGTTTTCAGGAATACCCTCATTAACTCAACACATACATACATAGTTATATACCGAGGGTATACTGTAACGGCTCTCTTCGATACTCTCTTAATTTAAATGAAAATTAGATCCAGCGGATTCTTTATATCCATTTTCGCTAATGAAAGCAAAGCCATTGAAAGTGTTATCTTCAGCCAGACCGAAATTTACATACCCTACTCTGCATTGAGTTTATGACAATACCCAACGGGAAATTTGGAAGCAGTTTCCAAGGGTAGCACGTCAGATGTGCTTCTTCGGATGCATTGAATTTGTAATTCAATTTAATTTAAAAAAAAAACTTTTTTTATCCCGCGTCCACTGGGACTCGAACCTAGGCATTCGTGCTGTTACGTAAAATTTAACGAAATCAGCCAAGCTTGTTGTTATAATTAGGCTTCTAAAAGTATATTATTTGAATTATCAAATGGCAACTATAGAAATCAAAAACTTAACAATTCATTTTGAGAGAAGACTTTTGGAGTTTTAGTCTACTTCACATTAATAATAAGGGTGGCTCAGTTGGTTAAGTTGTGCGCATTTCAAAACAGTAAGAGAGTAGCATGACACGGGAGGCCGATCGAATCTGATCGGAGGAGACAGATTAAAAAAAAAAATTGTTTTTTTTTTCAATTCAAGCTTAATATGCTTCTACTCATCATCCAAGGAAGCATATTTCATGTGTTTCCAAAGATTTGCTTCTACTCAACATCCAAGGAAGCGCATCACATATGCTTCCAAAGATGCGCATCGCCGCAATGACATCGTATGTTAAAAAAGATAAGCAGTGAGAAGCGCATTGGAAGCAGCTTCTGCTTCCCTTGAAGCGCATCCGATTCCGTTTCCCGTTGGGATAATATTACCTTATAAATTCATAAGATTTATGAATGCTAAGTTTGCATATGCGAGACTATCTCTATTTGCGCGATTATCGCAGTAATCTTGTTCAAAAATAAGCAATTTTCCATACAAAGTGAATCTCGCAAAATGCGCGAGTATAAATTAATCTAGAAAACATCACATAAATAACTCTGTTTTATACGATTAGTTTCACGAACTCTGGAAATGAACGTCAAATAAATCAAAACAAAAATGAATATACTAAATAATTTTAGAAAAAAGGCTGATTTTTAGCGACCGAATGCAAACAAAATTAAAAAATAAAATACAAGACTTAATTTTTGTGTATTCGTAGGATTGATTGAAGAATAACATAAAAAAAAATAAAATGTTATGTCGAAGTTATTTTGAGAAACATTTTTATAAATATAAAACTAAATGTTTAAACTAATTAATTCAAAGCTATTATATTTTTTTCTTATAAAACGATACGTATGTATACTTTTGTAAGCCTGCCACGCCTTTAAAAGACAAGAGGGGAAAAACGAAAGGGTGGTGTACCCTGGTGAATTTGCCGTACCCTGAAATTCTCTTTCGTTTGGTTCGTAAGCTTATATAGTGCTTTGACTTTACGTTTTTTGTGGTGGATTTATATTTACAAGCACAAAGAAATTCTAGTTTTCTTGTGTGAACGCAAAATAAATTCACAAAAGAAAATAAATAAGAATTTCTTTCACCGAATTTCCTTGTGTAAACGTTGACATAATAGTTTTCTTTGTCAGTTATTTGCTGCGCTGACATTCATGCCGCTATGACGTTAACGCTTCACCGCAACAGCTGATTTGACATGATTATCATCAAGCAAGGCATGTTCTACTGTTTTGCTGACCTTTCCACGTTATTGATATTTCTCTTTTGAGTAGCAGCAAACTATTAGTTTTTGTCCAAGCAACAAAAAATGCTAACAGTTTGATTGGGATTCGAATAGCTGTTTGTTCGGTCGGTTGCGTATTTAGTACCTTGTGATTACGGCAGCAAGTAGTGCGCCAACAGAGTTTGTGAAAGTGTTTAAGTAATAAGTGTATCAATAAAAATGGATCCTATGAAGGTTGAAGTAAAGGAGCTGGAGAATCTATTGAAATTGGATCCATACATAAAACCTTTTGAGCGAGAAATACGCAGAAGGTACATATTAATGGTGCATGTTGTTATTAGATTGTTGTGATGTCATCCAGTTGATAAGTTCTCCGTGGTACAACAGAAGTTGATGCAAGTTATAAAAGGAAAACAGTTCATCTGGCTGAAATGTTTTTTTTTTTTAGGTTCAATGTCAAATGAAGGTTATTCTTATAAGAAATATGAAATTTAATTTTTTTGCGGCATTCAATTTGAGTGTTAATCTATTTATTGTTTATGGTTTATATATAAATATTCAACGTACAGATTGAGATGATAATGTAGCAATAATCAACGAAATTTTGCGAATTTCAGAAAAAGCTTTAGTATCAGTTGCTTGGTGACCGGTAAAAAAATCTTTGTCAAGGTCGATGTCACCGACTTCGTTATCATCATTACGAAACTACTCGAAAGCAAGCCATTTCACTCTTCCTAAAAAGATGGAAGAGAAATGAGTTAATGTAAGAGTATTTAAACAATCAGTACTACGCAAATTCTATTCTTTGGTACTGCGTTATACTACAATGAAACAGAATCGAGTTTTAAACTAAAGTCATTAAAGCTTGCTTCATTTTGAATATTTACTATTTAAATCTATTTTAATTTTGAATTAAAAAAGGCATTCCACGTTTATCATCCTCTACTCCCTCTCTTCATGTGCGTTGGGAATATGTTTTGCCTAGGGTTACCATTCGTTCTCAAATATTCATATGGAGCAGAGGCCAGTGTTAGCGAAGGTGCTGCATGTAATCACGTAGTTACAAATTTTAAACTTTTCCGCACGCCGCACGTCAAGACCTCTGACTTTTTCAGCGCAATTTTGAGCGGGGTCTAATCTTTCTGTCGAATGAATACTTTTAACAAAATTACAAAAATTTAATTAGATTGTAGCCAGAATTTTAACACACCTTTTATAACTAAATGATATGATTCATAATGGCATTTCTTACAACATTCATTAAAGAAGAGGCTTACTTTCAGAAATGGTGTCCTTCAGGATTGGATACAAAAAATCGATAAATTAGAGGGTGGTATGAATACCTTTTCTCAAGGCTATACATACTATGGCTTACATTTTCAACCCGATAACTCTGTGATAGCGCGTGAATGGGCACCAGGTGCCAGAGATCTTTATCTTACTGGGGACTTTAGTAAGTTTTTAAATTGGTTTTTAATAAAGTGTTTCAAAATAACTACATTTACTTTGTAAACAGACAACTGGCAATGGGAAAGTCATCCGTACAAAAAATTAGATTTTGGCAAATGGGAATTACACTTGCCAGCAAATGCAGATGGTACATCGCCTATAAAACATCTTAGTGAGATAAAAGTAATCGTGCGGAATCAAGCGGGACAGCTGTTAGATCGTCTTTCACCGTGGGCTAAATATGTGCGTCAACCACCTAAGGAGGCTAATCAAGGTGTTAACTACAAACAATATGTGTGGAATCCACCCGCTAATGAACTGTACAAATTTCAGCATCCGCGCCCTAAGCGACCAAAATCGTTGCGTGTTTACGAATGTCATGTGGGTATTGCCACACAGGAGCCATGCGTTGGTAGCTATAAAAACTTTGCTGATAACATCATTCCGCGGATTAAGCGTCAAGGTTATAATGCTATACAAGTAATGGCCATCATGGAGCATGCATACTACGCTAGCTTTGGCTATCAGGTGACCAGTTTTTATGCAGCATCCAGTCGATTTGGTACACCAGAAGATCTTAAACGTATGATAGACGTTGCTCATGCGCATGGTCTATATGTGCTGTTAGATGTAGTGCATTCGCATGCTAGCAAAAATGTTCAAGACGGCTTGAATCAGTTTGATGGCACTAGCAGCTGCTTCTTCCATGATGGTCCACGTGGTGAACATGCGCTATGGGACAGTCGACTTTTTAATTATGTGGAGTATGAAGTGTTGCGTTTCCTGCTCTCGAATTTACGCTGGTGGCATGATGAGTACTCTTTTGATGGTTATCGGTTAGTAAAAAAACAATCCAAATTACAAAACCATTGCGCATTTCAATGTGTACTTGCTTTAGATTTGATGGCGTAACATCTATGTTGTATCATTCACGTGGAATCGGCGAAGGTTTTAGTGGTGATTACAATGAATACTTTGGACTAAACGTAGATACAGATGCACTAAATTATATGGGCTTGGCGAATTACATGTTGCATCAGCAAAATCCAGAGGTTATAACAATAGCAGAGGTGAGTACTTCGTTACTAAGATATATGGAAAAAAAATTATGCACTGATCGGATAGAAGAGAAATAATCAATGATATATTGACGTATTTCGACCCTTATAGGCTATTTCATAGGAGTATGACTCTAACTTCTGATTTAAAGCTATAGTACTGAAAAGGACAATATAAACAAGGTACATATCATTGGCGTTTAAGTTATATTTGAAACTTCGGTATTGGATGTGTCAAGAAAAGTTTTTTTGCTGCAGTCATTTAAGGGGTACCCCCTCATCACGACCAATTTCCTTAAGTTGTCAAAATTTCAAATTTTTGTTCATTAAAACTGATAGAAACAAAAACGAGGGGTTCAAAGTTGGCATAAAAAGGCTCTTATGAAAACGGAAAACTTTGAACTGTTGTATCTTCGGCTTTTGACTCAGATGTGAAATTTTTGTTTTTTTAACAGTAGAGAACAAAACAAAATTAGACCAATCGCGTTTATTTTGGATTTGAAGGCTTTGAAAAAAAAAATTCGAAGCAAGGCTGAAAACGGCATTTTTTGGACCCACAAAGGGCTGAATTCCGTGCTATGAGCTTATTTTTCCACTTCCTTTGATAAAATACAATAGAAAACTGAGAATTCTGACCACAAACATTCAGCAAAATTAACTTACACATATATATTTTTCTTATCGAATTCGTAGGACGTTTCAGGAATGCCAACGCTTTGTCGCCCCGTTATTGAGGGTGGCATTGGCTTTGATTATCGCCTCGGCATGGCCATACCAGATAAATGGATTCAATTGCTGAAAGGATTCAGCGATGATGAATGGAATATCGGTGATATTGTGCATACACTTACTAATCGCCGTTGGAAAGAAAATACTGTTGCTTATGCTGAGTCACACGATCAGGCACTAGTCGGTGATAAAACAATTGCCTTTTGGCTTATGGATAAGGAAATGTATACGCACATGTCACTAAGATCAGAACCTTCGCTGATTATTGATCGTGGTATTGCATTGCACAAAATGATACGACTCATAACGCATTCACTGGGCGGTGAAGCGTACCTTAATTTTATAGGTAACGAATTTGGTCATCCAGAATGGTTAGATTTTCCACGCGCCGGTAATAACGATTCATATCATTATGCACGTCGCCAATGGAATTTAGTCGATGATCAAATACTTAAGTATAAGTTTCTCAATGAATTTGATCGTGCCATGAATGAGGCAGAAGAAAAATACGGTTGGCTGCACTCTGACCCAGCATATGTTAGTTGGAAACATGAGGGCGATAAGATAATTGCATTCGAACGAGCAGGCCTTGTGTTTGTCTTTAATTTTCATCCGACTCGTAGTTTTACTGGTTATCGTGTGGGTACTAATTGGCCCGGCACCTATCAAGCAGTGCTCAGTTCGGATGATGAACTTTTCGGAGGCCACAATCGCATAGATAAGAGCTGTAAACATCTTTCGAATCCAGAAGGTTATGCGGGGCGCAGTAGTTTTATTGAGGTGAGAAAATGATCATATGTGTAATTTCACGATACTCATTAATTTTTTTGTTTCAATTTATATTTTTAGGTTTATTCACCATCACGTACAGCTGTTATTTATGCTCACATAAGCGATTAGAAGTCACTTTGTTTTGCAGTCATTATTGTAAAAAGATGTCCACCTATTTTTTTATTTTATATTCCAGAGGTATAATAACAATTTACAAAAAGAGCAATCTATGTAAATAACAAAGTAAAAATTTTTATTTTTTTTAATGTATGTATATTCAGTTGAAGCTGACATGATTTGTAGTAAATAAAAGTTGTTATTTGTATCAAAAAAGTTATTAAGCGTCGGTGGGCCAATTGCACAATTCTATCGGAGAGTTTCTATGTGTATAAGGAAAAGATTAATAAAATTAAAAAAACTTTTGAGTCAGAAAAATTTTAGATGTAAGAATAGCATTGAAAAAATCTATCAAAAAAGATAAAAAAGGCAAGGGTCAATTTCATTAGTTTACCGCCACCTCGCAATAGTTATGTACTAGTTGTTTTTATGTATCACCGTCCACGTGAAAAGAGTATAAAATTTGCTCAATGATCTGATTTTCGTTACATTTTCGAAAGTCTTCCAAAAATCATGTCATTATTTTGCCAGGTACGATAAAATTACGAGATTTTGCTACCTCAAAAATACATTCCCCTCCGTCGAATCGCATATATTTTTATACAACACATTGAGGGTATTCCTGAAAACGCGAAAAAGCCGCGAAAACTGCGTAAACTGCGAAAACTGAGCACATTTTCGAGCCTCGAAAATAATTTGTATGAAAACAAGTTTGCTCAACCTTCGAAAACTTTCGAGGCAAATTAGTTGAGCAAGTAGCCACGAAAAGTCGGAAAATGAATCAGTGTTGCCATTTGTCGAAATGGCATAAGTAAATTGTTTATAGTATTTTCTTCAATAAATTGAATCAATTTATTGTTTTCACTATTTTGCGACATTTTAGGGATTCTATTTTATTTGACAAAGAATTTGATGAAATATTTGATTATCTTTTAACAAAACCAGTCATAACTGAAATAGTGGACGTTTTGATTAAAACACTTTAAAGCGCGGTTGTTATGTTGGCAGGGTATTGAATACCGAAAAGAGTTCACAATTATCGTCGAATATGCCCATTCCTCAAGAATTTCATTTTCTTGCTGATTTCCCTCTAATAGTGAAAAACAAATCATTTTATTTGTATTTGTATTTCAAAAAAAAAATAATCAATACCATGACTTGAACTAAATGTTTCCAGTATTAGTAAATTGTTTATAGTATTTTCTTCAATAAATTGAATCAATTTAGTTTTTTCACTATTTTGCGGCATTTTAAGGATTCTATTTTATTTGACAAAGAATTAGTTGAAAAATTTGACTAAAACACTGCAACACGGCAACACTGATCGAACTGTCAAATTGCCATTGCTCAATCATTTACGCGTTTGCATTGATAGGGGTGTTCCCGAAAGCAAGCTCGAAAACTTTCGAGTTTTCGCGCTTTTCGAGTTTTCGCGTTTAGAGGAATACCCTCATTAACTATGAAAGTGTGCGTAAAAGGTTTTGTTTTTCAGCTTGTTTTGCTTGTATCGGCTGTATGAATGTCTATGAACTAATTTTACCTACGAGCTACAATTGAAAATGTAGCCAATGTACCTTATTTTATTAAATTACATCGCCGGTTTTACCCATGAGCTATAATTGAAAATATAGCCAATGTACCTTATTTTATTAAATTACATCGCCGGCTTACACGTTATCGTGATTTCTACAGGAAAACAAACAGACGATCAGACAACATACAAATATAGCTAAATCGTGTCAGGAAGTGACGTTGATCAAGAATGTATCAATGACAAAATGATTATACTCTGTTTGCATACCTTTGCGCATTTGTTGTAAACTTCAACTGTGTTATCTCGAAAACGCGTTTTTGCACATGACCCTGGAATTCGTAGTATGATCACATCTGGGAGTAACGATTTGATAAAAGAAAAATTTTTTTTTTTTTATGATTCAACTCCACCTTACGAAAGATGTGTCCCATATTTGCAAGCTTGATCATAGAGCTATATAGAGTCGAATAAAGAAAGGAATTAGAAAGCAGAATGCATTTCGGAAGTTTCAGATACTAAAAAGACACTAAACTTATTCTTTCAGTTAATAAAACATTGAAGCATTTTTATTATAGCAAAAAAGTTAATCATAATACAAAGCAATGATCAATTTTTTAATAATACTACCGCCATAATGTGCTAAAAACTATTAACATTTTATCTAGCATTAGCTGAGCTACTAGCATTTTATTTGTGTGGAAATGTTCTACCTCGAAAGGTGTTTGCTCTTTTATATGTTCAGATTTAAGTTTTTTTGTTTTATTTTTGTTTTGTCACAACTTAATAATAGACATATTTTAAATCAATATAACTTTTAGTTATATATATTATATTTTTATTAAAAATAAAATTGCTAAGTGCAATTATTTGCTTCGATTTTTGACATAATTAAAGCGCTGTGCATTGATTTGGATACAAAATTTCATAAACTTATGAATTGATAATATAAATTACACATAAAGTGAGCTGTATTAACTGATGATAGAAATATTTAGCTGATCTTAAATATTAATTAAATGGAAAATTGTATTTTATTGTAACTGCAAAACATGCACTGTAATTGGCCTAACAAATCTATTCTAACTATTTCTTAATTTAAATCAGCATTGTAATTGTTATGAAGCATAGGTGCTGCAATAAATTATATGATATTGTATATATACTAAGAATATACAATCTCATAAAAAGTGTTAATTTGATATCAGACCCTTTTATTTTTCAAGCAATTGAGACACTAGAAACTTTCTTTTATTGAAAAACCTTATTTTGGATTTCTATTATTTTTTTTGTCAAGCAATTGAGTTTTCTAGAAAAGGTATAATAAAAACTCTATTTTAGCGTTTCATGCGTGTGATAAAAGTAAGGCCATTTTACCATGTACGAAAATGCATTTTATATCTTAAATCAGAGTCTAGTCATAAGCTGTTTTTTAATTTGTAATTTAGTCGTGAATTACTCTGTGTGGATAATACTGCTTAGTAGAATTTAGGAAAAAACAATAGTTGCCGTCCAACTAATAACCGTTTCTTAGGTAAAATGATACACTGATTCCGAAAAAAAACATTAAGGGTATTCCTCTAATTGCGAAAACTCGAAAGTTTTCGAGCTTGCTTTCAGGAACACCCCTATCAATGCAAACGCGTAAATGATTGAGCAATAAGAATTTGACAGTTCGGTCAGTGCTGCCGTGCTGCCGTGCTGCAGTGTTTTAGTCAAAACATCCACTATTTCAGTTATGGCTGATTTTGTTGAAAAATAATTAAATTTTTCATCAAATTCTTTGTCAAATAAAATAGAATCCTTAAAATGCCGCAAAATAGTGAAAAATTAAATTGATTTAATTTATTGAAGAAAATACTATAAACAATTTACTTATGCCTTTTCGACAAACGGCAGCACTGATCACCCCGATTTTTCGAGGCTACTTGCTCAACTAATTTGCCTCGAAAGTTTTCGAGGGTTGAGCAAACTTGTCTTCATACAAATTATTTTCAAGACTCGAAAATGTGCTCAGTTTTCGCAGTTTTCGAGGCTTTTTCGCGTTTTCAGGAATATCCTCATTACAAAATTTTTTTCATGTGTAATTTTTAAGATATTGACAAATAGCTTAGTTCGAGCAGTGCCATGGTAGCTTTCTTTAACATGCAGCTTTATAAAAAATACATATATGAATAAATGTGTAAAAATATTCAAAATAAAATGTAACTGCATATATGCCGCGTCAGAAATGCGCTTAACACCCAATTCTAGGAGTGAGTTCAGAAATATTTGATAGAGATAGGTCATTTATCTCTGCTAGGTATTGTGATAAAAAATATTTATGTATTGAGGTGTGTTTGAAATAGTAAATAATTATCGCAATATTGTGACACTGTTACTCATTTTTCTTTAAAGAACAAAACCGCTCCATCAAAAATTCCATAATTTGGGGGTTAGACAAATTTTTTTCGCGCCTTATTTGCATTTACATATTTTTCATTATATGCGTGAAACTCCAATATTTGTTGGCCGATTATCTTTTTCTTATGCTTCATAATTTAGGAATCTTTTAAGGAACTCATCGAACTGAAGCATTTTGGTTACTTTGATTTGTGAATAAAAATATAAATTTCTTCTTTTTTTTACGAAAAAAGAAATTAATTTTTTATTGGGACATTGCTCATAAATTTCAAAGCTGTTTTAAGTTTTGTGAAAATAATATACAGTAAATTTAATTGTCATTAATGTTATACAATTTATTAAACTAACCGAACTAGTTTGGACCAAAATTTGATTTGTCAATATCTCAAACGCTAAGAATCAGTGCGTTATTCTTAATACCAATATAATACAAGAAATGTTCATTTACAAAAATAAGTTGAGCAAACACATGGACTAACAACATATCGTATTTGATAGGAAAATATCCACTTTATCATACACTTACAAGATGCTTTTTAAAACACTGATTACAACATTTCTTTAGAAACACTTTCAATTACATTGAAGGCTTCATCTATATCCGCTTCGGTTAACAAACGATTCACTGCTATCCGTATGCTGGGACGCTTACGATTCTTTTCCATTTTAAATATATAACATGCTTGGACTACTGCTACGCCACGCGTAATACACTTTAAATGAAACGGAAGGAAAATATAAACGTAAAATTTATTTTATATAATGGCTGCATTATTACCTTATCGGCTAGCTCTGTTAAAAGCTTATGATCTATTTCATCAGTCTCGTGACTTTGAGCTAAATAAAGATGTTTCACTGGCGATAATTCATTGCCACGAATTTCCAGTTTCGAGAATTTTTGAAATTTAGAATGCAATAGGCGAACAATTTTATGAAGCTCTACAAACATTTGAGGCTCACGTTCAAAACGATCCAATGCTGAAATTGCAGCTTGCGTCAACAAAGGTGGCAACGATGCAGAAAAGCAATAACCCAATCCAGATAAACGTTGATGTTCAACAATAAAATGTGAGCCTACACAAAACCCACCAATTGCTGCGACAGCATATTCCATACCGGCTGAAATAAGATCAACTTCGACGCGCTAAGAGACAGCATGAAAATAAAACTTCATACTCGTATGATTATGAGAGAGAAAATACTTACATCCACATTAAAATGTTCGGTTATGCCATGTCCAGTTTCGCCCAAAGTTCCGAATGAAATGCTTTCATCCAAAAATAAACGCAACTTGTATTTTGAACGTAGAGCAACTAATTCGGGCAATGGACAGATTTCACCTGTATTTACATAAATACCTTCAGCCACTAGAAACCGACGTGTTTTTGCAGCTTTTTTTGGATTCTGATATCGGAATTCACTAGATTAAAATATGAATAATCTTTTAAATCTTAATAAAACCTTTTCATCTCGTTTTTGTTGTTCCAACAATAAACGCTCCAAATCAGCCATATCATTATGTTTGAAGAAATAAACTGTGCTGCGTGAGGCATCCAAACCTTTTTGAATCGCAAAATTGACTGCTTCATCGCTACAGATAAATAAGAATTTCATAACATGACAGCATTGGAAAATATCAAAAACAAAAACTTACGCAAATATAACATCTGCGCGCTTGGAATAGGCTGGTATAGCACTCGCAACAGTTGAAAACCCATACGAATATACTACGGCTTCCTCCATTTTCATAAATTTGGACAAACGTTCTTCCAGTTCTAAATGTACATCCATAGTGCCATAAAAGCCACGTGGTCCACATGAACCTACACCATATTTTCGTAAACTTTGGCATGCGTCTTCTAAAATTTTTTCATCTTCGAGAAGACCCAAATAATTGTGTGATGCTAAGTTAAGGCAATCATGGCCATCGACAATAACACGTTTGCCAACTTTTGATTGAACAAGTCGTGTCTTTAACAATGGATGATTTGGATCTGTATCAGGAACAAGTGGTTCTGGTAGAAAATTGGCTATAATTTCATCTTCCTGCTCCTTAGTGTAACGTTTGCGTCCGTTACGTTTATACAGTATTAACCAAATTACAGACAAAAGAAGCAGAGCTTCAAGTATAATGGCATATAGTGGTGTCTAAAATTAAGTATATATTAATGAGTATATTAACATAAGAAATGCAGTTTTATTTTTATCTATTAGAGCAAAAACCGCTTGAAAAAATAATTTAAGATACGTAGTCTTTAGTTCAGTAATTTGTATTAAGACCTCAGTTTAATATTTTTTTTCTTGATCGACCTTACTAGCAAACATGATATATTTTTAAGTGTAAGGAATTTTAAAATTAAAATTATTATAAGGTTTACTTATATCGTTACCAACGCATTTATAGTCATTGTCTAAACTAAAGCACATAACCTACTTCGTCGATTCTGTTCGATTTTGTATACTTAGAAATCACTTAATTTCGAACGCGAAGATTCGGTTTGTCTTACTTTTCAAGCCTGCCGGTCGTGTGCTGAAAGTTCTGTTGGGCGTTGTCTTTTATTTGCTCTTTGTGACAAAATTTCACCTTTTAAACCTCATTATATATCATAAGTTTCTCCGTCGAGTACTCTTCTACACTTTAGGACCAAACGGTCGACGTAGGATTTTATCTAAAGTACCTGTAGAACTTGTTCTGCAACTCTATCTTAGCGTGATATCAGATAGAACACTGGTTCCAGAATGTTTGCAAGCAAGCACTCTATGTATTTTAAATACCAGCGTTTTTTCTGCTTTTATCTTAAGGGTGAATAAAGATGTATTTTATGTAAAAAAGTTATTTTGTGTCCTTTATCTCCTCATGGAGCACATAGTCTCCACAAAATTCTTCCAAAGTGCACAATCAGTAGCGGGTGCCTTCTGGTGAGCAATCCCATGAAGAAGAAATACGTAATGAATGCTGAATGTTAGAGAGAATTGAAGGCACTCGCTATTGATCGTTGGAAGAGTTTTGTTCAGACCCTATGCTCTGTGAGGAGATAAAGGACATAAGATGCTTAAATATGAAATTTCAATTTATTTCTATAAAATCTATCTTTTTTAAACCTTTTTATTAGAAAATAAAATTGTAACTCAAATATTTTTTAAGTTTTAGAATTTGTGGACAACATTAAAAGTAACAACAATGATTTCACTCAGCAGTGTTATTTCTTACAAATCATTCAAACAATGTACACATAAGAATCTTGCCTTGTCCCTTTTAGTGGGTATAAAAAAGATGCCTTTTTCAACTTATGACGAATTCATTGAAAAGCGTTGTATCAAGATTTATCAGAATTACAAAGTTAAAAAGCACAAAAACACTTGCGATTTGTTTCTCTTTTACCCAAAAAAGTTGAAAATAAATAAATAAAGTTACAGCACTTTGATAATTAGACAAAAAATGCGATTTTTTGCAAAAATCAGTAGTATTTTTGACTTGTAAAACACATTTTAAATCCCCTATATATATGTGCATAGGTAACACAATTTGTAGTTTTAATAAGCTATAATATTGATTTTGTTTCGAAGTATGTCGAGTTTTCGAAGTTTCTGACCAACAAACCCGACCTATAATTTTTATAATTTATGTCTTTTCAATTTATATTTTCAATTCAATTCATGGTTATTATAACTTATTATATATGACACACATACTTTAAGAATTAATCCAACTTATCCCAACTCATAACGAGTTTTTTGAAAAGCTATATACGCGACTTCTTATGTCTATGGAGATATTATCTCCGAAACTAGGCGTGTCCATCAACTTTTGATTTCGCTGTCAGTATTAAAAGCGTCGTACGGAAAGGAGCGTTTGGTGAAGGGGAGAGGCTAAAAAAGTAAATTTTTGCCAAAGTAATTTGCTACACCAACAGTCCATAACGAATAGTCTCGTTGCAACTTTCGCAAGGCTTTATTTCTTAAATAAAATTATGAAGCTAATATGTACTTACATTTTGGAATATGCGTTCGATTTCATTGAATAAGTACGGAATTGCTACCATTTTTGTGTTAAAATCAATATTTGACGTGCAGATTAATTAGGTGTCCAATATAGAATATACTTTTTGATAATACGACTGGCAAGATTCGTCCCCCTCGCCTCAATGTGTCATGCACTAGCGTTAGATTTTATCAAGATTTCTTTACTTCGATTTTGATAAGAACTGATGAATAATAGTATACATTTAACGGAATTGTGTACACTTCAATGCTGAGTGCGGTGGCTGAAGATTTACAAGTGTGACGGCTAATTATTATGAATACCTATGCAGAGATAAAAATCTTGTTCCTTCCCGTAAATATGAGAACGCAAAGATGAAAGACACAAGCAGTTGATCACTTCTTCTCCAAGCAATAGTTTTAAAAGTTGGCGATAGAATTTCAAAAGATAGAAATTAGAGAAAAAAATATATCCGCAGAAACACGCGAGCAAAAATTAGTAACAATTAGTAAGTTAATAGAAACAGCTGGTTATTTTTATTGATATCAGTGATGCCAGAAATCTTATTTAACATAAAAAATATGCTCTAGGCTTGACAGTCAGTACTCAAACAGGTTGTATGAACTCAAAATATTTTAAATCTGTACAACAGCCGGGCTAAAGTTTTACTCCCAATGTCCAATGGTAATTACACTAAACTTTTCTTATGTTTCATTTTTTATTCTAAGCATAAATATGCAATCAAAAAAGTTGCTCGGATCTGTTTTCGGATACATAGCCATCGGAAGTTGTGGATATAGTTTTTGTAAAAATTCTTATAAGTTGGGAACACCTGAATGGATATCAAAAATATGGGTGTCATAAAATAGATAATTTAATGGCCTACTATAATAATCCGCAAATCTTTGAAATCTAACCCGTAATTTTGGAGATATGATGATTTTTCAGAATTTTTGACCAATTTTTTTTTTGAAAAACCATTATTATTTACAAAAAATATGTAATAAGCCTGTAACTTTTTAGCAAATTAAAAAAGCTTAATTTATTCCCTTCAAAATGGTACATAGTTTGTTGTAATTTTTTTAAAATTCACCCCCTTTTCTAACGAAAAGTAAAAAAAATTATTCATTGAATTCTTATGGAAACTATGTTTTTATGGCAAAAAACAACGAAAAACAGCATCAACAATTATTATAAGATGATTCTTACCTTTCTAGGGCTAAGTTGCCCATCACTGACAGCAAGAATGCACACTATTTTTCCGTCGTGGTCGTCAAATCAGTACTGCACTTTTAAGCTCAATTTCCATGTGATCTTATCTTGTCAAATATCAGGGAGGACATCACATGCTATTAAGATAGCAAATGTATGTTATTCACTTTCGCATTCTCCAAGCGCATTAGGCTCTGTTCGCATGCTTTTTCTTTCTTACAAAAATATGATTTGATATCCCTGATATGGGATTAGATAAGATAAGCTCACATGGAAATTGGGCTTTAAACTGCTAGTATCAATTTATTACTTGAAGATTGTAATGCCAATTTTAATTCTATGGAAAGCAATTCTATTATAAATAAGAACATAAATTAATAGAATTACGGCGAACTACTAAGAAAAAAAAATTTATTTTGTCATATCAAACAGACATTTCTGAAGCCCCACCAACAGTGTGACAACTTGTCATATGAAATTTTACAAACTGTAACATTTCCCGAACACTCCATTTAAGAGTGTTACGTAATATATGAACAATCCTTAAAGCCCAATTTCCATGTGATCTTATCTTATCCCATATCAGGGATATCAAATCAAATTTTTGTAAGAAATAAAAAGCATGCGAACAGAACCTAAGTCCCAATTTCCATGTGATCTTATCTTATCTTATCAAACATCAGGGAGGACATCACATGCTATTGAGATAGCAAATGTATGCTATTCACTCTCGCATTCTCCAAGCGCATTAAGCCCAATTTCCATGTGATCTTATCTTACCTTATTTTATCAAATATCAGGGAGGACATCACATGCTATTAAGATAGCAAATGTATGTTATTCACTCTCGCATTCTCCAAGCGCATTAGGTTCTGTTCGCATGCTTTTTCTTTCTTACAAAAATTTGATTTGATATCCCTGATATGGGATGAAATAAGATAAAATAAGATCACATGGAAATTGGGCTTTAGGTTCTGTTCGCATGCTTTTTCTTTCTTACAAAAATTTGATTTGATATCCCTGATATGGGATAAGATAAGATCACATGGGAATTGGGCTTAATGTGCTTGGAGAATGCGAGAGTGAATAGCATACATTTGCTATCTTCATAGCATGTGATGTCCTCCCTGATATTTGATAAGATAAGATCACATGGAAATTGGGCTTAAGGTATAACTAAAAATAATGAAGAATCATCATTTACAATTGCTACTTCCATAAATTTGATCATGAGACCGTTTGATCTGTCAAATTGTTTCACAAACTGTTTGAACAAAAATTTGATTATCTGAACTCTTCTATTGAAAATACGCACAGTGTGAATTTTTAATAACACTAGGGAAATTAATTGCCAATAATTTTGTTTTTTTTTTTTATTTGCCAATTTGAATTCCAATTTGTTAGTATTAACACAAAAACATAAAACTGTTTAAAACTTACAAAGTGCAAAACAATGAATTGGCACAGGAGGTGCCGTCTGTGTCTGGCGGAGAGCCCACTGCGACCTGTTCATGCCTTACAGACTCCAAAGTTGTTCAAACTACTAAAGGACTTGTGCAAGATCGAGGTAATGGCTAAATTTTAGTAAAATGCTATAAATTTTTATAAATGGTCAGAGCAACCATTTGCAAAAAAAGCAACACATAGGGAACAGGTTTACTTTAGCTGACATTGTCCAATTTTATTAATTTTTTTTTTTGTAAAGGGATTAAAAACAAAAAAATATAAAACTATCAAAAAAAGTTGCTCGGATATAGTATTGGAGATATAGACATCGGAAGTTCCGGATATAGCTTTGATAAAAATGGTTATAAGTTGGGAACCCCTGAATGAAAAATAGGAAATATGGATATCATAAGAAGGATAATTTAACGGCCTACAATAATTAAGTAAGTAAAGTTTTGAAATTCGACCTATAATTTTGGAGATATTACGAATTTTCTGAAAGTTTGAGCAATTTTTTTTTGAAAAACATTTTTTTTTCCCAAAAAATGTGTTACTGACCTAAAACTTTTTTAGCATGATAATAAAGCTTACTTTATTCCCTTTAAAATGGTATATAGTTTGCTGTAAATTTTTGCGAACTTACATCCTTTTTAAAAAAAAACAAAAAAATCTATTCAGTGAATTCTTATGAAAACCTTACAATTATTATTATAAAACGATTTTTATTATAAAATAATAAGGTTATCATATAAATAAAAATTTTTTTGAAATGTGAGGTTATGTTGAAAGAAAGGGCGCTGCAGGCGAAAAATTTTTATTAAAAATCGCGCGCGCGATTTTAAGTTTTACAATGCAAATGGTCTTATAATAATTGTTGTTTTTGTTGTTGGTTTTTTATTGTTTTTGTCCATAAATAGAGACTTTTCATAAGAATTTATTGAATATTTTTTTTATTTTCCGTCAAAAAAAGGGGGTAAATACGCAAAAATTTAGAACAAGCTATATATCATTTTAAAGGGAAAAGATTAAGCTATCTTAATATGCTAAAATAATTATAGGTCATTAACACATTTTTTGGGAAAAAAGAGGTTTTTTAAAAAAAAAATTGGTCGAAATTTCCCAAAAATCGTAATATCTCCAAAAATATGGGTCAAAATTCATAACTTTTCTTACCATTATTGTCGGCCATTAAATTATCCTTCTTATGACACCCATATTTTCCATTTTCCATTCAGGGGTTCCCAACTTATAATCATTTTTCCAAAAGCTATATCTGCAACTTCCGATGTCTCTATCTCCGAAACTAGATCCGAGCGACTTTTTTTGAAATTTTGATATTTTTTTATTTTGTACCCTCTATTACCCCTAAAAAAATAAATTGATTTGGAGAATGTCAGCTAAAGTAAACTTAAGCCACACATAGAATCTGCAACTTGTAACGCAAAAATTAAGTTTTGCTACAGTGTAGTTCAGTGGTGGGCATGGAAATCTAAAAAAAGGGCGAAACAATAACAAACGAAATTTTAAAGTTTTTATGCTGTCATTTCCAAATTCGCCAACAACACAAAAAAAAAAGACAAATTGCATTACAAACAAAAACAATTGCTAAATTCGTCAAGACACAATGCGGCGCCGTCGCTTATGCCTTTGTGTGTTGTTTTTTTTTTATCATTTGCTTGCTTGTGCGTCGTATAACGGTTCGGGCAATAAGGGCGGATAGGAATACTAACTCAAAAATCAGTTTTTTGCTCGTCCTGTAAAGTTATGGTATTGCACTATAAAAATATAGAATGTACGTCGACACAGATGCTCGATTGGGTTAACATCTGGGGACTGCGTCGGATGATCAAGTGTCTTAGGAGTCTTGTACAGTAGCCACACCTTTACAATTTTCGACGCATGCTTTGGATCGCTATCCTGTTTGAAGATCCAGTTTGAGTCAAGCCTAATTTCTCGACGCTAGGGTCAACATTGTCCTTCAAAATTGCTAAGTAATCCATTTAGTTCATAGTACAGTCAATAACAACAAGATTACCAACACCTGTTGCCACCATACAGCCCAAAACCATAACTGAGCCTCCACCGTGTTTGACAGTGTTGGTAACACACTTTTCTATGAATGCTTCATTCTAAGCACGCCATATTTTTGGGGGCCTTTTCGCTCCAAAAATTTCGAATTTGCTCTCATCTGTATAAAGTTTGTTTTCCCAAAAAGGTAGAGCCTTATTTTTGTACTTTTTAGCAACATCCACAAGCTTACTCTGATTTACCTTGGATATGTATGGCTTCTTGCGTGGTATCCTTCCATGTAAGCCATTTTTGTGAATCGTTATGTTATCTGATAATTTAACTGCATTTGAGGCTGGATATACCTTTACTTCTCTTACTACAGCTCTAACTTCAGTACCACTAAGCCGCTTTGGGCGTCCAGATCTCGATAAATCTTCAACCTGTTGCTGTTTGGCGTATTTATCAACTATTTTTTTTATTGTTCCGTGGTTCCTTCCCACGATTTCACAATTTTCACGCAAGGATTTGACTTTTTCTTGTAAATCTAATGTAATTTTCAGTCGATTTTTGCTTTCCCATAGTGAGATTATCTTCCTTTATACCATTTTAGTTATTATTAATAAGTACAAATCAACTTAAAATTATTTTAAGTGAAGTAAAACATTTGATCAGTACAAATTCTTCACAAAAACTTTAGTTTCTTCCTCGAAATATAAAAAATCTAAGTAAGTATTACAACTGTATACTTTTTTTTGACGCGTAAAATGTTGTCACTTAAGGATAAAGACTTTCTTTTGGCGCTCACTGTATGTAGTTCGGTAATGTTTCGTGAATATTATATTATAGGTACGGCATTTTATATCATAAAAATATCTTGGCACACCTGCTCATGTAGAGCTAGCATTCGACAGACTGTTATTCTTTTCGTATCATACCTAATTTTACTTTTCTATTCATTATGTTAGATTGACATTAATGATAATATGGACTTAGTTTGCACCAATTGCGTAAAAGTTATATCTTCACTGAATTTTTTTATCAGTAATCAAAAAGTCATAGAGGAATGTAGAGACTTCCAAAAAATGGTAAGTTTTTATATATTTATTAATATACATATATTATTTTTAAATTTATATTTATTATGTTTATTTCCAGCTGATGGCCATTAAAGAAGAAAGTAAGTTACTTTGTTTTAAATTCATTGAATATTATTTTTGATACTTTTAGAGGTAATTAATTGTTTCTTCTATCAATATGTTTATATAAAGATTTATATAAATCGTAATCTTTACTTGTTTACTGGTTATGGGCGACTTCAGCGCATAAGTGGGAAACCACAACAATAATCTCAAACACGCTACGTGTCGGCATGAAGTCGGCTGCAGAAATAAAAACGGTGATCTTTTAACCGAGTTCTGCATCAACACAGATCTTATTATTGAGCACAAACTTAAACATAAAAACAAAAGGGTTTCACCTGACCACAGTGCAGAAATCCAAAAAGACCATCCATATCCGTATTAGAAAAATAGCCTTATTAACGTAGGAGTCAGGAGAAGCGCCGATATTGGCGCAGATCACCACCTCCTTGTGGTTTCTCTTAGGCTCAAGATGGTACACATTAAAAAAATCCACGCAACAACCAAAAAGTTGGCTCTACTTTAACTCAAAGTTGATGGGAAATCATCAACTGTCCCTCTCCATCAATAACAGCTTCACATATGTATGTCCCTCCCTTAGTGAAGACCCAGCTACTGACCTCGTGCCCGCCTTGACTAACGGAGATAAAAAAGGCCATAAAATCTCTAAAAAACAACGAAGTAGCGGATGGAGATCGTATTGTTGGCGAAATGTTGATAGCATCCCCAGATTTCAACTGCGAACTTATGTACTTTGCTTTAAACCAAATTTGGGAAGAAGAAAGAATACCTGTAGACTTGCTCATATGAACTTTGGTAGAAAACCCAAAAACGAGGAAAAAGAGTCGCCTTTGAGATGAAATTCACGACCAGCCACTTGGTAACTTTACTTTCTTGGGCAGCGTAATAACACCTGTTGGCGGTACCATAAGTACATCCACGCTAGAATCAATAAAACGTGCCTTCACTTAGCTTCGTAACGCTTGGCAGTATTCGTTTTTATCAACGGCAACGACCTCAAAATCTTTCAAAACTTGTTCTTTTCTACAGCTGTCAAACCTTTTTAACAAACAGCACCCTGCTACACAATTGACAAGTGTTCAGCGACTAGTATATCCTCATTTAAAGAAAGGAAATAGAAATTACTCCCAGGGTTGCTACCAAAGCTGTAAAATTTTCATATTTCAGATTTCTAAAATTGCTTCTATATTGTCGATTCGGAGCACTTTATTAGACAATCTAGACATGTTACGCTGCAATATATGTATATTGAAATAAATAAAGTCACTATGCAAAAAGAAGCCACCACAGCCCAAAGGTACTTACAAGTCTACTTTAGATTTTTCAGTAAATAATGTAAACACAAAGGAAATTTTAACACTTCGGTACTTATTTTGGTTTTGACTTTAGTATTCAATGCAATAAGAACGATTCTATTAATTAATTGATTAAATAAAATACTTTTTTTAAATAAGAAAGTTTCACTCACAAAAACTGAACAGAACACGCGGGATGCTTGTCAAAAAATATAAATTAACGGTATGAGTATCGTCAAAGCATACTAAGCAAAACTTTAAATATAAACAAAAAACAGTACTTTAACGTACCTACTGTCAAAAAGTGTCATAAAACGTTTAAGAGAGATTTTATTGGCATAAAAACATAATGGTACTTATGAGTACCGTCCGTCGACAAAGGGTTAACATAGTATCTCGAATGGAAATCCGCGTATCTGGGCCGCCTTACGAAGATTTTTCCGTCAGAATCAAACAAATTAATTTTGGTTTTGAAGATTTTGTACTTTCGTCTAACAAAACCAAAATTAATTTGTTTGGTTGTGACGGAAAAATCTTCGTTAGGCGGCCCAGAAATGCGAAATTCGATTCGAGATACACTATTTAACATGATGGCGAATCTATAGTGATAAGAGGGTTCCTCTTCGGCGGCTGGAGTTGGGAAAATTTTCTGGATAAAAGACAAAATATGCACTGCAGATTACGTAAACATATTTAGTTCTACAATGTTTCCTTATTCATAAGAGGAAATGTCTGTTCAATGGGAATTTATGCATGACAATGATCCTAAACGTTCGTCGAAATTGGTGGATTCTTGGATTTTTTAATCTGCTCTCTCTTTTTGCAACTCCATTAAACTGGCCATATCTTGAATTTTCGGCCTGATTTTCCAAATTTTTTAAAAGCATCTCTTTAAGCTTGGGAACAATGTTTTCCACGACCCATTTCCAATAAATATCGATTAAATCTAGCAAGTAAGTAAAGGGTTCACACATAAAGTATTTACTATATCATTCTAAAATACAACTTACCACTTAAGATCACTTTTAATAATAGACTTTGTCCAAGGGACTCAAAATCATATTTTGTCCCTATTATTTTTTCCAGTCAAAATATGAACTGTGCAAATTCAAGACGCTTCGATGGAAAATGTCTGCGCTTTCAAACTTCTTTGATTCTGCTAAATTAAGTCTCATTAGATATCGTAACTTTACAGTCAATTCCATTAAAAACAGATTGTAGCGTAAAAAAATATTCCAATAATAAATATTTTGCAGCGTTTGTCCCTATTATTTTTTCCAACACTGTATATATTTGAGCACTGCTATCGGGCGGTTTGATTTTTGTAACCAAGATTTAATTACAAATTTATGTACGATTTTTATTTGTGGCTATTTGGTGATAAGCTTAGATTATTTTGCATATTGTAATGTAAGCTATAAAATGCTTAAAATTTTAATCCAAATTAATGACTTTTTAAGATGTAGTACATACTTGACTAAAGCTTTAATATTTAAATTTTTTCCCTTTTATCAGACGAATCTTCTGATTGTATCATAATAGATCACACAGAAGACAGTAAAAATGAAGCAGAAGAAAACATGCAAATCGAAGTATATCACGAATCTGCAAGCACTTTAAATAAATCCACACTGACAGAATCAATTTTGAGTGCAAATGATTCAAGGTCAATTACTAAGCGAAAATCATCAAGTGATGATGATCATTTGAAAATATTAATAGCTAGTGATGAAGATACTTTGGATAATGCTATATGTTCAAATACAGAAATTAATACTAGCAATGAAAGTTGTGACTATCATCCTCCAAAACTAAAGAAATGTAAAGTAATTTTATCCAGGATTAAAAATGTCAAGGGTCAAAAGTCCAATTGCTCCCCTTGCCCAAAAAATAATGACGTAACCAAAAATTATGCTGAACCGTTAAAAATTAGAAAAGAAAGTAATTCTGATTTAAAAACTAGTACTAAAGAATCGGAAATAAATGGTAATTTTAATCCAAAATTGACACCATCAAAATCAGATCCAATCGTAACAAAGAACAGTACTTGTAAGGACTATTCATCATCTGTGATTATTGCTAAGTCAAAAAAATATATAGCTAAAAATGTGATTGCATCGGTGAATTCAGCTCTCACGGAAAATAATACATTATCCACAAAAGCAAATAGTCAAACTATATCAAGCGAATCTGTAAAAACGACCTCGAAAACAGGAATAGAATGCACTTGGACACCTAATAATTACGCTGATCAACGAAAACCCACAGCAACTTTACCACAAACGGAATTATACTTAGCTTCAAATAAAGAAGAAAACATTACAAAGTCATTAAAATTATCATCTAATTTAATATGTACTTTTCCAGAATTAACTTCAATACAGCATAAAATGTCAGACAGCCCAAAAAATAAAGACAAAACCAAAAATTATGCTCAACCGTTAAAAAATAGAAAAGAAAGTAATCCTGATTTAAAAACTAGTACTAAAGAATCGGAAATAAATGGTAATTGGAATCCAAAACTGTCACCATCAAAATCACATCCAATCGTAACAAAGAACAGTACTTGTAAGGACTATTACAAAATCATTAAAATTATTATCTAATTTAATATGTACTTTTCCAGACTTAACTTCAATACAGCATAAAATGCCAGACAGTAGCACATCTTCTGATATATTCTCAAAAATATCAGATATGTTACACCCTAATATAACTAAAAATGAAATTCCTATATCAAACGTTAAAACACAAGTTACATCTCTTAATGAAAAACCTGCTACTAAATTAAATATGAATAAAAATGAAAAGACTGCTGCTAAATTTGCAAATAGTTTTGCTTCAATAAGTACACAGAATATTAGCCCTAACAATTTGATAACTTCATTACAAAATAAAAGTGATAATGATTTACAGTCTAATGACTGTAGCTTGAAAGTTTTAACAGTTAATGAATTAAATAAAATATCGATAAAACAATCACAATCTAAGCCAGTTATTGGTGTTGTTAAACCAGACCAAACCAAACCAGTAGAGCTCAGCTTGAGGATAGTACGTCATGGATCAAATGTTGGCATTAGAATACAACAGTATGGTTCCACTGTTAACATAAAATGTTAAACGATTTCTATAACCGTTATAGCGGCGCATTATCTGCATTCACGCAAATCGGAAGCGCAGATTAGCGACATCGCTAGTATATACTTAATGTATATATATATTTTTTTTTTGTATTGGTTGCCAATACAGGTTAACATACAGGAGTTAACATAGTTTCTACAAATAATAAATTGCGAAACCGTTTAGCGGCGCACTATCCGCATTAGCAAATATAAGTAGTAAAATGCGGCCGCAGCCGTCATTTCAGGTATACTGTCTTGATCCATCAACGCAGGAGTAGTTTCTTTTGTCATTTTGCAGCATTCTATAAATGAAAAAACAAAAAAATATTAGTAAATTAATTATAATTTTGTGTATGATAATTTTACCTTTGAATGGCAGGTAGTAATGTTTGGGAATAACATATAAAGGCGTAATAAAATGCGGCGGTGACCAGCCGTCATTTCAGGTTTGTTTTTTGCAGCATTCTATTAAATGAAAATAAAAATATATTTGTAAATTAAATATAATTTTGTGTATGGTTATTTTACCTTTGAATGGCAGGTAGTAATGTTTGGGAATAACATATAAAGGCGTAATAAAATGCGGCGGTGACCAGCCGTCATTTCAGGTTTGTTTTTTGCAGCATTCTATTAAATGAAAATAAAAATATATTTGTAAATTAAATATAATTTTGTGTATGGTTATTTTACCTTTGAATGGCAGGTAGTAATGTTTGGGAATAACATATAAAGGCGTAATAAAATGCGGCGGTGACCAGCCGTCATTTCAGGTTTGTTTTTTGCAGCATTCTATTAAATGAAAATAAAA
Organism: Tricholauxania praeusta; assembly: GCA_949775025.1. Classification (NCBI taxonomy): domain Eukaryota; kingdom Metazoa; phylum Arthropoda; class Insecta; order Diptera; family Lauxaniidae; genus Tricholauxania; species Tricholauxania praeusta. The sequence goes on along the minus strand of OX459031.1, from coordinate 108,633,575 downwards.
AAATATTAGTAAATTAAATATAATTTTGTGTATGGTTATTTTACCTTTGAATGGCAGGTAGTAATGTTTGGGAATAACATATAAAGGCGTAATAAAATGCGGCGGTGACCAGCCGTCATTTCAGGTTTGTTTTTTGCAGCATTCTATTAAATGAAAATAAAAATATATTTGTAAATTAAATATAATTTTGTGTATGGTTATTTTACCTTTGAATGGCAGGTAGTAATGTTTGGGAATAACATATAAAGGCGTAATAAAATGCGGCGGTGACCAGCCGTCATTTCAGGTTTGTTTTTTGCAGCATTCTATTAAATGAAAATAAAAAAATATTAGTAAATTAAATATAATTTTGTGTATGGTTATTTTACCTTTGAATGGCAGGTAGTAATGTTTGGGAATAACATATAAAGGCGTAATAAAATGCGGCGGTGACCAGCCGTCATTTCAGGTTTGTTTTTTGCAGCATTCTATTAAATGAAAATAAAAATATATTAGTAAATTAAATATAATTTTGTGTATGGTTATTTTACCTTTGAATGGCAGGTAGTAATGTTTGGGAATAACATATAAAGGCGTAATAAAATGCGGCGGTGACCAGCCGTCATTTCAGGTTTGTTTTTTGCAGCATTCTATTAAATGAAAATAAAAAAATATTAGTAAATTAAATATAATTTTGTGTATGGTTATTTTACCTTTGAATGGCAGGTAATAGTACGTCATGGATCAAATGTTGGCATTAGAATACAACAGTATGGTTCCACTGTTAACATAAAATGTTAAACGATTTCTATAACCGTTATAGCGGCGCATTATCTGCATTCACGCAAATCGGAAGCGCAGATTAGCGACATCGCTAGTATATACTTAATGTATATATATATTTTTTTTTTGTATTGGTTGCCAATACAGGTTAACATACAGGAGTTAACATAGTTTCTACAAATAATAAATTGCGAAACCGTTTAGCGGCGCACTATCCGCATTAGCAAATATAAGTAGTAAAATGCGGCCGCAGCCGTCATTTCAGGTATACTGTCTTGATCCATCAACGCAGGAGTAGTTTCTTTTGTCATTTTGCAGCATTCTATAAATGAAAAAACAAAAAAATATTAGTAAATTAATTATAATTTTGTGTATGATAATTTTACCTTTGAATGGCAGGTAGTAATGTTTGGGAATAACATATAAAGGCGTAATAAAATGCGGCGGTGACCAGCCGTCATTTCAGGTTTGTTTTTTGCAGCATTCTATTAAATGAAAATAAAAATATATTTGTAAATTAAATATAATTTTGTGTATGGTTATTTTACCTTTGAATGGCAGGTAGTAATGTATTCCATTCTATTTTAATTAAAAATTAAAAATATTAGTAAATTAAAAATTATTTTATGTATCTGATACAACCTTTATAGCAATTGCAGGTTTGTAAGAGGCAGCCGTCATTTCGAAAAAGTGAAACAAAATACATTTTCAAAAATACAGTCGTCGCTCAAACACGTCTGTTGTAAGTCGGTAGAATCATTAACAAAAATTCAAAAAAAGGTCAAGAAATTTGTTTGTTTTTGTAGAGACAAACGAGCTCGAAACATTTTCCCTGATGAAGCAATAGGGAGAAAAAGTTTTTTTTTAAAACAATCATTTCAGGACTATCTGATTATTTGGTAGAAAGTGGTTAAGCAAAACAAATGCACGATTCAGAATATCGGCAAAATCGAGTCTGTTAGTTTACAGTTATTTGAAAAACCTATGTTTGCTTATATAAAGCAATAAAATGTAGTGTTTACCAACATTATTATTCTCCTTCAACACAATCGTACGACAAAGCGATTTTTCTATTTCAAAAAAAGAATTTCAAAAAAAAATGAGGAGTTAAACTATTACCAAAGATGTTAATTGAACGATGTTGAAATTTATAACAATATAAAAACAATGGAAAATGTTTTTGTTTAAAAAATTTTCAAAAGTAAATGAGACGCAAAACAATGTAAGAATTCTTTATTCGCATCAAAAAAAAATTGCATCACTTTAAACACGATTTGTATTTTACAATAAACTTTGAAGTTCAAATTGCGTTCAAATTCAAGTCATGATTTCGATTGCGATTTAGAACATCAGAAAGGATTTCAAATTACCAATACACATTCACAAAAAAATTTTATATTTTTTGTTACTGATTGCCAATAATTTCTCAATAACAAATACCAAATCAAAAATTCTGTCACAAAAAAAAAAAAAAATTAAAAATTTCAATCAAAAATTTGCGATAAATTTTTATTTGATTTCGCTATTCCATCCGCTGAAAAGGTTGTTGAATTTGAAACAATCAAATTGAAAAATAGATAGAATCTCAAAGATTAATCATTTATCAGACGTATTAAAGAAAAAGTAATGAAATTTACCCAGGAATTAAGATTACCCCGACCTAAAAGGAATATAACTCCAATCACCAATGTAGTCCAAAATCTATTTCATGCAATACACACGTTTAGAATTGCAGAATTTTTATACACAAAACAAGTAATATCATTATAACTTTAAGTGCTTCGGATAGAATTTCAATAGTTTATTTGTATATACAAATTCAACCAATTAATGACGAAAAAAATTCTTTGCCCAAACCTTCCTATGCGAAATTCGAAAATGTTCCTTTCACCAATACGATGTTATAGATTAGTTCCGCAAAAAAAAAAAGTTTAATGAATAAAAGTTTCAAGAACCAAAGTTTTGTTAGTCAATGAAATTCATACAAGAAAACTTTGTACCGCATTTCATTAAGTTAAATACCACATTGAAATCACCACACTCAATTCTGCCCAAATGGACGCAAATGCTGTGATGAACTTTCTGTTTATGGGAGAATGGACTTAACTGTGAAATTTGCATGCTTTGATGCATTTTTCAGTTGGCATTCTCCCAGATACAAAATATTCGCGCCAGCATTCACGTCTCTATTCCAACTTGTTTTGCAACTTGGACAGAATTGATACCGGTTCGGTGATTTCGATGTTTTATTCACTTCATAGCAGTTGGCACAAAGTTTCGTTGTTCGGAATTCATTCACCTCCAAAACGGTACCTCCATGCAACTTTAATGCATTAACTAGTTTTGTACTCGGATTTCTTCTATAACCGCGCATAGGAGAATTTGCAGCAATTTTCGAATCGCCCACACAGACAAGTTTTGGGCCCGGCACATTGCCAAGAATTTCTTTTGCCACACTATGGTTGGCCTTATCTACACAAATATACTTTTCCATTTTCAACCTAGTCACCTTCGGTTGAATAAACATTCCTTGTTTGCGCACAAAAATCTTTAAATGTACACGTGTGTACTCCTTGAATATTATTGTCGACATTGCAGATAGTTCTCTTTCCTCCTTGGTCAGACCATCCTCAGCTCCTCTTGTAAATTTATTCTGTCTCCTTAAACGACTGTAGAATCCACATTGTGAATGATAACTTTTGCTTCTCAATTTGTATAGTTCACAAATTTCACCTTCCTCTTCATCGGCTGAATACCGAACACCACCAAAAACTAATCGCAATCCAGGATCAAGTCCTATTTTCGTTTTGAAATTTTCAATTGAAATTTTCAAATTTTTATTTTCGCTACCATGAATTTCTTTTTTCGGCTTCACCATCAAAAAAGAAACGGCATATCCATCTGTATTCAAAGAATAATCAAATTTTTTTGTCGCCGTCTCTGGTAAGTCAAAATATTTCCTCCATTCGACATCTTTCTTAAAATCATCAAAGTTAGCCCCGCATAAATTCAAACTTCTTAGTAACATATATAAAGCATACGAATCATATTGTATATGATGCGCTCCATGTTTTCTAATGGGAATTAAAGAGAAGTTATTCCAACCTCGCATCTCATTTAATTTTGACAATTTATAAAAAAATGGAACAAAATTCCATGGGTTTTTCTTTATGTCATAAAATTTTTCATCCCTCCATTGCAAATCTTTCCGTAAGAAATTTAACAATTTCTCATTTGGTACTTCTTGTGATCCTTTATTGAATAGAAAATCCAATGTTGCCTTCGAATGAATTTGTGAGCAGTCTTTGAAATACAAACGTACTCGTGTGTACGCATGCATCCAAATATTATTGCGAAACAACACATCGTATTGTCTGCTATTTTGCACAAACAAATTTGATCGCAGTTTTTTCTCGTACAACTGCAAGCCTCCAGCTTCTCTTAATGCCCGATACTCCGGATCGAGTACATATTTTGGTCTGGGATTTTCCAACAAACAATAATAATAGTCCAAAAAGTTCTGTTTAGAAAAATCTCCTCTATCCCATTTTTTCATCAAGGAAAAATGAATGTAGTACGATGCCTCCACAATCAAGGACGACATTTCCTTCACATCTTTTCGAATTTTGTCTAAAATTTCCTCCTTCTTACAACTACTTTTGATACAATTGTTAAGACATTTTTTAACAACGACTGTATCTTCTTCATTGCTTTTTGGTTTCCTTTTTGTTCCTGTTTTTTGTTGCTGCTCAGGTCCACCGGCTATAACATAAAATTATATTTTAGTTCTTGGAACTATCGTATGTTGTACATATGTCATGTCATTAAAAATCAGTAAAAATCAAAAACATCGTATTAAAACTGTACAATACTCAGATTTGTGCATAATCACATTGAAGTAAGTACAATCCGATGGAGCTGAAATTGTATATATGGCTGAACTTTATTTGGAAAACTTTTGATAAAACTTCGGGATTTCTTTCATATGTGAACAAAATTAAGATTGGACTAGGTTTAAAGTTTTTCAAGTTTCTAACAGGGGCGTGGCACAGCCCTAAATTTTAATTTTTATTTCGTGATAACTCGCAAACCATTCAAGGTATTGCATCGACATTTGGTAAACGGATGAATATCATAAATATCTTAAATGCTATCAAAAGTGGGCGGAATCAGAACAGTGAGCGTTGCATATTTCAATAATTGAAAACTTTGATTCGATATTACTCGAGTCGGTTACCATAAGCTTTGAAATTGAATGAAAATCGACGAGATTGCATCAGTGGGTGTTGAACCTTCCATATAAGAAAAACACTTTAAATGCTATATTTAGTATGCTATCGGAGTAATATTCTTTAAATTTGGTGTAGAGGCGTCGGTTAATATAAGCTTTGAAATTATATGAATTTTGATGGCACCTCCCATACAAAATTATAACGTTGATGCCATATTTAGCAAACTGATGATTTAGCCTCATTCAACGAGTTTTCAACGTCTTTCAACTGCTTCATTATTTTTCAACCTCTTTCAACTTTTCTCAACGGTTTTCTGCATTTTTCAAATATTTTCAACGCTTTCAATATTTGTTTGACTTTTTCAACCTCATTCAACTTTTTTCGAGTTTTTCAACTTCTTTCAACTGTTTTAACTTTTTTCAACATTTTCCACATATTTTCGAATTTTTCAACCTTATTCAACTTTTTTCAAACTATTCAACCTCTTTCAACTGTTTCAAACTTTTTTCAACATTTTCCACATATTTTCGAATTTTTCAACCTTATTCAATTTTTTTCGAGATATTCAACATCTTTCAACTGTTAAAACATTTTTCAAAATCTTTCAACTTTTTTTCGAAATTTTCCATATATTTTCGAATTTTTCAACCTTATTCAACTCTCTAAGATTTATAGATTAGGAATGTAGATAGAAATGTAAAATTTACAGTAGAATTAAGCCAGTGTTCTCAACTATCTTTTTTTCTTAGTAACAACAGCAACACCAACAACGAGGACAATAACGACAACATATTTAAAAATTTTTTGAAGCCAGATGGCAAAATAAATTTGAATAAACTTTTTAAACTTTTCCCAAAAGTAGAAAAAACCGAAGGTAAGTTAATTCAAATTTAAAGTTATGGATATGAATTTATTTTTTATTATGTCCTTCTAGACCAACAAAAGACTTAGTAAAATATCACTAAATCGTAGTTTTATACATAATTGTTATTATGTTTATCTATTTATTCGCTTTTATTTTTTTTTTTCAGAAAGCCGAAAAAGAGCTATTGCCAAAAAAATGGAAAACAAACTAAAAACTAACAACAAAATAGTCAAAAGAAAAGCTGCAGTGGTTGCATGCTACGATGGGTTCAACGTAGACTACACTAACATTAAAAAGTCCAATAATGGCTATAAAGCCATTATTGGAGTTTTCGAAAACGAATTCGAGGGAGAGGGAACCACAATTAGTGAAGCAAAGGAAATGGCTTCACTAAAAGTGATAATACATTATGAAAAAAGTAAGTTTTTATAAAATTTGTTCTTTTTTTTTTAAATTTTAAAAATCTATTTTGAATTTCAGAAGACGCATTGCCGCTGGCATGTTACTGTTTGAAAAAAATGACGGAAAAGTGGGAAGAAGAACTTTCCACAAAAACATCAAAAGAAAAAACTGAATAAAATTTGTGGGAAGTTCTTCTTCCCAATTTTCAGTCATTTTTTCTATATTTACAATATCAAAATATTTTGTCATTTCACATTTCAGTTTTTCAATATGAAAAACTGAAATTTTTTTTTATAATTAAAATAATTTATATTAATTAATATTGACATTAAATGTCATATTAAAATTATGTTCCTACTGTCAAGTTTAAAAACCCAAAGACACTAATTTTTTGATTAATTGAATTTTATTTTATTTTAAAACTTTTCGTACCTGTAACCGTGAACACAATTGCACATCAGTATTGATTTTTCCAAAAATTAAAAATAAATAGTAACAATTATTAAAACTTTTTGCTCATTGATATGTTTAAGCATATTTTTTGGCATATTGAATTTTTTGAAACACTTGTCGATTTTTTTTTTGTTATTTTAAATATTTGTTTATGCATATTAATTATTTCATAACTGATTCACACTATTAATTTGAATTTTAGACGTTCGATATTTATAAATTGTCGAAAAATTAAAACAAATTGTATTATTTTGTGTGGTGTTGTCTTGCTGCATTTTTTCAATAAATTTTTTAATAAACTAACAATTATTTTATTTTTTATCAGAAGAGCTAGATAAATAATTAAACTAATTGAGGATTATTTTTCAAAACGGCACTACTCCACTTTTGTTCGGAAGTCAATTTTTTATTTCATTGAAGACGTTTCAGTAATACACTACCGAAATTGATCCAATCTTTCGAAAAAGAATGAAACTTAAAATTGAGAGTAAATCAATAGTAAGCTGTTTTAAGTGAACTATTGCAGCAAATGGTATGAAATTTTAGCAGCAAATCAAACGCTTGTATTGACATACGTAAATATTGCCTGAATCGCTCAGGATGTTTCCGAAATTGTTTAAATAAATGATGAAATTCACCATAACATAATCTTTTACGGTTAATTGGATGCACACCAAATCTTCTTTTTCTTAAAAATAAAATAAATTTCCAAATATGAAGCCGACTTTCAAGCAAATGGCTATGACAAACAGCACTTGACAACGGAATTTTTTCAACTAAGGTCTGGAACTCAATTTTGTTTTCAATTTGAACTCCATTTGTAAGAAATAAGACAACTAACGCTCTAGAATTGCCGCTGAGTAAATGGTCACTTGCCACTCTGCGATTTGCCGCTTGCCGCTCATTGCGTGGCCGTACCCTTAGTTAAATGTTGTTAAGCGAATCCAGAAGAAATAGCGCATATAAATATCGCAAAAGTGGCGGTCACAAAGGCAACAGGAACTATTTTATGGTGACTTGAAAACATAAGCAACAAAAGTTAATGAGTATCTAACACCGACTTCGCTAGCTACAGTCTACATAAAAGTTAAGGTAAGTAGGTAAATCAATCAATTTTTTAATAGTAAGAAATATGAAAACAAAGACCCACAGGCAATAGATTTTTCAATTTTGTGATGATAATCTTTTATAGTATAAATCCATTTATATTTTTAAAGTGAAACTATTTTAGCAAGGGTGTGATTTGAAATTAGGTGAAAGCCACACTATTTTTTTTAGCAGTACTTTCACATAGTATAGTTTTTTTCCTCGAAGGTATATTTAAATAAAAATTGCTTAAGTTTAAGTATTTAAACATTTTTTTATAGCTGCAGCTTTTTTCTTATCATGCCTTAGTTTTAATAATTGTCCTTTTTTCTGTTTTTTTCTTACCTTACAATATTTTCATTTTATTTTTTTTTTATTTAACATCATTATCGTCAAAATCATTACAATTATTAGCTTTAAAAAAAATCGTCCGTTCTTTTCGTCTATATTTATATAAAACTGAGTTGCTCTAAAAAAATAATTCTAGCTGCTTCATTTTCATACATCTGATGCTGCTTTTGTTGTTGTTTTTGCTATTATTGTTTCCACTGTTGTTTTTGTTTTAATGAAAATTCAAGAGTGTACTGCTTAGGCTTCGACCTTCTTCTTTTCCTTCTTCTTCTTTAAAAAGGATGGTGTCCTGAGTCCCTTCTTTTTCTTTTTGTCTTTCTTAGGCGAACCATCTGTGGATACATCCTGGAACCGTAATAGAAATTTGCGATTAGAATATCGTTTGTGATTGTGTTAATAATTTTGAAATTCGAGCACGTCGTACGTAATTGAATTCATACATGAAATTTAAATTCGTAAAATTCCAAATAATATAAAAGAATTGTTGGTTTTGATTAGTACATTGTTCTTATTTGGGTACTACATTATGAATTCTACGTTGAGGGATAGATATTGTTAATGTACTTAATCTTAAGACTTACCTCTTTACTACTTTGCGAAAATGTGCTCAGATGGGCCTCTGAATGATCACCATTTTGTACATTTTCACCTGCAAAAATAAAAAAAAAGAAATGAAAAAATTAAAATGAACTCTTGATTTATGTTATTTTAATTTTATCCACATTAAATGATTTAATTAATGATCAACGAAAAATGCAAAATTAGCCAAAAACAAAATAGATTAAAATGTTTTAAGATGATGTATGTGTCCACTGTTAAATATTCCGATTTGACTGAGAAAAAATTACAACATTTAAAACGCTCAATAGAAATAATGTTTAAAACCAATAAAAACATGCAAATTTTGTTTTTTATGTGTTCACCCGACGAAGAAACAAAAACACTGTTAAGAATTTTACAAATCGAACATTATTATAAAAGCGATTGAAGTTAAAAAATAAACCCTATTTAACTGGTTATATGTATGTGCATGTGTAACACAATATTATTAAATCATAAAATATTTGAAATTAATAAATACTTGTAAGGTATCATTTTATTTAGTATGTAGACTTGCAATGTGCAAACATTTTTGTAAGATGATTGAATTTTTATGTTCTTTATAATTTTTTTTTTTTTTAGTTATCCGTTTTGTTAACGTTTAGTTATAAATTTACAAATAAAATATATATTACACTCTTCCAGTAGAATGAAAGTATCTATAATTTCGCAGGTTGTATATCGCCACCCAACAGTAAAGCGAATGCTTGGGCCCGTTTTTTTAAGCTTACGAGACATTAAGCCATTCGAAAAAAAACTTAATAAATTTTCAGTCATCAAAACTATCGATTAAATTGTTCACCATAGTGTGCATATGAGAGGTCTCGGTTCCAAATCCCAAAATCTCAGTTCAGTTTTCTAATTTGAATTTTTTCACATAGCAACATGGTTCATTTCAAACCCGATTTTTTATATTTTTCTTGCTGTAAGATAATCTGATGTAATAGGACAAAACTAGGACAAAATCTTCGGTCCTGTTCACGTCGGCGACGACTACCGTATTCGAATGAACCACGAACTGTACGAGCTCTACGCTGACATTGACATAGTCAAGCGCATCACTATACAACGTCTGCGCTGGCTGGGACATGTTGTGCGTATGGACGAAGAAGCTCCGGCGAAAAAGGTGTTTGATGCGGAAGCCGCTGGGCGACGACGAAGAGGAAGACCATGCCTCCGATGGAAAGACCAAGCCGAGGAAACCCTATCCACGCTTGGTGTGAATGATTGGAGAAGGCGCGCGCAAAGTAGAGGCGCCTGGAGAGAGCTTTTGAGGTCGGCCGTAACCCGGTAACGGGTTGTTATGGCCACCCAAGTAAGTAAGTAATAGGACAAAACTACCAAATTACTACACATGCATTGAAAAATATTGAAGAGAAACACACGTGTAGTGGTTCCCAGCACTGATCATAAATGATACTTTTGTCAGGAGAAAATGGTACCCTATCCGCGACTCTTCTTGAAGAGTCGTTTATGACCCGATTTTCTGATCAGTTTCGAGTCATATTTGTAATCAGTCTTTTTCGAGTCATTTCATTTTATTCTTTTTGACTATATATTCCTTTTTCATTTTTGGCTTATTTTTCTATTTGGCTACAATATCCATGGCGAACCTTAAACGATATCAAATAATTTACTATACATTTTTCGCATTCACGTTCCTTCGCCCTTGCCGTTCTTTTCATCATCAGTCCTATTTCTATAATTTTACTTATTGTAAAAGCATTTATATATCGCACCGTCAGAACAAGAGGTCCGCATCTCAAAATTTTAAGTTTCGAGATAATTGAGATTAAAGAACTCTAAAATTTTCCACTGAATTTGAAGACAGACATATTTATAGCTATGACAGTCTTGAACTGAAATACTATAAACTTATTTCCCAAATCTATAGAGTAACATTGACTTATTTGGGGATGTGGCAGTGTTGAAATTATTTTGGTTGAAAATATTTTTGTTTTATAAGAACTATACCGCCTTGTTTTGATTTGCTACTGTAAAAACTTAAAAGGAAGATATTTTAAAATATCGTTTTCGATTTAAGGCTTTGTTGTTTTAATTGCTTTTTCTTTATTTTAACAACAAAATATTAATATTTTGAAATGAGGCGGTGTTGTTTTGTTAAGAAAAAATACAGAACAAAATATCCCTTAACTAAAAATGCATTTATGAAGTTATTAATTGAGCTAGAAATATGGTGGTAAGACTAAAATTAAGATCACATAATGAGCTATATAGTAGTATACATAACTCGAAAACTCGTTATTTTGATTTGCGGCCCTTTTGTTTTGACGGTGCGATATTATCTTCTTGTTGTAAAGTTATTGTGAACTACAAAACAGAATGCAATTTTAATTATTTTTAATATTTTCAAGAACAAGTTCTAAAGTCACATTCGAATCATTACGTAGATCAAAAAGTGATAATATTGTTACTGTTTTCCTGTGCAATCAGTTTTAGATCATTGGGTATATCGAAATGTGATTTTTTTAATTTTTTTTCTCAGTTATTATTTATACTCACTTTTTGGTCATGAACAGTAGTAAAAAATGACTCGTATAGGTGATTTAAAATAAAAAATTATCATCTAAATGCTAGGTGGGCATTTTTTTTATAAATAAATGCCACACAACAAGAATTAAAAATTGTCGAGTAAGAAAAAGCTGTAGAATATCCATCGATTAAAAAAACACACAGTCGACCAACACAAAAGTAGTTCTCATGAAAATCCAAAATCAAAATGGAATTTCTCTTTGTAAAGATTCTTTAAGTACTCGGTTGGTGTAGAAAATGTTCTATCTGTAAAATACAATTGGAATACAAACTAAAAGAAAGAATATTGAACTACATATTGTTAAATAATATTTAATTTTTGAGTGTTTATATTTTTCTGTTTTTCGAATATTTATAATTTCAAATTTTATGGTAAACGGTGAGATCTAGTTTTAAAATTAAGATAGATTGATTGAAGATAAGTTAATAAGTACGTTTTGAATTTTATAAGTCTAGTAATGTCGATTTTGGTGTTCATAAATGTCACAATAAAGTCAGTCATAATTTTACTTGTAACGTCAGTTATATGTCCTTTTTTTTGTAATTTTCCGTAAGGTTTTAGGCTTTCTATGCCTGAAAAAACTATTTCTAAAGAACAAATTGCATGATTATTGGGATCTTTTTCTAATCAAGAAAATTTTTGTAACAAACAAAATGTTTATTTTAATTCCATTTGGATGTAATGTCAGCCACGGCTACATTTAATAAACTAATTAAAATTATATAACTGATTTGGTACATTCAATTGTTTCGAAATGAGGGGGGCAAAAGAGTCAATTGTAGTGTCAGCCACATATGGAGTTGCCCTTTCTCTCATAATTAAAAATTGTTTTGCTTTTCACATTTCTTGATTAGCTGCAACAATTTCGTGAACACTTTTCATATGATATTCAATATTTGGAAAACATTTTTGACAAATTTTACAATACGTTTTCCTCAGTGTAGAATGCGAGTTCATTATATGCGAGTATACAAGTTTAGCTGATGTAAATGCTTTTGTACAAAATTGACATTTATAATCACGTTTATTCAAATGTGCATTTGTGTGATTTTTCAAATCCGTACTATTAAAATAAGATTTTGAACAGAGACGACATTGAAATTTCGGTACGTCATGTTTTCTTATATGTGCATTCAATACAGAACATGTCTTAAAACTTTTACCGCATACCTCACAAACATAGGGCTTTTCGCCTGTATGCACACGCATGTGAGTCTTCATATCCGTTGAGTTAACAGTTCGTTTCTCACAAAAATCACATTTGTATGAAAAGTCCTTAATATGTCGCCGTATATGTACGGCCAAGTATTTTTTTTTGGAAAATACTTTCTCACAATGTGAACATTTGAAGTCATTTGAAACTGTAGTACATTTCTTTCTTCGTTTACGTGGAAAGTCTTTAGCACTGACTGCAATTAAAAATTTGCATTTTACAAAATACTTAGGATACTTAGATGTGAATGCTATCTTATTGCTACGGTAATCTTTAAAACGATTATATTCCAACTTAAACCAAGTAGTTAAATAATTTAAGGTATCGATTATGTCTTTTGGAGATATTTGCAGTAAATTCTGAATTTCTCTTAAAGATTTAATGCGGTTATGCTCGTTCATGGGTGTATTTAATTGTGTACTCCATAAGCAAGGATGCTGCTCAACAATTTTGATGAATGATAAAACTTCAGTTTCTGTGGCCAGCTCAAAGAATTCTTCACTACAATTCGGTGTTGCTTCAATCTAGAAAAAATTTAACAACGTACAAAAATTCAAACTTATAGTAATTGTATACAAATAGAACAGTAACATAATTCAAAATTCGATGAACTCAATTACGATATGTACAATTGAAGAAAAATTTCTATCTCGCTTGACACCGAAATATTGAGTTTTTTTTCACGAATTTGCGTGTAAAGTCAAGCATTAATCTAATATTTTAAAATATTGTACTGAACTTACTGTTCAGTAGAGTGTGTGATAACACCAAACAAATTACATAAATCAAAAAGCAAAAACATCGGCAAAAGCTAGTCCTACTAGTCTCATTCATTGCTAAATGGAAACATTAGCGACCTTTGAACCGATGTAGTAGAATTTCTAAGCCTAGATTTGTTGCGAATTTCAGGCTAGGTTACTATTTCATTAAGCTTACGATATGGCATATTTTTTAATTGTGTATTAAATTTTCCATACTAAAATATTAGGAAAAAACCTAGTCTTTATTGCTGAATCGAATCGACAATGGTCGATCCTATCGATTTAAATTCATTTTGCGGAAATCAGCCGAGAGATTTGCATTATTTAAAATTCAGAAAAGTATCTACTAATTTGAACTTATACTCTTTTTTTGACAGCTGAATGAATTTTGTTTATCATTTTGTTTATGATTTTATGATAAAGTTCTGTTTGTTGCAGTTTTTCTTTATTTAGAATGGGATAATATGCTAGCGATTCATTGGGGCCCTTTCACCAGAAATTTCAAAATTTTCTAAGGTCTTGTTTTGATCACTGTATTCAAGATGATGACGAAAAAATAAGTTTTCACTTTCTATTCTGAAACACACTATTCATTGCATACACCACCACCAGGAAGTTGCTGACCAAAAAAAAAGTCTTCACTTTCTAGTCAGCCCCTTTTCTTGGAATCTTATAACGCTATAAAAAAAAAATCAAAATTTTCACATTTACTCTTTTTTGGAATTACTGATAAATTTTTCTTTGAAATTAGTTCTTATGAATACTTTTTTATTTATTTATGACAAAGCTACAGCTATATTTTTAAGAAATGGCAAGAGTTTTTATATTTGTACATAAGACCAACAATTTTTTAACTGTAAGCTTTTTTAATAAAACTAATATTCGCAGTGATTGGTGAAATACTATCTCTCTACACATTTTTAAATATAACTTATTGAATCAACATTTAAAAATGTTTACATTTTAACACATTCAATGAATATTTAACTTTGTACGCGATGAGCGACAGTGATAAATTATTCTTTGAGCTAGTGCGGAGAGATGAAATTTATAAGAACAAAAAAATTGACCAGTCTAATATGAGTACTTACTATTGAAAAAATGTTCATGTCAACTCGGGGAACAAAATATTTAAAAAAAAAAAAAACATCTTAATAGTTCTAGTATACATACCTCAAAGTTTTCATGTTTTGCATTGGAGTCCTGAATGCTTTCTTCTATTTCAATAATATTAAAATCGTCACAATCAAGTTGTATATTATCGGAGTACTGGTCTACAGTTACTTGTTCTTCAGGAAAATTAGTTTCATGGTTTAATTGCTGCTCATAGTTCTCTTCTGATTCCATTGATTCTTCTTCATAATTGACATACTCCGCTTCAAATAAACTATCTTCTTCGCATATGTAACTCTGATCTTCGGATAAGCTTTCAAAACTCTATTAAAAATAAGGAAGTGTAATTGAGTATCCATATATATTTCGAAAAAGATGATTTTATTAAATCATACCAATGTTTCTTTGTTTTTAGTTGTCATGTAATCTACGTTTTCTACACTTAAATCCGTTGATTCCTACGAATTAAAATTTCAATATTATAAGTTTTAATGCAGCAATTGTTGATTTTCTTAAAAACAAACATAAGTGTGTTAAGCCAAACTAGTTTCCAAAACTTTAATGCAGAAGTATTATGTTTTAGAGTAAACCTTAAGCTGCGGCAGAAGGCCAGCCACTTACTTGCAAATGTATTGTGGATAAGCTAGTATGGGCTAACACGCTTCAGATTAACTAGTTACGGGAAACCAATTTTTTGTTGAAAATCATTTCTGCTGGTAAAATATTTGGTCAAAATTAATGCATATCCACAACTGTGTAGATGTATAGATAGATATACTATTGGGAGTTATGGAAGAACTAGATTCAAATTTTTCTGTAAAAGCGTTAATTGCAAGATGTTTCGTACTTCAAGAACATACTATGGTTAAAATGAATAAAATATTTAATAGGTTTTAAGAAACTTATTTTTTATTTCACATCCCCATAAGTTGAAGATGTTTAAAAACGTGAAATATATTAGAGGCTAAACAACAGCAGTCAGGATAGAAAAATATTACGCTAAAATAACTTTTTTTATATGAGCGCCTGCAAGCAAGCGTCCTATGTATTTGTGTTCATAAATAAAAATTTGCATTAATGGTCGCAATAAACATACCCATTTAATCTAATCTAAAACATTAATTAGAAATATATGGCATTGTTTTATTTCTATTTACCTTATTTTGTTTGATTTGATCTACTTCTGCTATAGTTTCAATTTTATTATAGTTATGTATTTGATCATCCTTGTTGCATAGCTCCACCTTTGAATGCAACTCACTTTTATTGGAGTTAATTATTTTATCATTATTGTTGCATTCCTCTAGTTTCTCGTAGCGTGACTCTTGGTCCCTATGCTTTGCCTTAACATGGTCCAAAAATTTTTGCCACTCTGTGTGTATTGCATTGCAATGAGAACATTCCCACACAACTAACCTGTGATCAGAACTGATCAAAACTTTTCCACATTCGTTAAGTTGAATCGTGGACATAGTCAATATTTCTGAGTTAAATTAAAAAAAAAAAAATTTAAAGACTTGCACATCTGTTGTACATAACTTCAAAAATTACAATTGTAAACAAATTTCAATGTCATAAACAGCTGTTTGAATCGTGGTGAAGTTATCAACAGGGCTGAAAATGTTACACTGAAAAGTTCTTGTAGCCAAAATTATTAATTTCACTGTTCTGTTAAATTCGTATATTTTTACTCACTTCTGCTAATTTTGACACCTCCGAGGTGAATTTATAGAATTTGTGGTAGCCCCCAGGGCTTGTGAACAATTTGACAATTAATAGAAATTGAGATAGCAGGCAAGCGATGATATGAGTTCTTGAGTGTGACAAAAAAACAAACAGATATTAAAGAACATTGACTAATTTCTAAAAAAATAATTATACAAACTGTAAGTCCTCACTTTTTTTACGTATTTGTCTAAAATTTTGCTAAATAAAAAACAGTTCTATAGATTTTTATTCTGTAGCAAGACTGAAATTCCTCAAATTGAGTAAGAACATCCCTGAAGTGGTGCATCCACAATGAGGGAACTCCCCACACAAGGTGAACTTCAGTTCTCACAGAAATTTTCAAAAAAATTGTTCAAAATAATGTTAATATAGCGCAGTGATTATTAAAAAAAATTCAATTTAATTCAAAAAATTCAATCAAATTAAATTGTTTTACAACTACATATAACTGAGTCGTTGAATTATGATTGTCATAAAAAGCGCGAGAGACTAGTTTTCCAGAAAATCTTAATATTTTTTGCCAAGCAACATTTTAAAAAGCGTTTTAAAAACAATGAATAATCTGGGAACGTAAAATTAACTGTAGTAATAATAACGCCAACATTTGGGAATTGCAATATAACAAAAGTAGCTTCTACAGCAACAAAAATAACAAAGTACAAAAATACCAGTGAAAATTCCAAAAACAAAATCGCGGGGAACTGTCTGGAAACCATGGAGAACATTGTTTTCTTAGGGTACGGCCACGCAATGAGCGGCAAGCGGCAGCGTCAGAACGACAAGCGATAGAGCGGCAACAAAAAAATTAAAACATATGGAACACCATTGAAGTGGTCACGCAGTTGCTGAGCGGGAGCGGCAACGCACAGCTTTCAATTGTGTTTTAATTTTTTCTGAAAATTAGAGCGGCAATCATGTAAACATGTTCAAGATATTGTGATGAAATTTGGTAAACAGATACATATCATATATATTTTGAATTGGGAATAAAATTGGGCGGAATCGTAAAACTGGGCGTGGCACTTTACAACAATTAAAAATTTTGACTCTATATACATATCTCGAAATTGGCACAGATGACTTTTACAAAAATTTTAGAAATGATGGCACTGAAAGCAGTCATCAGTACTAGCTTAGCTACTTTACTGAAAAATGTCGTTGAAAAGCGTGGCACAGCCCACAATATTTATAAACGTTACATTAAGAGAACTAACAACGTAATCATTATAAAATTTAATGAGGTAGATATACATGCTATATGGTCTCTTATTACAAAAATTTGGTCCAATAATACTTGTGGGCGTGGCACTTCCCATATAAGCAAATAACGTTTATTGTTGTGGATAGTGTGATATAAGAGTAATCTTCACAAAATTTTGTGTATAGATGTCAGTTACTATAAGCTTTAAAATCAAATGAATGCAGACGTGATTGCATCAGTGGGCGTGGCACCTCCCATATTAACATAAATTTGTAAGCGCTGTTTTAAGTGAACTATTGCAGCAAATGGTATGAAATTTTAGCAGCAAATCAAACGCTTGTATTGACATACGTAAATATTGCCTGAATCGCTCAGGATGTTTCCGAAATTGTTTAAATAAATGATGAAATTCACCATAACTTAATCTTTTACGGTTAATTGGATGCACACCAAATCTTCTTTTTCTTAAAAATAAAATAAATTTCCAAATATGAAGCCGACTTTCAAGCAAATGGCTATGACAAACAGCACTTGACAACGGAATTTTTTCAACTAAGGTCTAGAACTCAATTTTGTTTTCAATTTGAACTCCATTTGTAAGAAATACGACAACTAACGCTCTAGAATTGCCGCTGAGTAAATGGCCACTTGCCACTCTGCGATTTGCCGCTTGCCGCTCATTGCGTGGCCGTACCCTTAGTTAAATGTTGTCAAGCGAATCCAGAAGAAATAGCGCATATAAATATCGCAAAAGTGGCGGTCACAAAGGCAACAGGAACTATTTTATGGTGACTTGAAAACATAAGCAACAAAAGTTAATGAGTATCTAACACCGACTTCGCTAGCTACAGTCTACATAAAAGTTAAGGTAAGTAGGTAAATCAATCAATTTTTTAATAGTAAGAAATATGAAAACAAAGACCCACAGGCAATAGATTTTTCAATTTTGTGATGATAATCTTTTATAGTATAAATCCATTTATATTTTTAAAGTGAAACTATTTTAGCAAGGGTGTGATTTGAAATTAGGTGAAAGCCACACTATTTTTTTTAGCAGTACTTTCACATAGTATAGTTTTTTTCCTCGAAGGTAAGGCATAGTTGACGTGTAGATCTCGCAATAAATAATATATCACAGCAATAAATATATATATCTACAAATATATATATACATATATATAGATATATCAAATTAAAACTATCAGCTTTAAAATCGGTTGACCAAAAGCTATATACATATATGTATATTGTATACCATAAAAGTGGAAAGATTTCATATTTTTTTTTTCAAGCATTGCACTGATCAACTGCAAAAGCCTTGTCATAGCGAGGGAAAAAATATACATGCTACTCTCTCTCTCTTTGGTATTGTATCCGTTGTTGTTATTAAAATATCAAACGAAATAGCAAAAAATAAGTGTGTACGTGCGTAATGTAAGTAAAGCCCAATTTCCATGTGATCTTATCTTATCAAATATCAGGGAGGACATCACATGCTATTAAGATAGCACATGCTAATAAGGCAGCGTGGCGAATGGTTGGCTTTGGTTTAATACAAATTTTCGGATGGGTACTAAAATCACCTTAAAAAATAGTAGAATTAACATCTTAAAAAATGTTAATTATTATACATATATAGAATTAAAAAAATAGCAGAAACTAAATTTATTTCTGTTCTTAAATTCAGTCCAAACTTGATATTTTAAAGAAATTATGAAGCGGATATATCAAAATGTAGACATATATTGTTCGGGAAATTGATCATCTTAAATTAACTTTCAGAAAAAATATATTTTCAAATTTGTTTTAAATTTGTTACAGTATAATTGTTGAAATTTCACGTTACAACTATCATTTTCAAATAATTAGAATATTCTTTTATTTGAAAATTTTGCTTATCTCCTACATTTTTGTATAAAATTTATCAATAACGTGCTAAATACAGATTAACAGTCAGTCATAGTACAACGACGTCGTTTAACCGTACGTCTCGGACATGGTTGACCACCATTCTTAGGCTCAGTTATAATATATCTAAAGCGCTCTGAGTATCCCAAGCCACAGCGCACACTACATTCAGACCAGTTTGACCATTCAGACATTATGCATTCCTCTGATACGTTATCGTTATTAGTACTAACAGAATTGCTTGAAGTCGTTGGTCGTGATGTTATTGCTGGTGTTGCATCTAAACTTAAAATAAAAATCAGATGTGTAGTATGCTTTTAAATAAAGTGAATTAATGAATTACCAATCACACTGCATGTATTCATGCAATCATTATCAGTCAAAAAGTTGTTACGATTTCCACGACAACCGCCGTATGTAAATGATTCACAGACTCCAGTTCGTTTATTGTAGGCATAACGCATGTAGGCACCACGACATGGTCCTATATCTGGGCTCTCAGAGCATATATCTAATAAAAGAAAAAATTTCATTATTATCATTTTATAAAGCAAGACGATTTCCGTTGTCTTAAGAAAATATTTTGTTGCTTAAAATAGAAATAGGGACTGTAAATTTAGAAAGTCAAAAAAATATATTGCGTGGTCGGAATAAAAGACTTAAAAAATGTAAAAAACTCTATTATTAAAAAGTTCATCATAGAATGGACAAGCATTTTTTAGAAAAATATTGGCCAATTATATATTCTTATTCTTCGTATAATTCTACAAAATTGCTTGCATCTAACTACCTTTAGCGGTTTCCATATTAATTGTACAGTCTATATTTGTGTTACATTCCTTTTGTTGATGCAATTCCATGCGCCTTGTACAGTTTTCTTTAACTGATTCATCTTCTAACAACAAAAGACGAGTTCTTATAGTAACACCACGACCACAACTAGCTGTACATGGACTCCAATCGCTCCATTGCGTTGTTGGACAAATTGGATCAGGCAATTCAACCTGCTCATAGGTACATTCAGGTCGCATACATTTTTGCTTTTCCACAATTACAACATGTGGGCAACGTTTTCTGCCGAGATGATTAGTAAATGTTCGAGTTCTCATGGTAATACCAATGCTACAGCTAGCAGAACATTCAGACCATACACTCCAAGGCGTTGTTTTGCAAATACCAGCACCTTCACCATCATCGTTGACAAGAGACTGACTTTTAGCCAAGTTTTCTCCATCGTCATCGTCATCTTGTGATACTCTGAAACAAACATATTTTGAAATAAAAAGTTAAAATACAATATAAAAGTTTCAAAAAATACGATTTAATAACCGTTAAGGTCAATTTAACCATAATAAAAAACACAAGCAAGTATGCTAGCTTCAAAAGGATTCTGTGAGCACACAAAAAAAACTATACTGCTAGCTTCAAGTTTTTGGAAAAATCAAAACTTCATGTAAACATATTGTTACAAAATTTTTGAATTATCTTTTTAAGAGTTCCGCATTAGATTGTGATTCAATCAAAAAGAACAGTAAATACGTGCATCGGGAAAACATTGGGGAGAACTGAAGGCACTCGCTACTGATCGTACACTTATCTAGTAAATTGCTTCACAGTAACTTACCCACACTCTGAAATAGCAGCAACACACATTTCTTTTGAAATCAATTGACGGCCACATCCAAGAATTTCTGCATTTTCTGGTTGGTAATACTGACGACTGCGCATACGTATACCTTTTCCACATGTAACCGAGCAAGGGCTCCAATTGGAATACTCAGTAACACGGCATTCCACTAAAATGTATGCTTTTATAAATCATGTACGTTTATAAATCATATATTACCTCTACTATCTTGCTCTTCTTCGTCTTCAGAAATATCCAACTGCAGTGCTTGCAAAAAGTCATCATCACAATTTTTTGATACAATTTTTTCTCGCCGAATGTATAACTTTGCCAATGGAGTCATAACCTTACTATTTGGATTATAAAATGGCGCTCTTGGGTCTTCGGGGTACATTGTTGTTATGCGGTACATACGTTCACGTGGTTGTGTTTCTGTGTTAGGGGACTAAAATGCAAAAGATTTTCAAGTTTAAATCAAAAACGAACCAAATAATGCTCATATTTTATTTCCTAATTTATTCATCGACATTTTCGGAAGAATTAAAACGAGTGCCTATAATTATGCAACATGAAGCATAACAATGTCGTATTTAAAATACCAAAACAAAGTAATCAACGTGAATAGTTTTAGACACTAGTATTGGAATAAAGCAATGCGATAAATGGCTTATTATAACAACTTTTGCTTAATTTGACTGCTCTACGTGTATACTCTAAAGAGAATAAAATTTTCATACCATATAAGTTATACCACTGTCGGTCCCAGCATCCCATGGGTATAAATCAAAATCTAGTGACTCTTTCCATGAACAATCTTCAGTGCACAAGTCAATACCGCTTAGGCCAACGACCCAGTCAGGAGAGGGACCTTCAAAAAAAAAAAAAATAAATCAAGATAATAATAAAAGGTATACAATAAAAATACATACCAAACATTGAAACCATTGAAACTTTTGGATGTTTGCGGTCAACACGGAATTTTGATGATGTATTCGCATTGACATTGGGATACCATAAGCCTGGAGCTTTAATTAAAGTACGTAGCCTTGGGCCTTTTACGCGTAGTTCTGCTTCCAATGCTGTTGGTGACCCCCATTCAGCCAGCGATCTAAAACCATCAGTTGCAATATGATTTTCACCCCAGAATGAAAAATTCGATTCATGTGAAGCTCCAACAACATCTGAGAAATGTGTAAGCCAAATTGCAAACGGATAATCTTTGGAATGTGTTTCATTTGACCAAATCCCTTCAAAAACAAACTGAAAGTATATGTAATATAATGCAATCATTAAGCTGCATTATACATATGCATTCAAGTAATAACAACATACACTGTATTTGGCTTCATCACAAGCACAACATTCCTTTTGTATCGTTGCTGCATCCGGTTTCTTTTCACATATAACTTGCGTAAGTTGATTATCATCTGAAAACCAAGTTCGTGGTCCCTCATAAACCATAGCTGACAAAGAGACACAGCCTGAACCCGCTTCAGGAGCAACCCACATTACTTGAATTTCAGTTTTTGGTAAATCATCTGCTTCAGACACGGTATTAACGCAGCGATCATTAAATTTTGTTAATGCATCGCTGAATAGTTGAAAACGCCCAACACGCTTTGGACTAGCTGCTTGAGGACGTCGCGCTCCGGTTGAAGCTTCCGCTGTTATAGTAAAGTGTGTGAAGTACTGAAGTTTTGAATGAGTGCGAGCTCCGAGGAGAAGTACTAAAAACAATTAAAAAAAAAAAATACGCATAAATATTTTTGATTCTTTAATCTTTATAACATCATCATCGCTTAGTAATAAATTGATTGAGCGAGAGAGTAAGAGAGTGTACAACTTCCTACTAAATACTTGCCCAGTTTTTATTTGAAAAGGAATTGTCAAATTGGCGTCAAATAAATAGATGTGCGATATGCGAATGTAATATTAAACTAAAATTGCAAAACATGTAGACTCAATATGGAAGATTTGAATATGTTTCAGCACCACCAAAGATAGTGCTGGACACTCAAAGAGCCCGAATTTGGACTGTTTTTCGAAAGAAAAACGTAACTTCGCACATTTTCGGCCTTTCCACAGTCATAAAAGCAAAACATTTCGTAAAGTGGATAATGTTCAAAATTCTGTGCTATATATTACTAGGCTTAGGTGTTAAACCAGTGATCGGAAAAGAAAATTTTCCTTGCGCTCAAAAAAGATGGAAATCAAAAGCGCTCTGACAGAAATTCTTGTGTGCTTTAATTTGCTTTCATACATTCTTACAATTTCGATATTGCGTTCGAAGTTCTTTGTTTTTAGTGTTTTGAATCTATTTCTTGGATGGGAACAAAATATTTAAAGGAAATTTATTCAAAATTTATATAGTGAAGTTATAACAAAAAAATTCAGTTTTTATAAAATAATTATGTATTTTTTTTTTAAATTGAATATTACATAAAAAATAATCTACAAAAACGACTTCTGATGCTTTTATTTTTATTGGGATAAGAAACGAGGTTTTTTTCCAAAAAAAAAAAAAACTTAATTAAAATCGAAGCTTACCTTCTTTTAAAAATTAAATGAAAAATTAAGAATATTTGAAAATACACTCCTCGTTTTACACGGTAGATACGCTCCTGACAAAATCGTGTAATTCGAAAAAAATCTGTGCATGGAAAAACCGTGTAAAACGAAAACGACTTTAAATAAGCTTTTTTAGACATTAATTGAACACAAAATATGTATGACTAATACACTTAATAAAATATAACAATATCATTTCAATCATAGAAAATATAAAAATAGTTAAATTTATTTGTAAAATGAAAAAAGAAAAAAAAAAACATAAGAAATCTATATCATAAAAAAAATACTGTACATCATAAATACGTTCATAAATTACGTAAGGTGTTTTTTTTTGAAAACTCGGACTCCCCTCCTCCCCTTGGTGAGATTTGGTGAGTTCTGGCAGGACCCTCCCTTCCATCCCTGAGACTTTCCTTATAATTTTAGCGCATTAAAGGCCAAGACCTTTTAAAATCACAAATCATCGCCTTCGAGTATTTCATGTTTATGAGAATAACATAAAATAATTATAAAATATGAAAAAAACAAAAAAAAATTTAAGCGTTAAATTTTTTGTAATTTTTTCGATTCAACTCGTTAAAACCAGGAAAATACAAGTGTTTTGTATTTCAAACCAAAACCAAACTTTTTTAATTTAATTTTAATTTTTAGTTTTTAAATGACTTATGAACACAGATCTCCTCAAAATACGCAAAATTGACGATGAAGCATCAAAACAAAGCAAAATATTGATAAACGATATTCGTTTTCCCTTCATAATTTATATGTATTTTTTAAGCACAGTGTGTATGATGAAATTGCGCAATAAAGTTTGGAAAATTTTTTTTCTGATTGAATTTACTGCTGTTTAAACATTCTGTACCCAAGCAGGTACAGTGGCTATTAATGGGTTAAGATGTTATCTGCTATAATAATGTATACTCTCTGCATTAAAAAGACGACGTGAGATTTTCGTTGACCCCTCCTACCCCTTGGTCAGATTTGGTGAGATTTGGCCGGACCCCTTCCCCTTATTTTGACTCACGTAATTTATGGACGGCCCATAAATAAAAAAATTTTGTATAAATTTATGACAGTAGAGCATATAGTAGTACATACATATCTACGTCTAAAGTGTTGCCACATTTATAATTAAGTAGAAATAAATTTGCGTGCAGTCAAAATAAGTCATTTTCCACATAATTATACCCTACACCGAGGGTATATTTACTTTGTCTCTCCGTTTGTAACACCTCGAAGGGGGCGTGGCAGGTATGGAAAAGTATATATATTCTTGATCAGCGTCACCACCTGAGTCGATTTAGCGATGTCCGTCTGTCTGTCTGTCTGTCCGTTGAAATCAGGTTTACGGGAAAACCAAGAAAGCTAATTAAATGAAACTTTCACACACAGGACACACCTTCTTGCAGGCATCTTGCTATTGAAAATGGGCGACGGTTGACGGACACGCCTACCGCCCATACTCTATGTAAATTTACCCAGGCCAATTTTGAAAAAAGTTGCAGCGATTTTGATGAAACTTGGTGATTTGGTGCACATGTGAACCAAATTAGGATTAGGCTGGGTTTCAAGTTTCCAAAAGGTCGTACAGGGGCGTGGCACAGCCCTAAATTTTATCATTTAAACTACCATAACTTGTAAGCCGTTCAAGATATTGCGATGAAATTTAGTAAACGGATACATATCAAATATATCTTGAATTGAGATAAAAGTGGGCGGAATCGAGAAAATGGGCGTGGCACTTTTCAACTGTTAAAATTTTGATTCCGTATATCTCAGAATTGGCACAAGCGATTTCCATAAAAATTTTGGGGATGATGCCGCTGAAAGCAGTCATCAATACAATCTCAGCTACTTTACTGAAAAAACTCGCTCAAGGGCGTGGTACCGCCCACAATATTTATAAACGTTATAATTAGAGAACTAACAACGTAATCGTTATGAAATTTAATGAGGTAGATGTACTTCCTATAAGGTGTCTTATAACAAAAATTTTGTTCAATAGTACCTGTAGGCGTGGCACCTCCCATATAAGCAAAACACGTTTATTGTTATAGATAGTGTGCTATAAGAGTAATCTTCATAAAATTTGGTCTATAGATGTCAGTTACTACAAGCTTTAAAAATAAATGAATTTTGACAGGATTGCATCAGTGGGCGTGGCATCTCCCATATAAACATAAATTTGTAAGCGCTGTTTTAATTGAACTATTACAGCAATTGCTATGAAATTTAATGTAAGTGGTTCAGTTGCTATAGAGTATATCTGAATCAAAATTGACTGAAATAGCACCAGTGGGCGTGGCATTTCCAATACAAGTAAAATACGGTATACGATAAATATCGAAATATGTGAGCAATCTTACTAAAATTTGGTGTAAGAGGTTTGCTTATGGAAAGCTATTTCTGGATCAAAACTGGGCTGGATTGTACCAGTGGGTGTGTCACCGCCCTAAATTTTAAATTTAACTGCGGCACATATCGCAAACTATACAAGCTATTGTGCTGAAATTTAATATGAGGATGTCGATCACGAATATAGTTTATGGTCTTTTTTTAATTGGGTGTAAATCAGCTATGTTTTGAAATATCACGTTAAAATTTTGAGTGGACGTGTATTTGAGGGTTATCTTTTAGGATTGACAAAAAAGTAAATTAAAAAAAAAAATTATCAATGTTTTTCTAATCTTAAACTGTGTCCGAAGCAAATTATTATTCTTGAATGCCGACAATGTCGAATAATAGCGTTAGCATTAGAATACATACAATTAAACAGTTGATAGCTTTAAATGCAAATAACCAATTGAATTTTCTCTTTTCTCATACACATTTCAAAACAATATGCAAAATCATGCATTCTATGTGATATATGAAAAAATTGCTTTAAGAATTAACTTATTTTGATCAATATTTCTCGATTCACAAAGATATTTTATATTGTTCTTTTGATGCCCAAAAATAATGTGCATTTCTGCGGTCTAGTCATTAGATTATTATCATGTCATTTGATATCTTTTATTTGAATAAAGACTCACTCACGAAGAATAATCGAAAAATAGAAGATAATGATTGCTGGCAATTATTGTATCGTCTGAAATCATATGTATGTTCATTGAATGTCAAGAAATGGCAACTCTGGATTCATTTGAGTTTGCTCTTAGCATTTCTGGTGGTGAATAAAGACGCTTGTGCCATTTTTAATTTTTAATTTGCGCGGTTTAGTGAACAAAACTTGAATTAGTTTTTTAATTTAGTTATGTGTGATTTATTAAACAAATTAAACTATGAAAGTGAATTTATTTATAAACGATGTGGAGAAATTGTGGTGGCTCCGGAACGCAACATCTTTGCGTTGTATTGCAATTTATGCGATGATATATTCATGCATATGCAGGAATTCATCAGACATGCAAGGCGAGAACACGATGATGAATATGAATTTGAAATCAGTAAGGAAGATAATGTAGATGTCTATGATATAGAAGAGATAATTGGTGGAATGACATTGGATGAGGTTGATGCAGCGGAGAGAGCGGAATGGACGCGGCGCAAAAAATTGATCCATATAGATAAAGAAAAGTTGGAAGCAAAAAATTTTAGAGATCAAGTTAAAAACGTGTTAACTGAAGAAAAAAGTGTAACGCTAACTGAAAAAACACTTGAAACGTCGGCAGTAGATCGAAAAGTAGCAATCAATGAGTTGGAAACACCAAACGGAAATGATATAATGTTGGAAATCGAAATGTCAATAAACCACGAAGAAAATAATTCGGAATATAAGAGTGTAAACAAAATAGAAGATGGTGTAATTCAAGCGCAAGTAGATGTTTTCCAGGAAATAGCAGCAGAAAAAACACTGCAATTTATGGATGGCTTCACTGATAAAAATATAAGTAACAGCAAAGACTCTTTGACTTCAGAAGAAAACATGAATTCCTTGGTGCTCAAAAGTAACGATATTGAAAATATAATAGAAAAAACGGCAGAATCTTTAATTCCAGAAGAAAACAATAACTCGTTGGTATTGGCAAGTGCTGATTTAACAAACGTGTTAAACAATACAGAAGGATCTGGGATTTTAGAAGGAAACGTAAGCTCCTTAGCGCTGAGCAATTCCATTTTGTCAGAGTTACAAGGAGCCACAAATGTGCTTTCGATTTCGGAAGAATACTTAAACTCCTTGACGCCGAAAAATCATGATCTGACGGACTTACACGAAACAACAAATGTTACACAAGAAAAAACGAAATCATCTGTGCTGGAAACTCCGGAATTAGCTGCTTTACTAAGGAACGAAAATGAATGTGCTATTTCAGATGAACACATCGTTATCACAAATGAACCTTTAATTTCGGAAAAAAACTCAAATCCTTTGAGGCTGCAAAATACGGATTTAGCAAATTTACAGGAAAATCAAAAAAAAAGTTCAATTTTAGAAGAAAGCATGAATTCCTTGCCTCTAGAAAAACCTGATATAGCAGATATGCAAAAAACCACAAAAGAACCTTCTATTTCTAAAGAAACCACCGATTCCTTGAAGCTGGTAAACCCTGATTTAGTAGACTTACTTACGGAATTCGATATTGATTTAGATTCTTTTGATATGAAAATTTTTGAGAAACTTATGTCTCCAAAAAAAATAATTGCAAATGATAAAGAAAATAGTTTCCATCCCTTGCAACAAGGAACTATTGAAGTTGCTCTTAACAGTATGATGAAAGATGAAGATATGCCGGGGAAAACTGGCGATGAAATTATAACAGGTGATATTATTTTTTTTCTAAATATCTGTAGAATAATATAGGCGGAGAGCCCGCTGTAGAAATTCGAGTGTATAAGATTACAAGATAAGATTTACGGGAATGATAGTAATGCATTTTGGTCAAACTAACCAACCAGGGTTGCCTTGCCAAAGCCTATCCCGATGCCCGAAAATGCCAGAATTTTTTTTTGTTGTTCAGTTCAAAATGTATGACAAATGGTAGAACTTGAAGACACCTAAATATAATACATTGAGTTGCATTGTTGAATCCTGTCCCAAACATGGGTTTTCACCGGTTTTTTGGGTCAATTTTTATTAATGAAGATATTAGCTTGAAATTTGTGCCAAATGATAGAGATCGAAAAGCCTAAATAGAATATATAGGGTTGTTTTGTCGAATCCTATCCCAAACATAGGTTGCAACTCATTTAAGAAAAGTTAGCCCCAAAAACGGGTGTCAACTCATGTTTCGACAAGGCCACCCTATATATTCTGCGACTTTTAGTGATAATATAGTCACAGAAAAAAAAAGTTTTGGGCCAAAAAATTTTTGATAGCTAAATATAAGTTGTTAGTTTCATCCTACTATGGCAGAATCCTGAGATATGTATATTTGCTCAAAACTGCACGAAATACTGTTTTTGAGCATTGCTTTCCCCTTCATATTCAAGTACATTGGTACTAGCTATGCCAAAGCTCGGACTTTTTAAAATTCGTTAGCGTATGTCTGCTTCGTAACTTAATATCTAATCATGAAAAAAAAAAAAAAAAAAACTGACGAGCTCAACACACAAATCGTCCTGTTGTTTTGTATATACATACTCATAAACCAAAATATAATCATAAGTCAAAACATTATTTTCAGATAATATATCTAAGGAATCAAAAAAAAAAAGAGGTCGACCAAGTAAATTAAATAAATATCTACACGAAGGTAATCAAAATAACGCTAAGTCAACAGAGCTTCAACATTCGACACTTAATTCAAATGAACTATTGCAACGAGGAACTATTGAAGTTGCGCTTAACAGTATGATGAAAGATGAAGATATGCCCGGGAAAACTGGCGATGAAATTATAACAGGTGATATTATTTCTTTTCTAAATATCTGTAGAATAATAATATAGGCGGAGAGCCCGCTGTAGAAAAGTCGAGTGTATAAGATTACAAGATAAGATTTACGGGAATGATAGTAATGCATTTTGGTGAAACTAACCAACCAGGGTTGCCTTGCCAAAGCCTATCCCGATGCCCGAATTTTAGCCTATTTTGCTGTTTTAACTAAAACTAGTATATAACAGGTTAAAATGTATGCCAAATGGTAGAACTTGAAGACGCCTAAATATAATACATGGAGTCGCATTGTTGAATCCTGTCCCAAACATGGGTTTTCACCGGTTTTTTGGGATAATTTTCATTAATGAAGATAATAGCTTGAAATTAGTGCCAAATGATAGAGATCGAAAAGCCTAAATAGAATATATAGGGTTGTTTTGTCGAATCCTATCCCAAACATGGGTTGCAACTCATTTAAGAAAAGTTGGCCCCAAAAACGGGTGTCAACTCATGTTTCGACAAGGCAACTCTATATATTCTGCGACTTTTAATGATAATATAGTCACAGAAAAAAAAAGTTATGGGCCAAAAAATTTGTGATAGCTAAATAAAAGTTGCTAGTTTGTTCCTACTATGGCAGAATCCTGAGATATATTTGCTCAAAACTGCACGAAATACTGTTTTTGAGCATTGCTTTCCCCTTCATATTCAAGTACATTGGTACTAGCTATGCCAAAGCTCGGACTTTTTGAAATTCGTTAGCTTATGTTTGCTTCGTAATTTAATATCTAATCATGAAAAAAAAAAAACTGACGAGCTCAACACACAAACCGTTCTATGTTGTTTTGTATATACATACTCATAAACCAAAATATAAATCATAAGTCAAAACATTATTTTCAGATAATATATCCAAGGAATCAAAGAAAAAAAGAGTTCGACCAAGAAAATTAAATAAATATCTACACGAAGGTAATCAAAATAACGCTAAGTCAACAGAGCTTCAACATTCGAAACTTAATTCAAATGAACTATTGCAACAAGGAACTATTGAAGTTGCTCTTAATAGTATGATGAAAGATGAAGATATGCCCGGGAAAACTGGCGATAAAATTATAACAGGTGATATTTTTTTTTCTTTCTAAATATCTGTAGAATAATATATAGGCGGAGAGCCCGCTGTAGAAAAGTCGAGTGTATAAGATTACAAGATAAGATTTACGGGAATGATAGTAATGAATTTTGGTGAAACTAACCAACCAGGGTTGCTTTGCCAAAGCCTGTCCCGATGCCCGAGAATGCCCGATTTTTAGCTAACTAAAACTAGTATATAACAGCTCAAAATGTATGCCAAATGGTAGAACTTGAAAACGCCTAAATATAATACATATAGTTGCATTGTTGAATCCTGTTCCAAACATGGGTTTTCACCGGTTTTTTGGGATAATTTTCATTAATGAACATAACAGCTTGAAATTTGTGCCAAATGATAGAGATCGAAAAGCCTAAATAGAATATATAGGGTTGTTTTGTCGAATCCTATCACAAACATGGGTTGCAACTCATTTAAGAAAAGTTGGCCCCAAAAACGGGTGTCAACTCATGTTTCGACAAGGCTAGGTTCCTGATAAATACCAGGAGACCGACCAAAGTTCGGTTTTTCGATTTCAGGTTGAAAAAGGCAATTAAATGAGGTGTCGGAAATATTTAATAAATATTGAATATGGTTGAAAAGCCGAAAACAAGTTAAAAAAAATTTGAAATAAGTTGATTATATATGAAAAATGTTGAAAAACATTGAGAGAGGTTGAAGCAGGTGAAAAAGTTTGATAAACTCGATAGTATATTAAAATGTTGAAAACGTTGAAAGAGATTGAAAAGCTCGAAAAAAGTTGAAAGTCTCGGAAAAAGATGAATGAGGTTGAAAAGCCCAAAAAACTTAAATGTGGTTGAAAAAGTCCAAAAAATTTGGAACATGTTGAAACAGTTGAAAGATGTTGAATAACTCGAAAAAAGTTGAATAAGGTTGAAAAATTCGAAAAAATATGGAAAATGTTGAGAAAAGTTGAAAGAAGTTGAAAAATGTTTAAACAGTTGAAAAAGTTTGAATAACTCGAAAAAATATGGAAAATGTGAGAAAAGTTGAAAGAGGTTGAAAAAGTCAGGCAAATTTGGGAAATGTTGAGAAAAGTTGAAAGAGGTTGAAAAATGTTGAAACAGTTGAAAGAAGTTGAAAAACTCGAAAAAAGTTGAATGAGGTTGAAAAAGTCAATCAAATATTGTAAGCGTTGAAAATATTTGAAAAATGTAGAAAATGTTGAGAAAAGTTGAAGGAGGTTGAAAAATAATGAAGCAGTTGAAAGACGTTGAAAAACTCGTTGAATGAAGCTGAATATATTGAGACCAAATTTTATTAGGATCACTCCTTTAGTTTGCTAAATATGGCATCAACGTTATAAGTTTGTATGGGAGGTGCCACGCCCACTAATGAAATCCCATCAAAATTCATATGATTTCAAAGCTTATAGTAACCGACACCTCTACACAAAATTTAAAGACTATTACTCCGATAGCACACTAAATATAACATTTAAAGTGTTTTGCTTATATGAGAGGTGCCACACCCACTGATGCAATCTCATCGATTTTCATTTAATTTCAAAGCTTATGGTAACCGACACCTCCACGCCAAATTTAAAAAATTTGACTCCAAGAGCACACTAAATGTAGCCTTAAACATTTTTTGCTTGTATAAGAGATGCCACGCCCACAATTGCAATCCCGTCGAAATCCATTTAGTTTCAAAGCTTATGGTAACCGACATCTCTACACCAAATTTTAAAAAAATTACGCCCATAGCACACTAAATATAACACTTAACATTTTTTGCATGTAGGGGAGGTGCCACGCCCACTGATGCAATCCCATCGAAATCCATTTAGTTTCAAAGCTTATAGTAACCGACATCTCTATACCAAATTTAAAAAATATTACTCTCATGGAACAATAAATGTAGCTTTTAACTGTTTTCGCTTATATGGAAAATGCCACGCCCACAGGTGCTGTTTCGCCCACTTTTTGTTACAAGATACCCAATAGCCAGTATATTTGACATGTCAAATTTCATAACGATTGCGTTGTTAGTTCTCTTATTATAACGTTTATGAATATTGTGGGCTGTGCCACGCCCTTGAACGAGTTTTGCCAGTATAGTGGCATAGCTTGTTATAATGACCTCATTCAGCGGTATTAACTCATAAATTTTTATGAAAATCGTCGGTACCGTTTTCGAGTAATATCGAGTCAAAGTTTTCAATTATTGAAATATGCCACGCCCACTGTTCCGATTCCGCCCACTTTTGATAGCATTTAAGATATTTATGATATGCATCCGTCTACCAAATTTCGTTGCAATACCTTGAATGGTTTGCGAATTATCACGAAATAAAAATTAAAATTTAGGGCTGTGCCACGCCCCTGTTAGAAACTTGAAAAACTTTAAACCTAGTCCAATCTTAATTTTGTTCACATATGAACGAAATCCCGAAGTTTTATCAAAATCACTGCAGCCGTTTTCGAAATAAAGTTCAGCCATATATAAATATACAATTTTAGCTCGTTTAATAATAGTAGATATACTCACAAAAAAAATGAGTTTTGGCCCAAAAGATTTTTGATAGCTAAATACAAGTTGCTATTTTGTTCCTACTATGGCAGAATCCTGAGATATATTTGCTCAAAACTGCACGAAAAACTGTTTTTGAGCATTGCTTTCCCCTTCATATTCAAGTGCATTGGTACTAGCGATGCCAAAGCTCGGACTGTTTTGAAATTCGTTAGCTTATGTCTGCTTCGTAACTTAATATCTAATCATGAAAAGAAAAAAAATCTGACGAGCTCAACACACAAATCGTTGTTTTGTATATACATACTCATAAACCAAAATATAATCATAAGTCGACGATATATTAACATGCCAAAACATTATTTTCAGATAATATATCCAAGGAATCAAAAAAAAAAAGAGGTCGACCAAGAAAATTAAAAATGTCAACCCTTGATCAAAATAACGAAAATCTACACAACAAATTAGTATCTAAGGCAAAAACTCCAGTAAAAACATACTCGTATGTCAAAAATTTGAATGATACCCTTAAAACTTTAAGGAATTCACCTAACCAAAATAGCAAAAATCATTCAACTGAAACTGCATCATCGATAAAAACTCCAATTATAGATCCCACTAAAAACTTATTGTCACCAGATGAAGTGAAATTTCACCAATCGCTTAAAGTACTAGTTAAGAAATTGTCACCTTCACCAAATAAAGACGAAACTATTATTGATTGTAAATTAAAGCTTTTAGATTCAAACAGCAAAATGCCTGAAAAACACGACAATCCGCTACTGTCTAAATCGACTGTTAATGTATCACAAACTGTGCAGAACCTTTCAGTTGTAGCTATGGAACCAGCTACACCTGTGAAAAGTACATATTGCAAACAAAATTTTACAGAGCAAATTTTGAAAGATATCAAAATAAAAAATTCAGTTAAAGACATTAAAAACTTGAGTAAGATTGGCGCAGCACAGCATCACTCATCGGTTAGTATTAAAAAAATGGTAAGGTCCAGAAAAGCCTCTATCGATGTTTTACCAAACATTGAAAATATCAATTTAACACCTTTGAATAAAAATGTAACAAATATTCGAAATAACACTATAAGTCGCACAGGACATAAAAATCTGCTAATACAACGTATGGCCCAAATACGTAAGCGTATCACTCAAGTAATAGATAAAGGAAAAGTTAAAGCTGAAACAAATTTAAATGATACAGAAATAACTGGTACGGAAAACGTTAAATTTATAAATAATTCAAGCGGCAACTGTAAGAAAAATTCTCAAAAAATTGAAATTCAAAATGTAACAATATTGCCCTTACCATCTTTTGATGTCTTTAAAAACCCGATGGTAAAATTAGACATGGTTACTAAAGTTAGAGATGAAAGTCAATTGCTTTTAGATACGAGCGCAACACAAACAACAAACAGAAAATATTGTATGAACCAGTCACTTAAAAGTGAAAAAATTTCACCAAAAAATACTCCAAAGCACTCAGACGTTGCAGACTTGGAGGCAACAAAACTTAATTTATCTGATAGTGTTGTATCATCTGTACAGGTATTTTTGTGCAAAAATCGTGTTTACTTAAAATACAATGTGTCATATATTTACAGAATGATATTTCACAAAATAAATTAGATGTTTGTCAACTCTATAATCTTCAACAGGATGTTTTTGAAACAAATGAAAATTTAACGAAACAATCAAAAAATGAATATGATAGTGCATCAATTTTGGAAGAACTATTTGATCAAGTTGTAAGTTTCAGTAAATCAAAAAATATTTATTAAATCATTTTAAAATAAAGTTTCCATATTTTTTTTTTATTCTTTTGAATATTAATTTCCACACTTTTTTAATTAAGTTCAAGTTTTGTGTCATTAATATAATTTCCATTTTTTTTTTATTTTTGATTACTACTGTATATTAAGTTTCTTGACCAAAGAATCTTTCTAATAAATTTTAAGGTCTTTGCTCTTTTTGTGTCTTTTATCTATCATACAAAAATAAATAATTTTCTTATTTTTTTTTACAGGCTAAAGAAAAACCAAAAAATAAGCAAACGGCTACTGAGCTGAAGGACAAAAGCATGGTAATTATTTTGTATAAACTTATAAACTTGATGGTTTTGGTATATGGGGGTCAAATGTACGCAGCGTTGCCACCAACAATTTTTTGAAGTTCCCCAGATACACTTACGATTTGTATGGGAATATAGCGATATTGCCATTACATTCAAACGTAATATATAAATATTGTGTGTTAATAGGTATTAAATATTCGGTTTTTTTGTTTTCACTGACTTTCACATGTGTTCAGCTAGCTACTAACATAAATACTCGTATATTGAAAAACAAGTGTGCCAATTTAAAAAAAAAAATCGTTTTATTTTCGTTAATTTTTATATTCAAAGAATACACAGCACACAAACAATATTTGGTTCTCTGATCTGGAGGTCAGATCATATTTACTATATGTTTTTGGGGTCGCTGAATCCGATTTCAACCTCATAATCGCTTCATCAGGACAGGTTTTTGAGATATCCCCTAACATAACGCAAAAATATGTTTCTTTGTTTTTGTATATTCGGGAGTTTATAACACAGCGAATCAATTTTCCTCATTAAAACTCGTTATGGCGTGTGAAAGTACTGCTCTTCCCCTTCAAAACCCACTTTCAATTATATCGATTTTAATATAAATATATCCGAGGAAGCACTGCTTTCATACAGTTTCATTATGAATTTTGAGCCGACTTCATAATACGTCGATTTTGAAAAAGAAAAAAAAAAAAATGTATATCCGCCCAACTTAATATGCTTAACTCTGACATAATATATATGCTTTCGCGCGCCATTGTTTCGTTTGT
Organism: Tricholauxania praeusta; assembly: GCA_949775025.1. Lineage (NCBI taxonomy): Eukaryota > Metazoa > Arthropoda > Insecta > Diptera > Lauxaniidae > Tricholauxania > Tricholauxania praeusta. Next base: position 108,597,834 of record OX459031.1, on the reverse strand, counting down.
AATATTTTTCGCTTGATTTCAAGTGTGCGTGCTCACAAAAAACACATTAAAAGCACATTGCAATATATGTAAATACGATATTTTATTTACAGGATGCGATTAAAAAATCAATTGATTATGAAATGGAACTGCTAGATAAAATCGGTGTAAGTAAAATAGGATTAACTTTTTAACTATAGATCTAAACGAAATTTTTTTTTAGTTAAATTTCATAAAAAAGTCGCCTACAGAAATACTACCACTTGATCAGGAAGAAGAAATGCATTCCAAAGCCAAAAAGTTTGCAGATATTTTAAACAATAACTCACTTGTTTGGAATATAAAAAATGACAATCATAAAATACCAAAAGAACGTGAATTATGCTTTGAGTTAATTAAGCAAGCAGTCAATACTGCTTTAGCAGTAAATCTTACTTTGACCGATATTAAGAGAGTTTGTAATCTTATCATGTCTTGGTATACAAATCAAAATCATTCCAAATTAATTGATAAAAAAGAAGCCCCTAAAACTTTAAAGAAATTTTTTGAACTTTTTATATTTATGTCAAAGACTGGACGTCCGATTTATAACTGTGAATTTTGTGATGAGCAATTTCGTAGTGAACATTTATATAGTGTACATCGTTGTACACATACTGGTGGTGCCCCTTACAATTGCGCTTACTGTGGCAGAGCGTTCTCTCGTTCAGCATCATTTAAAACACATGAAAGTAAACATGTTGAAACCAAAAACATGCAATGGCAGCAGCAACATACAACAGTATATTCACCTTTAAGTAAATATAATGTTCAGAGTCGAAGTAAGTTGAAACGTGAACATAGTCCAGAAAAAAATCGAATTGAAAATGTTGCAAAAAGACATAAAATTGGCCAAAACACAGAAGAGTGCAATCTTTGTTATGAGAAATTTAAAACAGCTGAAGAATTATACGCACATAAAATAACACATTTGAAATGTGTGTATAAATGCAAAGTATGTAAAAAGGTCCTGACATCATTAAAAGATATGCAGACACATGTTGAAACGTTTCATAAATAAAGAAAACTGCGACATAAAACCACATTTCAAAATTTATTTTGTATTTTTTTTTATTTGTAATAGAATCGGTAACTTAAACTATATATATTTATAGGTTTAGTTTTATTTCATTCATTCAAGGAAACATGTTATTCTTTTTTTGTATATAATAGCAGATCTCTACTACATTTTAGTGACAGATAAACCCCGTTTCTCGCCGTCAAATTACACACAATTTTTGAGTAAAACTTTGACGGGGAGACTTATGTTTTCCTAAACGAATTTCGAAGGAAAAATTGAGAAATCTATAAAATGTAGCCTCTGATGATCGTTGAACCAATAACTGCAAAATCATACTTTGTTATGAGAAATTTACTACTCTTAATAAAGGTACAGAGCTCTTATGTCACTTTCATGAATAATTTGTGCCCAAAGTTTTTGAAAGTGCGTACCATTTCCATTCTCCGGTTTTTGAAATATTTCAAAAACTTTCAAAATCTTGTCCCAAAAAGCTTTTTGAAATAATTTAAAATAAAACCAAATACACTCTCAAGGAATAGAAAAAACAATAAAAGTCACACATCAATGATTAAAAAATTTTTGAACCAAAATACAAAATTCGAAATTGAGTGTTTTTTGCGTGTCTTTGGAAAACGGTGTAGACCTCTCAAAAACCGAAGCTAAAATTAATTATTATTATGAATGATTTAATATCATTTTGACTTGAAATATCGTATTTAATATTTAAATACGTCTTCACTGACTGCATATCTCCATAAATTTTGAATTAAACTAAAAACAGAAGCAGTAAACGAAACAATTTATGTATTTTGATAGCCTGAAACAGAATCAAGTTTTCCGTCAAAACTGATTATCTAGTTGTTTAAGGTTATAGGATATCGGTATTATTTTAATTTTTTTTTTTAAAAACATTGTCACGAAACAAGTACATTTGAAAATAACTATTTTTTTTCCTTACTTTAATATATTTAAGTTACCATTTAAATGAAATATACAAAAAAGCTGTGCAAAAGAAATTTCATTTATAATAGAACTAACTAAATAGTAAAGCGTCAAGAACAGATATAGTAAATAGAACGTAAAATTAATCAAAAAAATAAAAGTAAAATTTTCAAAACTGTTATTGCATATGTTGTTAAAAGTAATGTGAAAGATTTGTAAATGATACCAAGAATGGAAATATGTAACTCTATTTATTTTTAATCTTCAGTTTAGTTTTTTAGTTATAAGGAGCTGTTCATATATTACGTAGCTGTTCATATATTACGTAGCTGTTTATATATTACGTAGCTGTTAATATTTTACGTGCATATGTACATTTTTTAATTTTACTTTTAAAGATACTTTTAACAATGTTCAGTTTATTTTTTTAGTTATAAGGAGCTGTTCATATATTATGGAACGCCCTTAGGAGGGAGGGCTCGAAAAATGTGACAGTTTGGATTTGTGACGCAGGGGGTCAAAAATGTTTAAAACAGCGGTACGTATTATATGAACAGCCCCTAAAGGGTGATTTCGCAATGTTAAGTTAAGTTATTTGTAACTATTAATTTGTTAAACATTTTTTGTTTTTTAATCTGATGAAATATAAAATATTTAGTTCCTAAAAGGATTCAGTTCAACCTAAAATTTTACTATTTATAGTGAATTGGCCAAATGAATTTTGTTCAAAAAAATTTACAAAGAACAAAAAAATATAGCAAAAAGTTAAAATTATTTAAAAAAAAAGTAATTTTTTACAGGAAAAATATATTAATTTAAACTAAACTGAATCCTTTTGTAAATTTCTTATCAGTCAAGCTAAAACTAAATAATTTATGATCAGGAGGAAAAAATCATAATCGTTCTCAGCTATCAAAAAACATACTATGTACATTTTTTGAATGGTGTCGAGTCTTTCCGCAGAATGAACAAAATTTAAACCCTTATATTATTTAGCCTTTTAAATAAATATTGATGAAGCAGTTTTCGGAAAGCTGAAAGAATCATTTTCCCCAAAGGCCTCCCCTCACAGAAATTCCTCTTTTGAGTTTCAACTAAAAATTGTGAAATCGACCCTAGTATTACAGATGTACTGATCTATATATTTATATTTTTTTAATATTTGTTTCGGAATTTTCCTTTTTCAAATAAATATTTTAGCTCAAACTTGTAAAGTCAAATTTTTTATAAATAACAAATTTTAAATTTTTCTTGCAACAAATTAACCACGGTATAATTTTGAAAGTGAACGTCCAGCACGTCCTGGATTTTTTTTATTTGCTGAACTTGAAGTGAATAACAAATGTCTAACAAGCTTCAAAATTAGATGACCATCAGCTTAGGAGCTATCGGTTTTTTGCATTTGTCCTTTTCGCTTAAAAATGGCACTTTTGAATAATGTATTGTACTTGTACATTTACTACACAGCGTGCTGGAAATGAGCTATAAAAATGTTCAACTTCAATAAAGCGTCTGAAAAAATTTGATGTCTCGATGAAAAAGATTATTTCAAATTTTCATGTGCAAATTCCTGTAACTTTTATTTTCAAAATGGTCTCATCAATTTTGATGAAACTCGGGGAGATTGTGTATTGAATTGTAAGTTATAAAATAAGATGATAAATAGTAAAGATACAAATATGAACGCTTAATATCTCAAAAACTATAAGAGATTTGTAACAAAATTTGAGAAAAAACATTAAAACTTGCTGGTAAAATGAATAGCTTGAAAAATATGCAGAAGGCCACCTTACTTGAAGATTCAAACAAACTTAATACTCTGCGCCATAAGCCTGAATAATGGAAGCAACAGATTATTTTAATATTTAAGTGGCCTTATACCCACCCAGTCTGGAAAAGTTCGGCTACTAACCAAGCGATACCATCCCTTTGCAGGATAATGACCCGAAGTATATGGCTAAAATTACAACGAAATGGCTGCGCGACCAAAATATTATCCGCTTGGATTGGCCAGCAGAGTCACCAGAAATTATCCCCATTGCAAATTTGTGGAATAATTTAAAAAAAAAATTTCTGAGTAAAACAATCGCACAAAATCTGGACGAGCTATGGAAGGTCGCCAATAGACAATGGTCCGTGATTAGTACTCAAATACTAAACAAATTGAAAGCGAGTATGCCTAAGAAAATACACTTCACCACTAAAGCCAAAAGCGGCCACATAAAATATTAAAAAATGATTTAAAATGTTTTTATTACTTTAAGTCACAAAACTGTTCACAAAAGACTAAGAATAAAAATAACTTCCCAAGTTAAACAAAATGTGAAATATTTTAGTTTTGATTTTTTTAACTAAAATAAAGAATTTTCAAGTTTTCTGCATACTTTTTTTTAAAACCTTTTTTACAAAAAAAAAAATACAGCCTTAAAACTAGAAATATGTTTCTTCGTGAACAGTTTTGTGGCTCACTGTACATACATACATACATATATAATTCAAAGTTACACATACGTCATGGTACACAAAATAACTGAAGTAAAAATCAAATTTTCAGCTCTAAATTTTAAGTTAGAAAAATTTTCGACTTAACACAAAAGTCATTCTGATCCATCCAGATTTTTCAAATATGACAACTTACAATTATATGTTTTTCCAGGCACATAACCGTTTGGACCATCAGCGACAATTAACTTATATCCATTATCTCCTCGTGTACGTCTGCCATGTGGCAGATGAGTTGGTGCACGAGGGCAGCTTGCAACAAAGTTAATTGTAATTAATAATAAAAGTGCACAGACACTATTAGACATATGCATTTTCATGGTTTTTTTTTTATCTACCCAACACTAGAATTTATGAGAGCAATTATTTCACTAGTATTTTAAACAACGAAAATTCTTGTATTAAGAAATGTGAAAGAATTTCAAAACTTTAATTCAATATCCGTATCCGGTTTATAAATGTATGTTCACAACTAACTACAAGAGAGCTAATGTAGTCGCTGAGACTACTTATGTGACGTTACGATTCAATAATCAGTTTAACCCAAGGAAACGCAGAGTATTAAGTTCTGGCCAGCGGAAAGTGAGAAACTTAAACTCGACGATTGAACGCACGATCGTCTACTGAATTAAAGTATAGAAGAGTAATGTCTGTCAGTAGCTCACGCTTAGCTTCTTATTTTGTATTTATATATGTGTGTATCCGTTAAAATTCATTAATGCACAGATGTATGCAGGGCCTAATTAGATTGTGATCAAGTGATGAGGATATCAATTTGTGATTTGTTGAATTTTTTTGATTAATTTTGCTTTTTAAGAGTTTTTGAAAAAAATTACATACATATGTATAACTTTGTCTGTAAAGACCTATAAATCGCTATTATTAAATAGACGGTGGGACCACGATAACCCCATATTTTTTTACAATGCTTGCATTTTCTTTGTGGTATAGACTTTATATAATATTTGTCTTGAATATTGAAACTTACTAGCATCATTCTCAGTATTAATGATTATCACACTTTGTGATTGCTTTGCTTATATTCTTCTCAGCAACTTTATTGCTGTTATTGTCGTTGTTATCATTCCCATATAGTTTTTTTTTTTTTTTTTCAATTGATTACTGTTCTCATTAATAAACAATATTTATTTTCAATTTCTTGACCTCTGATGTCAATTTTAACATTGATAAGGTGCAAAGACAAATGTAGGTCCATGTTGAAAGTATACTTGTATTGTAGATGACATTAATTAATATTCATATTGGCATTAAGTTGAAGAAATTTAGTTTAATTTCAAAAAATTGGTTTGATTTACAAAATTGACTTTAAAAGAAAGATTTTGTACTCAACAAATTAACGATTGTAATATTATAGGATAGTGGACATACATACTTACATATGTAATTTTTAAATTAATATACACAAATTAATTTCATATACATAAATATTTTTGACAAGACCAGGCGCACCTCCGAGCTGATTCAAACAATTACGGAAAAGGGGTAATACTTTAGTTTAAGGGACACCTCTTCGATTTTCTTATGTTGTAGAGTTCAGCATGCTGATCAAGAATATATGCATAAAAAACGCTTACTTCATATTCCTTTTTTGAGCTTGAAAATTGCTTACATCCCATAATATATTTTGATCAGCGCAAAAAAGGTCATCCATACAAAAAATCTGAAAAGTTAGACCAAGGAAAATTTTTATGAATGAAAAATTTTTGTTTGTTTTTCATCATAATAAAATATAAATGTTTTTCTATTAATTTTTCATAACTAGCAAAAAGATGTACAGGGTGTTTTTTTTAGAGGTATAGAGCTTCGAATTGAAATAAAACACAAGAAAATCGTTTTAATGTCCATCAATTTGGCTTTATTGGAAGGATAATTTTATGCCATTAATGTTTAAATATGATTTCGGGCATGTGGCCGCCGCGGCTGGCTCGAATAAAGCCAATTCTACAGGTCCAATTTTGAACCACTTTTTCGAGCATATGGGGCCGTATGTCGGCAATAACGCCACGAATGTTGGCTTCCAAGTCCTCTAACGTTTCTGGTTTGTTGGCGTAGACGAGCGACTTCACATATCCCCAAAGAAAATAATCCAATGGTGTCAAATCACACGATCTTGGTGGCCAATTGACAGGTCCATTCCGCGAAATTATGCGCTCATCGAATGTTTCCTTCAATAAATTGATTGTGACGTGCGCTGTGTGGCATGTAGCGCCGTCTTGTTGGAACCACAACTCATCCACATTCATGCCATCCAATTCGGGAACAAAATAGTCGGTTATCATGGCTCTATACCGGTCTCCATTAACGGTAACTGACTCTCCAGCATTATTTCGGAAGAAGTATGGCCCAATGACTCCACCAGCCCATAGAGCACACCAAACAGTCAGTTTTTGTGGATGTAATGGCGTCTCAAGGGTCTCATGTGGATTCTCTTCACTCCAAATGCGGCAATTTTGCTTGTTGACGTAGCCATTCAACCAAAAATGAGCCTCATCACTGACCAAAATTTTGCGATGAAAATCAGCATCGAGATCAATCTTATTTTCGGCCCATACACCAAAATCACGACGCATTGCATGGTCTCGCGGCTTTAATTCTTGCACAAGCTGGATCTTGTAAGGTCGCAAGCCAAGATCTTTGGGCAAAATCTTCCATAAAGTTGATGGACAAAGCTCCAATTGCTGTACACGGTGGCGAATCGATTCATTCGGGTCCTCTTCAACATTTTGCTCTACAGCGGCAATTGTTTCTTCGGTGCGCACTGTTCGACGTCTCTGCGGATGTGTATTATCACATAGAGTAAACGTAGTGCGAAAACGACCCATGGTTAACCGAATTAATTGCTCTGATGGACGATTATGTCGACCATAAAATGGACGGAGCTTGCGGTAAACTTCGCGAACTGAACCATTATTTTCGAAATAAATTTGCACGATTTGCAAGCGTTGTTCTTTTGTCAACCTGTTCATGATGAAATGGCAAACCAAACTGAACATAAATGACATTAGAGTTGCCAGATTTGACCATAAAATGCCAGTTTTATCTCTATTCGAAAAACAAACCTCTAAAAAAAACACCCAGTACAAAGCTAGTTAAAAAGAAGTACTTCGAATAACACAGTACAAAGGGGCCAAAAAGAAGTACTGTACTCCCAATAGAAGTACGGTTGGTAACGTTGGTTATGGCGTATATATAATTTAAACCATGGAATGTGTCGATTGTGTCTTGATGATTTTTCGAATAAAATTTTCTACAACGATGAATCTAATTTCTCGCTTGGTGGATACTTCAATAAGAAAAATTTACATATATAGGGCTTTGAAAACCCACAAGTGTCATTAAAAAAAGATTTTATCCGCAAAAAGCAAATTCCTGGTGTGCTGGTTATGGTCTGATAGTGTTATCAGCTCGTATTTATTTGAGAATGACGTCGCGCGACCGCTAGCGTCAGAAAAGTTATCGAAAATTACCTCAAAAAGATTGAGTCCTTCAGGATGTCTCGTGGCAGACATACATTTTTACATAATGGAATTTTCCGAAGCACAATTTAATTAAAACTTATTCTATCTTATCTTATTATATTTTAACAAGAGGGCGTGTCAGCTTCGTGTTTTTTATTACACCAGAATTCGAGCCATTAAATGTAGCGCTTGGTATGAAATTTAGCTATCCACCGCAAAAATCTTTGATCATATGCAAGAATTGATGCCACTTGAGTTTCTGTTCAGGGCACACTGAGACTGAACATATACATTCGTTGCAGACTACTGCCAATGGACAAAACACGAAACAAATTACTTGCGCTTGTGTTGCGTATGGACAGGATTTTGATTTTTACACAATCTTACAATACCCGCAAGTCACTTGTACCTTGGTTGTTAAATTATCGCAGTTCAGCGGAACGTAGATGCATAGACATGTACGCGGTTAATTATTGTGCTGCGCTAATACTTGTCAAAAAAATGAGCACTTTAACTAGATGTCGTGACACCTTCCATCCAAGAAAACCTTTTGGAACGCTATACTGAGTAAGTATTTAAAGTAATAAAACCGAATTTCATTCTAATGCTAGAAATGGCTAAACAAAGAAGTTGCAGATTTTTTTGTCGTAATATTTTATTAGTTTTCAGGTTTACAATTTAAAGTATTCTTTGTAAGCATTATTTGCATTCGTAATTTACTTTGTATAGTTCGTACATTTTATGCTTTATATGTATAGTATGGTTTTTTATTTTATACAAATTTTACTACCAATATTTTTATATGATGAGACCAATTAAACTGATAATTCGCTATATAACAATCTGTTGTATAGGTATAGTTGTATTCTAGTAGATAAATGTTTTTGTTGAAAAAAAAAATTGTGTTTGTTTTCGTTAATCTCTTATTTGGCTACTTAAAGTTTTGCTCAAATTGTACAAATAAAATTGATTTCAGAGAAGAAAAAAATATAAAGTTTAAAATAAATGCAACGCAAAAACTATACATAATTTTAGTACGAATTTTTAAAAATAAGAGTTTGACTTAAAAGAATATATAATATAATATTGTTTACGTATTGAAAATGTGCAAAAAATAATAATAATTTAAGTATTTTGTCCCTAAAGCATCTCTACTCACATGCTGTAGTTAGCTGAAATGGAGGAATGAATTGAAACCGCACATCCAGTTTCAATTTATACGACATATTGTCTACACAGATAGCTGTCATGAATAGTAATTGTGCTCTACAAACACTGGATTACATAGGAAATGGAAGAGAAAATAATCCCAACCTATCGAAGAACTTATTTAAAGTAGGTTCCGGGATACGCACATATCACTGGGAACGAAACGTCTGACGAACTAGGTATAGCAGAGTCATCTGACACATTTAATGGGCCAAAATCTGCCATTGCTTTGTCGAGCAGTGTCGTTGAATTATATGTACATATATCTAAGAGGTGAGTAATAAAGATTTATTGCATAACGTTACTTAAGGTACTATTAGTGAGTTAAAAAATTTTGTTTTTCATATAAGTGTCTTTAAATGTGCCGAGAATATGTATGCAAAATTTCGGGTCAAAATTCAAAATAGAAAAAAAGTTATACTGATTTTTATAAAATATCGGTCCTAAGTTATCATAGGTAAAGAATTTAGCTCTAAAAATAAAATTTTTCACTTAAAAAAAAATTATTTAAAAAGGGTATTTTTTTAACTTGACTCGCCATAGTACCTTAAAAATTTAAACGCTTTCAGCACTTTATTAAATTGTGAAACCTCTTCGGCTTTTTAGTATTGTTTAGCATTTGTATAAAAAGTGGCCTCCAATTTACAAAATTTTTTTTATTAAACCAATATTTTTAAAAGTACGTAAGATGAATAAAATTGTCATAATGTTTAAAGCATTGTTGGAATGACCTATCATTTGAATTAACTTCAGTTTTTTAAATAAAACTTAAATATTGTACTCTAAACTAAATTCCGATGCCATAATTTAAAAAGTAAATGTCTTATAAAATATGTATAGCATTTAAAATAATACCATATTTAAATACCAACTAACAGAACCAATTTTAGATATAAAAATTAAAAAAAAAATCACATTAAAATATGGTAATTTTTAATACTAAAATGTAAGTATTGGAGTTTCACGATGATCTAACAAATCTGTAAAACAAAATTTGAATAAGAAAGCGTTTAAATTATTAAAAAAATTGATTGTTATACCCTTGGCAATGCTCCACCAGGGCAGTGTAACATAAGTTAAAAATGCATTTAATGGCGTAGATTGTTGACGTCGGTTTTCTTTCCAGAAATGAAATGTCTGTGTAAAGCCACGGCTGGCCCACAATGGATTGTAAGCGCCATCATCGAGTTCTATAAGGTAAGAGAAATAATTTTTAATTAAAATATACAATGGAGGAAAGTAGCCAAAAGTAGAATATCAATTAATTTTTTGAATAAAAAATGCAAAATGAAAATAGCAAAAATTTAAGATATCTATTGTCAATAATCTGTAACTGTTTTGATACGATTAATACTGTTATAGTATTGCTAGAATAACTTAAGGTATTCAAAACGAAGGAAACACTAAAAATAATACCAAATATAGAATAGATCCTCAGTTATGGAATATTGAATTTGAATGTCACATTTTCATAGAAAAACTTATATGTTCAAAATAACCTCATATTCAAGAATTATTCGGGAACACTTAAAATCCGATAACTAGTTCATTTTCGAGTATAGGAGGCAATTTTAAATAACTATAACTTCTGTAAAAATTAGGACAAATTAATAATAAAGGCATCGTTTGATTATTATAAAGACAATTCTTCAAAATTTTATAAAAAATTACATGAAATAATCGTTTAAAAAAAATTAATTAAAAAAAAAAAAAAATGTATTAAAACTGATGTTGAATTTTAAAAGGATGGTTTAAGTATTTCATTCAAAAAATAAAGCAAAAGTAACGAACGAATATAGAAAAAACAGTAATTTTCGCATTTCCTGACAATTTTTAACTGCTATATACCTGTGTTTCTAAACTTTTTCGTTCAATAAATAGAAAATTAACTTTTTAGAACTGAAAAATACTTTTGAATATGATCAAAAATCGGAAAATCCAAATTTTAAGTAAAACTAAAACCACTATAAGTCGTCATATAAAGGATAGAAAAACACTGTTTTCAGAATTAAAATAAAAATTGAAATTTCGATTTTCAGCGAATTTTCGAATAAATTTAAAAACCTGCTAAAAAGAGCATATCGCACACATTTAGCTAAAGAGGCACAACTCAAAATTTGCCATTTTCGAGTTTACTTGTTAAAACTGTTCATCATACACATATCCATCAGCACAAAAGAGATTAGTTCATTTTTTGCTGTACTTTGGTATCAAAAAACAGTTATGCCTCTCTTCCTGTTGCAATGAAAACTAGGCTAGAATAAGAAAAAGTGTCCTATTTTTAGTGTCGGAGAGTTCAAGCTGTTGTGATCGCGACGTAGTTTCCAACCATATTCTGTTAGTACCTTCATCTAAATAATCCACGCTTTATTTATGAAAAATAGTTCACAAGCTCAAAACAGTTTTTTGCGTTTTCTGAAAATTCCAAAATTTTGAGTTGTGCCTCTTTAGCTAAATGTGTGCAATATATTTTCATATTTTCAGAATATTTTTACAGAATTTTTCGGGAACCCAATCAAATTGATAATTTTAAGAAGTATTTGAACGACCCATATGAATAGTCAAACTTCGAATGCTAATATTTTAATTTTTTACTCCCAAAATTGTATAGAGATAAATATATGGTAAGGGATGGAGACAGAGATATATATAGATATGAAGATATGGATGGGAATAGAATTTGATTTTCGTGGACCTATGTACATATGTATGTTAAAAAATACTATAAAACAGGCGAACGATATCGCGTGAAAATGTCAATCGAAAAAATAAAAAATTAAAGCTCTTTAAATTTTACTCTATGGGATCTAACCTTTGAGGGCCTTTTCGGATAAATCACACCAATAGTATATATTTGTACCATCTGGTGTTCTACGTTTTGGCACCAAATTTAAAGCTCTGTTATAGAACGACTGCTGAACTGTTGCTTTTTTTATGCGCGGTAATGTAAAATTCCGCTGAAAGCTACAGTGTTCACCATTGCTGTCGCTGGTTGTACCATCATCAGTCTGAGAGAGTTGCGTGCAAGGTGCAAGATTACTCGTTTCATCATCGCAATTCCCATTACAATCATTACCAAGCATGGGCGTATTTTCAAATACTTCAGTTAATTGTTCCTGTGACTCATTATTATCAATGTTGTCTACAGTAACTGCGGATTTTATAACTTCATTTTCATTAACCGACAGTTGCAATGGATGGCTATCTGATTTTGCAGGTACACATTTTTCGAAACGATAAGAATGACAACTGTTAATTAACTCCTGCTTGGTCGCCGTCGTTTCAATCTTCAATAGCGGAGAGGTAGGTGATGGCATCGGTGATGTGTGTGTTGGTTCTTCGACCACTGGCAATTCTTCTTTGCCACGTACGTTTATCATTAGCATTGTATCCTGATCACTTAGCATGGCAATCTTTGCTTCACTTTTGCTGTTTGTTAATTCGCCACCGTTCAAGGAAGTTGCATCATCTGCAATTTCATATTCCTCTTCCTTGAAGTCTTGTGTCGTTGTTATTGTGTCGTTATTATTAGAACTGACTGTTATATCTTTCTTTTTCTTCGTCGTGCTTTCAAATTTTTCAGATTTCTTATCGGATTTTGTGCGTTTCGGTGACATTTTACTGGTGACTGCTTTAGCTGCACTTTTAACTGTAACTTTTTCTTTCGTTTTGATTTTGTCACTTTTCGGACTTTCTGTTTTTTTCTGTGTCAATTTCTTATTCTTATCAATGCCACTTGTTGGCGTTATTGATGTGCTACGCGATAGACGTTTTTTTGGTTCATTCAATAAAGTGCTTCCTTTATCAACGACCAATTCGCTTTCGACGCTTAAAATTGTTTTGTGTTTAGGTTTGAGCTTTCTATCGGGCATTTTGTTGAGACATGCAGGTGTTTCATTAGATGGATCTTCACATGTAGGACAATATATTTCGGACATTTGGGCGGAAGCTGAGGATGACCATCGTTTGCACTTTTTACCACCACCACCGAAGCAATTGCTGCAACCGGTAGTTGTTGATTGAGGTGATGTAATAATAGACGTATTTACTGTGTCGATAGTTTCAATTTTGGTCGTTATTGACGAGGGTGTAACTATGGTGGCTAAGGTGCTTGGTTTGATGTCGCAATTAACATTGCAATGCAATTTCGTCTCCGATGCCGAGAAAGCAGGACCTTGATCTACAAGTAAATATAGATCGTTGGGTTTTAGAATCATAAAAATCATAAAAAGTAAGATATTTTAAAAAGAAAATTAAAATCATATATTAATATATAGAAAAAATTAAAATACTAATACAAAAAATGTGTCTCAATGTTCATGGAATAAATGTATTAACAATTCAAAGGATAATTCTAAAGGATGTTAGTTGACAACAGGTAGCCTAATAGTACAACAAAAATGCTATTTGTTTAAGAGTGAACTACTGCGAATATTTGATTTATTTATTTTTTTTCAGAAAAAGATTTTTTCTCGAAATGAAATCGTTTTCAATTTCAGTATAGCATACTTGTGTATCTATGTATGTATCATATGTCATCATGCAGTACCGCAACATGCACCAAATAAAATCTGTTTCATTTTTAAATTGACAAGTTCCTAAAGTCTACCTATATTATAGCCGATTGTTTTTTTCCTCAAGTCTACCTATATTATAGCCGATTGCTTTTTTTCATCTGTATGTATTTTTCTATCCTTAACTCCTTATGGTTCTATAATAGGTTTATTTGAATTTACTATGACGGAAAGTGCAGCCTGGGAAATCATTTTAATTCCATTCATATACAGAAAAAATATTAGCTTTAAAACAGCGTTCTGCTACCTTGGTAGTGTTCCATAAAATATGGAAATCAAACATCATTTCAACATACACCAAATTACGAATATGTAAATCAAACCCTTTATACTTGTGAATCATGATCCCTCACGAGCGCTTTGTTCCGACGAACACAAACTCTTGTTTATTACTGCTTGAGGATTTGTGGATTCGATCTTGAGTCACGAACTTCATTTGGCTACCAACCATACTTCTTTCGCAACTAAGATGAAAAGACGCTGGGAATAACATCAGGAAAGATGTTAGAGAAATTTGTCGATCAGCATTTTGATTGAACCCCCATGGCGACAGATGGAGAGGAAAACCCCAGAACTTCGTGGTGACGAATGGTAGAAAATGATGTGTCGAAAATCAGAATAAATTTGTTTAGCACAAGACAACGAGCTAGGGATTGAAATTGCTTAGAACTATAGGCCCATTTAAACTTATTTTGAACACGAATGTATATGGTGGGTGTCTCACACTCTTTTTGAGATTTGATTTCTAAAAATGCTTTTTGATTTTTTTGTGAAAACATCATATATTGCACATTTAAAAAGACTCATAAAAGCACCGGCTATGATTCACATTGGTTTTACCAAAATAACATTTTATGACATAACCAAATCGAATCAAAAATTTCGAGCGTCGTCTTGCTTTTACTTTTAAAATTTGTCTGTTAACATAAATTTACTGAAAAAATGTTTATGCTGAATTGCTGTGTAACTATTTCGTTATGTTAAATTTACTCGGTGAAACCAATTTTTAAATTTTTCTCTCTTTCAAACGTTGCTGAAATCTCTTTGCATTTACTCTCTTCGGTTTCTTAACCATAAAATAAATTATTCGGGAAACAATTAAATAAGCGGTTGAATAAATTTTTATATTGGTTAAAAAAATTAATGTTTGAGCGAATTACAAGAAGCAAGGAGGGATGGAAAAACTTGAGCGATTAAAAATAATTAGAGCAAAAAATCGATTGAGTAGCGAAAAATTCTACCGAATGGCAGAGAAATCATTAAACGACGTTTATTTTTAAATTAATTATTTCAGTAAGTCCTCAATATATTATTTTGCTGATACAAACCATGTATATGGATATGTATTTTTTATCCTCTGTATCAATTTTGTTTGTCTCTGCTTTTTGACTGCTCAATGTATTTTATTCTATCTATGTTTGCTACTTTAATTTTAAATTACATCGCTTAAAGTTTAAAACAAATTCCATTCATTAAATACCGCTCAGTGGTTGTAGTGTCTACTTACCACTTATGAAGATAATGGCTCTCGGTTCAGACCGAATTACTAGTGATTTTGTAAGTGAACTTAATTTTCTTTTGATAAACTCTTTTGGAATAAACTATTTCTGCGTTTTAAATTTTTAATGTGAAAATAAAAATAACTTTTTCTATACTTTAAATCAATAATTTGAGGATATTTTTCATAGAATTTTACATGTTTTGAGCTTGTAACCTATCGCGTTAAATTATGTCATATAATTTGAATTGCACCAGTCTAAATGAATTTATGTTGAAAACACATATTTTTACATTTTTTGGAATAAAAAATTGGATTCAAATTAAATTAAGTAAAACAAATTACAGCAAAATTAAAAATTACACAATCATTTAAATTGTGTCCTGCTTTCTCGGCAAATCTCAGTCTGTAGTTTTGCATTTGTAAATTCTATTTTCTCAATATTTAGGGAATATTTTATCAAAATAGCAAATATTAGTTTAAAAAAGTGTAAAAGCTAAAAATTACATTTGAAAAAAATTTAATAAAAAAGGAAAAAAAATCTAATTTAACACTTTTTAAGGAGAAAATTTAAAATATAGCTCACAGGACGCATGAAAAACATTTAAGAATGTAATATTTTTGACCTGTATGCAACTAAGAAATACAAAACATAAATTAGATAAATAAATAGGTAAGAGGCATATTTCACATGAATTGACAAAAATTCAGACAAAAAGTCAACCTTCGATATCTTTTGATGTTTTTCACGAGTTATAGCACGAATAATACGTTAATTTTACTTATTTGGTTTTTGTGTTATATTTCAGCATTAATTCGTTGGATTTGGCTGTGGCTGACAAGTGTTCATGAAATTGAGTTAGAATAGCCGTTGATGAGATTATATTTATGGCTTACTACATTTTGACTCAATGTTATTTCGAACACAACCAAAACCAACGAGAATGTGTGTAAAAATAAATAGTATTTGGCAAGTTATGCGAGTACATGCAATGGTGCTTTTATTATCAGCCCACAAAAAAAAAATTGAGAAGTCGAGTAAAAATGCGGCAATTTAAATTTACATATAGGACATTTCACGCTAAATCGGACATCATTTTGCTTTTGCATTTCTGATAGTTTTAAAAAGTTTTTTTTGTTAGTTCTGGTTGAGAGAATTCTCCATAATTTTGTTATCAAGCTATTTAAGAGATATACATTTTTAGTAGTTCAGAATATAAAAAATAATTTTTGAATATTTTTAGGTTTTTTTTTTTTTTTAAAATACATTAGGGACTGTTCCCGTGGCCAATTTTGTTTTTCATATAAAATTTATGGGAAATTTTTCGTTTTTTCTTCTAACAGGTTAGGTTAGGTTAGAGTGGCGGCTTAGCATACAAGCAAAGCCAATAAATAGCACTGATGTGCCGTTTAAAAACCACATACGTGATCCGACAAAACTGGCAAGAAGATTGTTTTAAGGACCATAGTAAGAATAAAAACTATATCCAGTTAGTCCTGTTGAGGTAGTTAAGCAGAGAGCTGATATCAGTTTCGGCCAGTTCGCTGAGGTTGTTAAAGAAAGCTTGTCCTAGATATTTGAGCCTGGTTCTGGCAAGCGCCGGACAGATGCAGAGAAAGTGTTCAACAGATTCTTTCTCGTTTACATTCAGACAACTACGGCAGTAAGGGTTGAATGGCATACCTAATTTCTCAGCAAAGGTGCCGATAGTCCAGTGTCCAGTGCAAGTCGCGGTGATTCTCGCGATATCTTTGCGGCTCTTGGACAATAGGTCAGTGGTTTTTACCTTATTATATGATGGACAAATCGCTCTGGATGTCCTGCAGGTTTACAAAGATCTCCAGTTCTTTGCTGCTTCGGAAAGAAAGAGCGAGAAGACCTTTTTCTTAACTATACTGATTGAAGTGTACACGGGATCTTAGGTTCCGGTTTCATCGAGGGAGGAACCGTGCATTGCTAATTCGTCAGCCTTTTCATTACCCTCAATGTTCCTATGGCCTGGAACCCATATGAGGGTTATGTCAAGCTGACGCCCTAGCCTAGTTAATTCGCTCCTACATAGTGCTACTAATTTAGATTTTATCAACTCCGAGTTTAGAGCCTTGATGGCAGCCTGGCTATCGGAGAAGATTGCTAGCTTTCCCATATTAGTATTGCCCACTAGCTTGCAGGCTGCTAAAATAGCAAAGACTTCTGCTTGGAAAACGCTAGCTGAGTTCGGTAAGCGGAAAGATTTAGAAATTTCTGGGTCTTTTGAGTAGACCCCCGCACCCACACCGCAGTCCATCTTTGACCCATCGGTGTTTATTGTGGTTTCAAAATTTGAGTCGATAGTGCCCTCCTCCCATTGAAACCTCTCCGGAATCCTCACCTGAAAAGTTTTCTCGAAGTTGAGAGTAGGGCAGATGTAGTCGGTTGGGAGATTAGCCAATTCACTTGACAGTGTGTCGATGATGGAGCTGTGGCCAATTTTGTTTTTCATATAAAATTTATGGGAAATTTTTCGTTTTTTCTTCTAACAGTTGTATTTTTAATGTTTAACATTTTTTTACAGTTTTAAAAACTATAAATCAACTTTAAAATTTTTCGTAAAAATGCATCTGTTTAAGGAAAATTCAAAAAGTTCCTACACTTTTAAATAGGAAACATAATGGACCTATACGCAGGGTTTCTAATTAATTAAAAAAAAAGTTTTTTCAGAGAAGGATTTTTTGATTTTGAATTTAAGATGATTGATCTATTTCAGATTAGCTCTGAGGTACATTTAAACTTTTTTTGAGGTGCTAAGTCATTCAATAAATCGGAAAGCGAAAGCCAAAATTTTTAAAAATAAAAATTTACACTGAATATTAAAACGCTTTAACTCTAATAATGACAATGCCCAAAGACATTGCATTTATATATAAAAATTAAAGTAAAAAATCATTAGGAACGTGTATAAAGTATTAACAGAAATTCATGCAAAATATTTTGATAAATTAATATTGTTATGTAAAGAAAATGTGTGCAATAAGTTTTAATTAATAAATCAAAGACCTGAATTATTAAATAAAATGTTTAAAATAAAAATATTAGTTTTTAACTATTTTCTGTATGTTTAACAAGCATAATATTGAAATGTGAAAAAAAATAATTGACAATTTTTTTATTTTTGTTTTGTGAGCACTCATTTTCAAAGCCAATCTATTAATTACACAGATGTGTTGCTTCCACTCTGCTGGTACAGGGGATCGAATCGCCACATACGTTCTTTTCATGAATATCAAGTTCAGAAATGACATATAATTTTTTGAAAATAAATTACAATAACGAACGTATGATTTTATTTTGATCAAGAATAAATTATTTTGGCAAAAAATCAACGTAATTTTTGTACTTATTAAATCCTTTCATTTTCGTTTGTTTTTTTTATCAAAAAACATTACATTTACATTCGTATTTGATATTACTATCTTTTTGATTAAGAATCACCATTTGATAAGTTCAACTGAAGCAAAATTACGTTAATATCGTATTGTATATTTTTTTTTTCAATTTTGGCACAAAACATATCTAAAAATTTGTCAACTACTGTTTCTTATAAAATAGACAATAAGATTTTATTGAAAAAAAGTTTAAATAATTTCAATTACCATCTCTTAAATCTCCAGCTTCAATTTCAGACACCTCGCTAGCTAGTGAATCTAATCCTTCGTTTTCTGAACGTGCTTTTGAGCCAGCACTACCACTTGGTGCGTCGTGTGCACTTTTAGTACGCCAAGCGTAACGTGAGAAATTATTTAAATTGGCACTTGGATCACTGAGACGTCGTTGATGACGATATGTGCAGTAGTCATCGTTGTCTTCATCCCAATCATCCCACATATCAGTAGCACAGTAGCTGCGTGTAATAAAGTGTTCATAATATTTTATATAATTGAATTTGTATTGCTTATGGTTTGTACCCTGGTTCACTAGTTGGTGTCTCTACACCTGAACCCTTCGGTTTGGTTACCGCCATTTCAGCATGTCCTTTTCCTTGTGGTCCTTTCATACGTACAAATTCGCAACGTGTCTGTACACCTGCACCACTGCTAAAAAGACCAAATGACATACGTTGCGCAACTTTTGAGCTAAGGCTTGATTGCTTTTAAAATAAATGTTTTTTATTTCTTTAAATAAATTCAATGTAAATACTTGAAAAAACTTACCCTGGCATCGTAGACTTTTTTTAACGCGTCATAACGTATGGAACCTAAGAAAATTACACCCTGTACCGAACCATCTTTATCATTGGCAACTAGTTCAACACAAACCATCTCACCATCGCGTACTAAAATATCACTGAAAACCTTTAAATAATGAACAATTAGTATAAATATATAAATAACAATCTTAAGCCGGGACCGTATGTAATTGTTATTTTCAAAAATTTCTATCAATAAGCTACACCAATGAAGAGTAGTCGAGTAACTGAAATTTTAAGAACATTGATAATAAATTTTTTCCGATTAAAAATAATCATTGGGCACAACTAAATTCATTAAAACAGGAGGAAAAACAATAAAATAGTCAATTCACTTTAAGTTAAAAATATTCAATGATTGAAAAAAAATTTCTTGATTTAAAAATTAAAAAATTTATATTAATAGTGATTTTTATTTGGAAAGTTATAATTGTTCCGGTCGCTGGCCTCAAGTATTTGCTTTGACTTACTTCATCAAAATTATCAACCATAAAACAAATGTGTGGATAAGTCATTTCTTCACCTTCGCCTTTAGTATCCA
Source organism: Tricholauxania praeusta (assembly GCA_949775025.1). NCBI lineage: Eukaryota > Metazoa > Arthropoda > Insecta > Diptera > Lauxaniidae > Tricholauxania > Tricholauxania praeusta. The sequence goes on along the minus strand of OX459031.1, from coordinate 108,577,824 downwards.
TTTTTCGACGACTTGGACTGGCATAAACACGTTGTGAATGACGTCGTAAAACTTGTAATTCTTTAGGTGATGTGCGTGTGCAGATTGCTAAAGTAAGCGTGTAATCAAATTGGTGTATAACCATATTTAAATAGACTGTTTCTTCCCAGTCAACGTCAGGATCACCAATTGGAAGTTTGCGCGAGTCCTTGCGAAAAACATCGACCTCAGTCTGCAAACACATATGTACGAATATGAACTTGCAATTTTAATACAATAAAATTAAGCAAAGACTCACCTCATATTTTGGCATATGGCGGGATGAACTTTTCACATGTTTCTTACGGACAAAAAACAACAAATCGTCTGAATCGATGCTGTGAGCTGGCTCTGATTGAAATAAAAAGTGACGCACAAATAGATCGGTCCAATAGGTAGTTCCTTGCAGTACAACAAAGCCGCTATCTGTTGTTTAAGATTTTTTTTTTTGTAAATATAAAGTTTGTTTTTAATTGCGCAAATAAAAAGCTAGATCAGAGATAACTAGACTTTAGAGCAGAGGTCGGCAAAAGACAATGTGTGTGATGTATTTCAGCTCAATTGAGCTATGAAAAATTAAATTTTGCCGACCCCTGCTTTAGAGACTTCCTAATTTCAAAAATTCATTTCCTAAAAGGTCAACCCCCTTCTTCTCTTCATATCATATACATATGTACATTGTTTGAATAAAATTTTGAGTGGCAAGCTGAGGTTTCAGTGGATGAATTTTTAAGGGGAAATCTGACTTAGAACTTTAAGTACAATGAACATTTTTATTAACTAATTTTTTAAACTTTGAATATATGTAAAATGGAAGGATGGCTTAACGATGACTATCCAACATGAGCTTGAGGCATATTGCAAATTTTATAGCTTTAAATTTACCATTTCATTGAGTAAAATAAAATACTCTAGGCGATTTGGTTGTTCTTAAAATACTGTCAGGCTGATTCAAAATTGTATTCCGAAAATAAGCAAAACAGCAATTTGATATACGCTGAAATTCTTACACAATAATTATCATATTCAAAAAATAATATTTCTTATTTTTCAGTTTTTGTGGATTTAAATACCTGCCAGGTGAATGAATTATGTGACCTATAATATTATATACATGAAGTTGTTTGAAGTAATTTGGACTTCAGTAATTCCTCATCTATTGCGAGTGATACGTTCCTCAGAAAGGCCACTGTTAACGGAGTTGCGGTTGGCGAGGGTATTGGATAAAAGCTTGTTGAAAAGGTAAACAACATTAATTATAAAAAATTTAATTATTATAATTATATCTTTTATATAAACTAATAATATTATGACAACAGCTCAAGTTGCCATCATGCTATGTTCCAGTATTAGAGTACTATAATTTCATGCATAACAATGTCCATAATTTAAATGTACTTTTTTGAGGATGGTAATTTTTCTGTAAAAATTTTAGCGTGGAATTAATGCAATTTTGAAACAGCCTGGCAGTATTTTAGACCTGACATTTTAATTGTGTTTTGTAAAGATATAAAAATTTAATGATGCCTCAAAACATTTAAAAAAAAAAATGCGCCATTTCTTGTCTACCTTTTTTGGTAGTGGCTCTTTTTTCAAAAAAAAAATATTAAATATTTTGTCAAAATCTGTTACTAAGTCCTTTTTATACTATAACTTTTACTTAGAAAATGGCAAAAACTCTGTGGGTCAAAATATCAAAATCAAAGGTGTTTCTTGGGACATTCACTTTCTAAAAGAATCTAATATTTTTGATAATGGACGCATATCATTGCTTTCTTGTTAAAGTTTAAGAACAAGTTCTTACGGAACTCTTACGTCTCGTCAAAATGTTTCGTTCACTTTCGATCAATTACGTAGGTTCATTTTGGCTATCAACATTGGTTTACATACACTCGAACTTACTCGTTATGTCTCGTCTCGTCTATTTTGGTTTAGGCTGGACTCGTAACGGGTTCGAAACGGATGTTTATCTTTGTAAAGCCTAAACCAAAATAGACGAGACGAGACATAACGAGTAAGTTCGAGTGTATGTAAACCAATGTTAATAGCCAAAATGAACCTACGTAATTGATCGAAAGTGAACGAAACATTTTGACGAGACGAGTTGTTCCGTAAGAACCGAACTTCAAAACGTTGCTACTCGTCATAACAGCTTTTTCAGTCCGTTGGCTAGCGTAACATTTTGGGTTAAATGTCAAAACAGACGAAACGAGTGCAAACGTTCGTTCAATTGCTACCGTCTCGTCACGTCCATTTTGGTTAAGGCTTAAGTTGTAATTTCTTTGGTGTAACATATATATTTATAAATTATTTTCTGTTCAAACAAACACCACAAAGGTCAGAATCCGTTTTTGTGCACATTGGGTTAGTATTACAATTTTCAAACAAGATTGCGTTGATAAATTGTAATCCTTAAAATATGCACTGCTTTAACTTTTTATTCGAAAAGCATGCACCAAGCTGTCACAACAAAATTGCATAAATTAAGACTAGACAGGTGAACGATATAAAAAGGGGGTGTGCGAGTGTCTCGAAAAGAGGTAATAAATCGATATTCTATGTATATGAATTTTTTGCTTTTAACCAACGAAAAAGGTTTTTTACGTTGCAAATGTAATGCAATGTTTCTTTTTTCTTAAATTTTTAGATTTTATTGAAATGTTCTAACTTACCATCTTTTAGCAACTGACGCATCTCCTTGGTGCGTTGGAAATTTATATCTTCCAGCAGTTGTTGCAACGGTGTCTGTGGTTTCATAAGCGCTCCTGCAGCGCTGGCCAAAGACATGATTAAATTATAGTTAAAATAATTGTCCGCTTGTGAAATTCAACGCGATTACTAAGCAGTGGGTTTTTTTTTTTTGTTTGAACCAAGACGGGGATTTTTCTTTTTTAAATCTTTTAGTTTATTATTCATAAGTTTTAACTTGCATTCATTTGATAAAACATTTGAGGTAAAAAAGCATTTTATATGAAATACTTTATAAAAAATTAAATTGTGCACAGGGAAATTTAATCGCGATCGATGTTTTTTATGTTAAGTGGCGATAGCACTGATTGGAACTTTATGGAATTCGTTGTTCCTGTTAAGGGTGGTTTTTAAGTTTTTCGTCCCTTTTCTCTTATTATTGTCATTTTTAGCTTTTTATCACAGCTCACACTTTGTGTTTATTGCGCAAATACTCGTGCACAACAAACATTTTGCATTGCCAACAAAAATGGTAGAAATATGTATGTAAATCGTTGCGACACTTGTAGAAACAGCTGACTACAAACTATGACTAAATAATAAAGGTTCTATTATTTCAGTGTGGGTCTCTTTCATTGTCTTCATAGTTGTGAAATCAGCCATTGGCTGAAGGGATAAACATAGCTTCTATGTATATATCTTAAAGAATTTGTTTATTAAATGTTAAAATAAATTGAGTTAAATAATTTTTGCTTAGATTTCGTATAAGATTTAATTTGGTTCTTAAATTTTAGCTTGTAAGATTAATATAACTCCACTATTCTAACATATAGGAAATCATGATTCCAACAAGACTCAATTATTTTCTTCATCGACAAATGTCAAAATCGAGCAAAACAAAACTGCTAAATTTAATTAAGACAAACAAAAAAACTACGTTTCACGTGTGATTTTTTTTTTTTGTTTTGTTTACGATTTTGACAATTACTGATGAAGCTCTATTAAAATTTTGACAATTTTCTTCCACCTAAAGATGATAATTGTAAAGTCTCATAAATGAATTTATTTTATTCTGTGAAATATATTTGATTACAAACGAGAGAAAATGCCAAAACCCAACGACGTAAACGTAACACAAATGATGACAGCTTTGGTTGGTTGACAGCTAAGTTTTAGAATTATTATCTGCGATAATTAAGTTGAATGCCTAAACAAAACTGGGACGTGCCATTTATCTTCTGTTTTTCCTATACGTTTGTAGTGAGTACAAAATTCTATTTTTTGGTGCGATTTGACACTGAAGATAAATCGCACGTCCCAGTTCTGTTTAGACATTGATAATCACCTTACAGAGAGCAAAAGTTCGATGGTTTATAATCAAACATCACCTTAGCGGATACCACTTCTGGTCATAGACTCAAGCCATTGCTTAAATGTGGTAGCTCTGGGTACTCTACTAAGTGGCAGCTTCTACGGCGTTGCTTTTCAACGCTGCGTCGTACCGAAATAACTTCTCACTAGTTTCCTGTCAAATCAGAACAAACATGACTGACAACAAATTTCTTCCAATCACTTCATAACGCTATGTCAAAATTGAACTAATATTTCGGTATGCTCCAAAACATGCACATAACTGTATTGCATGACTGCTACGACGTAGTCTAAAAGAAGAAGAAAAATTTGTTTTATTTAAAAATTTATTTATGTTAAATTTTAAAATTAATTTTAGCTAAATGCTATTCAAACATTTATTTTACTTAAATATTAATTTTACTTTAATTTTATGTTTAATTTCAGGCACAAATCCTCATTCTCACGACAGCAAACTTGTGCATCGACGTAGGAATACGGAACTACTACGACGTATTTCGCATTCACACTACTAAAATCCTACACCGAATTCATACGCCGCCGTTCAAGTTCTATCTGTGTGAATAGCGTAAATGAGCATAACAAGCTAATTTTGACAGCAATGGAAAAAATGAAAACGAACACGCAACAGTTGGAATTGGGTAACTCCAAAAAGTAGGCATTATTCAGCTGCTTTAATAATCAGATTCAGAGAAAACAAATTTTCTAGACAATTATTAAAGGCCGCCAAAATATTTACTAAAAAATAAAAATAGTTTTATTTATCAAAAAAGAGAATTTACTAAAGGATTAAAAATGGAAATAAGGAAGAAAAAGGACACTACATCCGAAAGTGCACTGGAAATTGAAATGAAAGAGACAGCGGAATGAATGATAGAAAAACACAAACAGACCAATCTATCGACTCTACACAAGGCTTTCAAGCAATTTTACAAGTTCTACATAAACAAAATCTGAAAAAAGGTCCGAAATAATTAAAAAGACTACAATTACTATCTTGAGTTTAGTTTTATTGTAATTTATGTATGGTTAAGGATTGGTTGGTCTTACAACATAATAATGGGCACTTGCTGCTTCCAAAAGGAAGAATTTGAAACATTGCTGCTCACTTATTATTTAACAAATAATAAGTTGGTTTTTATAAGATCCTCTGTAATTGCAAAACAAATTTCCGTACGAATCAAATAGAAATTTTTGTCATCGGTTTTTTCTCATACAAATGGTGACAATTCTAGACAACAGCGCCTATATTTAATAAATCAAATGACTTATGATACTGCAACATTTAACAAATGGAATGATACCAAATTTGTCACAATCGGTGCATCAGAAGCGACATTTCCATTTTCAAAGTACTTCTAGTTTCTCGTTGATTTTTGGTACTGCGTTTGGTTCAACAAAAATTTTCTACGAGGAAGTTCAATGTACAAAGCGATTGATACCTCATTTGTCAAAATCGATGCAGTAGTTATCGAGAAGCCAAAATAATTTTTTTTTTAGTATAGCGCTTTGTATGAGCATAATTTCCAAATGCCGATGCAATATTTCAGTTCTAAAAGAACATACAAAGCGATTGATACCTTATTTGTCAAAATCGATGCAGTAGTTACGAAAAGCCAAAATTATTTTTTTTTAGTTATAGCGTTTTGTATGAGCATAATTTTTAAATGCCGATGCTATATTTCAATTCCACAACATTGTACGAAGCGATTGACAGCTCATTTGTAAAAATCAGTCCAGTAGTTAACGAGAAATCAGCGAAAGAAGTTTTACTTGAAAAAAAAATCACTTGCTTGCTGTTTCTGATGGCCTCATGTGTCGCCAAATTTCTGCGTCGTTGCTCTGCCCAAAAAATTGAGCTGAGGGAAATCGAGTTCGTTTTCCAAGTCTTCGTAGCCAATTTTTTATAAAAAAACATGTTCCTAGCAACCCTGTTTTTGCAAGGCCTAAAAGTATGCCACACTTTATTTTCAAATATTTATACATGCGCAACCACCCTGTTTATTCAGCCCAATTTTTTGGGCAGAGCACCGACGCAGAAATTTGACGAAATACCAGGCCATCAGAAACAGCAGCAAGTGACTTTTTTTCAAGAAAAACTTCTTTCGCTAATTTCTCGTTAACTACTGGACCGATTTTAACAAATGAGGTGTCAATCGCTTCGTACAATGTTGTAGAATTGGAATATAGCATCGGCATTTAGAAATTATGCTCATACAAAGCGCTATAACTAAAACAAAAAATATTTTGGATTTCGAGAATTACTGCACCGATTTTGATAAATGAGGTATCAATCGCTTCGTATGCTCTTGTAGAACTGAAATATAGCATCGAAATTTAGAAATTATGCTCGTACAAGGCGCAAACCTGCAAAATATTTACGTTGGCTTCAAAATTAACTACTGAACCGATTTGGACAAATGAGGTGTCAATCGCTTCGTATGCTCTTGCAGAATTGAAATATAGCATCGGCATTTAGAAATTATGCTCATACAAAGCGCTATAACAAAAAAAAAAAAAATTATTTTGGATTCTCGATAACTACTGCACCGATTTTGACAAATGTGGTATCAATCGCTTCGTAAGGTCTTGTAGAACTGAAATATATCATCGTCATAAAAAAATTGTGCTATTGCAAGGCGCTATACCTAAAAAACTATTTACATGTTGGCATGAACATAATTTCGATATGCCGATGTTATATTTGAGTTCTACAAGAGCATACGATGCGATTGATACCTCATTTGTCAAAATTGGTGCAGTAGTTATCGAGAAACAAAAATAATTTTTTTTATTAGTTATAGCGCTTTGTTTGAGCATAATTTCTAAATGCCGATGCTATATTTCAATTCTGCACGAGCATACGAAGCGATTGACACCTCATTTGTCCAAATCGGTGCAGTATTTACTATGAAGCCAAAATAAAAGTTTTTGCAGGTTTGCGCTTTGTATGAGCATAATTTCTAAATTTCGTTGCTATTTTTCAGTTCTACAAGAGCATACGAAGCGATTGATACCTCATTTGTCAAAATCGGTGCAGTGGTTATCGAAATCCAAAATTGTTTTTTTTTTAGTTATAGCGCTCTGTATGCGCATAGTTTCTAAATGCCGATGCTTTATTACAATTCTACAACATTGTACGAAGCGATTGACACCTCATTTGTTAAAATCGGTCCAGTAGTTAACGAGAAATTAGCGAAAGAAGTTTTTCATAAAAAAAAATCACTTGCTGCTGTTTCTGATGGCCTGGTATTTCGCCAAATTGCTGCGTCGGTTCTCTGCTGAAAAAATTTTGCTGAGGAAACAGGGTGGTTGCGCATATATAAAATTTTGTAAATAAAGTGTGGCATACTTTTAGGCCTTGCAAAAACAGGGTTGCTAGGAACATGTTTTTATAAAAAATTGGTTACGAAGACTTGGGAAATGAACTCGATTTCAGAATTTTGAAGACTTAGGAAACGAACTCGATTTCACAATTATGAAGACTTGGGAAACGAACTCGATTTCAAAAATTTTGAAGACTTGGGGAATGAACTCGATTTCAAAATTTTGAAGACTTGGGAAACAAACTCGATTTCAAAATTTTGAAGACTTGGGAAACGAACTCGATTTCAAAATTTTGAAGACTTAGGAAACGAACTCGATTTCAAAATTTTGAAGACTTGGGAAACGAACTCGATTTCAAAATTTCGAAGACTTAGGAAACGAACTCGATTTCAAAATTTTGAAGACTTGGGAAACAAACTCGGTTTCAAAATTTTGAAGACTTGGGAAACGAACTTGATTTCAAAATTTTGAAGACTTGGGAAACAAACTCGATTTCAAAATTTTGAAGACTTGGGAAACGAACTCGATTTCAAAATTTTGAAGACTTGGGAAACGAACTCGATTAAAAATTTTGAAGACTTAAGAAACGAACTTGATGTCAGAATTTTGAAGACTTGGGAAACGAACCCGATGTCAGAATTTTGAAGACGGGAAACGAACTAGATTTAAAATTTTTGAAGACTTGGGAAACGAACCCGATTTCAGAATTTTGAAGACTTGGGAAACGAACTCGATTTCAAAATTTTGAAGACTTGGGAAACGAACTCGATTTCAAAATTTTGAAGACTTGGGAAACGAACTCGATTTAAAAATTTTGAAGACTTAAGAAACGAACTTGATGTCAGAATTTTGAAGACTTGGGAAACGATCGCGATGTCAGAATTCTGAAGACTTGGGAAACGAACCCGATGTCAGAATTTTGAAGACGGGAAACGAAATAGATTTAAAATTTTTGAAGACTTGGGAAACGAACCCGATTTCAGAATTTTGAAGACTTGGGAAACGAACTCGATTTCAAAATTTTGAAGACTTGGGAAGCAAACTCGATTTCAAAATTTTGAAGACTTGGGAAACGAACTCGATTTCAAAATTTTGAAGACTTGGGGAACGAACTCGATTTCAAAATTTTGAAGACTTGGGAAACAAACTGGATTTCAAAATTTTGAAGACTTGGGAAACGAACTCGATTTCAAAATTTTGAAGACTTAGGAAACGAACTCGATTTCAAAATTTTGAAGACTTGGGAAACAAACTCGATTTCAAAATTTTGAAGACTTGGGAAACGAACTCGATTTCAAAATTTTGAAGACTTGGGAAACGAACTCGATTTCAAAATTTTGAAGACTTGGAAAACGAACTCGATTTCTTACCATGAAGGAAAATAGAGTTTGTATGCGTATGTGGCTTTATGTTACTGATTTATTTTAAACAAGTTTTGTATGCGTTTTTTATGTATTATTCGACATTTTAATTATTTTTTCACAACTTTTTGAGGTTATGAGGTGTTTTATTTGCAGCCTTTTATGTGACCGTTTTCTTTGAGGTTTTTAAACATCTTTTGCTGGATTTTATTTTGTGATTTTCAGGCTGTCTATTTTAATAATACAAATGAAAACATATTTAATGGGAAATTTTCAAGAATTATGCTTGAGGATTAACTATTGGGAAATGCAATACTTACGTGCAATACCACTGCTAGAAAAAAGTTTAGAAGAATTTTAAAGAAAACACAAGTCTTTTATTTAACTGTCTATTTTACATTTTATTTAGTTAATAACCCCTTCTCCACGAATTGGTTTACATTTTATGTTTTTATTTCACTTTACTTGTATTTTAATCATTTATATATAGAAGTTATAGAATTTGTTTTGGCTTAAGTTTTTTCATTTCATTTTAAAAGCCATTTTGACAAATTAGGTATCAATAGCTTTGTATGCTGTAGAACTGAAATATAGCATCGGCATATCGAAATTATGCTTTTACAAGGTGCTCTACCTAAAATGGTATTTATGTTGGTTTCTCGATAAATCGTTGCCCCATTTTGATCAGTGGGGTGTCAATCGTTTCGTATGGTCTGGTAAAATTAAAATATAGCGTATAAAGATATTGGCTTGCTTGAAAAGTCTCTAAACTGCGTTCTTTATTTCTTAAATTCTTTTTAATTAGTTTTTCTGAATTTTTCCTTCAATTAATTTTTGGGAAAATCATACATGTATGTAAGACTTGATTGCTTTTAAAATAATTTTTTTCTTATTTATTTGCATATGTAAATCCAATATAATGCCTGAAAACTTACCCTTGCTTCGCAGACTTTTTTTAAAGCGTCATAACGTATGGAACCTAAGAAAATTACAACCTGTACCGAACCATCTTAATCATTTGGAACAAGTTCAACACAATCCATCGCTTACTAAAATATCACTGATCAATATTATAATGATCAATTATTATAAATATGTATATAAACATCAGTCTTAAGCTAGGATAGAGGTAATTGTTATTTTCACAAATTTGATTCAATAAGCTACTCCAATGAAGAGTAGTCGAATCTTTTAACGCAAATTGTAACATTGGTTTTTGATTTTATAATTTATATTTCGGTCATTCTTTAAATAACTGCAAACTTGAGTTTTTTGAAACAAACTTTCGCAAAGCTATAATTTTATAAAAAAAAAAATATAAAAACTGAACCAATTTGTTTTTTTGATTTTTTTATGTAATTTTTAAATTAATCCTAAAAATGTATCTGCTTTCGAACCGAAATTCCTGACATAACTTCTGAAAATATCATACAATTCGACTGGTGCGCATCTTCAATAAAAAATTCATATTTTCCGCACAGTTTTTGAGATATTTCGTTTAAAAACATTTTCAAAAAAAGTAGAAACCAAAGCAGTATGCATTCATTTAAAGAATGATTTTTCCTTTCGATTAAAAATAATCATGTACGAATAAAACTGAGTTCATTAACTTTTAAGTTAAGTCAATTTAAATTTTAAGTTAAAAATGTTTAATGATTGATATTCTTGATTAAAAATTTATATTAATAGTGACGATAATAGTTTTAATTGTTAATCATAAAACAAAATGATATACACTTTCACTTCCGAGTGAAATTCATGTGATTTGTTTCACTTTCACTCAGAAATGAAATGTAGAACATAAATACATACCTGATAATGTAGTGATTTTTAAAAGTTTTAATTGTTACGGTCGCTGGCTTTGCTTTGACTTATTTTATGAAAATTATCAACCAAGAAACAAATGTGTGGATAAGTTATTTCTTCACCTTCGCCTTTAGTATCCATTTTTCGATAACTTGGACTGGCATAAACACGTTGTGAATGACTTAAAAAAACTTGAAATTCTTTAGGTGATGCGCGTGTACATGCACCAATTGGAAGTTTGTGCGTGTCCTTCCGGAAAACATCGACCTCAGTCTGCAAATACATATATACAAAAATAAAGTTGCAATTTTAATACATATAATTAAGCAACACTCACCTTATAATTTGGCATATGGCGGGATGAACTTTTCAAATGTTTCTTAAGCAACAAATCGTCTAAATAGATACATACTATGAGCTGGCTCTGATTGAAATGAAAAATTACACACAAAAAGATCGGTCAAATAGGTAGTTCCTTGCAGAATAACAAAGCCGCTATTTGTTGTTTAAGAAAATGGTTTGTAAGTATAAATTTTATTCTTAATTGTGCAAATAAAAGCATAGATCAAAGATAGCTATATTTTAGAGACTACCTAATTTCAAAGATTCATATGCTAAAGAGATCAACCCCCTTCCTCTAATCAAATCACATACATTGTTTGAATAAAATTCATCCGCTGACGTTTCAGTGGATGAATTTTTAAAGAAATTGGGAAGTCTCTAAATTATAACTTCATCTCAGGTTAGGAGAACTGTCGACCATTTAAGGTAGGTACTGCCACTGAAAATTTGTATCAACTATATAATTTTTCAATGTCTGAATATGAACTATGTATGTATATTACCTGATGGGATCGCTGAACGGTAGCGGTTACTAGCCATCCTTCAGGCTTTTGAATTTGCAAAAAATAATTCGAAAAAAATGTACTCGAGGCATATTGAAAATATAGCTTTAACTTTACCATTTTATAAAGCGAAAAATACTGTTAACGGAGTTGCGGGTGGCGGATATTGGATAAAACCGTATTGAAAAGGTGAAACCATTTAATTTTTAAAATCAAATCTTTAATACAAACTAATGATTTTTCCACTTTAAAATTTAAAAAAGTAATCTTACCATCCATGCTAATCCGTTATTGTGCAGAACGTGACAGTATGCGAGGTATAACTACATACACTCTAAAAACACTTCTAACAACTGCACAAGTACCATCATGCTATGTTCTTGTCAATGTTGTTTGTGTGTGGTTTTTCGCAAGTTTTATATTTTTATTTCTTGAATTTTTACAGTTTCAAATTGATTTAATTTAAACTGATATTTAAATTTTGTATTTAACTACAGCCAAAAGAAAAGCCAAAATGATGCAAATAGAACACAAATGATGACAGCTTTGGTTGGTTGACAGTTTTGTTTTCAGAATTTATGTTTAAGCCGTTGCATAAAACTTGGCAGCACTGGCTGAAAGGCATTTAGATAATTTTAATATTATCTGAAATTATCGCCTTCACTATTTCGTTATACTCCTAAGCACGTACAATGCATATTGAGTAAATTAATTATAAGGCTGGAATTACCGGGTCAAACATAAATTATGCAACCGTGAAAGTGGCTACAACGCTGTCAAGATAAACATTACAAGCTGATTTTGACAGCAATGGGATAAATGAAATGCAACACGCAACAGCTGTTAATAAACCAAATACCGAGTTTGACAGATGAGGGTAACCTCAAAAAGAACGCAGCAATTGTAGAAAAACAAACTTTCTAGACAATGCCCGTATTAAGACCGCCAAAAGATTCACTAAAAAAAAATTAAAACTGTTGGACATGGAAACATCAAAGAAAAATGACACCTCATCTGAAAGTGCGCGGGATGTTCAAGTGAAAGAGATAGCAGAAGTGAATGTTGCAAAGACACAAATCGAAGCAGTAACCGAGACTGATGCAGAACTGGACGTCGCTAGCGAACAATTTAATCCTTTGCGTGCACTTTACACAACTGATTACAAAGTTAGCAGAAAAAAGCCAAAAGTTATATATCAAAATCTTGTAGCTTTTGAAAACGCTTTTAAAAAGTTTGGCATATTAAAATTAAACACTACACAAACTCTAAAGCCGCCACAGTCGAAGAATGCTCTACCTCCATCTGAGTCTCATTCTAGTGTCGATAAAGCGGCTACTACTAGCGTATACTTTGATGAAGATTCGGAAACGAAACGCCGTTTTTTGCCGCATCAAATGGCCGTGCGGCGTCCTTCCACAGCTAAGCAGCGTCATAATCGAAATTTGATCTCGCAAATGGAAACGGAGATCACGGGTCCGCTGGCCCGTCTATTCAAGTGTGCACAGCAGCAAGAACGTATACGTGTAACTGTGCGTTCAGAACATGGTGTACGCGGTTGTGTAGAAGGAAGTTTGCTCTTCTTGGATAAACATTGGAATTTGCTTTTGAGCACCGTTACCGAAATATGGAAACGCAGAAAATTTAAATACGGTGAAAATAAATTTTGTGGTGTGCCAGAAAATTGCGAGCGTCAATTGCGTGAGCTTGGAATTGTATTGCCAAAACAGCAGGTACATAGCTTGAATAGAAAAAATGTGGAAATAAGACGTGAAGTGCCGCAGCTGTTTGTACGCGGTGAGCAGGTTGTTCAAATTACAGTACTGTCTGTGATGGCAAAAAACCAACCATAGGCTGTTTAATAAATATTAGCACTAATTTCGAAAATAGATTATAAAAATTGTTAAACTGAATTTTTTAATTTAAGGCTCCAGCCAACCAAAAAATACCTTCATACCTATGAATCCGTTTTCAAACGGTGGTAACTATTTAATACTGCATCAAAGATGATAAATTTAAGAGTATTTAATCAGAGACGAGGAATTTAGAAGTCCACCGCAATCTCAATAAAAGTGTTCATATGGCGGAAACAGACCTTAATAATAAAATGTATTTGATTTTACGTAAGGGAATGGGATCTAATGTTTCCGCGAAATGAATTTTTGAGATAGTAAACTCTCGTAAATTTATCGTCTCTGGATAATCATAGGAAACTAAAAATGTACGTATTGTTTTATTTTCATGAAATTAGTTTTACACATTGTAAAATAAAATTATAATTATAAATTTGTAATAAATCATGAATTATTCTTACTTGTTATCTTATTCTGGTATGTCAAATACCTTACGGACTGCTTCAAAATTTTTTATATTATAAACACGACATCTTGGAGGCTTTTCACCACCAAAAGCCAATGTAAATGGATCCTCAGGACACTGACGCATGCACTGCAATCGTCCCATTTGAAAATCATGACTATAGACTTCTTTTATTTTTTCCGCATTAAAATTCCATATTTTCAATGTGCCATCAGTTGAGGTGGAGGTTAACAAATTTTTCACTTCAGCGTTAAAACAAATGCCAGAAATTTCTTCAACATGTGCTTTGAGAGACCATAAAAGTTCACTTGGCTTACGTCGATCAGCATATGCAAGTTTTCCTTCATTGGTGCCCACAATAAAATAATTACTATCTACCGGATTCCATAGCACCTTTTCAACTTCACCAGGCACTGTCCAACTTATATGATTTGTATTGACCTCTGCCGCATTACGGCAATCAAAAAGCCGGACCACTCCATCAGCGCTACCGCTAAGTATACTTTGTGCTTCTTCCGGATGAAATTCAATGCTTTGTACTTTTTCCTCGAATGCACTAATTGTTGTATGTGGCATACCTTCATCAAGATCCCAAAGTATGATAGACTGATCCACAGAACAACTGGCCAAAATATGTTCGAAATTAGAATTCCATGATAAGTCTAACACAGCATCTTTGTGTCCATATCTTTCCTTATTTTTCTTTCTGCTACCTTTTGAGCCTAGTTTAAAAGTTGGTTCAAGTGAATCTTGTATATCTAAATCCCAAACAGTTATAATCGGATCCATGCAACCGATGGCACACATATTTCCAGGCTTATCACTGCCCGGATCATGATTCAACCATTCAATACAAAGTGGGAAACTTGGCAGTAGAAAATCGTGGTGTGTATAAAGGGATTCTTCATCTTCATTAAAAACCCAAACTTCCATAGAAGCAGCATCATCTTGTACATGGCCAACCAAAAGTAAATTATCCGTTGGTTTAATAATTTCATCTTCAGCTTCGGAATCATCTTCATCTGCCAATTGTTCGTCCGGATCAACAATGTTTGCAATATTCGCCACTTGTGTGTGATCCTCTTTTTCATAGTTTTCAAAAGCATATTCATCGTCCGGATTACGGTTTTCTCTACCTGCAGCTGAAGTTCCTGCTACTGGATTGTCTATATCCATTTCATCTTCGTTGTCCGTATTGTCCTCCGCATCCTCATCGTCAGAGTCTAGAGTTGCCTTTGTGTCCTGTATTATCTTGGCCAATTCAGCTTGTGTTAAAACAATTTTTTCAGGTCGCTCCTTGGCTATACCTCGCGGCACAAAACATAACGCAGGCACAAAATCAATGGATGCTTCGGCTGGCCCTTCCTCTTCCATTCTGAGTTTATATCAAAACGAGTTCAAGTTCAAATTTGTGAAATATCGTACAAAGTTTTTGCTCAAAACTCAAGTAACTTTGCAAACACGTGCTTGTCTTTAACTCAGTAGCCCTAATATTGAAAATTTGTTTCTACACTGATTTTTTTCCCAAACTTGCACACGATCATACAAACTTTGTTATTCGATTGAATTTCGAGTGCTCTTTGAAACAAAATTATGGAATTTGCAGATTTGTTACAGCTAGTGTGGTTTATTGTTGATGCAACGTTCAAATTTATTATCAGTCTCTGTGGCTAGTGATGTTAATTTCACTGAAATGTCACCACATCTGTCAAATTTCTACCAATTCATATATGTAGGTACATGCATTATTTAACTATTACGCTATTCGCACACACGCTTTCGTGTGAATGGGGACTTATGCGTCGGCGTCCAAACGTCAAAAATGCTTAAATTCATATTTAAGTTGAATATACAAATGTTTAAAATAGCATATAGCTAAAATTAAATTTAAAACTTAACATAAATCAATTTAGCCGGATTTTAGTCGCCCGTTAAGTAGATTGGAAAAATGGAAGTTTAATTTTTAAATTTACAATTCCTTTTCGAACTGAAATCTGGAAAATAATTTAACTTACCACATTCGCTTGTTTACTCACTCAGCCTCACATCGCGTTTTTATTTACCGGGAATGAGTGTTTTTGGAGCTAATGGATATAAGTTTTTAAAATCGCCATACATTTTCAAACCCTTAAGAAAATTATCAGTATAATATAGTATAGGAAAAATGCTACAAAACTGATTTATAAAAAAAAAAAAAAAAAAAAATATAGAGCCGCTTGCCTACATAATTAAACACTTAAATTATTTTAATATTTTATTTGGTATATTTTACTGTGGTTTTAAAAATGATTTCATATTTTAAAGTTTATTGCAAAAAACTTTTTAAAGTAGAATTGTGGCTGTATGGACAATTGCTTTTAAATAACCAATTAAACTGAAGAAAAACAGATATACAAAGATATTTTTAACTAAAATAATGTGTAATCTTATTACTAAAAAATATGCCATAAACTCAGTTACGGGAAATCACTAGCCAAGACATGATAAAGAAAAATAGAAATATTGGATATACGGCTAAGGGTTTACGATTTAGTGGTTGGCTATCGCCAAGGAATATAAAGGAGGCTGAAAAATAAACAAATATTTATATGAGCTATGAAACAACGAAGAATCAAATTATGCACTTACCATATGTCGCCCACAAAAATCCTAGCATTGTTGTCATTAGACGCAAAAAGAATAGCAACTTTGTTTGCGTGGACAATAAAACAATGCGACAAACTATTAATGCTATCGCTACAGGAGTTAGGCAGTATCCGAGCACACAAACTGATTGAAAGAATGAGCTGAAATAAATAAAATTGTTTGTTTTGAATTTAAAATGCTTTGTAGCGTTTTCAATTTTACAGAAAATGTCAAGCTGCATTTATAGTAAATTTGTTAGCACCACTCAAAGCGATGCCAAAAACATTTGCACGTATTTTAATGCTGTGTTTTGTTTTAATATATTTATCAGTTATGTGGTCATGCGGTTGACCTAATCGTCATCAATTTTCGAAATCAGTGTATGATGATTTGTGATCAAACATTAATTTCGAACGCCAATTCGGTACTTTCATATTATTTGATAATAATATTATAAATTATTGAAATAATGTTACCAACGGTGTCCGATATCTGTATGACTCGAAAATGAATAGACATAAATTTGATAGGCAAAATGTACGTTGGATATTGCCGGCAACCTAGTCCGCTATATCCGACGAATTAGTTGTTTTTTAGTTATATTTGTGTCTATTACAACGAATGTTGGGTGAGTATTAACAATAAAAAATAACTGAAAAAGTCACCCGGGTGAATAATACTCAAACGGAGGGTTAGAGTAAATTTTTGATCAGCAAACAGAAAACGAGTTGTTTACAAAAAATCTTCTAAGAGTTGTTTGTTATGAATCATTTAGGAACAAAAAAAAATATACTCCCAAAACTCTAATTTTTTTCTTATTTTAATCATTAATGATATATCAGGTGTTTACAAACAAAAGTAGACAAGTCACACGGATGTGATTTTACACAAACTGAGAAAAACACTTTACAAACTTGTTAACATGCTATAGCCAAGAAAAAATCCATACAATAAAAGAAAAGCATGTTTTTATTACTTTAAGAACATATTTAGCACGGTATCTTTTAAATAATAAGGGTTATTTTAATAAAATGAATGGACATATCTAACTCTGTTTCCAAATGGCGGACATAACTAGTTTCATTTGTAAGCGAACGGGACATAACCAAGTTTGTTGCTAATATACAAACCAGGGACGTATTCAGTAAAATAATAATCAGTGAAATAATATTAATCATCTTTATTCATAAAAACGCATAGAAAGATAACATCACGAAGACATCTTGGTTTTGCAATAAGATAATGATATGCGGTTTTGGCATTCTTTTAAGCAAATAACAGTTCATTAAAAATGATGTATGACTGGATCGAAGGTAAGAAATATAAGAGGTGTTGCAACTAGAAACTGGAAAATCGGTACTTATTTACTTTTGTCCAGACAATTTTAAATTTTTTTTATAAGAAAGAAAGAAGAAGAAAAACTAATCACGAATTCGAATTCTCTGATCGATAATTGCCCGAAAGCCATACCCACTATGTTGGAAAATTTGATAGCCTCGGTAACGTGCACAATTTTTAAAATCAATCTTTTTTTATTTTTTCAAAAGTAGACAACTTCAAACAGGTGGCGCTAATCCAGTATTCAATGTTAATAAAAATTCTTTGAGCAGATTTGTAATGCTATAGATATCAAAACAATACAGAGTGTGACGAAAATAGATTTTGGCCAGCAAAATGATCAGCGAGCCAATAACGATTTCATGTCACGATTTTTGAGAGAATTTACTGGCAGCCATTTATTTGAATATCTAAAACAAAACAAAATGTAACTTGTTTTGCAATGTAAATAAAGATCCGGCCCTGGAATTATCTCTCTTTCTTCGCAACATTTGTCTTCTATTTTTCCGAATGTGCCTGCCTTTTTCTACCTTCATTTGGAAGTATTTCGCAAGCATTTATATTTATTTTGCATTAGCAATAAAAATAAGCTTAAATGCTTTAATATTTCACTAACTTTTTATTAAAATACCGAGCACCAATACTCACAAAAACGTTCGAGCGCAATTCAAAATAGAGTGATCTTATTGGCTAATGTGGACTTAACCAGCTTTGTAAGTGACATCTGGGGACATATCCAATTCTGTTGCTCAACTGTAATTTCAAAGCAAAATAGCTTTGGAACGTAGGGTACTTAGTCTGATATTTAATTTTAAATTTGAATCTGGATGGCCGATGAAAGTGTTACCATAAAAATTTACCATCTGTGACTTGTCTACTTTTGTTTGTAAGCCCCTGATATGTTTTGTAACGATCAAATTAATACACACAGCATTTTTCTTAGGTGAATACAATTTCATCACTTACATCTTGCCGCCAAGTAATTTGGAATTAAGTGTGACAATAGCAGCGCCAATCCAAACGATAACAAAAACCTGCGCAAATTCTGGTCCGCCGTCGTACATGCTGTCCGCTGAACCTTGTAAAATTGTGGCCATAAATGTACATAATACCAAGGGTCCCCATAAGTCCCCTGCAATTGAAAGAAACGCTTGTTAGAATAATGAAATTTTTGAACAAACATGGAGTTAATACAATCTCGCAGCAAACTGGATTTCTCCTTAGGATATAATACATGATAGAATTTAACACCGACAGCGCGTATATCGCGTAACTAAATAGGAGGTCAAGAGAATTATTAAGAGTTTTTATCAAATTTTTTCAAAATTCATCAAAGGTTTACTATTGTCTCTTTAATAGGCTCATCTAGTGTATTAAAGTCCGGTGCTCCCGGTTGCGACGTGTTCTTGATATTTGATGGTATGGACATGTCACCCTCAAGATGTGTGGGAACATCTTCAAACATCTGAAGAACGGAGAAGTTAGATTACTAATGACGATAAGTAATAACGAAATTACTTACTTCAAGTTTTGTATCCATTTTATAAGTTTTTATTTTAATAATTACAATAACAGGTTTAAAGAAAATACTTTACGGCAAACGAACATTTATTTTTGTCGTCGTTTCTTATTTACTAAAATTATTTTCCTACGTTGATTGACAGTTTTGATACGTCAACCCCTATATAGAGATGTGCATAAAAAGTCGATTTATTTTAATTGTGTTGATAGAAAAGTATCAATATATCGCATATCGCGCCTCAAAATTGATGATGGCAATTGATTTTTAATTATATTTCAGGGTACTGAGTTTTACATCGCTTTACATTGTACGAAAAAGTATTAACACTTGAGCCACTTGCTCATTTTTGCTCTGCTACGGATAAGTAATGCGCGTTGACTGCCCGTGTGAAAACTACCGAAACGTGCGTGGAAAAAACGCGATAGCTAACGCGCGTCGAAAAAAGACTCGTGTGAACTTAGCCTTAATGGGGTAAATTATTTATTTATTATTTTTTTTTTAATATTTACTCATAAGTATGAACAATATAAAAACATAAATAATATAATTAAAAAGCTTTGTGTTAAGCCAAGTTCTGCAGTACATAACTCAAAAACTCCGTTTTGTTACAAACTCCTTAAAAGTTTTTGAAAAGTTATTTCCACCAAAACACCTTTCAAGGTATATACTTTGATGTAGAGATGCACGTTTTGCTCTATTTCCTTTAATATCACAAAAAATTTTTATGAAATTTAGAAATAAGTTGAAAATACGCATTTGCTTAAAATATATATATTTTTTAAAATCAATTTTGATTTTGACATTTAAAATGAATTTGGTGTTTATTTCCTTTGTATCATCTCAATCTAGTTAAATATGTCAAAAATACCGAATTTAATCATTTTAATGTCCTTGTTTTAAGGACGCTAAGTCCATTGGAGTGTTTATTATCGCTTAAAAACAAAGTAATATAGCGTCGTTTAATAAGTTCATAGAATTGATTAAAACCTCCAATTTCGATTAATTTTTTAAAACTTGTTTTTAAGCCGTTTTTATTTTGTACAATGAGTCATCAAAAATATTGGCATAAGCTCATCCCAATCGTTTTGTCTTTTGTCGACAATTTTCTTTAAGTGCTCCTATTCAGCAATTTTTTCTTCTAAAGTTTCATAAAAAGTTGCTAAGTATAATGTTCTAAAAATTAATCTAAAAAAAAAACAAAATAATTTTTTTTTATTTTATTCTGACTTTTTTATTTTAAGAAAATTTATGACGTCATAGAAAAATAAATTGTTACAATAAAAAAGAAACAAGATTTTTGGTCTGAATATTTGACCAATTTTAAGAACTTTTCACTCAGTGCAATTTTACTGAAAATTTAATACTTTGACCAAAATTGTTCTTATCAAACAAAAATTACTTTAGGTCCTTAAATAAGGCGCCCAGTTGCAAAACTGACCAAGTCAAAAAAAAAAATTGAGATATCTAGATTGAAAAATCTAGACCATGCTTTGTCTTTCTACAATGGTTTTAGATTAAAAAAATTTTTTTTGACAGAAATATTATACTTTTTAATTAATTATTGATTCATGGGTTTCAAAACCGGCCAAGTCTATGAACTTGCCAACCAATTCAACGCCTTGGAATCAAAACCGGCCAAGTCCAAAATTGTTTTCTCAAAAACATTCGCAAATAAAACTTGAAATGTCTGATCTGACGTGCCTTGAGTAAGAAATTTTATAAGCTATTATGTGGGAAACACTTTTTAATTTTTCAATGAACATAGATGAATCTAAACGTTTTTCGTTGTTTTCCCAAAAGTATGAAAAATGGCCTTGGCCGGTTTTGAAACTGGGCGCCTCAAATATTCTAAATTGTCCAAACTATTTTATTCACGTCTCCCCCTTTTGCAATTTGCTGCTAATGCTTTGGGATTATGCATTGCCACGGTGAACTTTTTTCAATTAAAAAACGTTCGGGTCCTGCATTAAACTATAGGTCCCCATCGATTTGTGTAGCCAAAATAAACACAACAAAATGGAAAGGCCGAGGCTCTTAATGGGCCAAATTATTATTATTCAACCAGTAGAATAGAGACGCCATAAAAGCTTTTACCTTAGCAAAACCTGGCGAAGCAGTCTACTCGACGTTCGCATAATAAGTAGGTTCTAATCCTACAATATTTTTTGTGGCCAAAGTTGGATTACGAGTAAAGTCAGAACGCAAGGATTGTGTCCACCCATGTAGAACACTTAACAAACCAAACCAATAGAAACATTTTTAGAGAGTTTCTTAACAACAAGGCCCCTGAGTTCAGGCTAGGAGATAGCATTTATGGCTGCAGAGACGGTAACACAGATTGATTGATCCGATTAAATGGATTTTTATTTTAAAGTACCTCTGAATGAATCACCCTATAAAAGTCTAAAGTAAACGTTATATTGCATTGCGTTAAGCAAGAGTTGTCGCAATTTTAGACATACGTTATATCGTAACCGTATTTTGCGAGGGATGACTGTGAGTAAGTACAAAAATATGAGAGGCTTAAAAAATTATTGAGAGTTTTGCTTTTGTTATTTTACATGTTTTTTATTCTCTCTTTGTTTTGTTTTAATTTTTTATTCGCATTTAATACTGCAGACGTATGTCGATAGTACGTAGGGTAAATCCATGATACAAATTCACAATTTTAAGGTGTACGGCTGCTGTGTGTATTGTTCAGGGCCGTAACTAAAGGCTACGTAGGCCTGAGCAAGAGATGGATCGGGGTAAAAAAAATAGATGCCCAATTTTCCTATCACAACAACCCCAGTAAAATGAAATGTTTTATCATTTAAAGAAAAATTGTAGTATGTATCTCATTTTCAATCCATTATATAAGAAACTTCCTCTGATTATTTAATAAGAAAAATCCCTTTTTGGGGCCTCTAGAACACCGTTCTGGCGGTAGTTACGGCCCTGATGTTGTTGTTGTAGCTGTCAGCCTCTTTTTCTTCTTCCACATTTATTCAACCAACCATATAGACATGTTGCACACACAGCCATAAACACCTAAAGCATTGAAAGCAACAACACTTGGAATATTTTCCGAAATGATTTTGTTGGGTTTTTGGAGTTCTCTCGTTTCCATTTGATCACACATCTGGATTGGTGCTCAAAGGGAGCGGTTGTTAGTTGTAGTTTTTGTTTGTGGAAAACACGTCTTTCGCTGACGGAAACGCCGCGTTTATTTATTATTTTTTTGTATATTTTCTTTGAATTGTGTTTTTGTTTTTAGAACGTACTAATACAAGAAACGAATGCAGCGGTGTTGTGCGTGTCTATGTATCTTTAAGATACAAATATGAATTTTTAGCCAGTGAAAAGATTTTGCATTTAAAAAAAAAAAGATAAAAAATTTTAGCAAAAAAGGAAAGAATAAAGTTGAAAAATAAATCCAAGAAAATAAAAAAAAAATCTATATGCAAAAAGTATCTACAAGATACAATGCATCCCACATATTCTGATTGTTGAATATTGAAATTTGCTGCAACTGGTTGTTGTTGTCAACGACGTCATAGTTGCAATAACAAAGAAAAAAAAAAACAGGTAAATTACTGTGTTTCATAATAGCAGCACATAATCCTGTTTTCGTAGCTGCAATCTTTTAGATACAAAAGTATCTGCGACAAACGAGAGTAATACCTGAGCTTTGGATTAGTTAGCAACAAGAAAAATAAATGCCAACAAAATAGCATAACATTTAATAAAAGTAACAAAATATTCACAAAATAATAAAAGTTGTTTTTCGTAAAAGTATCTCATTGTGTCGCGTTTTCAAATAAAAAAAAGAAAACAATTCATTTTTGCTGCGCCAACAAGTTTTTTTTTTTTTGCACTTCAATCAATTTCTGTACGAGTGTTTGTGTGATTCGTTAATTTAAAAAATATTTTTATTTAATTGTGCTTACATAGGCTTAATAAATTATTTATAAGCCAAATAAAAAAAGTAAATAAATTAGAAGAGAAAAACACGTAATTCAAAATCACATGCAATTGTGTATCTAATAGATATATTTTGCCAAATTTAACAAGTGTGCAAATTAGAAAACAAAAATAAATTGTAATGAATATGTATCGATGCATTGTTCCCAAACTCTTTTTAAGAATCGTTTCGAAAAATGTGCTATGCGTTCTTACCGGGCTATGAATTTAATTTGGTTATGGTCCTTGTACCAAGTCTCATTCATCTGCATCAAATAGTTGCTGAGATATAAATAAATGTTGCGTTTTCTCGCATGGAAGGTGTGGTACCACCTACATTTTTATTGGAACCTGCTTTTGGCCGTACTTTTTATATACTTATGTTACAAGTCTCATTCATTTGCGTCAAATAGTTGATGAGATATGATGAATTTAATTTTTTTCGTATGTAGCGGGGGAGGGGCATGGCATTGCTGATTTTTTCCACACCAAGCTTTGATTAGAACTCTCTACAAGTCATAAGACACATATGGGCATTTCCATGGGTCCCGTTCGACCGTCAAACACATTTAAAGTAAAAAAAAGTCAAAATAAAACGGATTTTTATTTTGACAAAAGGTTTAACGTATAGCTCCTAATTAGCTTTATAATTGGTGCTAAGGATGAATTTAGGTAATTTTTTGTTTTCAAGATAGTTGGAAAAAACCAAGGTGTCGCACGGGACAAAAATTTCCGTTTTCGTGGAAATGCCCATATGTACAAAGTTTTACAAATTTGCATAGTATAGTTGCTGAGATAAGAAAATATTGATTTTTTTTTTCATATAATAGGCGTGGCACCACAAATTTTTTTTCATTGAAACTTTTGCTCCTACCTTTTATATGTGTCTCATACATTTGCGTCAAATAGTTAAATTTTTATGAATTTTTTTTTCTTTTATATGGGGGGTGAACGGTGAACAGCACACACACATTGAGCGACATTTAAGTGGAATCACTTCAATTCGATTTTGTTGTATCTAAGCCATAAATAACGAAGACTGAGCTGGCTGGCGCGTACTCACTGACTAAGAACTATCGATAATTATCAATGTTCAAAATTATCGAAAATATCCATCGTCATGAGCGAAAATTTACGAAATTAAAATTTTAATGCAAATGCGTATGTTTAGGAAAGTTTTGTGCAATTACTTATCGCAGGACCAGCAGCTATAGGTACATAAGGGTTCGATTTCCCAGGGCTGCACACTATAGAGGGGCGGCTTTTTAGTAAATCTACATAAGTTTTCTTTATTTCTAAAAATTTTCGCCTGCCTATGATATTAAGGCGTAACAGCCCAGAAAGTGTCTCTGATAGAATATTTCTCACATCGATTCTGTTGTGTTCATTCGATTATACAGAATAGCAGAGATCCATCTTTTAATGCTTGACCCGGACAGTGATAATTTAAGAAAACTTTTAAATTAAACTCTCGAAGTATTGCAAGTGACTTGTGAGTGGGGGGAAACTTAAGGGCAGGGTAACATATTTAACGTATTTTTTCACTTTTTTATCTAAATGAAAAATCTTTCAAGAATATGTTGTGAAAATTTGAGACGGATCGGAGCAAAAACAACGAAGATACAGCAGTTTAAGCAACCGTGCCTCATACATGACTCAGTGCACGTTTAAAACTTTAAAGCGTTTTTCCCACAACTCGCGTTTTCAACCGTATCAACCGTTTTTCACCGTATCTTCAAAACTACTGCATCGATTCTTTTGAAATTGTGAACACTATTTCTGTACATAATTTACGAGGTAACGCTGGAGAGTTTTTTCCGAATTTGCCAATATTTATTATTTTATAATAATAAATTATCCGTTTTTTTTTTTTTTTGCAAAAATCGCATTTTTCACTTCAAAGTGTTCCCAAAAATTGAGAAATTGACATTTCAAAAAAAACCCCCAGCGTTACCTGGGGAAATCGATTATCTAACGAAAAATTTTTTTTTTTGATTTGAGATGATCCAGCACCGACTTATCGTAGGCACCGCAATTCTACTTTTTTCTGAGACGCTTCCAAAAAAATGCTGCCATTGCCGTAGTTTTCAATATTTCTACCTGAAAATTTTTCAAAATATTCTTCAAATGTTATACTTCGATCTACCATTGGTTTTAATAAAGAGATTTTAACTGTGCTGTCGAAAAAAATTCACAAAAATGTGCCTGTTTTTGTACGAATTAACGTTACCCTCCCCTTAAATAAAAACACTTTTTTTTTGGTAGCTGTGGGATCCGAACCGCGGCCACCTGCGAAACAGTCGTACATGCGATTAAATAAATGTTTTTGTAAACAAACTAATTTTCTAAAAACGATTTTTTAGTACAAACTGCTTTTTATGGGGTTAGACTAACGTAACCATATGGTCCGCGTTTCACGGGACAAGTTCGGGGTTTTTGATTTTCCGTTCCGTGCTTTCCGAGTTTTAATTTTCTAATATCTGGTAAATCTTTATTGACACTTTGAAGGACATATCGCTCACTTACTTCAAGACTGGCATAACTCAAAAAACATGATTTTTGAGTTAATGATGCAGTAATATCCGCTATTTCATGTTTTATTTTGTGTGAAAAATTCAGAAAAATATCTCATAAACTTGCCTTGTGAGAAGAGTTTATGTGGACGTACTTTACCTGCGTTTTTCTCCCAATTTATGTTTTTTGAGTTACGCCAGTCTTGAAATGAGTGAGCGATATATATATTTTATACAAACATTTTTCGATGTTCCAGTTAAGTTAAAGGCTCGCAAGCAGCCAATTCCGATCCGCCCAAGAACGGAATTGCAGCTCAAACCCGAGGGATTGAAAAATTTCTGAAAAACCCGGGAGTTGGCTGATTTTTGTGTTTAAGAGTAAAAAAAAAAAAATTTCAACAAGATTTTCCCTCACAAAAATATTAAATTTTTTTACTTTTTAGTTTTGGACGATTATAAAAAAAACCTTAACTTTTTTTCCATAAAAAAAAAAAATTATTGTAGATATAGATACCATTTCAAAGAAAAATTGTTTTTTTGGGAAGGCCGGGAACTCCTTCGTTCAACTTGGCAACCTTATACTTCGATATCATAACTTAACTTTTAAATAACTAATTTAAATAAAAATTAAAAAAAAAAAAGTTATTTTATTTTAATAGTTGCAAAAAATATGAAAACCTTTTGTGAGCTATTGGAAATAAAAAAAAAATAACAATTACTGCAACGTATCCAGCAAATCCAACATAGTCTTAGAAAATATGTACGTGGAGTAGTTACAAAAAAAAAACACAAATTACAAAACCAGTTTTAATACATTGAATTTTACCTTCTCCAGCATACGACACCGCGGGAATCACCATCACCAACTTTTTTAAGTGTACAAAAAATTAAAGAGTTAAAGAAAAAAAAAAAGAAAAGTCAATGTAAAGTAAATTAAAAAACCGGACTTTGTTAAAACGTATCGTGTATAAATCCACTGGATTGGATTCTACAATTGTATACACATAAGAGCCTCCTTGTCTCGATTGCGTTAGATCGCTTTAACAAGATCATGCTAAAATGCTAGAAAATCTATTATTATTTCATATATAAAAACTCGCATTGTATAAGAGGTGTGGAACAAAAAAAAAAAAAATTTATAACAACTTCAGGCGTTGGTAGTGTTAAAAGTGAAAGATAGTAATTGAGCTGACTAGTTAAAACAAGTTTCAGAACCAAAAGAACAAAACTAAAGGTAAGTTCAACTAAAGTTCATTTATTATATTTGAATAGGATTTTTTTTTTATGGCACGTACAAGGCATGTATTTCATATGAGATAAATCTGCCAATCTGTATAAATTGCAAATTATTTAGCCATCAGGCCAGTCAAATTTTTCGTAAAAAAATCTCATCTTTACGCATTCCCAAGAATCAAAAATATTTTCATAAAGTCTCGTACAACAAAGAAAAAAAAAAAAATTTTAACCACTTCATTTTTATAACAATCCAACACATTGGGGTCTTTCCCGACTCCACCTTAAAAAAAAAATTTAAAAAAAATCGAATTTTCAATTTCAGGCTTCATAACAGTGAACGAGTGTTGAAATGACTCTACTTTATAAAATTTAATGATTATTAGGGATATTTTTCAAAAAGTTTTTGTGCTGGAGTCGCTCACGACGCAATGTTATTGGGGATATTTTTCAAACATTTTTGCCGTGGGGTGTTCACGACCCCATAGTGCCGCTAAGGGTTAAAAATAAATTTTCCCTAATAGATTTAAATTTTTCCAGCATGTGACGTCAAAAAACATTCCGCGAAAAAATCAGAATCTAATACTTGCACACTGAGAAATTTTGAGTGGGACCTGATATTAACGCGGAAAGAACATTTTTAATGAGATTAAGGATATTTCCTTAATTGAACGTCTCTGGCTGTACTCAAGCTCAGTTCGATACAGAATGAATTAAAAAAGATACTCGATAGAATACACGTGAACTTTGCTTACAGTTTACTTTGCCTTTAACTAACTTAGAGGTCATAATGGATTCCACATTGTTTAAATGAAAAGTGGTTTCAATAAAATGCACCCATTTTTTGCAGAGAGCTAGTTTTTGGCGTCCCATTTTTGACAAAAAGTCTCAATGGGCACGACAAAATCCTATGATAGGATTTTGAGTTATTGAACAATAAAGGTCTCATTTTAAGTACACTACTGGCATATGAAACACTGAAACAGCTCTAACTTATATGTCTTCTAAATTTAAAGTCTCTGTTATGAAAGACTTTGACAGTTACGGACTTCAGTTGAAGTTTTCATCAACCGTAAAGGCACATGTACACAAATTACTACGACTGTTACTGACTACTTACTTACTTAGATGGCCATAACAACCCGTTGTCAGGTTACGACCGACTGTTACTGACTACTACTATAATTACTTTCACTGTGACTGACTTCGGACTGCCAATGACTTAAACTGTGATTGACTTCGATTATAAGGGTCCGCGCATACATACGACTAAATAGTTGTGCGACTATTGACAAATTTTTCAGTCAGCATGTAATTGCTCGGCAATTAAATAATTGATGACCAATTTTGTAAATAGTTGGTGGTCAATTAAATAGTTTAGCATCGACTGTACTAATTTGTGTATTGATTGGGTGTTTTCAATAATCCAAAGATATATAGTACCCTAAAAACTAATGATTTGTGGAGTTATTAGTTAAGGAAAATATAAATAAGACGCATACTAAAAGTTATAAGTTATTTTTGAATAAATTATTCGGCTGACTGTCTCATGTGTCTGAATTTTATAATTGCTCGATGCCTTTGTGAAAATCGCACAACTATTCAGTTGTATGTACGCGTAGGCCCAAATTGTTTTTGTACGTTTTGACTAGCAAAAATGCACAGTGAAAAGTGTACTTCGCTTAAAGAATAAAGCATATGGCGCCATTCATTAACTGCGTGAGTCAAAATAGAGGGGGAGGGGGCCGGTAAAATCTCACCAAGGGGGAAGGAACATCAATGAAAATCTCACACCAACTTTTTAATGCAAAGATTATATAGAAAATTAAATTTAAAAATTATAAGGCAAATGTCACGGAAGGGAGGGGGGGGGGGGTTCCGTCAGAACTCACCAAATCTCACCAACGGGAGGGGGGTCAAAATTTTCAAAAAACAAAAACCTACATAAATAATGGACATTAGGAGTCGTCCATTAATTACGTGAAGTGTTTTTTTTTTCTAGTTTAGGTAAATAAATCAGGGACCCAAAATAACTGTTATTTTCTTTTTTCAGATTGAAAAAATTGCCCAATTTTAACACTTATTTTTAAAAATTGGTTTATAACTATTATGAATAAGAGATATTTTATTAGTTGTCAATAACTATTATTTTTCAATGGATTTTTTTTACGTTGAGTCATAACTGTTATGCATAAGAGATATTTTATTAGTTGTCAATAACTATTATTTTTCAATGGATTTTTTTTACGTTGAGTCATAACTATTATGCATAAGAGATATTTTATTAGTTGTCAATAACTATTATTTTTCAATGGATTTTTTTTACGTTGAGTCATAACTATTATGCATAAGAGATATTTTATTAGTTGTCAATAACTATTATTTTTCAATGGATTTTTTTTACGTTGAGTCATAACTATTATGCATAAGAGATATTTTATTAGTTGTCAATAACTATTAATTTGGAAAAAATATTTTTTTACGTTGTTTTGAAAAAAGTGTTCAACAGATTTTCATTTTTGTGAATCTTTTTGCACCAATCGATGGGGAGGTGGTTTTTATGACATCACCAGAGGTGGTCATCGGTTCGAAAATGTACGCGATTTTGACTCATTTTTGAAGTTTTTTTTGCTTCAATCAATGAAAAGAGGTCTAAAAAGGATATTGGCCATCACTAGAAGTGGAACCGATCCTTGAAAGTGCTCGATTTAGGTCCGTTTTCGAAATTTTTTTTGCAAAAAATTGATGGAAAGAGGTTGACAATGGGCTTTGGCCATCACCAGAGTTGGTCCCAACTAAAAAAGTGGTCGATTTTGGTCCGTTTTGAAAAATTAATTTTGTACCAATCGTTGGAAAGAGGTCGAAGTCGAAAAAAAAGTTCGAAATTTTGTTTGCACCAATCTTTGGAAAGAGGCCGAAAATAGATTTTGGTCATCATCAAAGGTGGTTTCGAGTCCCAAAATGTGCCCGATTTTGGTCCATTTTCGAAATTTTGTTTGCACCAATCTTTGGAAAGAGGCCGAAAATAGCTTTTGGTCATCATCAAAGGTGGTTCCGAGTCCCAAAATGTGCCCGATTTTGATCCATTTTCGAAATTTTGTTTGCACCAGTCGTTAAATAGAGGTCGAATATGAATTTTGGACCTCATTTGAGGCGGCTCCGGACCCTGGAAAGGACCGTTTTTGACCCATTTTCGAAAAAAAACTTCTTTTTTCTGTAATAAATGGGAAAAGGTCGAAAATGGATTTTGGACATCACTTAGAGTGGCTTCTGAGTCCGGCCCCGAGAAAGAACCGTTTTTGACCCATTTTCGGAAAAATTTTTTTTTTCTGTAATTAATGTGAAAACGTCGAATATAAATATTTGACATCATTTAGGGTGGCTCCGGGCCCTGGAAAGGACCGCTTTCGATAATTTTGGTAGTTTTCAAGTTCCGGAGCTACTCTAAAATACATCCAAAACGCATTTTCAACCTTTCATAATCGATTGGAGCAATAAAAAATTTTAGGGTGGTTCATAAAAATTTTTTTTTTTGCTCCAATGCATAGATAAAGCTCGAAAATGACTATTGTCGACATTTCCCTATCGATTCGAACAAAAAAAAAATTTTTTATGAACCACCCTAAAATTTTTTATTGCTCCAATCGATTATGAAAGGTTGAAAATGCGTTTTGGATGTATTTTAGAGTAGCTCCGGAACTTGAAAACTACCAAAATTATCGAAAGCGGTCCTTTCCAGGGCCCGGAGCCACCCTAAATGATGTCAAATATTTATATTCGACGTTTTCACATTAATTACAGAAAAAAAAAATTTTTCCGAAAATGGGTCAAAAACGGTTCTTTCTCGGGGCCGGACTCAGAAGCCACTCTAAGTGATGTCCAAAATCCATTTTCGACCTTTTCCCATTTATTACAGAAAAAAGAAGTTTTTTTTCGAAAATGGGTCAAAAACGGTCCTTTCCAGGGTCCGGAGCCGCCTCAAATGAGGTCCAAAATTCATATTCGACCTCTATTTAACGACTGGTGCAAACAAAATTTCGAAAATGGATCAAAATCGGGCACATTTTGGGAC
Organism: Tricholauxania praeusta; assembly: GCA_949775025.1. Taxonomy (NCBI): domain Eukaryota; kingdom Metazoa; phylum Arthropoda; class Insecta; order Diptera; family Lauxaniidae; genus Tricholauxania; species Tricholauxania praeusta. Next base: position 108,546,847 of record OX459031.1, on the reverse strand, counting down.
TCGGAACCACCTTTGATGATGACCAAAAGCTATTTTCGGCCTCTTTCCAAAGATTGGTGCAAACAAAATTTCGAAAATGGACCAAAATCGGGCACATTTTGGGACTCGAAACCACCTTTGATGATGACCAAAATCTATTTTTGGCCTCTTTCCAAAGATTGGTGCAAACAAAATTTCGAAAATGGATCAAAATCGGGCACTTTTTGGTACCTTTTTTTTCGACTTCGAGCTCTTTCCAAAGATTGGTGCAAACAAAATTTCGAAAATGGACCAAAATCGGGCACATTTTGGGACTCGAAACCACCTTTGATGATGACCAAAATCTATTTTTGGCCTCTTTCCAAAGATTGGTGCAAACAAAATTTCGAAAATGGATCAAAATCGGGCACTTTTTGGTACCTTTTTTTTCGACTTCGAGCTCTTTCCAAAGATTGGTGCAAACAAAATTTCGAAAATGGACCAAAATCGGGCACATTTTGGTACTCGAAACCACCTTTGATGATGACCAAAATCTATTTTCGGCCTCTTTCCAAAGATTGGTGCAAACAAAATTTCGAACTTTTTTTTCGACTTCGACCTCTTTCCAACGATTGGTACAAAATTAATTTTTCAAAACGGACCAAAATCGACCACTTTTTTAGTTGGGACCAACTCTGGTGATGGCCAAAGCCCATTGTCAACCTCTTTCCATCAATTTTTTGCAAAAAAAATTTCGAAAACGGACCTAAATCGAGCACTTTCAAGGATCGGTTCCACTTCTAGTGATGGCCAATATCCTTTTTAGACCTCTTTTCATTGATTGAAGCAAAAAAAACTTCAAAAATGAGTCAAAATCGCGTACATTTTCGAACCGATGACCACCTCTGGTGATGTCATAAAAACCACCTCCCCATCGATTGGTGCAAAAAGATTCACAAAAATGAAAATCTGTTGAACACTTTTTTCAAAACAACGTAAAAAAATATTTTTTCCAAATTAATAGTTATTGACAACTAATAAAATATCTCTTATGCATAATAGTTATAACTCAACGTAAAAAAAATCCATTGAAAAATAATAGTTATTGACAACTAATAAAATATCTCTTATGCATAATAGTTATGACTCAACGTAAAAAAAATCCATTGAAAAATAATAGTTATTGACAACTAATAAAATATCTCTTATGCATAATAGTTATGACTCAACGTAAAAAAAATCCATTGAAAAATAATAGTTATTGACAACTAATAAAATATCTCTTATGCATAACAGTTATGACTCAACGTAAAAAAGAATCCATTGAAAAATAATAGTTATTGACAACTAATAAAATATCTCTTATTCATAATAGTTATAAACCAACTTTTTGACATAAATCTTATAATAGTTATGTCCCTGAAATAAATCATTATATTTAGTAATTATCAACATGTGGTTTAGTAATTATCAGCAAATAAAACTTTGCGCCAAGTAAATATTTGTTAGAAACAATTTCTGATTTAGTAATTATTACTAAATATATAAATGACAAAGTATATGCTGTCCACAAACAGGGAGACGCGGCGTATTGGATCCTTTGTTACTGCGAACAACTATACTTTCGAAGTTGTCAAGGAATTCACCTATCTTGGCACCGCCGTGAACACTCAAAACGATGTCAGCCTGGAGATAAAGCGAAGACTAACTCTTGCTAATAGGTGTTACTATGGTCTCAGTAAGCAATTGAGTAGTAGAGACCTCTCTCGCCCGACAAAACTGACACTCTACAAGACGCTCATCTTACCCGTGCTACTTTACGGCGCAGAAGCATGGGTTGTGTCGCAGACTGATGCAGCCACGCTTGGGGTGTTTGAGAGAAAAATTCTTCGCAAAATCTTCGGTCCTGTTCATGTCGGCAACGACTACCGTATTCGAATGAACCACGAACTGTACGAGCTCTACGCTGACATTGACATAGTCAAGCGCATCACTATACAACGTCTGCGCTAGCTGGAACATGTTGTGCGTATGGACGAAGAAGCTCCGGCGAAAAAGGTGTTTGATGCGGAAGCCGCTGGGCGACGATGAAGAGGAAGACCATGCCTCCGATGGAAAGACCAAGCCGAGGAAACCCTATCCACGCTTGGTGTGAATGATTGGAGAAGGCGCGCGCAAAGCAGAGGCGCCTGGAGAGAGCTTTTGAGGTCGGCCGTAACCCGGTAACGGGTTGTTACTGAGAAGTATTGTCCAAATATGGGTCTAGTTAGCTAATACTATTTTTAAACCATACGATTTGTTAACTACTACCAAATTTTGGTGGTCACATAATAAACGTTTTTTTAGTAAAAATAAAAAGAAAAAGAGTTTCTTTGGTCACAAAATGTTTCACCACTATGGAATGTATCTTGTTGGATTCTGTAGCTATTAAGCATTTTGCTCTCAAAGTTCGATATGTTCAATATAAAAACTGCACCCTAAAAGAAATAAAGTAAAAGCCTCTTTTTTTTTTTTTGCTCTACATTTCATTTTACCTTTAAGCCTACTAACGAAAGTGCATTTTTCTACCATCAACTACCAAATTCTTTGTGTTTTGTCTTTTGCACAAATGTGGTGCACATTACTGGTAACCACTTCCCAGTTCGTAGGGCATAAAAAGGTAGCATTAGCGTCAAGTAGAAAAGTAAAAACTAAGAAGAAAACAAAAAAATAAAAAAACGATACTTAAAAGTGCACTCTGGTTCATTTCCTGATGCGATTTTTTTTCTACTTGCCCCTTTTGTTGTTGCATTCATTCAGCCATACCTTACCACAAAACAGCTCATATATTACTTGGTATATCTAAACCAATACCCGTATATTTGTTTCTTTCTGGATTTTACTTTATTTCATTCAGCGTTTTTTTTTTTTTAAATTTCTTAACTGAGCACAACTTGTTTGCTTTACCACTTTGTATTGCCATCGATAGACCGACCTAAACTGGTTTAGTCATATGCAGCAGAAGCAAACATTGGATGCATTTTACCTTTTTTCTGCTTAAGGAACCACAGAGTACTTTTACTGGTAGTCTGAAAGATTTGTGTATCTTTTAAAGAATTTTATACGTAAAATACGTGCACAATTTATGCGATTTACCTTAGCAGCGTTGTTTTGGTATATTGTTATTGTACGTATATCGATATTTTAAAATGTAGTTATGTCTTAAAATATCGATATATTTTAATGAATATCCGTTTTTTGATGATCCATTTCAATTTCAATATCTCGAGAACTAAGTAAGATACTGACAAATGTTTTAGACAAAAGTAAGTAGGTTTCTAGGGGGTCAGCTAACAGTGATCTTGAAACCATTTTCTCATAAAAAACTAAAAAGTTCTTTAAATTGGTCAAAATATTCAGAAAACTATTTTTTTCTTTATTTTATTGTAAAAATTTGTTGTATTCTATTTCTATGGTTGCCAAGTTGAAAAGCGAGAGTTCCCGGCCTACCCAAAATAAAATAATTTTGTCGTAAAAAAAAGTTGAAAACCTAAAAAATTGTAAGTAAATGTAACAGAAATCATTCAATTCCCGGCTTTTTCAGAAATTATACAATTCCTACAGGATTGAATATTCAAATCATCATTTTTTTCTTCTTAAAATCGAATCGAAAAATGTTAAAAAGGCGAAGAATATCAAAAAATATTGATAAGTATCGAAAATGTCTCATAGTATCAAAACAATCGCTGTATGTCAGTCTAATAATATCGAAAAGTATTAATAAACATCGAAAAAGTCAAAATACTTATATCGAAAAAGTCGAGCAGTATCGAGTAGGTACCGAAACACAACGCAAATGTCGAAAAGTATCAAAAAGCCCCGTATAACATCGAAAAAATCGATAAAAGTTGAATATTTTTGAAGAAGTTGATAACAGTCAAAAGTATCGAATAGTATCAATTATATCGGAGAAGTAGAAAAGTATTGCAAAAGACTATATATAAAGAATGGTACTGACAAACATAGAAGAAGTCTGCACTATCGAATGTAGAAGGGGCCGTCCATAAATTACGTGAGTCAAAACAGGGGGGGGGGGGGGGGGGAGGAGGTCCGACAAAAATCAGCAAAAATCTCACGTCAACTTTTTAATGCAAGGAGTATACATTATTATAGCAGATTACATATAAAAATTGTAAGGCAAGTTTCACGGAAAGGAGGGGAGGGGGTCCCGCCAGAACTCCGAATTTTCCAAAAAACCCGTCACGTAATTTATGGACGTCGTCAAAGATATAGAATGAGTGGGTATAGGTCGAATAGTTTGTCTTGGATTCAAAAACTTGATAAAAGTCACCAAATAACATTCGAAAAAGTCGATAAAAATCGAATAGTATCGAAAAACATCAAAATACGATGGAAGTGAAAGTACCGTAAACGTTAGAAACAGTTGAAAACAGTTTCGATTAGCATCGATGAAGTCGGCAAAGTATCGAACAATAAGGAAACATATCGAAAGGGCTACTTTAAACAAAATTTTATTAACTTTAATATCAACGTAAATCTATTCAGTAGCTTATAGTCCAGGAGGTAGAGTTGCATTTTGCCCGCTTGACTTTTTTTTGTAATTGATAGTTTAAATATGACTTATAATTAAAATAAGCGTCATTCGCCAGAATCGTGGTGGGGTCGGTTGTGGAAGGCCGCCTTTGAAAAAATTTCACTCAATAGCTCGGAAAGTAAGCCATAAGATGAGAAATTATATTTAGACCAATGTTATAGAGGAGATGAAAATACAACGATTTCATTCCCGAAAAATCTCTGTATAACAATATTTGACATCGCCATTTTCGATTACGAATATCAAAAAAGTACGTTTGACCTCCAAAAAGTACATTCCGACACAAAATTCAGTAAGTTCTCGAAATGTCTAAAAGCCATTATTGTCGTGGTCATTTTAAAAAAATTTTGCAACCTTCCACAACGATTGGTGTCATAAAACTTTTTACACGAATGGGGTCAAACTATCTCCTTATGAAGGTTAAGGGCGCCCCTGTGCATATCTACAAAATTTTATCGATTGGTGTAATAAAGTTTGATAAAAAAACAACCCAGAAGTGGGATTTTTAGACACGATTGGTACAATGAAATTTTTGTGCACATATGGGGTCAAAACACCCTCTAAGGGCGTTTAGGCTGACCAACAGGACCGATTGTTTCCCCATTCATTGGTGTGAAATTTTTTTTTTTAAACTAATGGGCTCAAAATATCCTCTTTTAATTCTACTCTGAAATAAGAAAGCGACAACCCTGGTCGAGACTTTTCTCTGGTTTCAGTTGACAAAATTTTGTTTTTTGTTTTAAAAACAGCGGCAAACAATTTCTATTGTCGTTTTGTCAAAATTTTTAAGTTTATAAATTAATGTTGTTTGTTTCCAATTCTTTGCAACAATTATCGTGTTATTGTGATATACTTTAAATTTGTGTTAAAATTAATTTTGGAAAGTCCAATTTGTGATAATTAAACAATAAGTTAATTTGTGCTTTCGCGCTTCAAGCCAAATTCGTTCGTTCGTTCGTTCGTTGTATTGATTGTGAATTGGTGGCTCAATTTTGCATACCAATTTATGCCGTCTAATGATGATGGTAGTACTACCATCATTTACATGCTTAAAGTTTTTCATAACTATTGGCAATTTATCTCATAGGTTAAACGGTTTATCTTTTTGCTTCTAACAAAATTTATTTTATAAATCATTACAAGAGAAAAGTTAATGTTAAAGGTAAGTTAAGTAGTTCACAGCAAAAGTTCTCTTAGATTTCTAAGGTTGCACTTCGAAAAAGTCCATAATTCTTGAATTTTTTAAAAAATTTAAATGTTAAATTAAATTGTTAAATTTTTAATTAAAAAACAAAAAAAAATGCGCTAGTACATTTATTGCATACATTTAAAGTTACCGGTTACTCCAAAAAAAAAACCTCACAACACTTAAATCATAACTTGCAGTGTATAGTTCTACCAAGAGTTTCATCACTGATACCAACTCTAAAAAATAGCACCCGCATAGTTTTAATTTTGTCCACTTCAGCATATCCTCCTCGAACTATTGTTAATATGAGGTATTTGATTTAGTTTTATGTTTCCACTTTATAATTATTTTTTTAACAAAGGACACTTGAAAAAGGGTCAAGACAACAACCATTCTTTTTATTTTTCGGCTGCTTTATTTTGCTGTAGTTTCTGTTGTTTTGTTTTTTTGCTATTATATTTTATTTAAGAGTCTCAACGCTCTTTGAAATGTATCATATTTCAGTGGAAAAACTCAAGTTCTTTGTTTTTGTCATATGCAAAAGGATATACGTATTTACATATTAGGGTGCGTCAATTTCTTAATCGCCCTCTGGACAAAGATCATATGATTAAATAAATTGAAAAGGTCATAAGTATGACACTTTTGGTTATGGAAAAACATTTTACAAATTTTAAAATCTCTGTATTTGCAGAAGTTACACCTGTTTGAAAAAGTGCCTTTTATGTAAAATAGTAGATATTACTCATACTATCTGTAATTATTACGCACTCTTCACTAGAACCAAAAACCATAAGCAGTGTGTGGTCTTCGGCGTAAAATTTACTACAGTACTTTATCAAGAAAATTAAACATTTTTTTCAGACGAGTTTTACAGGGTGGTCCATAAGCGTTTGGAACTTGTAATACTAGTTTTTTTGAGTGTGGCAACTCTAATGTCATTCGTATTATGACAGAAAGTTAGTTTTATATATACGTTTTAAGGCAATGGCTCGAGATGCGTTACAACTTTGAACGATCACAACTGCATTCTATTTTAACGTGACCGCCTGTCATTAAAGGCTTAAGGCCACGGTGTGCTAACTCACAATCGAATTATTTTATATACAACCCTAATTAGAGAACGACTGCAGTTTATACAGTTACCAAGTAAAGTTATGTTTATGGACATTACTAAACCCTTGGTTTGAGTCGAGATCTCTCGACTCTACACTGAGCGTAACATTTTGCTCCCAACGATTTGGGTTTCAACCACAACCACCACTATGCACCCCCGGTGCAGAGCCGAAGTCCTAGGGCGCCCAGACAACCCGTGGTGAGCAACTTCACATCTAGTCAGGCTTAGTAGTTTGCTTAAAGTACCCTTATCTACAAGGCTCAAAACGAGCTAAGTACCTATCTACGAGTACAACCAGTTTGAGCTTACCATAACGCTCAAAGGCAGTGGTAAGCCCAAAGCGTTACAGTGAATGATAACTGATTGATTTTTTGCCTATTTTCGAGGATATTGACTAGGACACCATTTGGTTTCAACCGGATGACGCGCCGTGTCACACAAGCCATGCGAAAATCGATATGGGAGGTTTGAAAATCGCATTATCAGCCGTTTTGGAGATGTAAATTGGCCACCGTGTTGCTACGATTTGACGCCATTGAACTATCATTTGTGGGGACCCATTAAAGATAAGTGCTATGCTAACCATTCAGCAATGCTTGAGGCTCTTTTGGATGAAATAGGTGCAGCCATGGGTCAAATAGAGCTACTTACAGTCGAAAAAGTACTGAAAAATTGTTTCATCGTATGGGCTACTGAAAGGCAAGCCAAGGAAGTCATTTGAGTCAAATAGCGTACCATAATTAATCGGAACGATTGTATTTTCAACTAAAAGAGTACATTGAAAAAAAAAAAAAAAATTATTCGTTTTTATTTATCGGAAAATGAACTTCCAAATTGCTTATAAATTGCCATATAAATTAATAAAGAAACCTATTTTAAGAACCACCCTAATGTGTATGTTTTTTAATGTTTCTTCAGTAGTTTTCCTTTTATAAATTTAGCTTTTATGGAAACTTTTCGCAAGAAAAACAGGTAATTCAATTCAGATATCACACTCATTAGGATTATCTTGGCATTGTCTCAACTGTTGTAGGAGTATATTTTATTTTAGATGTACTTATTCATAAACAGCTGATTCGCAAGTAGCGTAAAATGTTGTTGTTTTCGGTGTATTTTCGTAAGGAAAGAGCAGGGGAAATACCCACCCGCACGTGTTGCGGATATTAATTTACCTAAAAATTTTCCAGATATACCAATATTTATATAATTGCTACATTGAAATTGTTTGTTTTATAAGTTGAGTATCCAGTTGACAGAGATAAAAGATAAAAATAATGTAGTGTGCACTATTATGTACTTATGTTCAGTCCATCCTTTTCACACACAAATGAGCGTTGGATATTTGACTACCCGGTGGCGAACGTTATGATGATTCACCGATGACAAATAGTGACAATGTTAAATCATGGGTGACAAACGGCGACATTTTTTCGACCTCATGCATGAACTTTTCGAACAAAAGTCGCAAAAAACACTGATGACTTATGCTGATAATGTCATGCAGTTGTCAGCGTGCTAGCGACTCATCAGTATGATTCACTTATGCGTACACTTCCGACTGACTGGTTGAGTCACTTGAAATTTTTCATTCATCGATGACAATGTCATTTCAGAGTGCGTTACCAACTGATTGGGATTAACCTGACTAGGCCCGGATTTTCCTGTCAAGCCCGGAGGTCTGGTAGGAATTCAAAATTTCTGAAATCACCGGGACTGACATGGACTTTTTTTTGAAAGACCAAAAAAAAGGCCATCAAGTTTTTTTTCACACCAAAACTTAATTTTCTGAACTAGTTTTTTAAAATTGCTGACCACAAAAAAAAAAAAAAAAAACAATATCTGCATAAAAAAAAATTAACAATTTGAGGAAACAAATTTTTTTTTTTAGAATTGATTGGTAACCGCGTCTGTATCCGTCTGTCAAATTATTTCTATATTATATTATCCGTCTTTCTATTTTTGACTCTGAAATGACCCCGTTTTGATACAAAAATTTTCTTTAATATTAGGTATTTTTCCTCATATTGAGTATTCCTTGTATTAAGTCATTTATCCGAGTAATGTTCCACTTAAATAAGTAAAAAAATTTTCTCAAATATAGGGCCAATTTTAAAGTTTTATTTTGGCACATGAAATTTTTTCTTAGAAGTAGGAAAAATGTCCTTGAAATAACTATACTTAATACTAAAAACGAAGAAAAATCTTCATAAGCTATAGTATATTTCTGTGTTTAAACAAAGCGCATTTCGAAAAATTAAACCCTGAAGTTCCCTTAACTTAAAAAAATTTAATTCATTCAATAGCTATGTCATTATATTGAAGAAACTGTAATCAATAAAATTCTAAGAAGATTTTTGAGATTTTTCAAAAAATTGAACTTAAACTATCGAAAATGTTTCCACTTTTTCTAGTTGACAATAAAAATGTCCGAAGATATCACAGGTCAACACTAGTTTTGGTGCCGAGAAGCTGTACTTTTTTTTAACTAAGGACCTTATACTGATTACATTATTATCAAAAATGTTGATATCCTACGTGTAGTTTTCTAGATTTTGCCTTGTAAAAAAAAGGCTTACATGAAAAACACTTTACATTATTTAAATAAAAACTTTCTTTTGCGCGACTTTTTCGCGAATGAGGTGTAGTCGGACTATCACGTTGCATCCCCCAGCAATAGTCAGCCATCATATGGCGATCCCATCGGCCTTGGTATCTTTCTTCCATAGTCTTTAGGTCCTGGTGAAACCGCTTCCCTTGTTCTTCGCTATAGGATCCAAGATTGTCTGGGAATTGGTCAAAATGACTGTGAAGGTATTGCACTTTGATTGACAAATTAAATCCGAAGTTATTAAAGTGTTCTGGCATGTCATTTACAATTTCAGAGTAATTTTCTGACTTACTTTTGTTGAGTGGGCAATAGCAACTGAACCAAATTTGTAGCCATTGTGTAGAAGGACACACTTAAGAGTTCGTTTAGAGCTGTCTATAACGAGACGAGACGAGAATAAGACCTTGCTCATCCGAACAAAAAACAATATCATTTTCCGATTGAAAAAAAGGTAGCAAGTCTTACTCTCTTGTTTGATAGAACGTCACTTCTGTACCTGCCGACAACAAGTTTTTTTCTTTTAATCTAGAAGCCAAAACCTCTACAGATTATTTAGGGAGTACAAGATCCCTTATCAAATCATTTAATTCTTCTTGGGAAAAAGATTTTAGCTCTGTAGATGGTATTCCTTCGAAATCTCTGTCGCTACTCACTTCATAAATGACTTCTTCAAATGATGATTCACGAATGGAACAAAATGCTGGAATAGGTACTTCCTCTGAATGTGTAATTCCTCTTCTAACAGAGTCTAAGTCTGGATAAATAATTTTTTTAACGTTTACACCATACAAATTAATACAGCAGAAGTAACAGTCAACAAAGTAATTTTTTTGTTCTTTCCATTGCATAGGCATTCCGAACCTCACATGGTTTCTTTTACCACTAATACACTGTCTTAAGTGTTCATAGCACATTTTACAAACAATTTGGGGTATCCACGGCTTGTATTAATCCACAATTTTCGACTTAAAGTAAGCATAATAAGCACTTTTTATAAAATCTGTTATAGGTTTTCTGAAATTTTTCACCGTGCATTCACCACAGCGGTAACAAAACACATTTGGATCAATGAGACAACATCTTCGCGATGAAGACATGATATAAAAATAAATTTATTTTTAGAAATTTATCAATAAAATAGCAAATCATACACACGGAAGTACTTATTACAGCGAATATTCAAAAGTGACCGTTTATCAAAAATGGCACGTAGGAAAAAAAAATTAAAAATATTTTTAATGTTGCCAGTACATACTTAATACAAAACCACTAACTATATCTCGGCACCAAATTTTTTTTTCGATTTGTTGACCTGTGTATTATACAAAGTTTCGTCATATTCTGATGGAAAACTGTCTGGACATAATATTTTCAAATTTTTCCATCTACATGCGGCTTGCTTCTCCAATCCAGCGCACTTTTTGTTCGGACGGTGGTTTGATAACTTTGTACCTTTGTATGATCTACCATTACATTATGTTGAGAAAAGTTTAGAAATTAACACTTAAATATTTTGCTTCGATTGGTGGTGCCACGCCCATTTGCCTAATCCGGTCCACATTTCATCCAGTACCAATCATGTACCATTTTACTGTAATCTGTAGGATAGTTTCTAAACAAAAATCAATTGAAATACCAAACCTTAAGGGTTTAAATTTTAAAAAATCCTTTCACCTAAATTTTCTAGCTTTAATTGTGTGATAATTTCTATTAAATTAGTCGGAAAAAAATGTATTCACGACAGTCAGTTTGGCTTGTGCGCTGATTTAGTTTTAGTTGTTCGCAATAAAGCATAGGGTAAGCGATCGTTATCTAATTGTTATACGTCTAGTCAAGCGTATATCATGGTACGATTGATTTCCATGTAACAACACTATGCATTTGAGTAGCTGCAGCTGTTTTTGCATTTCTTTAATTCTTGAAATTTGAGTTCGCACACTGACTCATTTTATCAGGTGCAAGACGAATTGTAGCTCTTTTAATCATTACCCGTGGGCATGCCTGAGCAATAATGCTCACTTGTCATATGTATACATAATTTGAAAGGGATAAGATTAAATAAATATAAATAATAAAAACATTATAGGACTCCATATGCTAAATTTTTTAAGCTAAAGAGCTTTTTTTGTCATCATCATTTGGCGTGAAATTTTTTCTCATCATCATTTGAAGTGAAGGTGAAGTCAGAATTTGGTACTCCTTGTTCGCGGAATCAAGTGAGATAAACTTTTCTTTGATTTTTTGTTTGCTCAACAAACATCAAACGTGACAAATGGATATACACAAAGCCATCTTTCGGAATACCCCCTCCTAGTTCGGGACCCAGGGCAGCCGCCCACCACATACCATAAGATTTATAAACTTCTCCCTTTTACGTGATTGATTTCGCACTTAAGTTTTTACACTCACCGCCCCTTGAGTTTTTGCTGTTTTTGTTTCTTCTTTTTCTATTGTAATTATTATAATTTGAAGTTTGCTTAATTACTAAACCGTTACGCTAGTCGCTCTTCACAGCGATTATTAATTTTAATTTGGTTTTAGTTTTATTTTTGCTCTGAGCATTTTTCACTATACTTCATATGTATGAAAAAGTTGTTGGTACTTTTTATGGTTTTTTCTCTTTTGTGAAGTTTCTTTCATAATTTTTGAAAAAAAAGTAGAAAAAAATTGCATTCGCAAGGTATTTACAATTTTTTTTCATAGAGGATTTTATTTTGCTTCTATAAAGAAAACAACAGCCTTTTATTGCGTTACAATTGCGATTTAGTGCACGACTTTTTTGTATTTTTTTTTTTTTTATGTTCAACTGTACTGCAAGTCGGTTTTTTCATTTTCAGTTAAAAGTTGAAGCAACCAAAAAAACCATAGATATGGATAACGCATTATTAATTTTGCAATTTAAAATTTTTTCGCCGAAATTTAGGAAATAGTAACTTTAGTCACGCGAGATTTTATTTTTCTGTTGCAATCATTTGCTTTTAAAAAGTTGTTTTTTTTTTTTTTTTTTTGTAAAAACATTAAGCTTTATATGCAATCATTTTAATATTTTGCGAAATCATCGACTTATTTTTTTGGGTTGGGGTAACATTGAATTATACAATAGGTTGATATCAATGCAGTTTGATGTTTTTCATGGTGACCGTAATTTGGTGTTTTTAATGTTTGGCCTATATTCAGAGCAACGCTATGTTTGAACCTTCTTTAAAATCTGCGCAGCGGCGCATTTTGTAGTTTTTTTTTTAGAAAATCTGCTGACATCTTTGTCAGCACAATATTTCAGTCTGCAAAAGCTCGAAACGTGAACTCACCCCAAACGTTGACTCACAGTCATTGGACAGATGTTGATTTGCTGCTAGTCAACATATGTAGGGGAACGTGGGGCTGGTTTTAACAGTGGTAAGCTTTAAAACTGAAATTCTGAGAGTACCAAACAGCTTAGAAATTATTTTTTTTTTGGTATTCTGCTTTCTCTCCATACTGGGCATTGGCTAAGCTTAATAAGTTCATCCTCCGGCGTTGTGAAAGAAAGTTATGAGCGAGCGTCAAAAAATTGCGAAAAATCATAAATTTTTTGTGCACGTAAATTTTGATTTTTGCTTAAAATTTAACTATTTCCTTACTCTATATATTATTTAAATGTATGTTGGAATTTTTTCTTTATGTTTTGAAAAACAAAAACATACTGTATAATACCTGGATCTGAATTTTTTGCACACACTAAATAAATCATATAACTATCGTATAAAAGGACAAATTCGTAAAAATTATAATTGGTTTACAAACAAGAGCTAACTTTCCAAAAAGTGTTAAAATCAGCCCCACTCTCCCCTACTTGGTTTTGTTTATCGCTCTCATTTAAATACATTTTCAGTTTCATCCAAAATTTTCCAAATAGATCATTTGGAAATAGCGATTATATCAATAGCCTCTTTAATATCGCCGAACTTTAATTGCATATCTAACTATTATCGCACTGAAACTTCAACTACCTGGCGCACGATGGAAGTATGAAAAACAACCATTTCTTAAAATGCTATGCTATTTTTTTAAGGACATACAAATTGAATCCAATATTTTTATTTTAATACGAATTCAAAATTTCAAACTTGAGTCAGCTAGACATATTTAGTAAGCTAACATTTTCTCCAAGTTTCATTCAATGCCAAACTATGCTTCTCTGAAGCTTTTGACATATTTTGCTCGGTAAGTACAAGTACATTCAAACATGAAATATGTTACTTTCACCAAATTGATGGTAATTAAATCATCTTCAACGTTTAGTCGAACAATTTTTTCAAAAAATAATTCCTTATGAAGTTATGTAACAAAAACACTTTTGAAGAGCTTTAAACTATTGCAGGAAATTTTGCTTCAAATGTATTGTTTTGGATATTTTTGAAATGCCCGATATTGATATATGTATGTCTATGAATGTTTCCATTAGGAATTTCCGATTTTTTCTTGTAAGTTTTCTATATTTACATTACGTGTCATATTCCCATAAATCAATGTCTTTTTGCTAGATATTATGTTTTTCATGTAGCCTGGGATGCGTATAAACATTTAAATCAGTTTTCAAAATGAGGATTCAAAAACGAGCTAAAACCCAAAAAAAAAAACAAATTTACTGAAGCAGTTGAGAACAATTCCTCCATATAAGACTAGAAAAAATGAATGGAGGACAAGATCAAGCGCTGACGTAGCAGTAGGGTCTACTTTGAAGGCGACAAAATAAATTTTAATATTTAAGAATTCTGAATACTTTTTATATAGAATATACTATACTAAAACTCAGTCTTTGACCGATAGCCTATGTTGCTCGAGTTAGGTATCATAGTAATATTGTTATTTATAATTATATTTCTAATAAATAAATAAATAAATAAATAAAACTCAGTCTTTTCGGCAGTACCTTAAACATGAAACAGTACAGAAAGTCTTGTCTTTATTATTTTTTAAGCCTACTTATTCGTAAGTATGTCCTGTTGGTGGGACATTTCATTGACGAGAAGTCAGTCACTGTCTTTTTGTAACTCTTAAAATATATCTTCAACTAGCAAGAAAAAAAATTCAAAGTCTATATATGATCAGAAGATAAAACAAGTTAATGTGTTATTTTCGGCCAGGCCGAAACTCACATACCCTACACTGCACTGAAAGTACATCAAATGTTAAGAAGACGTTAAAGAGGTTGAATAAGTCGAAAAAAATGTGAAATGTTAGAAAGGTTGACAGGGGTTGAAAAATGTTGAAAAGTCGTAAATATATGCAAAATGTTGAAAAAAGTTGAGAGAGGATGAAAAACTCTAGAAAAAATGAAAGAGGTTGAAAAAATTTGAAACTATTCAAAATTGATGAAAAAGTCGAAAAAATAAAGAAACTTATGAAGAAAGTTAAAAGAGGTTGAAAAAGTCGAACAAATGCATATAGAATATATTGGAAAAAGTTAAAGGGTTGAAAAAGTCGAAAGAATATGGAAAATGTTGAAAAAATCGAATAAAAATAAAAAATTTGCCCACTTTTGGTTCAACAAATTATATTTGTGATCGACATCCTCATATTAAATTTCAGCACAATAGCTTGTATGCTTGCTGCAGTTTAATTTAAAATTTAGGGCGACGACACACCCACTGATACAATCCAGCCCGGTTTTGATCCAGAAATAGCTTTTCATAAGCAAACCCCTAACACCAAATTTTAGTATGATTGCTCACTTCTTTCGATAAATATGCCACTTACCGTATTTTATTTGTATGGGAGGTGCCACGCCTACTCGTGCTATTTCAGCTACTTTTGATACAGATATACTCTATAGCAACTGAACACTTACATTAAATTTCATAGCAATTGCTGCAAAAGTTCACTTAAAACAGCGCTTACAAATTTATGTTAATGTGGGAGGTGCCACGCCCACCAATGCAATCCTGTCAAAATTCATTTATTTTTAAAGCTTATAGTAACTGACATCTATACACCAAATTTTATGAAGATTACTCTCATAGCACACTATCTATAACAAAAATGTTTTTGCTTATATGGGAGGTGCCACGCCCACAGGTACTATTGGACTAAATTTTTGTAATAAAAGACTTTATAGCAAGTATATACCTCATTAAATTTCATCACGATTACGTTGTTCGTTCTCTTAATATATCGTTTACAAATATTGTGTGCGGTGCCACGCCCTTCAACGAGTTTTTTCAATAAAGAGGCTGAGCTTGTATTGATGACAGCTTTCAGCGGCATCATCTCCAAGATTTTTATGAAAATCGTTTGAGCCAATTTTGAGATATATGGAATCAAAATTGTGCCACGCCCACTTTTTCAATTCCGCCCACTTTTATCTCAACTCAAGATATATTTGATATGTATCCGTTTACCAAATTTCATAACAATATTTTAGACGGCTTACGAGATATGGTGGTATAAAGGTTAAAATTTAGGGCTGTGCCATGCCCCTGTAGGAAGCTTTGAAAACTTGAAACCTAACCTAATCCTAATCTTGTTCACATGTGCATCAAATCACCAATTTCATCAAAATCGCTGCAACTTTTTTCAAAATTGACCTGGGTATATATACATAGGGTATGGGCGGTAGGCGTGTCAGTTAACCGATTTCGCCCATTTTCAATAGCAAGATGCCTGCAAGAAGATGTGACCTGTGTGTGAAAGTTTCATTCCATTAGCTATCTTGGTTTTCCCGTAAACCTGATTTCAACAGACAGACAGACAGACAGACAGACAGACAGACAGACAGACAGACAGACAGACAGACAGACAGACAGACAGACAGACAGACAGACAGACAGACAGACAGACAGACAGACAGACAGACAGACAGACAGACAGACAGACAGACAGACAGACAGACAGACAGACAGACAGACAGACAGACAGACAGACAGACAGACAGACAGACAGACAGACAGACAGACAGACAGACAGACAGACAGACAGACAGACAGACAGACAGACAGACAGACAGACAGACAGACAGACAGACAGACAGACAGACAGACAGACAGACAGACAGACAGACAGACAGACAGACAGACAGACAGACAGACAGACAGACAGACAGACAGACAGACAGACAGACAGACAGACAGACAGACAGACAGACAGACAGACAGACAGACAGACAGACAGACAGACAGACAGACAGACAGACAGACAGACAGACAGACAGACAGACAGACAGACAGACAGACAGACAGACAGACAGACAGACAGACAGACAGACAGACAGACAGACAGACAGACAGACAGACAGACAGACAGACAGACAGACAGACAGACAGACAGACAGACAGACAGACAGACAGACAGACAGACAGACAGACAGACAGACAGACAGACAGACAGACAGACAGACAGACAGACAGACAGACAGACAGACAGACAGACAGACAGACAGACAGACAGACAGACAGACAGACAGACAGACAGACAGACAGACAGACAGACAGACAGACAGACAGACAGACAGACAGACAGACAGACAGACAGACAGACAGACAGACAGACAGACAGACAGACAGACAGACAGACAGACAGACAGACAGACAGACAGACAGACAGACAGACAGACAGACAGACAGACAGACAGACAGACAGACAGACAGACAGACAGACAGACAGACAGACAGACAGACAGACAGACAGACAGACAGACAGACAGACAGACAGACAGACAGACAGACAGACAGACAGACAGACAGACAGACAGACAGACAGACAGACAGACAGACAGACAGACAGACAGACAGACAGACAGACAGACAGACAGACAGACAGACAGACAGACAGACAGACAGACAGACAGACAGACAGACAGACAGACAGACAGACAGACAGACAGACAGACAGACAGACAGACAGACAGACAGACAGACAGACAGACAGACAGACAGACAGACAGACAGACAGACAGACAGACAGACAGACAGACAGACAGACAGACAGACAGACAGACAGACAGACAGACAGACAGACAGACAGACAGACAGACAGACAGACAGACAGACAGACAGACAGACAGACAGACAGACAGACAGACAGACAGACAGACAGACATCGCTAAATCAACTCAGGTGGTGACGCTGATCAAGAATATATATACTTTTCCATACCTGCCACGCCTCCTTCTATGTGTTACAAACGGATGGACAAAGTGAATATACCCTCGGTGTAGGGTATAATAACATATAATTTATAAGTAAGCATATGAGGCGTCCAGTTGCAAAACAGATAATCAAAATCTAGACCATGATTTATTTATATTTCTACATATTATGTTTTTAGATTAAAATAATTTTTTTGACTGAAATATTAAATTTTTTAAATTTATTTTTAATGCATAGATTTCAAAACCGGCCTAGTCCATGAGCTTACTTTCAAAACCAGCCAAGTCCATGTTCATTGGATCATAACCCGCAGAGTCCAAAATGGTTTTCTCAAAAACATATTGTCTGGGAAATACGTTTTAATTTTCAATGAACATAGACGAACAACGGTATGTTTTTCCAAAAGTATGAAAAAGGGACTTGGGCGGTTTTGCAACTGGACGTCTCATATGTTATCTGCTATGCCTTCTGATCGCAGATCGGGTTTAGCTGGTTATCCATGTGGCTTATGTATTCGTGTAGCAATTAATGTACTTATTTTTAGAAAAATTATTCACATCAATGATTGCATTTTACTTAACAATTTTCAAATATATCACATGTTGAAAGAAATGAAGACATAATTTTCATGCAGATTTGCAGATGCATGGTTGATTTTTTTCATTTTGTGCAAGCAGGAGATTGTAAAATGAAATAGGAAAATTTTAAGTTAACTGGGGACATAGTTAAATAAAAAATAAAACATGTGCTGGTTGCATTTATATAGATATTTGCATTTTAAAGTTGAAAATGCTATAAATTACATTAGTTGCTATACAGTATGTTACTGTGGCACAATGGCAAAACTGTGCGCAAATTCATAGCTGAACTTATCAGAAATTCTGTTTTTCTCAGTGTAATTTCATGTATGATAACAACATATTAAATGAATTCAAATGAAAATCATCGTAGAATTTGGCAAAGTTTTCTTGTTACAATTTGTTTGTGTAAATTTTTCTACACTATAATGTACATAAGTAGTTTAACCTTACAAGCGAGTCATTAGTAAAACTGGTCACATTAAAATTTTTTTTAACATAATTACAAGGTGTTAATTTGTGAATTGTATCACTAATGAGCTGCGCTAATGTTCGCAAAAATGGCTTTAAAACTTAACAATATTGTCAACTATTAAAAAGTGAAATTTAAATTAATAAACCTAAGTACGAGCAAGTTTTAGTATTAAAATTTAAAGCATAAGGCTTAAATTCATACATTAATTTAATAAATAGGTAGTTAGCTACTAGCGAAAGCTAAGCCAATTTACGGGTATGTAAATGTACGTAAACATTAGTGTTGCAATTAACCCATATTTTAAACGAAGCTTAAAATACATGTAATAAAAATTTACATGAATGAAAATTAAAATGAAAATTTAAAAAGAAATGCAGTAAAATTTTCTTCTGGTTTTACGCTGGGAATATAAATAAAAATAAGCAAGACTTACTTATTTTTTAACACTTGAAACAAAAGACTTTTTGGAATTTATTACTTGTATTCTATAACTAGAAGTAGAGGCGTAACTAGGAGAGTAAACATTTTCAAAGAAACAATTTTAGACAGTATTTACATTTTTTGAATTTTTCAGAATTTTGTATGTTTTTACATATCGTTTGTAAATAATCGTTATTTTCATATATTGAGGTCAGAAAATCAAAATAATGGCAACATCGAAATATGACTTCATGCATACTGATTACTTTGTTGTAACGCGAAGTGTACGAGTTTGACATGATTTTTAATTACGTGATTTGTATTTTAAAAATCAAAGCATAATCATTACTTTTGAATTTTATTTAATTTCTATTCATTTAGATAAATTATAGATAAATATGAATTCTACTTTTTCCGATCAAAAATAGCGTTCATTTTCGTTAACCAATTTTTCGACATATAAGAGCGTGCCTTTTTGATGTTTTGTGATATACCAAAAAAACTTCCAAACATGGCCCTGATGGTTAAAACCATTATTTTCGCGACTTAAGAAAAGAAGAAGTCTTTTTGGGTAGAGATCACAGCAAGAAAGTGGCGTAATAACATGGGGGCTATTTCATATTATGCAACAATAGATTTGGTGTTTTTAAACTCAAAAATGACAGCAAAATGCGATAAATCCATTCTGGAAAGAGCATTCCTACAATTTCAAAGAATATTTGAACAAATTCCATTGACTTATTAGCAAGATAATGCCAATACATACAGCAAAAATCGTTAAAGCCTGGATTCAACACCAAAATATTCAAGTTTTGGCATGGCCGCCGTATTTGCGCGATATGAACATCATAAAAAACGTCTGGTGATGGTTGGTTAGAATAGCTTATGAAAACGGAAGGCAGTTTGAAGACAAAAAATCACTAGTTCAAGCCAAGGGCAAAATTTCTTGGAATTATTTAGAGTCACTCTACGATGCAATGCATAACCGTATTTTTGAACGGATTTTTAAAAAAAGAGGCTCCACACACTACTGATAGTTTGAATTTCTTAAATATAAACAAATTTTCAAAAAAAAAAAAAAACATCAGATAACATTTTTTTTCTATATTTTCTTTAGTGGCCCTATTCAAGTGGCGCAAATAAAAACCCATTTTTTTGTGCCTCATAACAACAAAGTAAAAAAACAGCTAAAGGTACTTTACGAGGCACACTTTTTTTCTATCAATTCGTAAACGATGTACTCATTTACGAAATTTGAATAAAACATTTTGTTCAAAACATCTACAAGAAGAAAAATCAGAAGAAATCCAATAAAAAATATGTGGCTCTATTGTGGCGCCAGTGTATATTGACTTTAATCGATTTTTTTTAGCGAAATTTTGAATTTTGGGCTTAGTTTTTGAATTAAACACATCTGTGGTATTTGCATCAGACTTGTTAGTTCGATTATTAATTACTTGGTAATTCGATAAAGCTTTAATCTGTGAAGACCCTGTTCTTGTATTGTTTCGTTAGCCTGACAGTACAGCTGATTTTGTGTTTTTAATTTTTAATGTACGCACAACTAAAACGTAAAAAAAAATTTGAACAGCTGATCAACCAACTAACATAAAACTATCCCCAAGTAACATTTTTTGCATAGGAAGCTTTTATTGCGCATTTACAGCGCTTTTACAGCTGTATACACCTAAAACAGCTATAGAAGTGCTGTAAGTGCGCATTAAAAGTTTACTCTGCCAAAAATGCTTCTTGGGTCGTTAATCCGATAGTTTGATAATTTTACAAAAACAATATGTACCTACATGAAAAAGTAACGAATAACGACTAGCAAATTAACGATGCTGGTGTGAATACCACTAATATATGTATATTCGAAAAGTGACAATATTTTTAGGTAATTTTAAAGTAAGTATGGAATAAAATGTTAAAAAAATGCGCAACGCCGTTTGCTGGCAAACTACTACCGAAAATTCTACGAAAACTCACCATTTTTATGGTGAATTTTAACAATGATAACGGCTTTCCTTGTGTAATGTTTTATATATACTAAACATATTAGGAAGCTTCCATAAATGATATCACGGTATTTCGGGGGAGAGGGAGGCACTTCATCTGTGACAATTTGTGATAGTTTCGTCTGGTTTTGAGACACATTGAGACACAGACTGTGGGTCAAAAAACGCTAAAAAATTACAATTTTAGAGCAGTCTACTTTATAGAAAAAAAAAAGAGATGGTGCGGCGAAACTCAAATCGGCAGTCTTATTAGGACACCAAATACACTAAGCTATATTTTTGAAAATTAAATTACTTATTCAGTGTTTTATAGTGCTAAGTTACTTACACTGAAGTGTCAATTAATTTACTTTAAGAAAAGTACTCGAAACATAAGTAATTAAAAAAACAATTAAAAATGTTGTCTTTGGCCACGACAAAAATACAATACCCTACACAGTAGGAATGCACGTACAAATCTTTAAGTTTTGTTTAAAGTGCTATTTCTGGGAAGGGGCGTGGTTTCTTACATTAATTGTTTGTTGCCATATTTTATTGAATTGAATTATTTGACCGTATATTAATAGCTTCCTGAAAACATCAATTTAAAATTTTGCTTCAAGCAAAAACCCACGCCCACTTTTTTCTAATGCCATCGAATGTTGTTCTACCGATTTTTGCGACATTTACTGCAATAGCTCCCTCGAAGTTTTTTGTTCATATGGGATAACACCACGATAATGGCGCACTCTTTGCCGAGTGTTTGCTGGGTTGCTTGGGTCATATTATACCGTTTTGCGAATTCCACAGGCAGACAGAAGAATAGGCAGATATGAAGACACACGAACAATATTATATTGAATTAAGAAGTGACGTTGAGCAGCAATTAATATGCTTTTCAAAAATTGCCACGCCCACTTCAATATCTTACAAGCGAACGAACGAGCGTGGTGTATATACACCGTGTGTAGGGTATACAAAATAATAAATTAGACAAACATTTCCATGTAACACTTAAACCATGGACAAGTGAAACTTTATTCTTAAGCACCTCAACATTTTTCAAGAACCTGTCAAATTGCCAACCTGCTATGCAAAGAATTTCATTTAATATGCCCAACACGTTGTAGTTGTTGTTGTTGGCTTTGTCATGTCTTTAAAATAACCAGCAGCGACCCAGCCTATAAATTTTATATAAAGAAAATTTAGTTTTGAGCATTTTATGTCTGCTGTTCACAAATTTATTGCCATCATTTTTATTATGAGGTTGTCAAATGTTTTTCTTTTTTTTTGTTGTTGCTGCTGCTTTTAACTTTAGTGGATTACGATGTCAAATTATAAACTAAGTGGAGGTATTTTGTCGTATGGCAGACACCCTTTTGTAAGTATAATTTTATAAAGAAGTCATATAAGGTTTAGTAATTTTAGTAATGATGGTTTTTTATCGACTGTTTATTAATTACAATTGCATATAATTTTTAATTTGAACTAACAGTCATTAGCACAGAGCAATATTCTTGTAAGTTTTTAAAATTTTTTTTCGAAAGAAACATGGCAACAGATGGATCAATCAAACGTGACCGAAATATAGATATCATCACCAATTACCAAGTTAAATTTAAACACAATGCTCAATTTGCAAAATTTACAAGAATATCGGTCTATGTTAATGACTGTAAGATAAATTAAATAAATAAATCAGTTTATCAATATATACAACCCCATATACTTTGAAAAAGTGGAGAGATACACGTCTGCCTCTTGCATTTTCAGCTTCTAGGGACAATAATGAAGACAATGGAGATCTGAAAGAAAACTATAACATTTTTTAACAGAGTCTTTTTATTTTAACACATTAATAATTGCTGTTTTAAAAAATGTAGCAGTGTGGACGTCTGCCTTTTATATTTTCGATATCTGTACTATGCCTTATAAACGATATATCAGAGGCAGACGCGATAAAATAATTTAATATAACTTTTTTTTTTCAACTTCAAAATTCATTGTGAACTTCATTGCATGCCTAAAATGTTCACCGACTCCAAAGCTATAAATGAAGACCTAGTTGTAATACGTAATAGAGGCATAGAATTAAATGAAATAAAGCCAAAAAAGTGTAAAAAATAAATTAGAGTGTCTCATATAAGAAATGAAATACTAAGTTAGCGAACAGCTTGAAGAAATTACTTTACAGCAGTGATGGGCACATAGTGGCTCTATTTGCTCTCATTGCTCTCACCGTTATTCGACGCACAAGCAAGCGAAAAAAAATTCGCAGAATTTCAACGCTATCGAGGCACAGCGTTGACTTGAATTCAAATGAAAACAAAAACAAAACACAAAGACATAAGCGACGGCGCCGCATTGTGTCTTGACGAATGTAGCAATTGTTTTTTGGTTGTAGTGCAATTTGGTTTTTTTTGTGCTGTTGGCGAATTTGGAAATGACAGCAAAAAAATAAAATTTTGTTTGTTGTTGCTTGATGTTGTTGTTTAGCTCTTTTGTTAGATTTCGATGCCCACCACTGCTTTACAGAGATATGCGTACTCCACCCCTCTCTATTCATTCTTTTGCCTTAAAGTTCGGCATATTTACTAGCAATTATTGCCCCCATCTGAATTGTGACTGCGTGTGCGCTAATTATTTTTCTTTTGTCAGTGCATATATGTAGGTATATTCTAAATATATCTGCTTAAAATATTTTTTTCAAGTATACAAATCGAAACCCTAAATATTCAGTTACTAATAATTTTTTTTTTTTTCACGTAAGCAACACAAAATTTAAATATCATTTTAAAGTACAATAAAGTCTTTACTGTAAGTGAAAAATTTATCTCTTTTAAAAACACTTATTTTATTAAATATTATGTATTAAATAGTATGGGAAGAATTAACCCTAAGGTGAAGTAACTAAGTAAAAATATTAATAAAATTTAATTAATCACAAAATTATATTACCCACTTTACCTGAAATGTTTCGCTGCGGTGACGACTTTCGCAATGTCAAGGCCGTCTAAATAACCTTTTAAAAGTTAGTTACCCATGTAAGTGTACAAAAAAACCGATATAAATTCAGATATGTGCCGTAGCAACAAAAAAAAACTAAACTTAACCAGCTGTAAAAGGAAAACGCAACACGTGAACACAACGCGCAGATATTGTAGTAAATTAACGATAACTATCTTAAAGATATGTATGTGACACACAAATGTGAACATAAAAAAAGTATATATTATGCTGATCAAACGCATAACAAACCGTTACAGCAATGATAAACGACGCCATTTTTGGGGCGTTGATGCGCTTGCTGCTGCTGCTGCTGCTCAGTTGTTTTGTGCGCATGCGTAACGTATGTATTGAAAATTGAGACAAGACACGAATGACAACAACGCGTTGTTGAGCAAAGCAAAAACATATGTGACATGTGTACACAAAAAGTGGTATGTAGTAGCAAAATAAAAATAAAATAAAAACTAAACCGATAGGTTTTCGTTTTTTTTTTTTTTTTGTTTACTGTGTGCTATTCAATTCATGAGTCACTTGTGTTATTGTATTTCCGCCTATAAAATCCACGTCCAACTTGCGCATTCAACCGTGAAAATCATTGATTGTTTTTGCTTTCTTATTATGTTTTGTAGCAATTTTTTTTTTTATTTTTCTTTTGCTTTTATTTCAATTAAATTTAAATTTATGCATATAAATTTAAAATTTTTATTGCATCTCGTTCGTGCTGCTGCCCGTACTCGTCAAGTAGGCGCAGGAGCGTTTTGTTGAATAGCGGACTTAAGGGCGAAATTGACAGGGAAATATGTCTCATGCAAAAATTGTAAGCAATATGTTCGAATATAAACAATGTGACCAATATAACCCAGAGGTTAGGTTTAGTCTCTAAGTAAAAACTCAAGTACAAGGTTAAAAAAGTCACAAAAGTAAAATGAAAATGTTGTAAGAGGGTTGAAAATGCCAAAAACTGTTGGAAAAATTAAAAAAAAAATAAATAAAATGAAATAGATTGAAAAAAGTTGAAAGAGGTTGAAAATTTTGAAACAGGTGAAAAAGGCTGAAAGAGTCGAAAAAACATGGAAAATGTTGAAAGAATTTGAAAGAGGAGCAAAAATGTTTAAACAGTTTAAAGATGTTGAAAGACACGAAACAAGTTGAATGAGGTTGAAAAGTTGGTATAAATTGATAGAGGTTGAACAAGCCAAAAAATATGAAAAATGTTGAAAATAGTTAAAAGAGGTTGAAACAGTTTAAAAAGCTGCTAAAGTCGATAAAATATGAAAAGAGTTGAAAAAAATTGATTGAGGTTGAAGAAGTCGAAATAAATTGAAACAGCTGAAGAATCGAAACAAATGGAATAGGATATAAAGTTGAAATAGTCAAAAAATATTAAACAATATCAAAAAATGCCACGCTTACAACGTTCTGTTAGCATGGGAGGTGCCACACCTACCGATGTAATCCCGTCGATTTCCATTTTATTTCAAAGTTTATAGTAGTCAACATCTCTATACCAAATTTTGTTTGCATCACTCCCATAGTTCAATAAATATATTATTTAACGATTTTTCCTCATATGGGAGGTGCCACGCCCACTGATGCAATACCGTGGAAAAACATCCAATTTTAAAGCTTATAGTAATAGACATCTCTATATTAAATTTTATGAGGATTACTCTGATAGAATTCTAAATATAGCACTTAACGTTTTCAACTTGTATGGGAGGTGCCACGCCGACTGATGCCATGCCGTCGAACTCCATTTACGAGTAATATCAAAGTTCATAGTAAGCGACATTGACACCAAATTCTAATTGGATTTCTCCTATAAAATACTTAATACTACAAATGTTTTTTGCTTGTATGAGAGGCACCACGCCCACTGATGTAATGTCGCCGAACTCAATTTAATTTTAAAGCTTATATTTAGTTATGAGACGCCTTTTAGTTATGAGACACCTTAGGGGTCGTCCATAAATTACATGAGTCAAAATAGGGGAGTGGGGGCCCGGCAAAGTCTCACCAAATCTCGCCAAGGGGGAGACCTCCGGTCAAACAAAATGTCACGTCAACTTGTAATGCAGAGAGTATACATTATTATAGCAGATAACATCTAAAAATTATAAGGAAAGTCTCACGGAAGGGAGGGGGATTCCGCCCGAACTCACCAAATCTCACCAAGGGGAGGGGGGTCCGAATTTTCAAAAAACACTTCACGTAGTGAACGACGTCACTTATAGCAATCTACCATATAAAATTTCATAACGATTGCGTTGTTAGTTTTTTATTATAACAGTTAAGTATTTTGGGCTGTGCCACGCCCTTCAACGAGTTTTGTAGTATTTAGTTAAATTGGGTGCATCATCTTCAATTTGGTTAGTTTTTGAATTTGAATAGAGAATGAATATTTGCTAAATATTCACTGTACATTTGAGACGGCACTGAAAGTACGACTCATCACTTGACTATAAAAATTTTGTTCTACATTTCATCTCTTATTTTTTCCCACTCCGCTTCTCATGACTAATCGACGCTGACGTATTTTGTTTGCGATGTGGCTACTATTTAATTATATAGTACATATTAGGAATTCAAATAAATTTTTCTGTTTATGATTTTCAGTTGCTTTATATTAAGGAAAAGTCGAAACTGTCAAAATTAAGAAAAGTTTCCGAACAACGCGATTTGCAACAATTGCTCTTGAAGAGCTTACACGGGCATTACTTTAGTGCGTTCACACAACGCAGCATGCATAAAATATGCAAATACAATATATAACTAGTACTCACATGTTGTAAAGTGTATAATTTCCTTTGTGTTTGAATTCTTTTGTACGTGCTTTTTTTGTGATTTTTTGTAATAGAATAATTGAATTTAATGCAGCCTTACAAGTGTACAACAAAGTCTTTTGAATAAATCGTTTTATATTTAGAGTTAATTCTCCTACAAGTTGTTCAATTATATTGTTGATACAAACAAAAAAATGTTCCCAGCAGTACATAGATGCATTAACATTCCATAGCTAAATTGATTTGTGCTTTTGTGTCTTATTTTATTTATTTTTTTTTTTAACTTTAATTGATAAAAAGTTAGCAAGGAGTGTATACATAGTGTGCTAGAGTGGCACCCATTTAACCCTCGAATAAACATTATGTTGATTAAATGCAAAAATGGAAGAGTTGTTTGGTAAAAAGCTTTTATTTTTTTTGCATTTATAGATTAAATGAATTGTTAAATTGTTTCCATGAGGGAGGTTTTTAAAAAATATATGGAACATTACATTTCAACCGAAAAAAAAAAAATTGATTTGTGTGGAACTTTGTAAAAGGTAATTTTTTAACGTTTGTTTTTTGAAAACTAAAAAAAGAACAGAACTTTTGCAAAAGTGAATAAAATATTTACTTGGAGCGATACATCAATTCCTGCCATTTGATTTTTTAAGATTATTTCATGTAAATATTGCTCGCGGCTACGCCTGCGGTGGTCCATCCGTAAGCTTCAATTTTGGCATACTTTTGCCAGCATTTCGGCCGGTATCTCACCAATAGCAGCTGTAATGTTGTCTTCTAGGGCTGCAATTGTCGCTGTACACAAGAGACTTCACGTAGCCCCACAAAAAATAGTCTAGTGGGGTCAAATAGCATGATTTTGGCGGCCAATGGACTGCTTCAAAACGTGAGTTTAATTGCTCATTAAACTCGCCTCTCGATAGGTCCATGGTATCGCGTACCGTGTGGTATGTGGCACCGTCTTGTTGAAACCACATGTCAACCAAGTTCAATTCTTCCATTTTGGGGAAGAAAAAAGTCGGTAATTATCGCGCGGTACCTTGCTCCATTTTGGGCTAAAAAGTCGATAATCATTGCACGGTACCTTGCTCCATTGACTGTAACGTTGCGATTTTCATTATTTTTGACAAAGTACGGTCCAATGATGCCGCCGACCCACAAACCGCACCAAACAGTGCATTTTTCAGGGTGCATTGAAGTGGCTCTGGCTGCTCTTCAGACTAAATTCGGTAATTCTGATTTTTGATCCACTGAGCCAAATATGAGGTTCGTCGGAAAAAATTCGATAAAAAATTGGATCATAACATTTCTCACATAGCATGAATTTTGATAAAATTAAATAATTTGCAAGGACTGTTTGTTTGTAAGTCTATTCATGGTGAAATGGCAAGCCTTACTGAGCATTTTTGGAGCTAACACATATTACGAATCACGCGTGAGGTGTCAAAAAATTTACACTAAAAAAACAAATAGCAAAAAAATCATCCGCAGAAAACGATAAAAATATTTTAAAATTTTTTAGGTTAAGTTATAACCATATTTTTAGACGTTTTAAGTATTAAAATAATTTTTTTTTACTAGCTTGAACTATTTATTTTTAAGTGCTTTCTATCCCATAATGAAACAAAAATCGATATAGTTGCTAGCGGATTCTGAAGTTGAAAAATCACAATTTTTAGCTATTTTTCTATGAAAATCATATTAATTTTACAAGAAAGTAAAAGTGGAAAATTTTCAGCTTCAAAGTTCTCTAGCGACTACATCAATTTTTGTTTCATTTATTGATTGAAATAACTTAGGGGATTGTTTTCCCTAAGGAATAAAAATTTATTTGAATAAATCCCTTTTGTACGATTTGTTGGCACGCCCGTCTACACTGAGCTAATATGTTTATTGTTTCAATACATTCGCGCATAGTTGATTATTTTAATCTGAAGTATTTTTTTTCATTTTTCCTGCGTGTTGAAATTTTGATATAAAAAATTTTTTAAAAATACAAAAAAAAAAAAAAATAAGATGCAATTATCGCAGGGTACGAGACTGCGTTATCAACTTAGAGTGGTCATCGTAAGAAAGATTTTGTTTTCTTTTGTTTATTTCTGAAAGTTCCAACTTTTTATATTTGGGTGATTCATTTGTACAGGGTGCGATATTGTGACTGCTTTTACAAGTATGTTTGTTGCTCTTAAGTTTTGAAGTACATGCCCTCAATTTGAAGTGCAAGTACTTAATTACAAGCTGATAGAGTGCACAGCAAAAAAAATTAAAATTTTTCATAAGAAACTTTAGCTTAAGAAATTTATTATAATGCTTATGACAATATGTGTAAAGTATGGTGCTACAAATTTTTGTTATATTAACAAAAAAAATAAAAAATATATATACAAAGTCCTAGCCTGATGCATAGATATTTAATATGTGCATGTGCACTTTATTTTTTTAAAAATTCATATCTTTTACAAATTTTCAACTAAAAACTTTTCAGTTCCCAATTCTCTTCAGTTTTAGTCATACTAGAGTTCGCCCAGTAGTTGAAATCCAATCGTTAAAAATGCTTTTGGTATTAAAAACTGATATAAAAAACAGCAATTTTTTGTCTTGACTTCAAAAATAAACGTCATAGTAACATGTTGCCCCATCCCCATCTCTATCCCTTCCTTAGAGCTAAAAATCGGTCTATTAATTTAGCCGTGGAGATGTTTTTCCTCGTTAGAGGCATGGCACTGCCTACTCCAAACAAATATCTTTACTCAAGATTCAATCTATCTCCATATCAAAATTCATCAAAATCGATGAGGCGGCTCAGCTGTGACAGCGATTTCTCTCATTAGGGGTAATGCCATGCCCCCTTTAAAAGTTTCTAATAATCTTCTTAGTGTTCAATCTATTTCCAAATCATTTCATTGAAATCAGTCCATTAGTTTAGCCATGGAAACATTTGTTCTTTTAAGGGGCGTGGGGCACCACCTGCTATTAAAAAAAGGCATACACTGCACTACCTCTCTTTACAACATTTTCAACAAAAAAATTGAGTGATCTAACTGTTTTGCAGCTACCTATGTCCAAGCTAGTTTCAAGGATAAACTAGTTTTCCCTAGGCCAAACTAGTTTATCCGAAACGTGTTGGAATGAACTAATTTAGCCTAGAATTAACTAGGAAAAATTATTTAATTTACAGCCTCTCCCCCGATTTTCTTGAAATTTTAGTTTCAAAAATTCAAACTGTTTAATGCATTTACATGCGCCATTCTTGAACATCTACCATTTTGAAATTTTTCAAAATTAAATGTTTTTTTTTTTAGAAATCTAAAGCTAAAGCAAAAGAGACTTATAACTTGAAAAATTTTTTCTTAAATGTTTTTTTAAAATACTCTGATTTCCAGATATATTTTAGTGTA